>OX638398.1:25085581-26335581 GCA_951813805.1 Limnephilus auricula | reverse complement strand
GATGTAAATAAAAGTATAGGTTTAGTCGAATGATTGAGTCGAATTATTCAGTCAAATGATTTAGTCGATTAATTCAGTCAAATGGTTCAGTAAATTTTTTTTATTTTTTTTTTTATAGAGAAACCTAACAAGAGTCCCAACTGCTCCCTTCTGGAGCCAGTGAGACTATGGCATCCCCAATTGGAGTATGTTGTGAGGCTGAAGGTATGTAAGGAAGGGAAGGAGATGGGGAAGAGGAAGGTGGGAAAGTACCTGGCTATTCAGATCTAGTCACTAAACACGGCTAAAGCTATTATTAAGCAACGTCTCAATTCTGAATGGTGGTCTTACACCAGGGCGATACTGACAGTATCTTCCACTCTGGAACGTGCCGCAAATGTAGTATATATTATTTTTATTAATTAATTGTGAAATAACACAAATTAATCAAATAAAATTTATTTGCGCACGCCGGGTTCGAACCCGCAACCTTCCGATTGGGAGTCAAGTGTTGTTACCACTCGACCACGGACGGTCAGGCGAATGATTACGTAGACTTAATCGGTCAAGGGTTGATGGGCATCGCGTTTGGGTCCCACCCAGGCGTTCCGTGTTCGATTCTTCGGCTGGCTAAGTCCTCCACCACAGCACAAGCAACATCTTCCGCTTAGTGTAATAGTATAGTAGGAGATTTTCAAATGTTGTTGGGTTATTCGTAACCGATTATAACGATTCAGTCGACTGATTTAGTAGAAAGATTTAGTGGAATGATTCAGTAGAATGATTCAGTTAAATGATTCAGTCAAATGATTAATTCGAATGTTTCAGTAGATTAGGTGGACTAACTGATTCAGTGGAATGATTCAGTCGAATGATTCAGGTAGATGATTTAGTAGAATGATTCAGTCGAAAGGTCGAAAGCTCGCGAATCATTCGTTCAAGGCCGACTTTAGTAGAGGCCTGGGCGCGCGACCGTCAAATTATGAAGTACTGTCGCAAAGTAAATTTAATTATTTAAAACAGTCCAATCATTCCATTTACTGAATATGCTTGCGGTTAAACAACACACCAACCAGTAGAAACAACGAAAATCACCACCCTTTGCAAACTGTCGTTGCTCGATGGCACTGACTTGATGACGTGACACTTCAAAATCCGTCAGGCCCGTACTATAGTGGGCCTTGATTATGTCTCAGTTACCTTTCAATTGAACCAATTGATTGCCTTCACTTACTACAATAGAAAACTCAGTGAATACGACGTATGATACTTGAGTACAGCCATATTGTAAAAAATACTATAGCTGTGTTCATTCTTAATAGAAAAACGAGAATTTTCTTGAGCGAGTTTCCCGTTGCCAAGTTTTGCTTTTTACTGCCCGCTAAACGTTTTACGGGGCAGTCTTTGTTTACCACTTTTTAAATTTAATTGCATTACAAGGCGAGGGTTCACGAAATAAAATTTTTGGCCCTTTTAACGCTGCCTTTTTTTAATAGCCAGGTATACTTTACAGCCGTCTAATTTCGGTTTTGTTTCTTTTTCTCTAAGTTTCTTACATTTTTAATTTGGAAGCGCATATATTTAGCAACAAAAGTACTGGAATAAAAAGATTCTCTTTCCTATCACACATTTTCATCAATTAGTTTTACAATATATCGATTGTTTATCATTGTAGATTTATCCATCTAATCGATTATCGTCTGATGTTAGCGATGACGTGAACTGTAAAACTATGATAACATTACATTTTTTGACAACTTTCAAACAAAACATAACATGTCCAGCTGGTCTTTGTCGACCCATTGTCTTGGGTCGCATCCCGTCCTTCCCAGTGCGATGCGGTGGGAGGGATTGTTTTATGAGTCCGTCAGTCCTGGACACACTGACCCCTAGACCCCTACCCACCCCTCATACCCTTTTCCTTCCCATAACTTCCTTTCCCTAAAAACACCATCAGAACAGCGTACAAGGGGGTCTCTTGTGTTGGGTTAATATTACTTAATTACAATATCTATTTTTATATATAAAAATCTCGCGTCACAATGTTCGTCTAAGGTAAACTCCGAAACTACTTAACCGATTTTGATGAAATTTGGCTTAATGTATGTAATTTGGTCCAACTTATAAGATAGAATAGTTTTTGTCTCGATTATTTATCTCAATATTTATTATTGCGATTTAAATGTTTTTATGGGACAATTATTTAAGTTTTTCAAATTTCAAGTTACATAAGTTTTTTACAGATGGTAGTGTCAGTTAATTTATTGACACAACTCTTGGTTATCTAGCAATTTAACAATCTTAGGTAACCATCCAGTAGATGACGTTTCATTAGCTACAGCAATGCGTGAGCGGGTCAGCTAGTATTATACTATATTAAAGTTACCTAATATATTTGTGAAATGAAAATAAATATACTGAACTATGGAATACCACAATGTTCAAAATAGCGTTTAATAAAAAAACCTTAAAAATCACTTAATTTTGTGTTTCAAGAATGCAGTTGTTCTTTTACCGTTTCCTACGAGTGTAATAAACAACAGTTAAACGATACAACTGTGTAAAAAATTAAAGAAGATTATTATATCTGTTCTACTACGGTGGTCGTTAATCACTCGACTAATTTCATTCATGGTTTTTCTGATTTAAGTTGGGAACAATATTAACATTGCATTTTTTGCCTTTCTTAAAGTTACCCGAGCGAAACTCCAAGAAAAATGATAAACAATGTCCTACCTACTAAAGAAAAGCCTTTAAGGTATAATCATTAAGAAAAAATGAATAAAATAACAATACGTTTTTAGCCGACGGTTTTCTCCATTACGGATAATTAATTTTCTAAAAGTTCAGCCGGAAAATGAACAAATATATTTTTTTATTTATTTACATAAAATATTTTTTTAAACCGTCGTTTGCGCGTAACGTAATTAAAAGTCTATTAAGAGGTCACAATCAACGAATGAAAAAAAATGGAGATTAGGCTCTCATGATTCCGTTGAGGTTTTTATAATTCCAGCCATTTTCATAAAATAAAAATAAATTCCTCATTTTCAAATAGACGACTTATTACTTTAGCTCTTAGCTTTTGAAGTTGGTTCTCAATATTTATACCGATAATTTGATACATTTTTGATAAGGCGTTTCTGAGATTTGATTAGATAATTCAAGCATACTATATATTATACATGCAGATACAAATAAAGTAATTTATTGTCGTTTTCAAGTGAGGATATTTTATTTTAATGTATTTAGTATTTGGCATTGCACATTGCATAATATGATGTATCGAAGCCTTAAGAGCGATTGACTAGCGGCTGAAAATAAAAGTTTAAAAAATGCTTACAATTGTACAGGGAGGTTACAATGAAAAAGATCGATTATTCCCCGTATCAATTTTTTTAAATAAAAATTTAATATCGATTTATTTAATTCAAAATTTGCTTGGCGCATGAAAAAAATCTGTGCGGCGCATGGCAAAACTGAAATTTCCTGAAAATCTTCATACAAAAAATAATTTTTCGAAAAAAAAATAAAAAATATTTTTCGGCTACAACGACATCAATAATGCCATTTTTGTTAATATTAGCACTCTAGCTCACCAAAAGTCACGAGCCGCCACTGCATTCAAGTAAGAAACTCAAAACGCTCATAAATTATTAAATATCGTGTACTTATTGTACGTATTTTTTGATCATAAGTATATATGATTTTTTAATAATGTCTAAACAAAATAAGTGTGTAAAAAAATATGAAATAATTTAGTTTGTAAGACCTTAAATAAATAGAATAACTGTGGTATTTTCTTCACAAAACACGTTCTCCGATTTATTTTTTGATCATTTTAATTGAACTAAAATTAAAATTTATAAAACTGTGTTGACTAGATAATGTATTGATTTATTTTGTTGTACGATTATATGATTTTAAATTTGTGTTGTTTAATAGAATCTATCGTTTGAAAATTGAACAAATTTGCCAACGACCAACTATATTAAAAATACACTAGTTTTTCAAAATTTTCAAAACTGCGAGTACCAGATAAAATAACAATCTCAAAATCAATATATGTTTTTTTGTAAAAAAGAGTCAATGCGTCTAGAATTTGATTTAAAAAGGACTAATTTCCGGTATTCTCTGGTACTCTTAAAAGCTTGAGGAATTATTCAGCAGTGTGATTGCTATTTTTATAGTAATGCTAATTAAAGTACCCGGCGTTGCATATAGAGTTTTTCGAAATCAGATGAAGGGAAGAGCATGGGGATGATTTTTCGAAATATCATATGGACATTGACCTTCGTCTTGATTTGAAGGTAAAGTGTATCAGGTGGTAAAATTTTCGAATAAAACAGTAGCTTTCGCTCGCCCGCCACATACAGTCTCCTTTATACATAATATATAGGTTGTTAAGTTACTTATTTAACCAGTTTTTCTGGCATATTTGGAGTAAAAAATGTGTTTTTATTTTTTTTTCTTAAAAAAACCAAAAAATCGTAACCAAACAACATCTTACCCGGCACTGTCCAAACTGTCCAAAACCTACTGATTTTTTAAATGTTTAATAGTTAAAAAAAAAAAAAAAAACAAAATGTCACCGGAGACCAAAATTTTATAACATTTATTACTCCAAATATTGTCAGAAATCGCTGGTCAAAGTTAGTCAAGTACGTCCCTTACGTATAATACAGAACATATAATATAGAATATATAATATATTTTTTTTATTTATTTTTTATTTTTTTTATTAATAAGAAAAAGATTTTACATACAGGTGGTTATATATTGACAAGTTATACAATTATACATAATTATTCTACTACTCCATAAGTTGAGCTCAAAGAGCTCGTGTTTATGGGAGGAGTATTTACAGCAAAAAATAACGTTCTAATTAAATTTGTAATCAATAATCAAAAACTTATAAGATAAATACAAACATTATTACAAAGGTTTACAATTTAGAAAGAAATTTTTATTGAAAGACAATAATACATATATATTTTTTTTACATTGAATAGTGCAGATTAAACTAAGCGTAAACTAAGTGTAAATTAAGGTTACAATATATCATTATCCAATTTCAGGGACTTAATTTGTTTTTTGTATTGTTCATATTTCAAAGTTTCGGTTATACTAATTTTGTTTTTGGACAACAATAAATTGTACCATTTCACACCTAAATACAGGTAGTGATGCTGAGCCGTGGTGGTTCTAAGCATAGGGATGGTTATTAAGCCTTTAGTTTTGAATCTATTGCTTATGTTATCTGAGGGGTGAATTTTTTTAATAAAATATTCTTTATAAATTTGATATAAGGCGTTTCTTTTATACAATTCTGTGATAGATGGTACATTAAATTCCCGAAATATCTCTAAAGTAGGGAAATCGTATGGTTTTCTCAGGATGATTTTAATAATTATTCTTTGTATTGTAATTATGGGCTGTAAGGAAGCCTTAAAGGCCCCTCCCCAACCAATAATGCCGTACTGTAATAAGGACTGAATTAATGCATAATAGACGATTTTGATAGTTTTCTTGTTTAAGATGTTTCGTATGTTATAGAAAACGTAGATAAGTTTTCTTACTCTTTCTACGGTGAGATTGATATGATCTTTCCATTTAACGTTTTGATCTATTAAGATTCCAAGATATTTTACATTTGATTTATGATTTAGCTTAGCGCAGTCCGAATTACATGTACCGTCATTTACACAATTTTTGAAATGAATTGTTATGTTAATTAAGTTATTTGGCACTTCTTCTTGTAGAGAGAATGGGATATAATATGTTTTTTCTGTGTTAAGTGATAATAAATTGTTATCGAACCATTTTTTTATAACCTTCATGTCTTGATTGGCTGCATTGGTAATATCGTTCCACGTCTTTTTTTCGATAATTATTGCAGTGTCGTCAGCAAAAGATATAAGTTTACCATTAAGTGGTAACTTAAACATTTGGTTAACGTAAATTATAAATAAAATTGATCCAATAACAGTCCCTTGTGGGATTCCAAATTCTAGAGTTTCATCTACACTTAGTGAATCATTTAATTTTACTTTTTGACTTCTTTGAGTTAGGTAGCTTTGTAGCCAATACCTTACCTTACCAATAATACCAATATCATTTAATTTGTTAATTAATTTTGAATGGGAGATACTATCAAAAGCCTTTCGTAAATCAATGAAAATACCAAGACATTTGTTTTTTTTATCCAATGCATTATATATTGTTGAGGTTAGTTCAGCAATGGCATCGTGAGTGCCTAGTTTCTTTCTAAAACCAAATTGGTTAGGACTTAGTATTTTATTATTTTCAATATAGTGCATGAGTTGCTTTTTTACGATTTTTTCAAAAATTTTTGCTATGTTTGAAACAAGAGATATGGGTCGATAATTTGATATTTCTTCAGAGTTGCCTGATTTAAAAACGGGTGTTATGATAGATTTTTTATAAATGGAAGGGAATATTCCACTATTCAAACTAATATTTATAATATGTGTAATTGGAATGCTTAGTAAATTATTGTATCTTTTCAATATTTCCACTGTGACTCCATCAAATCCTGGTGCAGATCCACCTTTTAAATCATTTATAACATTTTTTATATCGTTTATTGTTACTGGTTGAAAAATTGACAGATTATTTTGTCTAAGACAGTCCTTCTCGAAATTATCTATTTTATAATTTTCCTCGATCCGTGTAGCTAAATTTTGTCCGACGTTAGCGAAATATTTATTAAAAGCATTAGCACATTTTATTGGCTCCCTTATGGCGTTAATAGAGTTTTTTCCGATATAAATTTTATTAATTGGAGTTTTTTTGTTTTTTCTACTATTTATTTGATTTATTGTTTTCCAAATATGTTTTACATTTTGTTTAGCCAGGTTAATTTCATTTTTGTAAAAGTTTTCCTTAGTTATTTTTATTAAAGATGTTAATTTGTTCCTAAACTTTTTATAATACGTGAATATTTTTTTATCCAAGGGAAATTTCTTTGTCAAGCGATATAACTCTTCTTTTTTTCTAATAGACACAACTAAGCCATGTGAGATCCATGGTTTTATTTTTTGAATTTTGCTTTAATTTTTACAGTTTTAATATCAGTTGATGTTGTTATATAATTGCAGAGAATTTTATCAAAATTATTTGCGCATGTTTCAGCACATGTGGATTCCAATACGGGTCGCCACGTTTCCGTATTTATTTTTGTACTTAATTTATCATGGTTTAATGATTTTTTTATGAAAGTTTTGCTTTCTGATTTTGTGTGATTATTAATATTAAGTTGTTGTATAGAGATGCAAGTGTGATGGTCAGTAATATTATTTTTTAATACAATCGTAATTAATTTGTCAGTATGTTTAGTATTACACCATATATGATCAATACATGTTGGACGTTGACCCGTAATTTCTCTAGTATAATTTTTTATACATAATATAAAATTCATTTCAGACATAAGATTGATAAATTCTGTTTTTATTTTGTTATTATTTTCATTAGAAACGTCTATGTTAAAATCGCCAATTACAGTTATGTTCTGTTTATTTTTTTTTGATAAGATAATGCTTCTTAATTCATCCATAAATGTATACTCATTTGATCCGTGCGTTCGGTAAATAGCGATAATATTAAAACATACTTTATTTATATTTACATTAATATCTAAGCAGTTGACTCGCTGCATAGGTACTTCTTCCACTGTGGTGTTTGAATAGCATGATTTAACAAATACAACAATACCACTATTTCTGTTAATAGCATAATGTGTCATAAAGTAACTATAACTAGGTATACAAAATTTATTGTAGGCGCTGGTGAATGCTTCAGTTAACACAATAACGTCCGGTTTGTGATTTAATAAATTAATTGAAAGTAAGAATTCATTAAAGTTTTGTTTCATTGATCGGATATTTAGATGTAATATTGAGAATGAATTCGGTATGTTATCTACTATGTTGTTGCAATCATTTAAAGTGTGACAAACATGTTCCGCAATATTTAGCGAATCATCTAATTCTTTAATGAAGAAATTATTCATATTTAAGAGAATAAAAAAAATAAGTATGCAACATGCAAACTTACTCGTATTCAATTCGCATTTGCGCATTTTTTAACATTCTCTTGCGGAATTCACATAAGTAACTGTTACCTGGATGGTCATTTTGGTAACCCTTTCTGTTTGTGCAGTTGTGACATTTGGCAGGTTCTTGTTTTTTGGGACAGTCTTGTATTTTGTGCTCTCCTGCACAGTGAAGGCATCTGGGACTCTTCAGGTTTTCAAGGCATCTTAGTGATGTGTGTCCATACCCGATACAATGATAGCATTGCATGAGTGGATCACAGTCTTCTACGTGTGCTTTTGTGTATCCAATGTTGATCCTTTCTTTCGATATTATTATTTTTCTTAATTTTGGTGTTGTTTGGATAATAAAATTTGATAATTTATCAGATTTTTTGTTCTTGAGCTTTTTTTTAATAATAATGGGTTCATTATCAGTTTCTGAGGTCATGGCGTTTTTTATGTCTTCATTTTGATTTATCAAATCTATTAAAAGTTCTTCTTCTTTGTAGCAAGCATCAATTCCTTTAATGATAATGCAAGGTTTTTTTTTCTTTATTTCATCAGCATGTATTCCAATATCTGGGTTTTTGTTTATTTCATTTATTATTTTTTCGGTATCATTTTGTTTCTCACATGTTAGTATTATTTTGTTTTGATATGTTTTTTTTAGTCCAGAAATTCCTATTCCTAGTTTGGATACTTTTATTTTGTCTTTTAAAATTTTTTCGATTTCATCTGCAGGCTTGTCTTTTTTTGAGGAAATTAGTAGCGCAAAATTAGCTTTAGGTATTGGGTGCGATTTCTCCCTTACCACCATTGCATAGCTTTTTTCTTCATATTTTTTCTCTTCATTTGACGCTTTTTTTATCAACGTTTCTAATTTGTTTATGTAATCCTCTTGATTTTGAATCACTTTATTTTGCAAACCAATTATAGTGTTTTGTAGTGATGTTATTTCAAACTTCCATGAATCTTCGATATTGATTAATATTGTTTCAATTTCGGTTTTAGCTTCTTTCGCAGCTTTTGTACTGCCAATTTTGTTAAGTTCCGTAAGTATTTTTTCGATGTTTATTTTGAGTTCCATATTGGAACATGGTCCCGAATGGGTTAAATTTATGTTTGTGGGCAGTTTACTTTTGCAGTGTCAGTCTCGTTAAACGACCGCTCGTCGCGAGACTTGCGACAATACTGATATATATAGATAGGTTAGTTAATTTTTTTTGTTGGATTATATTAATCAACTGAAACATCAAATAACGTCAGCAATATCGTGGTATTTTCCAATTCGAAAGATTTCACAAGACAGTTTTAACGTCAATTGGACGACCCATACAAAGTGGACAAAAGACACACCAATGCATTTCCAGCTTTCGCTTGTTTATTACCATAAGTCGTTCAGGCTCTCCTGAGCATTGCATACAACTAAGAACACGATCAATGCTTGTATTTATAATTCCCTTTCATTCACCAGAACATCGCGTTGGGAGCAATTAAAAGATTAATTGAGCGAGGAAAATTCACCTGAGTCAGAGCTTCTAAACCGGTTATCCGGTTATTTGAGTTGAAAACGGATATTTTTATTTCGGTTGATCGGGAGCTAACTTGGCAAGCAAGTCGACTAGGGACGAGAGAGCAAATGTTGTGTTAAGACCCATAAGCGGCTAAGAATTAAAGTTCCAAATTGCTTGCAACTATTCAGGGAGGTACCGATGAGAAAGATCGATTATTCCCCGTATCAAATTTTTTAAACTAAAAAATTAATATCGATTTATTTCATTCAAAACTTGCATTAATATATACCTAAATTCCAGTAAGCAATAAAACTGCTCAAAACGCATTATGATAAATGATTAAATATTGTGTACTTCTTGTAAGTATTTTTGATCATAAGTTTTTATGATTTTTCAATAAAAGTCTAAAAATAAATAAGTGTGTAAAAAAAATCTGAAATATTTTAGTTTATAAGACGACGACGTAATAGACATAATTTTTGAATTATAAAAATTTTGCATGCAAATATAAAAAGTTTTAAAAATGGCTCACCTTACGTTTTTCTAACTAAAATGACTGATAACGAAAAATAATATTATAATAAAACAAAAATAATAATATAAAAACACATTCATAATTTATAAAGCAAATATTTTACAGACGCCACGACAACTCAATTTTTTGTCGCTTCCTGTAAAAATAATTAATAATAAATTATCAAAGTTTAATAATTATTTTTCAAATTGCGGTCGGAAATTTTAAATTCATAAAGGTGTGTATTTTAATTATTTCACGGCTATTTTTTATATTTGAATATAAAGCGTGGAATTTTATGTTTTAACACCTAACTGTAACGTATAATGTGTGCTGAACACGTTCAATATTTTTTATATGAATGTGAAAGTGTCGGGACCACACTATAGAATTGTATTCTAATAAGCTGCGTAATAGCGACAAATATTCGAGTTTTATTACTTCCAACTAATCAAAGTCTTGATAGTTCCGATTATAAATCCCAGTATCTTCATGCCTTTGCTAGTAATTTGTTGAATGTGATTAATGAAATTTAATTGGGTGATAAACAAAACTCCAAGATCTCTAATTTCATCGACTGTTTCTAAGATTTTGTCTTCTATCGTGTATTTGAACAATAATGTAGTCTTTATTCGACATAATGTTAGTGTCTTACATTTATCAATATTGAGAAATAAGTTGTTTGCGATACATCATTTATGTAATTTGTCGATGTTTGATTGTAAGATTAGGCAGTCGCTTTCATTCGATATTTCTTTATATATCTTGATGTCATCAGCAAAAAGCAGAACTTGTATATCGTCGAAACAACTAATGACATCATTTATGAATATGAGGAAAAGAATGGGGCCGAGATGACTCCCTCACGGTAGACCACTAGTTGCACAAAATAATTTAGATTTGCAACGTTTAATTTTTTACAAATGAGATTCTATTTAGTTATTAACCTACACCTAATCATATTATAATTAAAAGTTAAAAGATTCTTCATGCTTAAAGTTATTAAAGGACTTGAGTTTCTTCAGAATAACGTTTGAAAAGTTGGTACTCGTACTCGTAAAATATTCTCACAGCATTGTTTCCACAAAGCAAATATCATACAATACGCCGTGCCAAGATGTAATTATTATTTCAGTATACATATTTGCTTTTCATTAATTATAAAGAAACATCAGATTTTCTTCGATATATAAATATTTAAAATGTTAAATTACTGAGAAAAATTTGGTGGGTCATATATGAATATGTACAAATAATTAATTTATTATATATCTTAGTATACAGGGTGTAACAGGATGTACCCGAGAGATTTTAACCAGCGATGCTTGAGCTTATTTGGAGTAAAAAATGTAAGTACAATTTTGCTCTCCGGCGAAATTTTTGACGTTTTCTTTTTTTTTTCTACAAAAACATAAAATATAGTAGATGTTGGACAGTTGGGAGTTGGTTAAGAGGCTGGGCGGTCACTCGTCTAAGTGAGCAGTGACGAGATGCAAAAAAAAAAATTTGTTTGATTTTGAGAAAAAAAAATTTAAATAAAAAAACGTCATCGAAAAAGTCACCGGAGCCAAAATTTCATTTACATGTTTTACTCCAAATAAGCTCAGGAATCGCTGGTTAAAATTTCTCGGATACGTCCCGTTACACTGTGTTTAATAAATTAGTTATTTCCACGTTAGGTCCCCGACAACTCAACAAAGGCATTTTGACACACCTTTTAAAAGTCATTTAGCGTTATATTTTTTTTTAATTTTTATAAGAAAAACTCTCTTTTTATAATTTTTGAAGGTTTTTCCCATCTATGTAATATATCATTGAAGAAGATAACAGTAATAATCTAAATTAAAATATGATAATGGACAAGACACAGAAAAATAAAAGATACCGGTCGCAACTGGGACTTGAACCCAGAACCTCTCTTCTTACCGGGACATTATAATATGGAGAAATAAAATTGTCGAAGATTGAAATATGAGATTGACAAATATGACGGTTTTATAATAGGTAGCAATGGCCGAATTGGTAAAGGTGCCCGTCCCGGTAAGACGAGAGGTTCTGGGCTCGAGTCCCAGTTGCGACCGCTATCTTTTATTTTTTTGTGTTTGGTTCATTTTCATATTTTAATTAAGATTATTAGTGTTATCTTCTTCCTTAATGTTATGTTTTTTTATAAATAGCTCATAACCAAACCTAAAGTGAACTATATAACAATTTTAAAAAAAATCCCTTAATCCCAAAAATTTAAATGGCAGCGTGCCTACCGGTGGCCATCAAAAAAAATTTTTTTTTTAACCGATTTTGTCCCTTATGTATAAGGAAATTGTATGAAGAACAAGGTCAGAATCGCTTGGGCCATTCTCGTTCTTGACATAACGAAATACTGGATAGATTTTAGCCACTCCGAATAATTCAAATTAATTCGCAATGACGCGCCGGGCATCAAAGATGGCGGACAAAATGGCTGCCGCTTGATAATAAGAACGGAGTCATATTCGAAGTCCATATTTTTTCATTGTTTTTGATATAAATCCACTATGGAAAGCATAGATTTGAGTGATTATTAGGAAGTTCGTTTTATCTAAATTATTTTGATGTAATTTTTCTAATATTTCACAAAAGAAATGTTATATAAATTGAATTCGTAAGAAAGGTGAGACCTGGCAAATATTTTACGTCGTATTGAAAAATAATTTTTTCCGGTGCTGGCTTTCAACAGGTTGACTTTTCAAAGAAATTGTTGAAGAAATTATTTTTTGAATTATGTAAATGTAAAAAGGAACATTATAGTACATTGAGTTGCTCATTGCGTGTTGTCAATCCATCGAAAAAAACTGTTTTAACTGGGTTTTATTGAAACTCGCTTGATGAACTGAATTGAAAATAAAATAAACATTTTCGAATCAAAGAATTAATATGGTAATTAGGGCTTATGTAAACCAGTTTGCCAGTCAACAGCTCCGATGTTTTTCTCATTCGTTAGACAAAATTAATTAAAATGTTAATTTTGTAAAAAGCTTCGAAAGTAGTAACTAGTATTTATTTCCATTGAAACACAGATTTTAACTGTTGAATAAAAATGTTTCAAGGTCACCAAAATAATATAATCATACGATTTCTACATGCCGAAGTAGCTAAAATCATAACTAAAGTGTGTGCGTAAATGCGCAATTACGAAGCTTGTAATTTGCCACCATGCAATCGGAACAACGGCAGCATTTATTACGAACGCAATAGATCGCACGCTTGTGGAGGAAGCTTACTGTCCTTGAATTTCCTTGAATTTCAGCCTAATATTGATTCTGCTATCTTTAAAAAAAAAAAATTAGTGTAGTTTTTAGATTTAAGATTATACCGTGGGGTCGGCGGGGATGAGGTGGTACCACTTTTGGAGTTTTTTTTAATGCCACGAGCTAATTTTATCACAAAATATTATGATAAAGCACAGATGGTTTGAACTCTCTGTTTTTGTTCATTAATGCATATCGATAGCGGAAATTTGAAATGTTGTAAAGGACAATAATTAAAAAAAGGGCATTTTAAGAGCATTTTTTTTCTGAATAAATTATACATGGAATTTCCAAAAAAAATGTATACTGAAAGATCTATTCATGTTATTTTATTTTGTGTAGGCTCAAAATCCTTGCTTCATCCTCATTCAAACATCGTTTTTTTTTCTTCTTCAAATATTTAATTTTAAAAATGTAAACACACTCTTCTTGCTTCATCCACATTCAAATGTCAATTCGATCAGTGCTTTAACCAATAAGTTGCCTGCAACGGGCAAGAGCTAGTACATTTATTAATGTTTCTATATCAGAATTTTCCCATACCGAAAAATCCTTCTTTATTGACCGATTTTCCCCTCGTATAATATTATTTTATCGCCTGAGAATAACCCGACACTCAAATGGCGGGGTCAAATAAAGACTGTGTGAAGAATGAAGTTTGCCACAATCCTAATGTTCCTTGTCAGATAAAAAGAAAACAGAACATACAATAAAAATGAGTCTATATTTAGAATAAAGATGTGTCCAAGAAAAGTTCATTGATTCACAAATTCTCGATATCATAGCGGTCAGATAAAAGGCTACTGACACTAATACTCGACCCCGATACCCCCCTTCCCTACGCAAAGGGGAGTAATCCGAACGTGTGACAGTCGATAAATATTAATATCACGGACAGGCGAACTCGTAAATAAAAATAATCTCTGCCCCCGCGATACAAATATCTGATCTTAAACAAACACTGCTCCTTACTTAGTAAGAAATGTTTTAGATAGAAAAACCTAGGAGGACCTTCCACACGAAAGTAATGAAACTAATGTAGGAGACTGCCATTGGACTTATATTATGAGTATTGTTTATAACAAAATATGACGACGCGAAGCTTATTACTTGTTTTATAGATGTTCGAATCATTAAAAATACCTGGGACTTTATATCGATAAACACTTGTCTTTTAAACACCCCATACAAAAAGTAAAAGAAAAAATTATCCCACTAATTGGTTGTATTTGGTAGAATAGCCCATCTTCTACCAATACAAGTAAAGAGGGGATTATACTTTAGTTTAATTCATTCCCATCTTAATTACCTCATAGAAATATGGGAAACACAAATATCACATACTTAAACGAAATTCAAATAAAACAGAATAAAGTTATAAAAAACTTTTTAACTATAGACCAGATACCCCCACCAAAAGAGTATACCAAGAAACTAACTTAATGAAAATCAGAAAACTTTACGAATACAACATATGCTTATTAATCTACAAAATTCAAAATGGCTTTATACACACAAATACTACATTTATGAAAACATCACAAGTACATGAACACCACACAAGACAACGTAATAAAATATATACAAATTCATCAAAGACAGAGTGTGGCAAAAGAAACATAGGCAATCAGGGAATAAACATATATAATCTCCCTGATAGCCTGACAACCGAAAAAAAAATTATACTGCATTATGGCATATTTACATTGTCATAGATTTCTTAATTCTTTGTTCTTAATTAGGAAGTTTGTCTTGTGTTGTTTTGAAAATTATCGTGTAGCATATATTTCCCTTCAATGTTTATAAAAGCGTTTCGTGTAATTTATTATTCCAGCATATTGATTTTCAGACAATTTTTCTGAATTGAAATTTCTTTTCTTGACCTCTACATTGATTACATGGTCGGCCCAGGGAATTCTCGGCATGCGATGATAAAACCAGGTATTACAGAATGATACAAAAACAAATTATAGAGTAATGATAACATTATCTACCTTAGCATTATTTCAGAACAAAGTGTTTTATAATACCAGAGTTCAGTATCTACTTAGGTACCTTTATTAGCATAGAATACAGAATATACCACTAAAAGTGCCTTCCGTACATATTTTGGTTGGGAAGCTCAAGCGGGGATTTTGAAATTTTTTCAAGCGCGACAGAATAACTAAGGGGAGATACCTTGCACCGTGTTATGAACTATCACCAAATATCAATGAACTCTTAATATAGGAGGGTGCATCTAGGACGATCAGATTAGTAAAAAAATGGATCTACAAAAATACTCGAGCGTGTCAGATTAAGGTGAAGTGAGTTAATTACATGCTGAAAAGTTTACATTTCAATAATCTGACGATTTGAATGTGACATACAAAAATTGGCGAATCACAAATTGGAAAAAAAAAACGTCACGTGGATATACTCGAGCGCGGTTCATTTTTTATTTGTTTTGAAGGGAATCGTGTAAGGATCACGAAAATAATATAATCTTACGATTTCTACAAGTCGAAGTAGCTAAAATCATCACTAAAGTGTGTGAGTAAGTGCGCAATTACGACGCTTGTAATTTGCCACCTTGCCAACCGGAGCTGAGGCAGCATTTATTACGAACGCAATAGATCGCACGCTTGTGGAGAAGCCCACTGTCGAGTCATCACTGAGATGCCACCAACATATTTCGGGTGGAAAAATGTTAATGGAAAGATGGAGATGACTTGGTTTGTTGGCAATCAACTAGCAGACGCATATTAAGATATTGTCACAACACCAGACACTCTAGGGGTTACTCCAGATCCAGGTATATTTTCTTTTTAATATAATAATAATATTATAAAATAAATAAAAGGTTGTTAAGTATGATAACCATTTCTGTTACAGATACGCAAGACGTTGATGAAGGTGACCAAATCCATTCGAACTTGCAACACGAAGACGATTCCACTCATGATGACGACGAAAAAAAAAACTCATTCTTAACCTTTTTCATCATTAAGCGATTTCTTATAAATACATAATAAAATTTTACGTATATATATTATATATATACTTTTTTTTATCAATATATATAATTTTTGTTCATTGTAATTGTATTCAGTAATAAAAAAAAATTAACTACACAGATTAAGAAAATCCCTCCACATAATTTATAAGTCAGCATGACAAGGACATCAAGCTGAACCGTCTGTATAAAAATCTAACAGGCTCGAGTATTTCAAGGTATCGATTTTATTTTTACATTTTAAAAATCAGCCATGAGTTTTGGTTACGTCCAAATCGTCAGACTTGTGAGTATGACATATTTTAGGGTTCACTTAACATTCCTACTGAATAAACTTGAATAATATATATTTTTTCAATTTTCTACCTCTTCGTACGGCCACCACCGCCAAGCAAGTCGTCAGATTAATATCTCTCCGTTACCAGAGGCCCTAGCACGCTTGCTCTATAACGATCGGTAGGATAACTATCGGTAACTTCTCATCGTTCTCTAGGACAACTGCACATTGATAACGTACAAACAACAGTTGATGTCAAATATGTTAAGGACACTTAGTCATTGTGGACTGTCACTTATTCGTTGGCGATCTGTAGTCATGCTAGAGAACGATGAGAAGTTACCGATAGTTATCCTATCGATCGTTATAGAGCGAGCGTGCTAGGGCCTCAGAAACACATAGAGCGTACACGCTATTAATATCTGACGTGATTTAGTATGTCATTGTGACTATTTATTTTACATTTTTGAAAATTTATACTCGCTCCCCCCCAGTGAAAGTGCACAAATCATGAAAACTTTTTTTCTTTTTAGCATCTAATCTTCGAAATCCAATAGGTCCCCACAACTCTCGAGTAACTACCCATTTAGCTTACATTTGAATGGAAACAAATGTGGCACTGACTTAATACCTTTTGGTTCTAGACTATCTTACGCTTGCCTGAAATTACATACCGTCATCCCATTTAAAATTTATAATCACGGTAAAACACAGTTTAGTATGGAAATATAGGCCAAAATCGGGCCTATAATTGAATCACAAAACACGCCCAAAAGGCACTTCCTGTGTTTTTTTTTGTTAGTTTATTGTATCAAAATTTTAGGATTCTTAAAATTTGAATAGGAATCATTTCTCTCGAATTTTCTGGGTCAACACAATAATGGTAGATTCAGACTGGGTCGACGTACGTGCCCATCGCTACGCCTAACAATATCTGGACTGCTTAGCAACCATAGATTTTCAATGAAAATTTATGTTTTAGAATCACATTGGCCACACGCATCGCGACGTGCGATATCTGTGGCCATTTTCATAGAAAATGTATGGGTTGCTAAGCATTGTTTGAGTAGCGATGCGTACGTACGTCGTCCAGTTTGAACCTACCATAATTCCAGCTCGCGTTGTCATTTTCATCACGTGATTCAACATATCTCATGTCGGTTTCTACTATTATGTTTGAACTATGAAATGAGAAGAAAAAAATCTGAAAAGTAAAGCGAATCTAAAATTCGGTAATAATTCCAGAATAGTGTACCTATAAATATGACTATTTTCAATAATATATATTATGATCTAGGTATAGGACGGGCATTTTCATAGTCACTAAGGCCTTCCTTTAACACTTTATGTAAATGGTAACAACGGTCGTTAATCAATCCCATCAAAAGCCTTCACCTTCAAATTGAAAAGAAAAAGGAATTATACAAAGAAAAACACAAAATCTCTTAATTCTTACGCATTTGTGTGAATGTTCCATTCGCGTCCAGCAATCTCTATTGTATGTACTTGGAGTATTGAACTATTGATACAAAAGGTAAAATATTTTGGAAATGTGAGTTTGATTTCCGCGAAGGTCACCAGTTTGTTGGAATACTGAACTTTTCCCGGGTGCCAGATATATGTTACTTTAATCAGCTGTCACTGGGGAAAGGTAATATGGGAATAACTTCCACCATTCTGCCCCGGAGGAGGAAATTACTTTTTTGCTGATGCGGTTTCTTACAATTTAATTTACTCGTAGGCCAACCATTTGTGTTCGGAATATAAATGTTTAAAATTAAATGCTGAATGAGATTGACTACAACTTTATTGACAAACAAGTGAGAATATTAAAAATTCTTTTACTTTTTTTATATACCTTTAATAGGTAATATACATTACAAACAAAAAATTATGCATATAGTATGTTTTTTGTAAACGGTAAAAAAAACAGGTTATGGTGGTTTTTATCTTAAAATTTATGTGTTTTTTATTAATTTATAGTATATATTATTCAATATAACTTACAGTGAAATGCATATCACATGAAAAATCCTCTATAGTCAAGTAATTACAGTGCTTATTAGTGAGTATTTTATAAGCCTTTTTATTATGGTGGTAAATTGGTTTTTAGATACTTATAATTCCAATTGTTCACTTTTTATTTTTTTACCCTTCCTCACGCATTTTGCTTTCACCTTTTCTTTTCTCCGTCTCCTTCCCTATTCCATTTCCTTACAAAATTCCTACCCTAATTGAGGATGCCGTAGTCTCACGGCCCACTGTCTCCGAACAGTTGTGAGCAGTTGAGACAATTGTGCAGTATTTATAAAAAAAAAAGAGATATTGTGAGTCTTTTCCATTCTGAGTGCCGATAAAAAAATAAAGATATTGTGAGTCTCTTCCATTCTGAGTGCCGATAAAAAATAGAGATATTGTGAGTCTCTTCCATTCTGAGTGCCGATAAAAAATAGAGATATTGTGAGTCTCTTCCATTCTGAGTGCCGATAAAAAATATAGATATTGTGAGTCTCTTCCATTCTGAGTGCCGATAAAAAATATAGATATTGTGAGTCTCTTCCATTCTGAATGCCGATAAAAAAATTAAAAGCCACACATTTGTTGTTACTTCGGTCAAAGGAAATCAGAAACAATAAAAAAGGTCTTAACGCGATTGCGTAAGGGGGTAAAGGGATAGGTATTTCCTTTGATTGGTTGGCTACCGTTCAATTCGGAGGTCTGCAATGTAAGAATAATGAGGACTCGTCTCTTATTCCCTGTATAAAGCGTTAAAAATATTCAGTCATTTATCTCTTCGACATTTTATTTTTTGCCAACCAATAAGAAGAACGTTTCCAGAAGACTGAAAAAATTCCCCTTCACGACATCTTGTCGATGTTTCTGAGATTGGGACCGTATTTATTTATTGTTGCAGATAAATCTCCGCAAAACACCAGGGATTATGTTTTATGAATGGTGAAGGCCGTAAATCAAACGGTAAGAATTTATCAGTATTCAGGAGGCTAACAGCTGATGCGAAAACCTGAAAAAAATGTGCGAATTTTTTATATATTATGTTATGGACACTGATCTAGGATTAGAGAGGGTTGATCTATTTAAACACCGAATGATAGTTACGTTATTTACCATCTACTGCTACAAGTGCGGATATTTTTCTTAAATATATTATTTTCAAGTTTAAATGAGTATTTTTATTTTTTACGAATAAATATTACAGGTTTAACAAAATTAGTAGTATAAAGTAAACATATAACAGATATAGCCATTCCTCACTGTAGTGTATTTAAAAGCTTCCGGCTTGTAGACATAGATGGCAGTGCTAAGAGCTGTCCTTAGATTCCGCTAGATGGCAGGTAGGTTAGTACCTGTGGGAACAAAGAGAGGGTGAAACAGCTCTGAGAGAGCGTTGACTGGTACACTCGATTAGATTCCATTTAGCCAGCTTCGAGTTAGGTCGATCATTGTAAACCGCGAAGTGTATAATAAACGCAGATAATAACAAAGTATGTATTATTCCAAGAAGTGACCTCCATCCAAAGTATTGGAGAATCTGTTAGTGTCTGTAGTAAATAACAGAACGCTTCACTCACCATGAAGAGACAAGTTTCTTCGGTCTGATGAAGGAATTTAATTTAAAACTCTAACTAACTAACTATCTAACCATCACGCCGTACGCAGAGAGGACAGACCGCCAAACAACTCGGTCTTGGCACATACTCCTTGCCTCATTCACATTCATACATCTTCTCATACATACTCTTCTATTATTCTGACTCTTGACATGGCCCGACTCAAGTATCTGATTTACTTGATCGTGCCACGTCTTCCTTGGCCTCTTCTACCATTCACATTCGCGTCATAAATTCTCTTTACTTTCTTAAATAATTCGCTCAACATGCCCAAACCATCTAAGCGTCCCTTTCTTAATCTTACTTATTACGCTTACATCAGTCTTGCATTCTTTTCGGATCTCCACATTCCTCACACGATCATACATGGTTTTACCACACATACGCATCAGGGATCTCATTTCTACAGCATTCAGTCTACTTTCATCCCTTCTCTGCCAGTTCCATGCTTCACTGCCATACATTAGGGTAGGTAACAGTCCTCCATTGTGGACTGCTAGCTTCGCTTCTATGGACAACTTTTTGTTGGCTCCAACGGCGTTCAATCCTCCATTAATGAGTTACCTGCATTCACCCTTCTTTCAATATCCCTATCAGCCTTCCCATCTCTCGTAAACATACTTCCCAAATATACAAACTCATCCACCTGCTCCAAGTATTCGAAGTAAAACTCAAATAATAAAATCATAAAATTCAACTAATAATGTTTAGTTTTGACAATGCAGCAGAGAAAAATATAAGGTTATAATTAGTTAAATAGATACATGTAAGTAATAAAGGAAATGCAAGAGTTGTGCGAAACAGAGAAATTAGAAAAAACTATTCAAATAATAATTAAGGGTAGTTTGAGGTAATTTTTCAACTTAAGCTGAAATTCATGAATATTTTTTAGATTTTTAGGAAGGCCAAAGAAAATTATTCTAAGGTGGGCAGTTTGGACACGCTTGTTTTCAATTTTTCCGATTTCCGATAATATGATATAAATTCTCCAAAAAAGGGAGAATTTATGAGAATAATTCTTCGCAGAAATAGATATTAAAAAATAAATAATATCTTAAAAGAACTAAATTGGCTAACCGTGAAATAGATACTGACCTTGAACACGATGATAATTATTCATAAAATAGTTAACAACCTATTACAAAAAATATTTCTCAAATAAAATTTTACACAACAAGGACATTCACAGGTATAACACAAGGACGTGCAAGGAAATCAGGCTACAAAAAAGGATAAAACGAACACACAGAATAGTCTGCTGTACAAAGGGATGAATTGGTATAACACAGGCGTGCTACCATGGTCGATCGATATGAAGTTACCGGCGTTCCCTAGGACAACTGCAGATCGCTAACGTACAAACGACAGTTGATATCGAATATATTAAGGACACTTAGTCATTGTCAACTGTCACCTATTCGTTTGCGATCTGCAGTTGTCGTAAGGAACGATGAGAAGTTACCGACGATCGGTCAGTAACTTCATATCGATGGACAATTCTAGCACCCCAGAAACTATAAAGTCCTCACCAATTGGAAAGTTCTAGATGTATTGTAGTAGCTACATTAAACTGGAGAAAATTTATCATAAAATTAAATATGTAAATAATAATCAATTTGTAAACTTAAATGTACAAATTACTAAAATATAAATTAATAACTACAAAAAAAAAACCGGACAACTCAACAAAGTATTTTCTATGATTATCATGTAGTCCACATTTGAAATCTAACAAACAGTCTTAGCTTTTTTTTAATAGATTCTACAATGTTTTTTTTGAGTAATGTGGATTCCAAATAGTGCTTCCATATTCATACGTCTAATTAAAATATGTTCTGTAATTATGTAAAAACTCCCTAAGCGTTATAATTTTTTTTTTAAATAATCATGCTTTGAGATAATGCTACCGCATCATTATTCATCTCTAGTCAAACAAGTGTTGTTGACGGCAAGCCGTGTACTCGTATTTATATAATTAAAATGCGCAGAAAAGTTATCTAAGAATCAAAATGAGGGTTTCTAAAATGATGACATTTAAAAAAATTACTTTCGTAATAATTTATATTGTTATAATTAGGTTTGATCGTTGTATGATTTGTGTAAATAGTTTAAAATTTTGTACAAATGAGTGGTATGTGTCTCACATAATTAGAGATGGCCCAAACGTCACTTAGGAAAATCTGTTTATTCATTGAAAAACTCTCAAAAGGCGAGCTGCATAATGAAAGCTGAACAGCTTCTCAGAACTTCAATGCACGAATTTAAACATTTCATGGGGGGTCGATTTAATATGATAGGGGCATACATTAATTACGTGAGCAACAAATATAAAATAACACTAAATCTCATTATACCCTGGGAAGGGGAGGGGGGGGGGGGTCAATAAAAATCTCACGTCAACTTTAAAAGAGTAGATATATATTAATAAAGATATAATAAAAATCAAAAATTGTTTCACTTCTTTTGAAGTGTCCCATTTTGCTCCTAATCTCATCAAGGTGGGGGGTCCCCACTAAATCTAACTTAATATCATCAAGGGGGGGGGGTCCCCACTAAATCTCACTTAATCTCATCAAAGGGGGGTGGGGTCCCCACTAAATCTCACTTAATCTCATAAAGGGGGGGGGGGTATATATATTTTTTAAACTGCTCAGGTCATTAATGTATGTCCCCTTAGCGAAGGAGCGATCTATTGCTTTATTTTTTAAAGTCTTTAGAAATATAACTACTAAGTTGTTTATGTCTCACCAGACTTGGTGAATAGAGCAAGAAAATTGATCAATGCTCAAATATGTGGGGATATTTTTATTTATTTTGCAAGTAAGTTTTTCTCAAGAGTACAATTTGTTTGCGTTCCTTTAACCTGTAAAGGTCAAAAGGGCGGCCTTACGTGAACATCCATTAATCATTGATGTAAAAATCTCTCTATAAATACTTTATTAGCACTTAAACAAAAAGGACACGCTGGTTTGTGAGTGGTTTGGTATTTTAATTAGAAGGTATTACATAAAATGGGAAAGCATTTGGTTGATTGGGGTATTAAATGTTTATATTATGAAGAGTTTACTGTTGTTGCTTGTTTGGAATTAGTTATTAAAAAGAAAATATGGAATGGCTGGAAAATTATGTGTAGGTATTTAACATAACTTATTCTAAAAATGGGTATGATTGATTTAGAATTTTTGAAGTAAATACTTCTTTACGCACGCTTGACTTGAGGGGTACACTGGCCAATGTGTAACGAAAAGTGAAATGCGTTGCGATACGAACGGGCCCACTGTAGAAGCAAGAGAGAACAGTGCGCGCGCACATTTTATTCCTCTTTTCCTCTTATAGCCAGTGCATTCAGTATTTTGAAATACCAGTGACGCGCCAAACGCGGGGGGGAGCGCGGACGTCGATGCGCATGCCTTGATCGGGCGGGGTGAATGATAATAAATTTAATTAAATATTTGTAGAAAATTAATATATGTATATACATGTATATATTTTATACATATATATATATATATATATATATATATATATATATATATATATATGGACGTACATATAGATGAAGCCAAATTGGATGACTCAATGCTCTAAAATCCTAAGTAGAAATGGCCTGGAAGAGAGCGATACCCAGAACCGAAGAAGCTACAACCTGAGAACGAGGAGAGCCGACCCCAACAGCCTACCTAGGCAATGAGTTCGGACAGTGCAAGGAAGAAGATATAGATGAAGCCAAAGAAGTATTTACTTCAGTCGTGTGGTCTAAAGCACACTCGTTTTTTTAAAATGATAAATATATTAATGTCCACTATACTATTCTATACACCATCCAAGAGTTCAACTGCCCGAATCTAGTCAGATTATGGTACACCAAATACCTCCAAATAATAGAAATGAAGCAGGGAAAGAATGAAGATGAAGTAACGAGTGGAAGAATAGTTACATACACTTAGCTAAAGTCCTCTCAAACAACTTGTTGATTCTTCCACCATATGCACAACAACCAATATTCGAATTCGATCAGCCAGATACTTCCTCACCTTCCTCTTACCCATCTTCTTGTCATTGCCAATTTATTGTTATTATTTTTAATGTGAATACCGCAGAAGAGTCCCAACTGCTCCTAATCTTTTGGAGACAGTGAGACTATGGCATCCCCAATTGGTATGTTGTGATGCTGAAGGTAGCGAGGAAGGAAATGAGGTACCTGGCTCTTCAGATCTGGTAGTCAAACACAGCTAATGCCATTTCAAGTAACGTTTCAATTCTGATAAGTGACCTTTCACTATGGAAATCTGAGAGCATCTTCCACTCTCGAACGTGCCGCAAAAATGATATATATATATATATATATTATTTTTAATTAATTAATTATTATGTTATTATCCTGTCGAAGAAACCATCAGTTTTGAAACATGTAGATATTATAACATTGATTATAGTGGTTTAAACAAAATAATTTTGTTTAATTTAAAAATGATGCCACAAAGTGAGTTTGCAAAGATTGAAGAAATTAAATAAGAAACAATACGAATTAATCTAAAAAAAAATACTTGCGCTCGCTCGGGATTTGAACCAGCGACCTCTGGATTCGATTAAGAGCCTCACATCTTGGCAACGAAGACCGTTAGGCCACTACCCTTAAGAGGGTATTACCAGGGAATACCGAAAATGAGTCCCTTTTAATTTAAATTCTAGACGTATTGACTCTTTTTAACAAAAAAACTTGCATTTTTTTTCGTAAGAAGCAATCACTTTATGGTTAGAATGCCTAACTGCGTGTACCAGATAAAATAACAATCTTTAAAAATCAATTAATGTTTTTTTTTTTAAATAAAACATACACTTAGTATTTAACCACGTATTATTTGATATATCGACCGGTTCTCCCTCTTCAACTCAACCTATATATAACCAACAACTCTGTCTTAGTATTTAGTTATTATTATATCCTGATGAAGCTCGGTCGGAGCGAAACCGGTCGATATATCAAATAATAAATATACGTGGTTAAATACTAAGTATTTGTTTTATTTAAAAAAAAAAACATTAATTGATTTTTAAAGATTGTTATTTTATCTGGTACACGCAGTTTTAAAATTTTGAAAAACTAGGTGAATTTTTAATATACATAGTAATAAATACTTAATAATATACTTTGAGACCTTAAATAAATAGAAAAACTGAGGTATTTTTGTCACAAAACACGTTCTCGGATTTATCTAAAATTAAAATTTTCAAAACTGTGTTGACTAGAATATGTATTGATTTATTTTGTTGTATGATTATATGATTTGAAATTTGTGTTGTTTAATAGAATCTATCGTTCGAAAATTGAACAAAATCAAAATCAAAAACAACGGTATAACCTTAGTATATTAAAAATTCACTTAGTTTTTCAAAATTTTAAAACTGCGTGTACCAGATAAAATAACAATCTTTCAAAATCAATTTATGTTTTTCTGTAAAAAAAGAGTCAATACGTCTAGAGTTTGATTTAAAAAAGACTAATTTCCGGTATTCTCTGGTAATACCCTCTTAATATTACGACATTGGGAATACCATAGTCTCCAAACCGTTGGAAGTAGTTAGAAATTATTTAGACCTAATTGGTCAGGCATGCCAAATTATCAAAAAAACATGTACCATCTATAATTTGACAAACATTACAGAAATGGCTTTACAGCTTTTGATGTCGTTACCTAAAGTACTTATTTATTTATTTATTTTTTTACATTTGATACATTTAAAGCCAAAATAACAAATAATATTACATAATAAGAGAATATATTTAAAATGAATACAAGTGTTATTACATTGTTTTAGGTCGATATTAGTTCCTAGCTAGGCAGATTGCCTGTTCTAAGGAACCAAAGTGTGTAAAGTGCCAAATGCAATTTAAATTATTATTATTTTTTTAAATTAATTAACTTACCACATACTTTATGGTCGAATACTATTTTAGGCATCCGAGTTCTGAATTAATCCGCGGAGTGACTCGATATAACGTTATAATTCTGTTATACGGAGTAATTAGTTATCTGTGGAAGACTAAACATTGACGGATGCGTCTGCTTCCGTTTCCTGATTGCCACAGTTAACAGCGCGGGCAGTAGAGCAGTGGGTAGGTACCGGTGCGATGGGAGTAGTTAGTTAATGGCGAGAGCCAATAACAATTAGAGCGCCACGGCGCGGTAAATTAAGATCGATCTCGTCTCATTGGCCGCGAGCTGGCGTTGAATAAAACATTGAATAAAACAATTATTAATCACACCATTTACATCAGAGATACAGTAGATAGTGAGAGACAAAAAAGAATCCATTGGCATACCCTACCCTTATTTCAGATATACACAGAAAAATTAATATAATATAACGAACAGAAAACGTTGTCTGAGCGCATCAGTCAAGTCAGATCGTTCGGTCAATTGTTTTTGATGTAATTATTTTATCTTCAATCTTTGCAATATTTTCTTTGTGGCATTATTTTAATTAAATGAAACAAATTACTTTTCGCAAACCACCAAAATCACATGTTATAATCTACATGCTTCGATGGTTTCTTCGTCAGGATAATAACACGAATAAAAATAATAAAAGAAACAAACAAGCATAGACCAAAAGAACAATATAGAAAAAATATTACACAGATAGGTGATTAATTACCTAAAAATATCATAAAAAACAATTAGATAAAATGAAATATAAAAATCAGATTTAGATTATGTAAACATTACATTATATATTTAAAAATTAACCAAATATAATCAGTTTGTTTAAACAACCAAAATAAATTTTAAATTATAAATAAATGTATTAGTATGAAAATAAATTGAAATTTAAATTCCTTTGTTCTTTTTGTCCATACTTGTTTGTTTCTTTTGTTATTTTTATTCATGTTATTATCCTGACGAAGAAACCATCATTTTTGAAATATGTAGATATACATGTGATTATAGTGGTTTACACAAATCTCCCACCTTAACAAACGGATTGCAATCTTTAGAGAACAGACACAGACACATACCGGTATCACAATGGAAGATGCTCCGAGGAACTAGCATTATTGATTCCCTCGGCACCGGTGCATAGTGGGGAAACACGCCAAACGCGCGCTCAATATATGTACACGGTTGGCATTTGACACATGAGAACGGGTCGCTTCTACGACTCGTTATTGTGTTCAACCACTCAGCTGTGGAACGATTTTCCGACCTCTGTGTTTCCTCCTTTCTGCAACATGGGTCTCTTCAAGACCCACGTTCACTCCTTCTTCTCCTCACAAAGACCCTCCTCACAGCATCTTCAAAGATGATATAGGCCCTGAGGGACATCATTTTCCTCAGGGCCTCCTGTGTTGAGTTAACTCCTGTGGGAGTAAATGAAAAAAAAAATTGTTTCATTTAATTTATTTTTTCTTCAAATGTTAGATTTGATAGTCGTAGGTTTAGATTAGTGTTATTACAGTTTATAATACAATTTTCAACCTCACTAGGAAAAGCCTGTGTTTCATTTACCTTTCCTTCAACAACTTTATTTTCTTTTTGTTTTCATGTCTATATGTATGTACAGCGAGCATGTCCGGACGAGCATGACGTAACAGGATGAGCGACGAGAATTTCTATATGCATGTCTGCCGGATGGATCCATCCACACGTATAGAAATGCTCCGGTAACGGTATACTCGACCGGATGTGTCCGTACGTGAAAACTAGGCGTGTGTCATTACAATTTACTGAATATTTCGCATTCAGTAGCACACAGTTATGTTAAGATTTTGTGAACTACCTTCATGATATTTATGATGTTAAACAATAAAGATCCATTTAAAAAAAGTACACATTTGCGCACCAAATGTACAAGGAGGAAGCGGTAGTTCTCAAGATTGTCTTAGAACTCAGAGGTTAGAGCAGTGTGCAGTGGTGCAGTTGTGCAATTAGTTGAGGATTCCAGCATCTATCCCACTCTTGCTCTGCCAATAAGGTTTTTTTTATGGTGCGTGACCTATCAAAGATGAATTGATAATAATTGCTTCTTAAATTTTCGCTAAATCACTTTGAGGCGTTATTTTGAATTAAATTAAATAAATAACTTTGTGTAAACCACTTATATAATCACAAGTATCGATATGTTTCGAAACAATCGAAACTGAAGGTTTCTTCGTAAGGATAATAAGAACCTATAGGGATAATAAGTTCTTATTATCCTGACGAAGATACCTTCGGTTTTGAAACATGTCGATAATTGTGATTAAATAAGCGAACACAAATTTATTTGTTTCATTTAATTGATAATAATTAATTTGGCTTTAATATTAAAAACGCTTTTCAATCTTCTCTGGTGGCTTATTTTCAAATAAGTTAATTTGATCCCATTTTCCAATTGTATGTGTCAGTAAATAATGATTCTATAAATAGTAAACTTCGCGTAAAATTGATTACTCCGATATAACAGTTCCTATCGGTCCCAACGCTCATGCGCTCTGGCGGAATAAAAATGTACTATCAAACACGGCTACCATCTTCACAGGATTGACCGGACACGGCACACAAACTGATTTAGTCAAAAATGTATTAGTTTTAATTCACAAATCCTTTAACCCATTTATTTATTATTTATCTCTTCTCCAAAATATTATATTATGGTTTATTCTGTGGATTAATTTTAGATTTTCTTTTTTACCTTTCACTATTGATACTTTATCTCATAAATGTTATCATCGTTTATTTTATTGCGCTCTCTAATAAAATTAAGCTTTCCAAACACCCGAAAATAAATTAATCGTTTTAACTCGAATACTACTCTAGTGCCGGAGTGAATAAGCTAGAACTCTTTGCAAATCACATTTTTTCGATCGGGCTTTCAGATTTCATGAAGCTTTTCACCATTAGCTTCTGATTACGATTATTTCAGCTATCTAAAGTAAACCAAGCTTAGACTTTTAAGCTGTTTTGAAACCACGGCTGAAATAAACCGCTTTTAAAATCCTGGAAAACGATACTTTTTTGTGGTGGATGTCCACTTTGAAGTTCATTTAAAAATAAGTTTAATTAGAAAATAATGCTGATGGAATAGGTACTTAGGAACCAAATATTGTTTTCGTCTTCTTTTAATTCTTTATTGATTAGTCCGATTCCATGAATTACACAGATACAAGACAATATGCATACTTAGCGCCTTAAAAATAAATGTTTTAAATTTTACCCAACTGATAAGGAACCATTAACCTGTCACGTGCCAGGCGTATTTGGAAAAATCTCCTGACTTTTGGTCAAATATCCGTATAAAAACAAAGGAATTGTTTTTTTTTTGCGATTGTTTTCTGTTTATCAGATAATGTATCTTATTATTCATATTTATTACATAATAATATCATTATAAGTTTTGCCAGAATTAGCTAACTTTAGCGAAAAAAAAATCTCCCTTTCGAAAAACAAATATAAAAAAATATATATTTAGACGAAGATGAACAGATTTTATTGTTTCTTCACAAACCTGAATTCACATTCTACATGAAAACCAACAATTCAAAGGTTCAACAATTCAATTCAAAGGAAGAATTAATTATATTTATACTTCTTTAAAAAGTTGACAGCTGGTAAAGCGAGAAAAAATACAAAACTGAATGTCGTAGATAATTACTTAAAAAATATTCGGAGGGTCTAGATTTCTAGATCAATCAAATTAACTGATGTATCAAGAAAGATATTGGTGCAATCGATTCTGACATTGTTCTTCATATAGTTTCTTTATACATAATGGTTAAAATCGCATTTAAAAAAATGAAAATTACTACCGCGCGCGCGGGCGCGTATACGGCACAAGACTGGATGTATCGTAGTTGTGTCAAATTTAAATAGATTCCTTTGTAAAGCGTGCGTAAATGATTCGATAAATTGAAATTCAAAACTTACATGTAGTTGTTTCGGAAAATTTCACGTTTGAATTTCCTTCAAATCGACATTCACCGAAAAATTGGGTTGTTTCAACCTCCGTCAGAAGAAATTTAATCGAAAATTCCATAGGACCAGTTGTTTCGGAATTCCCTTCAAATTTGAATTTCCTTCAAATTTGAATTTCCTTCAAATCGTCATTCACCGAAAAATTGGGTTGTTTCAACTTCCGTCAGCAGTAAATAGCATCAAATAACGTTCGATAAATTTTAAAATTTTATTCAAGTGTTCCCCGCCGTATCACAATTTTGACGTCTGCGCATGCGCCTCCCATTATTTCGCTAACCGTCCGGACTCGGCTGATCACATTCACATCACATTTCTATAGTATTTTCACTGCTGACGGAAGTTGAAACAACCCAATTTTTCGGTGAATGACGATTTGAAGGAAATTCAAATTTGAAGGAAATTCAAATTTGAAGGAAATTCAAATTTGAAGGGAATTCCGAAACAACTGGTCCTATGGAATTTTCGATTAAATTTCTTCTGACGGAGGTTGAAACAACCCAATTTTTCGGTGAATGTCGATTTGAGGGAAATTCAAACGTGAAATTTTCCGAAACAACTGGTCCTAAGTGTTCTATCCATTTATAAAATAACAAATTTGCAAACGGGGGAGTCAAGCAATGTTAGTGTTCTATCCATTTTTTAAATTATAAATTTACAAACGGGGGAGTCAAGCAATGTTAATGTTCTATCCATTTTTAAAATAGGTCTCTTGAAAACCCTGGATCATTCCTTCCATTACTCAAATTGGCGACAAACATAAAATGACAAAAGCCGAATTTCCTACAGGATGTCCATATGGAGTTAATAAAATATACTGAATTATGTAAATCGATTCAAAAATAAAGTACGGTATTTCGTATTCATATACATGACGTAAATTACGTACTTAAGATTTGTATAGATTCTAGATGACAAAAAGCCCCGTTTCCGTACAATAGGATCAGTTATGTCAGGAATTCGTACTTCCGCCCGAACTAATAAATAATAATATTCCGGGGTTTCTGACAAAATAATGGAGATCATTATATTTTCAGCACATAATGAAGAACCGTGAAAATATTCTCGATATCACCGTCCCCTAAATTTCTTCAGGATTTAAGACGGTCGAGGAATGAAAAGAATTTTTTCGGAAGTTGTTTAGAACACACAAATAACCACAATTCCAAATAAAGTGGTTCGTTGAAAGATAAATTGTGAAATGCTATAGAGCATACGGTTCCCGCCGAGTTTATCAAAAACGAGTTCAACTAACTAAAATTTAACCTAACTTAACCTAACTTTTTCTTGTGTATTTTGTAAATTTGCTTTCGGTGAATCGATTTTCGATGAACTCGTAGGTTACCAGAGCATACTCATATATACACTCCTTGCTTTATCCACATATATGCACGTGGATAAAGCAAGCTTAATTTTTTTTTTTACATTAGCTCCACACAGGAGGCCCTGAGGAAAATAATTTCCCTCAGGGCCTATGTCATCTTTAGGGATGCTGTGTGGAGGGTCTTTTTGAGGAAAGAAGAGAGGAAGTTCTGGGAAGGAAAAAGGTAGGGGTGAAAAGTAAAAAAAAGAGGGGTGCGTAGTAATCTAGGGTTCAGTGTGTCCAGATCAAAAGACGTAGACAAAACTCACCCCATGAACCCGGGCACACCTGCTAAGTCACCAAACGTAGCAAACCACTTGGGGTGACCTATGGCAGAGGTGTTGGTTATCCAATAAATGGTTAATAATATCAGATTGCTAATATTATACCAAACAAAGCTAACAAAACCAAAATCTCTTTATTTATAAAATGGGTGGGAACAATCATCATATTAATTTTTTTAACCGTAATGCCAATAGTTCCGAGAAAGTGTGCTTATTTGTTCACGTAATTCGGCACCGGAGACCTGTTATCCGGAGGTGGTGGTCTAATTCATCCCTGGAGACGCTGTTATCCGGTTGCAGGAACGGAAGAAAGGATATTAATACTTCCTAAGAAGCTCAAATTGCAAAACAGGGAAAAGAAAATCCAAGGTTTTTATTACTCGCAGTATTTATGTTAATCTGGTGGAGGAATAAACCACAAGATAATAACCTAAATACTATTATATTTATGCATACAAAATGTTTATGCAATTCAATGCTCATTTTATGACGCTAGTAAAATGCTGCACACTTATTTAATTGCATGGTTGAATACCCTCACTATCGCATAAAATTGTGTTGATGTGATAAAACATAATAGTCCTAACTTCCTGGAGGTAGTAGAAATATGTCACCCCGATGAAGAATGATGTTATTAACATGTTAAACCATAGACGAAAAATCAATGAGAATGGGTGGATTTAATAAGTATCTAGTAATAGATGGATGGACACATAGCGGATTGACGGCGAAAGAAGAATCGAGAACATAATATATATACCTAAAACACATAAGAAGATGAAGATATGTATTTAACGTCACCCGTGAATCTCACAAATAAGTGATTCTATTAATAGCTTTATGACGTAGATGATATCGACATAACCGACGAATATTACTTTAACCATCAAATGCTGCTGATTTACCAGATGCGAAATTGATGACGTCGGCCAATGATATATAACGTACTAGACATTAAATTCATCGAATTATAGCTTAGAGTCCTTAGAGAGATTTAACAGTAAATATAACACATGATTCTGACTATAAATTACTAATCATCAAATAGTTCTTAATACTTAGCTAAACTCTGACCATAGTAAATTTTACATTGCATTATTAATGGGACATTTGGAGAGTTTTGCATAGAAATCACAGCTCAACAAGAAAAAAATAACTCAGGTAGAACTTGTGATAACCAATGAAAATGTGTCAGATTTTCTATATTATAATGAATCAGAAGGTTGCAAGTTTGACAAACGTTTTTTTAAATTAATTTAGGTAAATAGTAAAACAAATCTTTAACCTTATTACACTGATCTTATTGTTAAACCATACCAGTACCAGCCTGTTACGATCACCATGTTCCCTCGTATATCATATGGAGTAATCATGTCCCTTAATATCCATTTTAGATTTTTCCTGTAAAACATGAATATTAGTTACTCCCTACCGATTTAACCGGCTTTTGGGGTAAGTTTTTTACCCCCCTTCGGAACGTGACTGTTAAGATCTTATTATTACTACCCTAAATGACTGAAACTTATCTTTGCATGTCAATATGGATTTTAAAAAAATCCTTGTGAGGTGAGCAACATCATGTTTTCAACTGATTTTTTTACAAGAAATTCAAATACAATCTGTATTTGAATTGACAAACGTTTTAAATTTTACAATTGATAAACAATTATTTACCATACATAAGTTAAAGGATAAAAGATATTAATATTTCTGACAGGCTATAAGACACGAATTCCATTCTAGTGTCTTTAATATCAAGGCATCGTAAGTGTAGTGTATTGACAAGTAGGTTCAGTCGATTATCGATAGATGGCAGTAGACATAAAGCTTTCACTAGTTTCCGTCAGATGGCGGGAGGTTAGAGTTGTTCCTAGGAGTCGATATAGTCTTCTTACCAGTCAGTTGACGTTAGTCGCTTTAGCTTGGGTCTGTTATTATCGTAATTCGTAAATAAACAGTTTGTATCAAGAACCAGGATTTATTGAGAAGTTCCCAACACAGTGTGCTTGCTTTTGAATTAAGCAAACATTACAGTAAGTTAAGTAGATCAGGTGGATTGGGTTTTGATTTGAGCTGATTCAAATTTGGAAGCAGCCTGTCAACTCCTGGACTCGAGTGTACTGATTGGAGTTTAACAAGGCAGGGATGCTGAGTACTGAGGGGAAGGTTGAGGAGGTACAGGAGATAAGATTTTATAGTAGCGAAGTATTATATAACTCGGTAGTAATCAATTATCGAAGATACGTATTTATTTGTTATTGCAAAAAGTGTAATAATAAACAATATTAAAGCACTAACATTTTCGATGATTTTAGGATCTATAGAATTCAGCATTTCGTCTAAGAAGAAAGCGGGTCCAAGGCGGGTTCATAAAAATTCATCAAATATATGAAGTTAATTTTCACGTTCTGTGAAAGTTTTATGAAGCAACTTGCCTGTAATGATTTCAAAACAGATCTTGAACAGAACTCACACAGAACCTGAAAATCAAGATAAAAAATTTGAAGTATTTTAAAAAAATTTTGACACTCAAGAAAATTGGAAACAATGTTTGTTTAATGGGAACATACTTTAATTTCAACAATGATTCTTTCCAATTTACAATATACACAATCGTAACATCATTTTTTATTACCGAATTTACATATTTTATTAAAATTTCTTGTTTCATCCTGTTGAATTTTAAGTTCGATTAAGCCTCCTAGTGAGGCCAACATTATCAAATTATGTTGTAAAATGTTAACTATGCTACCAAATAAATAAATAGATAAATTACCGAGAGAGACCAGTGGTTGAAAAAAAAATGCACACCCAACTGTTTTTTTTTGGATTTCAATCGCGTCGAACATTTTTTGAAATGACACAATTTTTACTAAGTTCACTCAAAACATAACTAATTTTTCAATTATGCAAAAATTAAGCTGAAAGCAGCATGGTATAACAATGATATCAAACACATTTTTTCAACACTCCCTTTTGTCTGAAGTAATGCTGTTTAAAGCCAGTGTCGGCTCGAAAAAAACCAGGCGTGTTAACATTGACTTGGAACAAATGTTAGACCCGTAAACAAAAGTGTTACGATCCGCCCTTTTATACATTACTCAGCAAATTAAACAAAGCCATTTTTAATGTTGAGCTTACCATAAAACATATTGTTTACTTTAAAAAAAAGATTAAGGTATGCATGTTTCCGAGTTCAATATAATTTTCTGGCTAACATTCAAAATATATTCATGCCGTAATTCCACAAAAATGAACATATTCTACGTCTCTTTGCCCGTCGTCGCACTGGGTAAAAAAATAATGTTCGCTAAGGAATTTTTTGCGCAGGGCCTGCGGTTTATGTCGTTTGCTTACCGATGCCCACCCGGTGGTGCGTGGAACGACGCGGTGACGGTTTTAATTATACAAGCCACTAATAAGTAATCGTCATAATTGGATAGGTTTACAATCCAATCGTAGGTACCTGGTAGTCCAAGGAGAGGAAGGATAACGTAGACTAATTGCAAATGAAATGAGATGCCAAAGAAGTACGTGTTAATTTCTGAATTAGGAACGAAGAACGAAGCCTCACAAAGAAGAACCAAGAGAAAATACGAAGCATAACTAATAGGAAATAGCATATTCAATGGCTACTGTGAATCTCAGATATAATCTAATCATAGCTCAATGGAAAAGATGCTTCCAACTTATTTTCCAACAAATCTCATCAAAGGGTGTGAACATAATATAATTGTGGTATTAATTATGTCAGGTAATGTAATCATGTATTATTTCTGACTAAATAGCGAGTTAGCAGAATCCGTTAATACGGGCACCTTGGATGTAGACATTCAGGGACGTTTCCAGTTCGCGTGAATTCAGCTTTTGTCAGAGATTGCTCAACGATATTATGAGCTGTACCTACTGTAGCGAGGAGTAAAATTACATAATAAATACATAAACGCCCTTCTTGGAACCATGTGTCATCCTTCTGTCTATCTCTAGTACTGCCAGAATAGATGTAAATCCAAACATGGATGCTTACCGCAGATTATTCAGAAATTAACTGGATAATAATTAAGTGGCCACTGTCAACTCAGCTTAATTTAGCCAATGCATGCTCCGTCGGCCCTTTGCAAACAAGCTGATGGACGGGATGTTTTCTTTCCCATGATAACCGATGCTGTGCCGGTACAGAGTACAAGGGGCGCAGCTTCAGAGGGAGGATTTATGTTAGGGCTTATTTGTAGTGATTTGCATATTATGTCACGAAGGCGGCAAACTTCGAGGGTTGGTCATATCAAAACTCCGCGTCACCGAGACCTGGAGATTATGTCGAATTTCCGTAAAGCGCCGACCCACTTCTGCCAACTTTAAATTGCGATTTGAATTTTGGCGAAAGAGAGTTGTGTGATAATTTATACATTAAATAATTAAGTATGCAGATACTTGTATCTATTTAAGTATGCGTACCCTCGGCCACTTCGGGGAGGACTCCCTCACCACTTTAACACTTAACCACACAAGTTCTCCAACACTTTCGTTTCGCTAAATGGAATAAATCGTTTCTCTCGTATATTTAACATCCCAAGCGTTTGACAGACACCGATGAAATTTTTAATGGAAACAGGTTGGACCTTTTAGTTGAAGAAACTTTTAATTAGTTTGTTTGGTACTAACAATTATTGTAAAGAGCTAATTTGGATGCAAATACAATAATTAAAAAGTTTTATTCCAGAGTTAAAAGTAAAATTACTAACTACTTTTTAAACAGTCTAGTCGTCTAGGTGTCTATGCGATTCAGTTGGTTGAGACATTATAAAAAAATGCACGAAATCTCTTCTGAAGGCAAAATTATTACAGGAGAGTACATGCATTATTATAAAATAAGAGATTAAACATCGAACGAAAGTGTATAACTTAGGTATTATGAGAACAGTATGTCTACCTGTGCTACAATTATTATAAATAATTTTTATTTTTCAATTATCTTGATTACAAATTTGAGGTATATGCAAGGTAAAAAGGTCATGGGGGGCAGTTTTGACTTTTTTGTTACGTGCGTGAAAAGATAGTGGCGTCTGTTAGTGACGTATAGAAATTATTAATTTTTTTATAAGAAAAACTCTCTTTTTAACTTTTGAACGTTATTCCCATCAATGTAATATATTATTGAAGAAGAAGATAACAATAATAATCTAATTTTAAAAATATGAAAATGAACAAGATACAAAAAAAATAATAAAAGATAATGGTCGCAACTGGGACTCGAACCCACAACTTCACGTCTAACCGCGACATACGCTTTATCCAATTAAGCCACTGCGATCCAAATATAAAAAAGGTGGCTGACCAATAATATGGAGAAAAAAAATTAGTCGAAGATAATATTGATAATTTTGAAATTTGAAATATGAAGATGACAAATACGACAGCCTCATAATAGATCGCAATGGCTGAATTGGATAAAGCGTGAGATGTCCCGGTTAGACGAGAGGTGGTGGGTTGAATCCCAGTTGCGACCATTATCTTTTATTATTTTTCTGTATCGTGTTCATTTTCATATTTTTAAAATTTGATTATTATTGTTATCTTCTTCTTCAATGATAGAAATTATTTCTCGATGGTTAATGCAGAATCGTTGAACAGTATTCGTGGAATAACCTTATTAGTCCAAATACGTACCCATGTTAAAATATTTTCTGGTGATACTCGCTGGTTTGTTAATTGATTGTTAGAAGGCACATGAAATAACCTTTTCTGAGCATTCCAAAAAAAAGAATTATTTGCCAGTTCCAACAAAAGTAGAAAGCTTTATTTTTTAATTTTCCCTTAGGACGATATATTTTATGTGTTATAAAAAAGTTTAATAAGGTGTGCCAAAACTTAATTAAATTCATCAGTCACTTTAAAAATAGTCTAGAAAGTTTGGATTGACAATAACCGATTTCTCATAGTATCGCGATGAATAACTTCGTGGAAATTCAGCTGAACAAAGAATCTGTACGTATGGTAACGAGACTTGTTTATTTTGTTATAATTCAGTGTTACTTGAAAAGCTTTAACTAAACAACAAATAAAGGTCCATGACATGTAAAATCTCAAGTAAAAAACATTTTAAATTTGAACGGTAACTATGAATGTTTTTAAAATTTTATTTCCCTTTCCAGTTTTTTCCTTCCTTTGAAATACCTTCACCAGCTGCTAAAGTGAGTGCAGTTTTTCACACGGCTGTATAAATGTGGACGTGTTTTTTGAGAGTCCTGTTATAACTTACTACCTACGAGTGCAGAGGAGAATTTGAATTTGAGTGGAGAGGTTGGGAGAGTGATATGTATTTTTTTTAATATGCTGCCAGGTATATGTACTATGATGTTGTTCACTAAGTTGGTTAAACACCTTCAGTCAAATTTAAACAATATAATAATTGGGGATACTTTACATAAGGGGTAATTGTGGCGTTTGCAACACTGCTTACTCTATGATAGATGGGCGGGCTCTACCGCCGAGCAACGCAACGTCCCGAACGTTGACGGAGTTGCGACCCGAAGTGGATCATTTCAAGGGAGTGCTTTAGCGAGCGATGCTCCCAATGCTCCGTGCATTCATTAATAATCTTGCCGCCAGCTAGGTTGGACGCTTACATTGTAACCATTTGTATTCAATAAACGACGATCTCGCATAACGAACCTCTATTGTATTAATTACATATACTCAGTGTAAAGTACTGATGATAAGATTGAAGACATTATCCCAATCCAGTTCCTGAACGCTACATTAATAACCATTAAATATCTAACATTTTACTCAGAAATCAATAAGGATATTAGTAATTGAAAAAAAATACATATCTAGAAATGGTATAAATGTGTTGTCTGTAAGTGGGATACCCACAGTTTGATAATGCCTCCAGAAGGCGAAACAGATGTCACGCGTAATAAAAATTACATAGCAGAACTTGTTTAAAATAAACTGTTTTTATAAACTGAATAATGATATTATTAAAATGGAGTTCTACAAATTATACTTGATAACAATAAATAAAAAAGTTAGATAAACATAACAAACATGGCTGTTGTAAGGAATACTGTATATTTTTAGTTTCATATTTGAAGCCTTCTGCTCATGAGGCTGCCTCATACAACAAAATTTCACCTTTTTTACAAATGTATAATTTTAATAATCAGAGAATAATGAGAACAAAACATTTTGAATTTTTGGAAAATACCATGGAATAAAGAAGACCACAAAAAATGCTTTATGGACGTGATTCGTAATACAAATATTTAGCTAATTTCCAATACAAAAATGTTTTCACCATGGTTACGAAATTCAAATGGGGTGGAGATCTACGATGTCAGGCGAGTGTAAGTGAGACAGAACGCGTGCTACATGGGCTAAATCGAGGATTTGTTGCCATTTTATTTTGCCTGGAAGGCGTTCCTAATTTTCTTTTTTATTCTTCGGAAAATATCCAATAAATTCTGAAAATAGGACCCATCTATATTTTGATATTTATGACTGGTCGATAAACGTGTGACGGCACTGCTATTCGATTAATTGTTTTTGTATTTAATTCGTCGAACTCGTCGTCACGAGATACCATAGCATACGTTTTTTCCCCAAGTTTACTTCGAAAGCTTATAACTTCGTCTTATTTGAAGATGTCGAAAAACTAATTGTACCTTTTTTATTAACTCTTTTGTATATAATACATTTTCCGGAAAATAAAAATTAGTTTACAATCTAATTGTAAATTAGAAAAAAAAATTAATTGCAGTTTCGGAATAACCTGATTTTTCTTGTGACAACTTACAAGAGATCACCTGCCTGCACAACGCAATAGCTGGGTTGGATGGCGTTATGAGGAGGACTATAGTAGGGGCTGTAGAAAGAGATGTGAAAATGGGGACTGGAATAAATTAAGGATGAAAGGCAAATGTCGGTAGCTCAACCCCCATGCGTGCTTTATTGCAAAATAACCAGTCAAAATCGTCTGTTTTAATGCTGTAAACATGAACTTTGACCAGATTCTTCAACAGTTCTTCCATTATACCATTTCTATAAGATATTGAAATAATATATTGAAATAAGATATTGAAATAAGATATTGAAATAAGATATTGAAATAAGACATTGAAATAAGATATTGAAACAAGATACTGAAATACTATATTGAAATAAGATATTAAAATAAAATATTGATATAAGATATTGAAATAAGTAATTGAAATAAGATATTGATATAAGTAATTGAAATAAGATATTGAAATAAGTAATTGAAATAAGATATTGAAATAAGTAATTGAAATAAGAAATTGAAATAAGAAATTGAAATAAGTAATTGAAATAAGACATTGAAATAAGTAATTGAAATAAGTAATTGAAATAAGATATTGAAATAAGTAATTGAAATAAGATATTGAAATAAGATACTGAAAAAAGATATTGAAATAAGGTATTTAAATAAGAGATTGAAATAAGACCACGACAGAGTGTCAGATATTTATTGTTACAAAGTTAAAATTTTGGAACTACAATTTTTAGTTGTTTTACACATTTAATAGTATTCTTATTTAATTTATATAAACAATTTATTTATAAAAAAATATTTATTATTACGCGTGACAGCTCTTTTGGCTTCTGAATACTTTATTAAACTGCGGTTAGGCCACTCATATCCATTATATTTATATTGTTTCTATTATATACTTAGGTATTTTATAACGAAAACTAATTAATGCTTTAATTTTTATTCCCCTTGTTGATTTCCGAGTAAAATAACAAAAATTATTATTGAAAAATATAATTCGCTCGCCACTCTTAGTATAACTAAGGTCTCCCTGTTACAATATTCATTCCGACCATATTAAAAGATTCAACATAAGTTCCTGAGGTATGTAAACTATAAATTGCATTTTCCTGTAGAACACATTGATTATAATTACCTACTGGATAAAAAGCTCCCATTAAAACTTTCAGAAAGAAGAACAAGCACAGATTTAATACTATTACATAAAATATTGCATTACAAAATTGACTTCCTGAATTGCCTCAATTAATCAACATCCACATACCCAAAAGGTTGCCGTAATTTACTACCTTTTTAATTTAACAATACGAGGACACTGTTTTATCAAAATTCCCAGATTTCGAAACATCACAGTCTCGGAAATAAATATTCTGTTCTGGGAGATATATTTGACCTTAAAAGTAATCACTTTAAATATTGTTTATTTCAATTCTTTTACTTATCGAGACAAATAATTTAAACTAATTTCTGAATTTTTATCTTTATTTTGTTATATTATATTAAATATCAATTTATGTTAGACTACTTTAAATTTTACCAATGTGTTTTATTTTATTATGTGCTTTTGTTGTAACATTTTTTTTCATTGCATTATGTTTTCTTTATTGTTATAATTTTAAGGGATTTACAAGAAAAATAATGTTTTGTAAAATAACTGTGATACTTCTCAACTTATCAACTAGAATGTAAAAGCCCATTAGGGCTTGTAATAAATAAATAAATATGTTTAAGCCTAGCTCAAATATTAAGGACCATGAAAATGCTTAATAATGGTGGAAAAAGAAACCTTTGAGTCATCATTTTTTGGGAACAACTCACTCAGGACGGGTTGTTTAAAAAAAAATTGGACCATTCGTCAAATATTTTAAGTTGATATTCACGATCTGTGTAAGTTCTATTCAAGTTCTATTATTATACCATCATACGCTAGTTGCTTCATAAAACTGAAATAATCACAGAACTTAGAACAGAACTTTCGCAGAACGTGAAAATTAACCATTTGATGAATTGTTCAAATCCTTTATTTATTTATTTAGGAAAATCAACAGATTATTTACATCTATTACAATAAACTTAATAATAATAAAAAGGCAAATAACAGATTTTCACTTAACTTAAAATTGTAATAATAATAATAAAACTTAAAAAAAAAACTAAGGGTCCTGTACCCGTGGGCTGACATATTTACAAAAAATACAATATTGTAAATATTGGATGAAAAATAATAGAAGCTGTAAGAACACAGATAAATAACAATTTAAATGTAATTAATATACTAATAACCAGCAAAATTTCAAAACATAATATATTATAAATTTTATCTTCACTACACAATAGCAATAATAACAATACATAAATAATAATAAATGTAAAAAATATATATTACACCTACAACTAAATTGAACAAATGTGTATAAATTGGATGACTGGAAAGGATTCACAGCAACAACATGATAACTTGCAAAAAGAATTTTAAAAATGATTTAATGTTAGCTATGACAAATTTTTCAAAGTTTCTTAAATTACACGAGAATATGTCCATATCATTAAATTTTAAAACAAACTATCTATATTGAATGACCTTTAGTTAAATTTAATAATAATATTGATTAATTTATGTCGTTTATTTTCAAAGCGAGGTATAATGGTTTAGCGAATACGAAATTAATACCTAACTAATGCAGCATTAACCTCAAAGTTGGACCTATAACAACAGGGGCGCTAAATAATCCCAAAGGTAAACAACCAAATTGAGTGGATTTGAAAGATGGTGTCGGAAATTGAGCGGGAAATAGTGCTGGGGGTGGATCCGAGACAAGCGCAGTGGCGTATCAAAGAAAACAGGTACGCGAAATGTTAGTTTTAATTTGCATGTACCAAATAGCAGGCCTCTTGGTCGAATGGTAAAGCTCTCGACTTTAAATCCAAAGGTCCAAATCCGGCGTGCGAAAATTAATGTTATTTAATAAATTTATCATATTTCACAATTAATTAATGAAAAAATAATATATAGTATATTTGCGACACGTTCAAAAGGAAGATACTCGCCCTGGTGTAAGAACAAAATTTAAAATTGAAACGTTGCTTGAACTGGCTTCAGCCGTGTTTGGTGACCTGATCTGAATAGCCAGGTACTTCCCCACATTACTGTATCCCATCCCTTACCCTTCCCACTGCATTCAGCCTCAAAAAATACCCCAATTGGGGATGCCGTAGTGTCACTTAGTCCAGACGGGAGCAGTTGAGATTAATTTTGTGTCTCAGTCTATCTTTGAACGCGTATATATAAAATAACCCTATATTTCGTAAAACTCTAAAACACATGTCTTATATGAAAAAAACGAAATCACCGTGAATTTGAAAAGGAAGACATCGAACTGAAAGTTGTTACATAACAGTACGGATCGAACCGTTTTGATAGAACAGAATAGAATTTACATTTTTAATACAGACACATTATAATCTCAACATAATCACAAATATATACTCACGTCAACCCCGGTAGCTAGCTCGGTCATTATCTCGGGGTTCTCGTGTTTTTAGTTCGATGGATTGGGAAAATTCGAGATAAATAAGGTTCAATAAATAAAACGATCTCTTTTGCCATGTAAATATTTGTTCAATTATATTTAGCAAAATGACTCTACGCTACTAGGAAAAAGCTTGAATCTCTCTGCGGGAACGAAAGACGGATTTTAGATTATTAAGTCAAAGCCAGAATAAAACAATTAACGAATATTATAGTACGTTACCTTGCGTGGTGGTTGTCGTGGAAAGCAGATGCATTTGTCCCTCTGTCGATTTCTTCTATTGTTAAACACGTGTGCCAACACCATGGGATTTGAAAGGTACCCGAGATATGCCCTCTTTAACATGAGTTAAATATGAAACCCAGAGACACGCGCAGGACCACTGATTCTAAATCTGGTAATATCTAGATCACTTTAACTATATTTACTTTTCAAAAGTTCAAACTTATTTGCAAAGCAATACTCGAATTCTAAATAAAGATGGCAGACAACCGCCCCTTTTGAAAGCTGGACACTGAAGAAGCTCTCGCCCTTCCTTCCCGGATCAGCTCGGCTCTCCTCCCTAGCCCCCACCCCAGAAAACGGTAAAATCCGTTCAACGCAACCTTTAGGTTGACCAGTACGAAAAATATTAATTTCATAAAAGTACCTGACTTAAATAAATTCTCCGGGGTTACCATATGAATAAATTCATTACATAACAAAGTGTAGTGATTCCATACGCTAAAATATACTTTTGTAGGGAAAAAACTTTGGTATTTTCGATTTTTTTTCATAAAAATATGTTACTCAAAATATTAATGTTAGTTGTGTGTTTGTAACTCCAATGATCATTTACAAAATTGGAACTGTTTGTTTGAAAAAAATCAGAGAAGTGATTAAGTTAACCTATAAAATAATATCGTAAAAGACAATAACTTCCATAATGATTTTTTGATAAATGTATGAAAATGTTGCTTACAATTCCAACAAACTCTAGGTTTTTCTGGAATAATTTCGATTCCGTGCTTCGACTTATAGCTGTTTCCAGAAATTATCATGTTAAAATTCTGGGTTCTATAAGATAAGGTAAGGTTGAGCTACATTACCGTGTGCTTTGAGGGAGATTCGTGCAAATTATGATCTGGGTGATGTAACTCTGCACAGGCCAGTGTTATCGGTATAAATGTATGCCATCTCATAAGCACAATTTTCACAGTACGAAGTGTGCATCTTTGAAAGATCTTTTTTCGATAAAAGTATTATTTTTTTACCCGTTTAATCACATGAGACCATATTTGTCCCAGCATAACATCTCATAGAAATCGTTGTTTCACCCTTACTACCTTAGTGAGAAGTATGATATTTATAATACTAAAATCTAAACGGTATTGGAAAGAAAATAAAACACGCTATGTATTCAAAAGTAAAAGTTAACCACAAAATAATTAAAATGGACGCCTTTATGAAACCAAAGTTTCCGAACCGCAATTTGAAAACAAATTATGAAACTTTGTGAATTTTTAAAGATTTTTTTTACATGAAACGACGAAAAAGTGAGGTGACAATAATATTTATAATTCATTTGTCTAATAAAATATGTGTGTTATTATTTTTTTTTTGTTCAGTAATCAGAAATTTTAGTTCGAAAAACGTAAAATGAGCCACTTTAAAATTTTTTTAAAGTTTACATAAAAAAATTTTGAAAGCGTATTTCATCATCTTTCGAAACCAGTCTTTAGTTTTCGGAAAGGTTCACAAATATTGATTTGTTTGGATTTTATTGCAAAGCGCGACCTTTTGACGAAACCAGTAATATAGATAAAATATGCCAAATTTTTTAAGGGTTTTAAAAAAGTATTTGAACTAACTCAAAGTCTGGTCGTAAATCCAGTTTTCATTAACATAAAATGTAATAAATTTTCGGCTTTTCAACCCGTTCGCCGCCAAATGTTTAAAGCAACACTTCAGATATGCATGATAGTAACTAAAAAGGTATTTTTTTCCAATATGTGAATAAAAACTCAAATTTAACAACAGTAAAGCATTGCCGTGATCGAAATTCATGGGTAAAAACAACAAAAGTATATCGAATTACACTACAAAATGTTATTTTATTTCCCGCATTGAACTCATTTGCGGTATGGCAACAATTTATTTGCGGGGTTGAATTTTTAAAGCGTCGCGTCGGGTCGAGCCGTTTGGACGCTTGTGCCACCCATCGCCCGGGGGGTAGTCCGCCCCTGGCAGATTCTACAGCAATAGTCAAACAGAGGCAGCCTTCTGTTCCGAATGAAACGGATCGTGTTGATAATAAATATTTACATGAAATAAATTCGCAGGCAAACCAAACCGCTGACATAGCATGAATATTTATGTGAGATTACTCGGCTGTGCGTGGACCGGAGAAGCTGCGCGTGAAGCTACCTTTTCAACCAGCGACCCGAACCGGGTTAGCATGTGTAATGATGGTATTCAAATGTATTTAAAGTATATTCTGTTACTAAAGTAATTTGAACGTTAAATTCTTTTATTCGTGTTTAGTATCGATTTAGGATATGCTGCTTGTCCTTCGCAATTAAATAAGTTTGGTAAAATCTTCATGCTTTCGTTGGAAAGCGGTTATAATGGGGGTAAAGGTGGCCTTGATGATGGCTATTGAATTGGGATATTTCGAGAAAAAGATGCCGTGGAGCGGTGATGTGAAAGATCGAAGTTCTGATTCTCTTCGAAGATGGTTCTTGTATGTATGTATTTCAATTTGGGAGGCGGGAATGGTTACCGCCGCTCCGGGAACCATTTATTGGATAACCAACACCTCTGCCATAGGTCACCCCAAGTGGTTCGGTACGTTTGGTGACTTAGCAGGGGTGCCCGGGTTCATGGGGTTCATTGTCTAGGTCTTGGCGGCGGATGATCTAGACACATTGAACCCCAGATTCCTACCCAACCCTCATACCTTTTTCCTTCCCAGAACTTCCTCTCCTTCATTTCCTTAAAAATACCCTTCACACAGCATCCCCAAAGGTGACATAGGCCCTGAGGGAAATTATTTTCCTCAGGGCCTCCTGTGTGGAAAAAAAAATGTATCTTTGGAAGTGAACCGGGCTGCTGAGTAGTCGTAATAGTCCGAGGGTCACGCGAAGAGTTAATTGTCTAAACGACCATTTGCAAGTTTTACAGGAGGAGGAAGTTTTCTTTAATTATTTCAATGAAACATTATGATGGGTGTTTAAGATGACGCTATTCTCGTAAAAAAAAGGTCTCGTTAGTTTAAATAATTCTTAGTTAAGTGATTAATTATCGTTTTTGATACTTTATTTTAAATTTTAAAATGGAAATTGAACAAAAACTAAAATGGATATTGGATAATTAAGCACTAAGGTGACGAGTTGTTGTTAGGTATAGGTACTATTGTAAGAAAGGTAGAACGTGTTTGTGTGAGGACATCATAATAATTTTGTGTTATCAGGGTAATCACAAATAAACATTGATCGAAAACGTTTTGTTTCTCTGATTGTGAGTAGAATTTTAAAAAAATATGTCGCTTTTATAAAAATAGCTCTAATAAAAATCTCTCAGATTTTAAAATACTGAAATAATTTATTAATAATGTAAATAGAACAGGACCTAGGTGAGAGCCTTGGTGAACGCCACCGATAGCTTCATATGCACAAGAAAAAAGTAAATTTCACTGAAGCGAGTGAGCACTTAATTTGCCGTGAACAGAATGTTAAAACACAAGAATTCCCAGCACTAACAGAATATAGAATTTTTTGAGAAACCTTCGCGAACATATAAATGTTATACTCAGTCAGAAGTCCACTGGAGAATACTTCCACAATATGGAACCCTAGTGTAACTAAGGTATACTTATACGTAGATTATATAGAAAGTGTACAGAATTAATTTTGGTAACCACTACATTACAAAAAAAAAATACTCAAAAATTATTTGTTAACTTTACAACATTTTTTTTCATTGGATCTATTGCTTTTACACAACTTGACAAATAATAAAATAGGTACTTTCAAATTGTTATCCATCATCGGTTTAAATTTTTCAATAATGGATATCAGACACACTAAGTTTCTTCGTGTAGAAGCCAACAATACTAACGCAGCAAAAAAAAAACACCAATACTTACTTGCGCAATTACAACACTTACTTTTTTGTTTTAGCCTATTCAATTATTACAATTCGTGAGCAAACATTTCTTTTTTCCTTATTTTATATCCCTTCACATCTTCGCTTAAAGAACTTTCTTCATTCTTATTATTTTTATTGAAGTTACGAATTTAATTTATGGGGAACTTGAAAATGATTTTTCTTACCCTGTCGGGCTAGTTAGGCTATAAGTAAAAAAAAATGATTTCAGTTCTCGATTAATAGATATAATCGCTGGTTGGTCAATATTTGAAAAGTTATTGAATGTAGTTACAATTTACACAGATGATCATCATTGTACTAGTTATCAAACTTCATTATAAGTTCATTGATGATGGACACTGCAACGCTGTCCGAAACGTCGGCTAAATAAGGAGGTAGCACAACACGGTATAACACCCCAAAAACAAACAACGAAAATGCTTTTGGCCGTGAAAATCTAAAAACGTATCTTCATTATAAGTATTTCGTAACGGAATATACCAACTGCAGTAACTTTAATGTCAAGAAAATTTATAGAAAACTGTAAATTTATAAGCCAATTCAAAATTAGAATGTGTTCTTCTGGGAAATCTGAAAACATAATATACAATATCTTTTATTAAATTTGTTTGATTGCTTCCGAAGTACCAAATGTATTTCTCTCTGTGATTTGATATACTTTCACAAATGTTTGCCATCATTAAAAATTGATTACAATATATTATCCGAATAAAATACTTATCTTCTAGATCTAGTACGGTATTATGTTATCCTGCAAAAATTTGTATTATTAATATAAATCATTCATTCTTAGGAATTCAGACGAATTGGAAGATTTTATTTTGAATATTTAAAGCTACTTAGAATAAATCTCTTAAGAATAAGCGGGTTTAATATTAAATTTTCGATTACGTTTCTCTCCGCCGTAAATCAAAATTATTCGTAATACAAATCATAGTAAATTGATATACATATAATCAGCTTCACATAAATAAAATACATGCCTGAAATAAAACAATAATTTTAGTTTTACACCACAAACTTTGTTTTTTTACCACTAGCCAATTGGTTTTTTACCACTAGTCAAATCAACGGCAGTATATTAGCAACCAGCTAACCAGAGTCAAACAATGTATTTGGTCGATTTACATTATTGTCAGACAATGTATTGAGTAGTGCCTACCTTTAATTTTACATTGTCCGCCCTTCAGGTGATTTTTCAGCGCCCTTGAGGTGATTTTTCACGAAAACGGCGCTATATAAATTAGCCAAATATTATTATTATTATTGTCTTTCGTATTCCGAAGAGCAAGATTTTTTTAAGAGTTATATGCTTAGTGACTCTATAACTGAATATTCGGGTACATCCCAAACTTTCCCTTCCTATTCCATTTATTGTCCCAGCATGCCCTGATTGGGGATGCCAATTCTCACCAGGTCCGGGCAGTTGGGAATCTTCTGCGGTATTTAGATATAAATATTATCCGATTTACGCCGAACAGTCAATAAATTCTACACATTTGAAATAGCACAAATATAATTTTTAATGACCTGCAAAAATGCATAGAGGCAAAGAGATTATGAAAAGGGAGCACAAAGTGTATGTTTACCAACACTGTAAATTATATATAAAATACATGTGTAAAACTCCCTAAATTTGAGCACTACCAATTGTAATACACCGCAGGATTAGAGGAGACCCATCACTTTCCTAAAGGCAGCCCGCGGGCTGTATGAGAAAACTTATTGTTTAACCTCCTTAGCCGTACACGTCAGGATTTTTGAAGTAAAACTTCTTTACTTGACTTGAGGATTAAGCTGGCGAATGCGTGACGAGAGCGTTACGAAAAGTGTGATTGGGCGAGGCGAACGATAATAAATTTAAATATTTGTAGAAAATTAATATGTGTATATGTATTTACCTATTAAAGACAGTTCAGCAACTATCTTTTAGCACATGTCACTAAGTAGTAAAACTGCCCTTGTGTACTTTGTAATTTATAATCTTCTCCATGATATATTGGTGTATAACTGTTTTATGGAGAACATGAAAAAACAAATAAATAAATAATTCATTAATTTTTACAGAATAAATAATCCAATATGTTTTCAATATAAATTAAATGATAAAAAATTAAATTACGTCAGTAAAATTATTGACCTAGGTATTATGTTTGATAGCAAACTAACTTTTTGTGTCATATTAATAATATTATTAATAAGGCCCTTAAGACTCTTGGATTTGTTTTGAGAGTTTCAAAAAACTTCAATAATTTAGGCACGTTTATCATGTTGTACAAAACTCTTGTTAGATGCCAACTAGAGTGTAACTCTACGAGATATATAAACTATAAATTGCATATTCCTGTAGAAAACAGTGATTATAACTACCTACTAAATAAAATGTTCATATTAGAACTTTCAGAAAGAAGAATAATCACAGATTTAATACTATTGCATAAAATACTGCATTACAAAATTGACTGTCCTGAATTGCTTCAATTAATCAATATTCACATACCTAAAAGATCCTGCCGAAATTTACTACCCTTTTATTTTAATAACACCAGGACACTCTCTTATCAATATTCCCCGATACCGAGACTTCACAGTCAAGGAAATAAATATTCTGATTTGGGAGATATATTTCACATTAAAAACAATCAGTATAAACATTTTTTATTCCAATTCTTTCTTATATTTAGACATAAATAGACGTCTATAATCCCTACAATTTTTTTCTATATTGAATATCTTTTTTTTGTGAAACTTCTTATATTTTTTATGTATGTATCTAATTTTATTATATGCATTTATTGTTATATTTTGTTGTAGGTATATGCTTTTGTTTAACTTTTATTTTCACTTTATTATACTTTCTTTATTGTTTTAATTTAGATTTTTTTTTAAATAACTGTTATACTCATCTATTGAACTAAAATGTAAAAGCCCATAAGGGCGTTTAATAAATAAATAAATAAAAATAATTAAAAATAATAGGAAAAACGTACTTATAACCAGTTTGAAAAACATGTAGGTTCCCGGGACCCACGACATGACTTAGGGCAGTTTTGTTCACCAGGTCACGCTTAAGGGTTACATTTGTTTATTTTATTGTATCACATTAAAATACGCTATTGTTTCTGTAAAACAATTTAATAAAAAAATAAATATAGTCGAGTTAATGACATGCGACGATGATAAACAAAACACCCGAAGAAGAGGAGACAGAGGCAGTGTAAAAAAGCACTATACCGTAGACATACGAATATTACTAGACGAGAACATACGGGCCAGGGATAAACACCAACTGTAGCGGGTCGCGGAGTGGTGAGTTGACTGTGATTCGTCAATAAATCAAACTGACAGTATATAGGCATCTCGCATTATAATCTCACCATTTAGTTCTTGAAGGTAAAATCTGCTTTTGAATGAATAGACCTTTTTACATGGGAGCGCGAATTGCTCGACACACGCTCGAACTCGCAAAGTCCAAATACCGCAAAGTAAAGTTCGTGGCTATTTTCAGAGACGAATATTTTGTTGCCGTATTTAGTTAAGACACTTTTACAAATGTTTCATAATTTACTTACCCTGGTAAACATCGACGTGCACACTCGAGAAATACCTCGCCAGATATATCGCGATATGTACCGATGAGAGCTGAACGCTAGTTCTCAAAAGACTGATGACGTCACATTTTCTAGATTCACGTGAAGCCGTACCCGAGTCCAGCCGGCTATAAATGGAAACGGTATGGGGAGGGGGAAATAATACGCTTTTATGTCTTAGAGCAAGTCTAGTAATACTCATATGTCTATGCACTATACGGAAGAAAGAAATAAGTTTAATCACGATATCCAAATGTTTGTATCTCACAAGAATGAATGAATTTCATGAGATATGTTTGTTACTTCAAAAGCTTCACAAACGTAAACAACCATTCACTTCCACATTAAATTCAATTCGGCGATAAAACGAACGCGACACATCTCACGAAAATAATGATATGAACATAATGACCGCGAACATTTAGTGTTTATGTCAGTGATGATGTTTATAGCGCGTTTAGTACTCGGTGCTGGGACTGGGTGGCTTTTCATTGCCTTACTTAGAGGGGATCTGATGCTGTAAAAAGTGTACAGAATCTATTAAATACCCAATACATGGCCATTTTACAAATGGGAGCAGCAACGTAGCATACAAAATAGATGTAACAATATAGTATTTCGATAAAAATGAACCTTTGATAGAACCAGTTAATTTTAAACATGCACAGCATCATTATATTTTAATGATACAACTAAAATTGGTTTGTTTGAAATATGCACAATATTTAAATAAAATAAAAATAATTGTTTACATTTTTAAGAGGGTACCAGAATTTGTCATTTTTAAATCAACTTATAGACTTATTGACTCTTTTTTACAAAAAAACATAAATTGATTTTGAAAGATTGTTATTTTTATATAATTTTTTTTTTATACATAATAAGGTTATACCGTTGGTCGTTGTCAGATTTGTTAAATTTTCAAACGAAAGATTGTATTAAACATCACACATTTCAAATCATATAAATCTTACATTAAAATAAATCAATACATTAAATAGTAAAGCCAGTTTTTAAAAACTTTATTTTAGTTCAAATAAAATTATTTAAAAAAATCTCCGTACGTGTTTTGTGACAAAAATATCTCAGTTTTTCTATTTATTTAATTTCTTACAAACTAAAATATTTAAAAAAAATTTTACACCCTTATTTTGTTTAGACATTATTAAAGCAAGTTTTGAATGAAATAAATCGATATTAAATTTTTAGTTTTTAAAATTTGATACGGGGAATAATCGGCATTCCTCATCGGAACCTCCCTGTACAGTTGCAAGCATTTTGGAACTTTAATTCTCAGCCACTGGTCAATGGGTCTTAACTTTTTAAGAAAAATCTCAAATTGTAATAAACTGCAAGTATATTAGCGACACATAATCGAAAATCTGAAACAGAAAAATATACGGTCCATCTAGGACCCAAGACCTTAGCCTTACCGGATGGTGCTCCACCACTGAGTTACATGGGACATGGGACCTTATACGATTCGGTCATATTTAACTGTATCATTCTTCGACTGAGAACTATCAACGTTATCTTCATTTTCTTATCGCATATTTTTATTGGCTGCTTGCTATCTTCGTGAATGATTGCAAGATTAATTTCGAACTAAATGCTACCTAGATAGTATCTTGGATAAATTTATCATTTCATGTGCAAAATCTATTGAGTTGTCTGCATGTCAAGGATGAATATTTATTTTTATTTTTATCTTAATAAGTAAAATCTCAATATAAGCGAGAGAAAAATCAGAAAAAGATACGGTTGCATCTAGAAATTCAACCCATGACATTAGCCTTAATTAACCTCTCTCTATAATATTTTTTTTATAGTTCTTTTTAGTCTATACTTGTTTGTTTCTATTGATGTTTCATGTTCTTATTATCCTGATGAAGAAACCATCGGTTTTCAAAAATATCGATAATTATGATTATATAGTGGTGTACACAAAGTTATATCTTTAATTTAATTGAATATTTATTTATAATCAGAATAATGGAGAACAAAGTATCGCAATTCCAAGTCTCAGGGAATATTATTCGCCATTATTACCCAAACAATTCAGATAATATTTGGGATAAATTCGATAATCCCCAAAACAATTCTGGTGCTATATTAATATTAAGCGTTAATTAACAGTTTGCTTTAGCAGTTTAATTCGCGGATTGTGAATTGGCCTTTGCCTTTTAATTATTATTTATAAGTTTCATTCGGTTCGATGGGTTAAATGTTAAGCTATTACAATTGTTGGCTCTTGGCGAGGATAAATCATTGACAAGAAAATAGCTTTAGTTTATTGAAATGGATGTGAAAGATGTTGGTGGTAGACCAACAATATTGGATTAGATTAACAATAGAAATATTATACCCTGAAACAAAATTTCGATGCTGAGAAGGATTAAGAGCGATCGACCGGCAGCTGAGAATAAAAGTTTAAAAATGCTTGCAAGTGTACAGGGAGGTTCCAATTAACGATTATTCGCCGTATAAATTTTTTAAAATAAAAAAAATTAATAACAATTTATTTCATTCAAAACTTGCTTTAATATATACCTACATTGAAGTAAGCAATAAAAATGCTCAAAAAGCACGATGATAAATTATTAAATATCGTGTACGTCTTTTAAGTATTTTTTGATAAAAAGTATTTATAATTTTTTAATTATGTCCAAACAAAATAAGTGCGTAAAAAAAATTGAAATATTTTAGTTTGTAAGACCTTAAATAAATAGAAAATGTGAGGTATTTTTGTCACAAAACACGTTCTCGGCTCTATTTTTTAATGATTTTAATTTAACTAAAATTAAAAATCTCAAAACCGTGTTGACTAGATTGTGTATTGATTTACTTTGTTGTATGATTATACGATTTGAAATTTGTGTTGTTTAATAGAATCTATCGTTTGAAAATTGAACAAATCTGCCAACGACCAACGGTATAACCTTAGTATCTTAAAAGTACACTTAGTTTTTCAAAATTTTAAAACTGCGTGTACCAGATAAAATAACGATCTTTCAATTGTGATAAAAAAGAGTAAATATGTCTAGAATTTGATTTAAAAAGGACTAATTTCCGGTATTCTCTGGTAATACCCTCTTAATAATAAATTAATTATTCTGAAGGAATATCTTTTTACAATATTCATTATTTTTAATCAAAAGTACTTCAAACTTTGAACTACTTAAGTTTGTTTTAGTGAGATCTAGCAAATCATTAGTTTTGTAAGCTACGGCTATCGTAGAAGTTTGTGATAAAAAAGGGTCATTTTCACCAGGGTATATTACTGGAGGTGCATTCACACATATTTGTCGGGGAGACTGGGGTCAATTGAGGAATTTAACTTTGGCTGATCGAGATTTCAATAAACTCTCTGCAATATATATTTTAATAGGCGCTGACGATTAAATACATAATCTTCATAAAAAAAATCTTCTTTCTCATACATCTTGCAAGAAAATAAAAAAGCCAGTTTTTTTTTTTACATTAGCTCCACACAGGAGGCCTTGAGGGAAAAATTCCTTCAGGGCCTATGTCATCTTTGAAGATGCTGTGTGGATGGTTTTTTAAGGGAAAGGAAGGAGAGGAAGTCCTGGGAAGGAAAAAGGTTTGAGGGGTGGGTAGGAATCTGGGGATAAATATGTCCAGGAGTGATGGACGTGTGAAGCCATCCCTCCCACTGCGGTGCAAGGCGATGGGTCGAAAGGGTCGGCCTGGAGAGATCAAAAGGTCAACCAGTCTCTCCCGTCCGGCCTGCCACGCAGATGGTCAGCAGACGCATCCGCCTTGAAGTCCCGGACAAGCCTAACGCCATGAACCTGGGCACCCCTGCTAAGTCACCAAACGTAGCGAACCACTTGGGGTGTCCTGTGGCAGAGGTGTTTTTCGATCAATAACTGGTTTTCGGGGCGGCGGTGCCCATACCCGCCGCCCAAATACAAAGACGTCGTCTTTCTCGTAATTCTGTTTTTTTCATTCTCACACAAGACGAAGAAGGAAAATTTTCTCCGATAACGTACGTACGACTCTCTCTGGGTCTACGACAAACCACTGGGTATTCGACGGAACTACCAATTGATTGGTAAGTTAGACAATAATATATAATGAAATTACACAATTTCTTTCATATTCTTCCCTCTGAAAGCGGCCATAAGATAAAGTTTATATGCCCATGTTTAAAATAGCAACACTTATCCCACTTAACAATAAGTTAGATCTTAAAATAACAACATTTGATAATATGAGAATGCCTGAAAACAAGAGACTAAAAGCTTAAAGAAATGCATCATAATCTCAATATAATCTTATAAATAACGAAAAACATTTTTTTAAATGAAAAATCCATTCAATCTCTACCCAAATCCATTCTTAATCTGACTTTTAGTACTAACTTCTTCGCTCAACATCACCTCCCCTAATATCAGTTTTATTATTTATGAAATAGAGATCCATAAAAGGGAAAGAAAATACAAAGGCAAACGCGTTTTTAATGAGAGATGAGATAAAGTTTATGAAGTCCATGATTTTCCCAGTTTCCGAACTACGTTTTACTTTTTCTTTGTTCTGGAATAAAGCAGGTGGCTCCTTCATTTCCAGGAAAATCATTTTTACCCTAAAGAATATTATGCGGTGTATCATTCTGATTTATTTCCAACAAATTGAAAAAAAAATTCCACAAGACACATGTTTTAAAGATGATTTATTTTGTAAAAAACATAATTATGGTATCAAGCAATATTTTTTCGGGATGTTTCGGAATCTTTTTCATGTTATGTAGGGACCACGTGGGGTTGTAGTAACGTAAGTATTCTTCGAACCCAGAATCCGGACTATGCTTGGTGCACTTCCTTATAAATGTATGGCTTTTTTTTTTTACATTAGCTCCACACAGGAGGTCCTAAGGGAAAAATTCCCTCAGGGCCTATGTCATCTTTGAAGATGCTGTGTGGAGGGTTTTTTAAGGGAAAGGAAGGAGAGAAAGTCCTGGGAAGGAAAAAGGTTTGAGGGGTGGGTAGGAATCTGGGGATAAATATGTCCAGGAGTGATGTACGCGTGAGGCCATAACTCCCACTGCGGTGCAAGGCGATGGGTAGAGAGGGTCCGGCTGGAGAGATCAAAAGGTCTCCCTCAACCAGTCTCTCCCGATCCGGCCTGCCAAGCAGATAGTCGGCAGACGCATCGGCCTCCAAGTCCCGGACAAACCTAACCCCATTAACCCGGGAATCCCTGCTAAGTCACCAAACGTAGCGAACCACTTGGGGTGACCTGTGGCAGAGGTGTTGGTCGTCCAATAAATGGTTTCCGGGCGGCGGTACCCATACCCGCCTCCCAAATTGAGCATGACACGTGAAGGGCGAAAAATGCAAATTATAGTATAAAAAACACAAAAAAATATTATACGAGATATTTCAAGTTACGATGTCACAAGAAAAAATTAAAATTCTTGACTTAGGATAGAAAACGGGGACATTCATGTGTCAATTAAAACGTCAATATTTTTATATCAAAGCACAGTTTCTAAAGACACTCAGTTACTGCAAACTTCGATGTTCCGGGTAATAATTTCGAATTCATTTTTATTATCAAACTTTTCAATTTTTCACGACTGTGTATTCAACCCAATTAAAGTGAATATAGTTTCAAATAAATTTTATATCTTATATAAAAAGCGCCATTAAAACATTCACGTTTTTTTTATTATCGATTTTGGATCTGCTTTTGTAGCGTCCAAGATAAAACTCTGTATTTCGCGCCAATGGTGTCGCTAATTTCGGATTTTCTTTCCACTATTTTCCGTAGGAATAACCGTAGTAGAGAGCCTGGGCAAAATTCCGCAAAATCTTTCCTAATAAATATTTCCTAATGTTCCGTAATAAAGTGGAAAGCCCGACTCGCTACTCGCTACAAACTGAGAACAAAACGGACTTGTAATTACAGAGCGATAAAGCGTACGGCGCGTAGGAACTGGTAGCTAGGCACTATGTACAGCTTTAATACACTATTATTATTTGTTGCCATTGTTGTTTGTTCTTTTTGGAAACTCCAGTTGTTATTAATACAGTGTAGGCCTAGGCGCTGAAGCCGAATACCCTAGATGAGTCTTTTACAATAAAGGCTCGGTCAAACAGGAGGCGTACTTACGCGCGTCAAGGCGTTAAAATTTCCCGGACGTATAACGCAACTTTGTGATGTACTGAACATGTCTAAATCGGTCACACAGAGCGAGCGTGTAGAAATACGCGAAGTTCTGCCGCCGCGGCAGAACGCCACGTTGTATTTTGGTTACCAAATTTCCTTTGACGCCGGGATTTCCTGCTTGACTGCGGTAAAAATGGTTGCTGAAAAGTTAATTGAATATGTCTGAAAACATCCTTGTTTGTATGACACGAGGAACAGTGCATTTGTGGTGCATTTGCTTATTTAGTGTTGCAGAAGGGAATGCAATTCTTCGAAGCACTCTTGTGACATTGAAAGAAGCGATCTTCATGTTATGAAAACTCCCGGAATAAACGATGATATTCTCCAAATTCTTTACTCTTCTTATTAATATCATGCTCCCATATTCTATTACAACGGGAACGTGATAATGCACACAGCATTAACAACTTATCTTCATCTGAATCGATGGACATCGTGGCGAAGACCGACTGACAGTAACTGACGCCTAACGCTCTGGTTTGCGCGTCGAAGCCGTTCAAATAGAAAGTACGCGACGTTACGCAGACGCCTTGACGCGCGGTAAGTACGCCTTCTGTTTGACAGAGCCTTAAGAAGGTGGGCGTTGGAAATTAGACCATCGAGTCTATATTTGTGAAATTATTGCATTATGTACCTATTTTGTTGAGAATATTTTCCCAGCATTCATTTTAATATTCAAGATATCGTAATAGATTTTGAAACCACCGCTTGAGTTATAGATGATAGTTGACTGAGTTTGTTTTTAGAATGGCCGAAGAAAATATAGAAAAACGTCTTACTCTGCTTTCGTAATCTAAAAACGACGCTTTTTTTTAAAACCAGAAGTAATTTGGGTACTCACGGTATTTTTCAAAGAGCGTTTTATGTTCTTGTAAATGACCGGAAAGTGGTGCAAGATGGGTCAAATAAATCAAATGGGAAAAATTTCCCTCAGGACCTACATAATCTTTGGGTTGCTGTGTGGAAGGTCTTTTGGAGGAAGAGAGGGAGTGAACCTGACCAAAAGCCCAATAGCTGCTGTTCGTATTTCCGCGTTTATGGACCGGCAACGGTACAAAAAAGGCATTAAACGTACGTTCGTTATAACGATAATGCTGCATCCCTTTCTTACACATGAAATCATGGTAAGACACACAATGTACGTTAGTCTGTTATCTCCAAAGGAAAATAGTAATAATTTTCTTGCCTCACTCTCACTCATATTTAAGAAATAAGATGGAGCGAGCTATTCCGATCACCGTGCCATTTTTACGGGAATACTAAAAGCAGTATCCCTGGTACAAAAATAAAATTACTTTTGTTACTTCAATATAGTTACTCATTTGTCAGTTCATCCAATAGTATAAAAAATACGTTTAGATCTTTGGCCAAATTAAGTAATTTTTTCTTTTTATCTCGGGTCACAATCACGTTTGTCAAGACAACACTGTCTCAAACCTTTAATTAATTCCTGGCGGAGATTGGTAGGATGGAAGGATCGGGGGGAATCTCCGAGCCCAAAGATAAGTCAAAGTGGCCGATTGGAAGTCTTTTAAAGCTTTTGCACAATGCTTCCTTTGTCAGGCTTATCGGTTGAATTCAATCGAAGCTTATAATTCAAAGCCTCATTCAACTCAAGCTTTTAAAGCTCCCCAACTAAAAAATTTTGAACATTTAAAAATGAGACATTTTTTCACCCTTAAATGGAATATTAATCATTCTAACTATTCCAACCGGGTGATTTGGAGCAGGCTTCATTACCGGGTCTATTGAATTTCCTCATTACGTTTTGAGATTTTCTTTTGAAGTATTATTGAATTGAGATATTTTTGAAATCATTCATTGGAGTGCCCCTGCAAACTTCACCCGGATTATAAATTACGGAGTTCTAAAAGCCGGTTTAATTTAGCGTTATTATCTTTTAGAATGTAATGAATAATATCCCTCATACTTTTTTTCTTCCCAGAACTTACCCTCCTTCCTTTTCTTAAAAACCCCACTACGCAGCATCTCCAAAGATCATAGGGCCTGAGGGAAATTATTTTATTATTATTTTCCCCCCCAGAATACGAAACAGCTGTCACGCGTAATAAAAATTACACGGTAGAATTTGTATATAAGTAAGTATTGATATACTTATAAAGAAACTGTTTTTTTTTGTAAAATGCACGGAGAAAAATGTTATTCGAAAAAACGATCATTTTAATAGTAAAAACGGGACTGAAGTTCTTACGAACAAATTAACAGGGTTTCAATGTTTATTGGCGGGAACATGTAAGACAAATTTGTTAGTATACGTAATTTCGTACGTATACCAACAAATTATTCTTACATTTTCCCGCCTCTAAACATTGAAACACTGTTAATTTGATACGTTTTTAGATTTTCACGGCCAAAAGCATTTTCGTCGTTTGTTTTTGGGGTGTTATGCCGTGTTGTGCTACCTCCTTCTTTAGCCGACGTTTCGGACAGCGTTGCAGTGTCCATCATCAGGGCAGATCCGGCAGATCCGTCGATCCGTCGAAACGTCGAAACGTCGGCTAAAGAAGGAGGTAGCGCAACACGGCATAACACCCCAAAAACAAACAACGAAAACAATGTTAATTTGTTCGTAAGAACTTCAGTCCCGTTTTGAACCGTTTCTACTATTAAAATTATCGTTTTTTCGAATAACATTTTTCTCCGTGTCAATAACATTATGTATTTTCCTATAATGCGGTTAATAATAATAAAAATATTTTGAGTCCGTTTTTTTAAAAATAAATGCAGCAAACGGGTCACAATTTTGCAAACCCCTGCCTAAGGGAGCAAACGCATACATCATAGCTAGACACAATACAACCTAATACTAGCAGCCATATCGAATCATAAATACAGTATACCAATTTATGTGCTCCACAATCAAGCAAGGCAAACAACGTTGTTTATGATATTCGTTTTGTTGTTTTCAAAACAACGCTCGTTGTTACGCGTTGTAATACGCTGCCATACAAACGGCATTGAGAGTTAATCATAATAAATTTTGGGTCAGCAAATACTTCGTAGGATCAAATATTCCTTGGTCCACCAGGACTGTAGGGATTTCACAAAAGATCTGTGAACCTATTTTAAATTTTTTTAAATTTAATTAAAATCAAATTTTATTATTTAGTTCTGCAAGTATTTTATTATTGTGCCAGCTGTTAATTTTTTAAACAATTAAGAACAAATTAACTTTTAACGTGGGTAAAACATATTTTAAAGAACCCACAAAATAGAGAATCTATTTTCACAATTACTTTCTCAGTAAATCGATTTTTCCAATTTGGGAATCTTAAAAATTGAAATTGTGCATGGGTAAATAGAATCATATATTGTATATATCATCGTATATGTAATTTAATTAAATTTGTGTAATTTAATAACTTGTATTTTAATTTATCAACCTTACTTACTATGCAAACTTATAAATAAATTATTATACTATCTGTAAACTTCATTATCATAAATTCATTGTTATATTATCTGTAAACTTCATTATCATCAATTATTATTTTATTTGTAAACTTCAGTGTCATAAATTAATTGTTACATTATCTGTAAACTTCATTATCATCAATTATTATTTTATCTGTAAACTTCATTATCATCAATTATTATATTATCTTCACCCGCTATAACACAGGGACATCCCTAGCATGGCTGATGAAATAACACAAGGTCTACAAAATGTACAAAATTCTTATAATAAATAAATAAATAAAAATATAAATAAGTCGTCTCAAAGTGATCACAGTTTGAAATTGGTCTTATAAACCGAAACAGCTGTCAGAATAATAACAAAAACTAAGATATTTGTAAGTTAATAAAAACATTATAAATTTTGATTAAAATTACATTTCTTTTAAAATTAAAGGAGTTCTACGAGTTAAACACAAAAACAATCAATGACTTATTTTCAAGTTATGCAAGGGTTTTCTTAAGAAAGAAATATTTATTATACAGACAGCAACCATATTTCATAACTAGACATCGGATTATATGCACTAACAAAGTGCCAATGCATGCAAATATGCACTAAAAAAGGTCGAAATATGCATTAAAAACTCTTGATATGCCCAAAATATGCACAATGCAAAATCAAAAAAACATTTTTTTATGTATTTTAAATTAAAGACGGTACAAAAACAGTGAAATATTCTTAAAATTATGCATAGTTTTTGTGACAATATAAAATTAAGTATTTTTCCAAATTATCGATCGCAAATTTGTGACGTTTGCCACCCAGTATTAATTTGTAAGCCGAAAACGACCTCTCTACGTCAACTGACGCCATTGGACCAAATTTAAAATTTGGCGCCATTTCTGGAGATACCTGTTTAGGCAGGGTATGGTCTTCATGTCATCAAGACTCAGGTTTTTAAACAAAATAGCGTCTAACTTTTTACGAATCTTTTCTGATATTAAATTACGAAGGGCGTTGGCGAGCTCGATATTTATTTCCAGTATTTCTATTGATTTAAAAATAGTATGGTTTTTTGGTTTCAATTTTGTATGGCATCTGGTAACTTGTGGAAATTTGTTGAGATGAGGGCGATATTCATGTTTAAATGATGCATTTTCAATTGCTAGCTTGCTTGACTGAATTGCAATGGCCTGTCAAATTGTCAAAAGAACTGTCAAATTGATCAACGAAATCAACGAAATATGCACGATTGGGAAAAAAGGCTAAAATATGCATTAACGCCGTAATTCGAGAGTTATATGCATTTGCATAAAATCCGATTTTGTAATCATAACCCACGTATTATTTAAATTGAGTAATATTATTTTTCCCTAAAAGTTATTTATTTCATCCTACATCTTAGTTTTAGATATACACAATAATAAAATAAAAAAACGAAAAAAAATTTAAGGGCATGAAAAGCTAAAAAAAGTTACTTCTTCAATAATGAAAAAAGATTTTCTGACTTTATTTTGATTAACCTAAGTAAAAACCAAAACATTCTGTATTTATCCACGATATAAATCTATCACATGGAAGAGATCCACCGTTAAGACACGGACAATCCTCACCCCATGAACCCGGGCATCTCTACTAGTCACAAAATATATCAAAATACTTGGGTGATATGTCAGTGGTGAGGTTTAATCAATAAATGCATCCCGGGGCGGCGGTACCCATACCCGACTCCCAAATTGAAAAAAGTTTAATTATTATTTTTTAATTGATAAACTAATGTTTAAGCCAAGATTTTTTACGCATTGCACAAAGAGTAACAATTATTATAAGCAATAATTATTAGCCCGAAACACTCATCCATATTGAAAAAACCTCCGAGAAAATATACATGCCGCCGACGGGACTCGAACCCGTATCCTTCTTATTGCCGATCACGTGCTCTAATCCGCGCTGAGCTACGTCGGCTTATTTCTTACCCACCAAATAATTCAATATATACTACTAGTGTTTCATTCAACAAACTGCTTATTACACTTTTTCAGGTTTTTTCAATATGGATGATTGTTTTAGGCTAATAATTATTGCTTATAATAATTGATAAAGTTTAGATATAAACGTAAAGATTACTTCTTCAAATTTTGCAAATTCACTTTGTGGCACCATTTTATTAATGAAAAATTAAAACACTTTGTTTTAACAACGATAATCTTTATTTTAACAAATCGACATGTTGTTCTCTTCCTCAGGACATAAAATGTACTAAAACTAAATAATTAAGTATACAAAACTATGCGTGGGGTAGAAATTGTAGTAGTGGGGGGAGAGAGGTGGTGAGGGGAGGTGCTTAGAATATCAACAGGGAAGAGTGGTGAGGAGGAGAGGTGGAAAGGGGAGGTGCTTAGAACATCAAAGACAAAAAATTACAATAGGAATATGTTTAAAATAGGGTTATTCACAAAATTGATTTGATTAATAATAATGTTTAAATTTCTATTGACATTTTTCCTAATTTCTAAAATTTCTAAAAGATCTAATTGAAAACCACTAACGTTAGTATGTAAAATTTTAAAAATTACTAATAAAAACCACGATAGCACCGAAGTTCTGAGAGATTTTTTTGTGATGAGTGATGACCCTGCACATTGATCCCTAGAGCAAACGTATTTTCAGTATTTGGTCTAGAAAACGTTAATCAAACGTTTATTCAAGGCCAATTCGATATAAATGTTTACCAATATAGTTCTGAGGAACGGGATCATTGATTGATTGGTTATGAATACAATTTGGAGTACTTTGTTCTTAACTGATCAAAACTTGACTTGAAATACCATTAGTAATAATTATTACCATTTAATCTAGATGCCTCGTTTACTATTCCCTGTTTCCTGCAAACACAATTACGCAGCCAATAAGTTTAGAAATATTCAATTACAGCTTACTAGAAATTTAAGGAAAGCAAAGTAAAAATAAACGAATTTAAATAAAGGTAATTAAATCAATGAAAATAATTTCATAGAGCTAATACCTACTTTGTAGGTACCATTAATAAAGAAATGTAATACGAAATTAAAGTTACAGTTGTATGATAATATTATTTATTTATATATTATTAAGTTTCAACTCCCTGATGGGCTTTTACATAATAACTATATAATACAGGGATAATGTAATATAATGTTTAAATAAGAAATATATACTTATATCAATTAGCGTTATAAAAATGGTAGGTATAAAAGTAAGTAAAAAATATTATATAATAATAAAAGAGAAAAAGTCAGAATAAATTAAACTGAAACCAGTTTTTAAATTGCAGATGGCATAAAAATAATAATATAATGTAAGTTAATATTAGAAATTTACAGATGAGTAATACAAGAAAAAGTTTACAATACAGAAAAACAAAAGAGAGTAACAAGTTTTTACATTATAGATAAATAGAAATAATACAAAAATATGCTAATACAAAAATATAAGCTCCTACATTATAAGAATATGCTACATCAAAATATTATGGAATCTTTTAAATAACAGTAACTAATATTAAACACGTCTGATTTCACGTTCTGACATGAATGATTTAATAATTTCATGTTTGTATTGTATCAGCGACATATTCCATACATCTATGTGCGAATACATATTTCCCAAGTTTTGAATTCTCTGTAGTGGTATGTTGAATTGGGCCCTGGTCGCAGTATTAATACAATAAATGGTAGTACTGACCTTGTATTTCTGGCTGGCACATTAAGATGAGCGATAAGAATTCAGGGCTATCAATTATATTATGCAAGATTTTAAATAGAAATATTAGATCAAAAACAATTCTCCTGTCACTCAAATTTAATAGATTAGATAATCGTAGTAGAAAAGGGTAGTTTTTTTTGTTCTTTCTGTATTTTTAGTTTATAATTTTAAAAGCTTAGGAATTTTTTTTGTACTCTTTCTATTATTTGTGAATGCACGTTATAGTGAGGAGACCATACAGTTGAATTATATTCCCTCCTCACTAGTGATATGTACAGAAGTTTTAATGTTGGTAAAATCTATAGCCATTCTTAGTACAAAACCTAACATTTTTAAACCCTTCTTTGCAATATTTTCAATAATAATAATAATAATAATTGGATAATTTGTAGAGCGCCGTTTTTGTGAGAAATCACCTCAATGTGTGGTATGAAGCTAAGTTTGGTGTCGAAAGTAATACCTAAATCATTAATTTCGGAAACAGATTCGAGAATGATGTTATTGATTGATTGATATTATGATTGGTATTCAAAAAAACGAAACCCGTCAGAGTCTAATATTTTAACAAGTAGTAGTTTGTGTTAAAACGAAATAATCAGGTAACAATGGATTTAACCAAACTTTTATTAAATACCTTTCAATTGTCCCATTTTGCTGGAAATAATACTTCTATCGTAAAGTTTTCCGATAAATGGTCAATCAGAAATGAAGAGCTTTATGTTATCAGCGGAGAACATTCTACGAAGACGGACAGTAATGGCTCAATTCAGAGGATTTTATTTTTCCTGCAGTATAATTTCAAGAAAAAAACCCTTATCCGCTAAATATAAATTCGTATACGACAAAAAAATTATAAGTCATTATATATAACAAAAACAATATGTCTATTTGTTAAGATTATTGTCTTTGGTTTTAAGGCTTCTGCCCACTACACCGTTCCATACCATGACCGTACTATGAACGTATCAGCCATGAAATAAACACGCTACGCTCTACTATGCCCACTAAAACGTGCTAACACCGTATGATACCCGTACGTAACGGGTTTAGTGACCGTATGGTACCCGTATACACCGGGGTTGGTGTCCGTACCATCCCCGTTTAATAGGCGTACGGTTCTAAAAAAAAAAGAAAACTCGAGGGAGAATACTGGACGTTATTTAAGCAACTAGTTGATAATGAAGAAAAATTTATACGTACTTTCGTATGACGTCATTCCAATATAATGAATTATAAAGAAATATAGACAATATTATCACTAAAAGAATAATATCACTATTAGAACGGGGATCATACGCGTATGATCCCCGTTCTAACACCGTCGCGTGCCATGCATAGAGCGGATCGGCACCTGCAAAATATTGTCATCGAGAATTCGCCGTCAGTCCGGTCATGGTATGCGACAGTGTCCGGTGTTGGTCGGTGACGGGTGGGCAGCTTTTCATACTGATCGATATAAATAATATTATTTTGCATGCGCCGCTACGGTTACACGGTCATGGTATGGAACGGTATATTGGGCAGAGACAATTAAGCTAACACGTGTTTCATAAAACCCTCAAAGAAATTTTATTGCGAAACTGCGTAGAAATTAAAAATTTACTAAATCAAAAAGTTGAATAACGAGTCTAAAAAGTGCAGGGTTTTTTTTTAAGTGGAGAAAAAGCTCTTATTTTGCGTGTTAAAAGTTTTCTTCGTTCCACTACAATTAGAAAAGTTTCTGATAATTGCTTTCAGTTTGGCGTCAGATGCAGATGACGCGGTGCTGTTTTTAATTTCATAGTTTGAAACGGAAACGGTTTGAATATTATTTTTTAAAATTATATTTAAAAAACAACAATTTGACGACAACGTAAAACAACAACACAGCGAAACAGTAAGATTTTTGGGCATTAAGAAAATCAACCGTAGATTTTTCAAACATTCAATTTATGTATCTCATTTGTAACTCGTTCCAGATTGAACGATAATTTCAACACCTCGGAGAGAATTGTCCTTATTCAGTCAGTTCAGAATCAAAATGTTAATTTCAATGAATTCAGTTTTATTTTTATTTTTAACTTAATTAGTAAAACCTCGAGTTTTAATAATTAATTAATGAAGACAATATTAGCGATATTCAATGGAAAATCGAAAATAGAAATTCAAAAAAAGGTACGGTCCCATCTAGGAATCGAACCCAGGATCCTCACAGGAACCTCAGCCTTGCCGTGGCCGTACTCTACCACTGAGCTAATGGGAAGGCCACCGAGCACCGCCACATAGAGTAACAATCCGGCAAGGCCGTATCTTTTTCTGATTTTTCTGTTTCAGATTTTCAATTCGGTCGTGGGATGTCGCTAATATAGTCTTCATTAAATAAATAAGAATCGAATTATGTGACCAGTTCTAAATAGTCAGTAACTTTCCAACCTTTTCCTCCTTTAAATCTATCTTATGTAGGTACTTGCTCATTATTCTTTCTTTCAATATATTCCATAATTAATACGGATGTCACTGTATTTCTGACGGTAGATAGATGAGACTTGTCGCGATCAACATTGCAAAAAAAAAACATTTCCTAATTTCCCACCAAAAATATATAAATATACAAGCTTCTGCCTGCGACTTCGTCTGTGTAGTTTGAGTACTTCCAGTAATCTATGTTCTTTTCCTAGGTCCTATCTACGTTTATACCAAAACTCTTAACCTATTTATTTAAAATATGTATAATTCTTGATTCGATTCAAAGTATTAGGCGAGTACTTCAAATAAATTCACTAATTTTCCAAAATAGAATATTGATTTAAAAATCATTGTTTTGCAAAATGTCATTCTCAAATTTTGACGTTTTCTATTAAACAATAATTGTTATTTTCAATATATTGAAAATAAATAGCTACCTTTATACATTATAGCCTTTGTGTTATTCTGATGTATGAGCTATATTATTGTAAAGTTTCATTAAAATCCATTCATTAAATTTCGATTTAAAGAGTACATACAAACATACATACATCCATACAAACTTTCGCGTTTATAATATTAATTAAGATACTATAAACATTACTAAATATTATCAGGTCAAAAAAGAAGCTGTTAGTAATTAGTTAAACGTATAGTTAGATACTAGTTAAAAATAATTTCTTATATGTTATCAGGTTACATTTTTTTGCCTTAATTCCATTTGTCATATTGCCAGTGATAAATGGTAACCATCCTCCTTTAAAAAGGTATAAAGCATCATGGAAGGCATCAATCCACGAAACGCTCCACATCGAAAATTGTAGGTAAATTTTTCTAACCACACTTAATTTTTTTTTATCTTTCAGCCCACGAACAAGCGAACGCCATCTATGAGAGATTGCTCTAATTACCGGGCCGCTCCGCCCCTGGCGGTTATTAAGGCCGGCCCCTAAGCCAGAGAAAAATGACGAGTACTTAAAGCCCCTCAGTTCAGTAGTTACTGGGCTCTCGGAGGATGGGGCCAGGGGTGTAGGGAGAAAGGGCAGAGGAAATTATAATTAATTTCCTAGGTTCTTTTTGCCGACGATCGGGTCAAATAACTAAATACACATATTTTTTTTACATTAGCTCCACACTCCCGAGGAAAATAATTCCCCTCAGGGCCTATGTCATCTTTGGGGATTGTGTGTGGAGGGTCTATTGATGAAATGAAGGCGATGAAGTCTGGAAAGAAAACAGGTGTGAGGGTAGGAATCTGGCGGTCAGTGTCTGCAGAAGTGACGGACGGATGAATCAATCTCTCTCACTGCGGTGCAAGGCGATGTTCCGAGAGGTTCCCGATGGAGAGGCCATATTGTCTTCCTCAATCAGTCTCTTCCGATCCAGCCTCCAATTAAGTGCCGTTACAGTTTTTGATCAATTTATGATAATCAAAAAAATATTTAAAAAATTATTAAAATCTGTAAAGGGCCGAGAATCGTACTTGTACGAGAAGGGTAAATAAAAATGGCCAAAAATGTTCATCAAATGTAAAACACACCATCCTAACTTACTAACGAAGGGGTAAGCAGAGAGGATAGGGCGCCACACGACTCTGTCTTGGCAAACACTCTTTCGTTGACATTCATAAAACGATACTCTTGAGGCTATAGAATTTAGACTTAATTGAGGCTAAAGAATTTAATGCACTTGGACGTGTTTTGTTATGAATTCGTTTTTAAACATTTAACACATAATTCTATTGTTTGATCGTGGTTTATATATATACGCCAAGCTTTTGTTATTAAAACGATATTTTTTGTTTTTCTTTCATTACTACAAAAATACCACAGATAATATTAGAAGTCCACCGTACATTTGCAGCCTCTGTATTTCCGGGCGGTCTTTTGTTGGGAAAATGACTCGAGGGACCGGGTATTATAAGAGCGTTTATCGTTTAACTAATGGGGCTGCAGGGAGCTCAGCCTATCTTGTACGTTTGATTTGTATTTATTATTGATGATGATGGGCAAACAGAAAATCGCCTTCGCTACAAACATCTGAAAGCGAAAGACCGGGATCATGATACGTCTTAATTAATGTACAAGACAGAGGAAATGAAACGCCAAAATCGTTGGGAACGAAGAGAATACCAAATGTAGAATTCTTATACAGAATTGATCAAGAATTGCTTTTCAATACGAACAAAAACATGATACATTGTCTGATTGTTTCTATTTTTGATTTTGTTAACTTGGTAACCTCCATACTTGGTCGAAGCCTCTATACTATGATGTTGAATTGTAGAGCAGCGAATTTTGATACGATCACTGCTGATCATTGCTTGGGTACAGCGGTTTTCATACTCGTTGCTAGTTCATTTTTAATATAGTTATCAAAGGCACATCGAAAAAAAAAATATTGCGTAAACATATTTCAATCATATTGAATTCGATCAACGTAGTTAGGTATGCACTCATTCATTTTTTTTTGTTAAAAACAGTAAGTTGGCATAAGCAAGATCAAAGTCTGTTTCTCAGTGACGCTTTTTAATGATACCTATACTATTTTTTAAATTTTTTTTTATATAGAATACCTTACAAGAGTCCCAACTGCTCCCTGGAGCCGGTGAGACTATGGCATCCCCAATTGAATTGGGGTATTTTGTGAGGTTGAAGGTAAGTGAAGGAGATGGGGAAGACGAAGGTGGGGAAGTACCTAGCTATTCAGATCTAGTCACTAAACACGGCTAAAGCCATTATTAAGCAACGTTTCAATTCTGAATGGTGGTCTTATACCAGGCCTATACTGAGAGTATCTTCCACTCTGGAGCGTGAAGTCATTTTTAATAATAAAAATAGGGAACAACTTGATGAGAAATGAAATAAAATTGTAATATTCAATCACTGAAGACACCGACTGAATATAATTATGTCTCTTCCGTTTCACACGTTCATTTGACATTTATTAATCTTGTTTTCAATTCAGGAAATTAGTCTTTTTTAAATCGAATTCTGGACGTATTGACCCGTTTTTACAAAAAAACATAAATTGATTTTGAAAGATTGTTATTTTATCTGGTAAAGTTATGTTTTAAATTTTGAAAAACTTAATTTATTTTTAATATAGTAAGGTTATAATACCGTTGGTCGTTGGCAGATTTGTTCAATTTTCAAACGAAGTATTGTATTATACAACACACATTTCGAAAAATATAATCATACAATAAAATAAATTAATACATAATCTAGTAAAGCTATTTTTCAGAATTTTAATTTTAGTTAAATTAAAATCATTAAAAAATAAATCCGAGAACGTGTTTGTGACGAAAATACCTCAGTTTTTCTATTTATTTAAGACAAACTGAAATATTTCAGTTTTTTTTACACATTTATTTTGTTTAGACATTATTGAAAAATCATAAATACTTGTGATAAAAAATACTTACAAGAAGTACACGATATTCTTGAAAGAAGGTATATATTAAAGCAAGTTTTGAATTAAATAAATCGATAATATTAATAAATCGATTTAAAAAATTTGATACGGGGAATAATGATCTTTCTCATCAACAAGAGTGGTAAGACACTTGACTCCCATTCGGAAGGTCGCGGATTCGAACCCGGCGTGCGCAAATAAATTTTATTTGATTAATTTGTGTTTTTTCACAATTAATTAATAAAAATAATATATGTTATATTTGTGGCACGTTCCAGAGTGGAAGATACTGTCAGTATCGCCCTGGTGTAAGACCACCATTCAGAATTGAAACGTTGCTTAATTATGGCTTTAGCCGTGTTTGGTGACTAGATCTGAATAGCCAGGTAGATACTTTCCCACCGTCCTCTTCCCCATCTCCTTCCCTTTCCCACTTACCTTCAGCCTCACAACATACTCCAATTGGGGATGTCATAGTCTCACTGGCTCCAGAAGGGAGCAGTTGGGACTCTTGTGAGGTTTCTCTATATAAAAAAAAAACCTTCGTGTACAGTTGCAATCATTTTTAAACTTTTATTCTCAGCCGCTCTTAGGCTCTTAAGAATTATTTGATTAATTTGTTTTCTTTCACAATTTATTCATACAAAGTAATAAACCATATTTGCGGCATGTTTCAGAATGAACTGAAAAGAGTAGATATTTTCATTATTTACAATTGAAATGGTGACCATGTCTGAAAAGCCAGGTACTTCCCCACCTTTCCATTTACCATCTTTTTCCCGTCCCCATTCTTTTCAGCCTCACAACATACAAACAATTAGGGATACCATTATCGCATTGGTTTCAGGCAATGGGTACACTTAAAAATTAAAAATGGTTGATTATGGATTGTGTTTTCGCATTTACAAATGGTTTACTTGCTCGCATTATATTCAGCTTAAAAACAAAGAACAAAGAGCAAAACGTGAAATGAAGTAATCATTTATTCAGTACTTAAATTATTATTTGCCTCCGAGCCAATTGGAAATTCGAAGGGGAGATTTTTAAATCTTAAAGAATTATGTAAAGTGTTCTTTGCGGCTCACGAATGCAAAATAAGTTTTTCTGAAGTCAATACTTCTTTACGCACGCTTGAATTGTGGGGTAAACTGGCGAATGCGTTACGGAAATTACAGCGTTACGAGAGGCGTAATATCGGGCGTTACGGACGTTACGGAGGCGAAAGATAATAAATTAAAATTAATTTTGAGGTTCATTCCTCACAATCTATTCGTAACAATACTGCTCAAATGCATAGTAATGACGTTTGGAATGGGTGCTGGCATTTATGCTGACAATAGTTGTGTTGTTGTTTCTCACATTCTAAACGTTAAAATCTAACTAATAACTAGCAATATTTCGATTGGAATTTTTTGAATTTCCTGCTGCAAATGTGAATAAACGTCGCTCTCTAACTAGAATCCGCATCAAAAAAGTTTTATTTTAAACTTTGTAAGAATTAAATCAACAATCCCATTCTAAGCGTAATTCCCATAATTCAATTGGATTTTTAGAGTGCCACGCGAAAGGAACAAACTTGCCACAAAAGTGTGCGCTATGTGTCACACTTATATTTTTTTACAATATTTCCACACCTGATGACGTAGGCTCTGAGGAAAATAATTCCCCTCTGGGCCTATGTCATCTTTGGGGATGCTGTGTGGAGAGTATTTTGAGGAAAGGAAGGAGAGGAAGTTCTGGTCAGGAAAAAGGTATGAGGGTGGGTAGGAATCTGCGGGTCGGTGTCTCTAGGAATGACAAACATATGAATCCATCCCTCCCAATGCGGTGCAAGACGATGTCCCGGGTTAGTCCGGCGGGAGAGATCAAATGGTTTCCCTCAACCAGTTTGCCACGTACCTGGCCGGGCGATGCATACACCGCCAAGACCCAGACAAACCTCACCCTCATGAACCCGGGCACCCCTGCTAAATCACCAAACTAGCAAACCACCTAAGGTGACTTATAGCGATAGTTGAGTCCCACTGTCCCGTATTTGTTATATTATTATTATATACAGCATTCTTTGAAATTTGGGAGGCGGGAAAAGGTACTCCGCCCCATCGGTCCACCCAAGTGATTCGTCACGTTTGGATTTAGCAGGGTGTTGGTGACGGATGCGTTTGCCCACCTACTGCTTGGCGGGCCGGATTAGCTTGAGATTGGGCCGGGCCAGATTGAGACCTATTTTGACCTCTCCAGCCAGACTCTCTCAACCCATCGTCTTACACAGCAGCATCCCCTATGATGGCATAGGCCCCGAGGGATTGCTTTCCTCAGGGCCTCCTGTGTAGAATTAATGTTCGTTACATTCGAGCATTACAGCTTAGCGGTCTATGAAATGTATTTATACATTTTGTATTTTTTATACTATTAGAAAACACATTTTGACACAGAAAATTCTGTAAAACATATTAGAGAGGGATTCCCCAATACATTTTACGTTAATCTGTACTCTATTGTACTAAAGAACAGTTTTCCCATAAAACAGTTGCTAACCGCTTCAATTAGATTTTAGATTGCCACACGTTGGGCGCCAAATTTTGGAGGACCGCGCGACAGGGACTAACTTGTCCGACAAGGAGCATACGGTGAGCGCTGTGTTCCGTGCAATGGATGATCAACTGTAATTATTGCGGTGGCACCTATGCTACCTACACTCCACAGTCTACAGTCCACAGTACAGTAGAGTAGTAGATGGCAGACAGCAGGCAGCAGTTCCTGCTTTGAGTTATGCGGTCTATGGTTTATGTAAATATGCATTGATGTTGGGAAATGGACCTTGTAAACGGCTATATATTAGACATTCCTGATTTGTACTGTAGAGATTTTAATTGAGGAAATTCATGTTGGAATTTAAAGCATACCTGTTAACGACGATTTGGAAAATGTTTAAATAGATCTTGAACATGAGGATAGTTTTAAAATAAATCATTTGAAATGGAGTGGTGTGGTGAGGTTTACACCGTCTTTCTTATTAACGACATGTTAAATTGTAAGATCAGAAGGTTGCGTGTTCAGATCACGTCGGGGTCACCAAATTTAGAGAATGTATTCTACGGCACTTACCTGGGCCGGTCCCTAACATGAGTTTACGTGTTTGTAAATGATAAAGCACTTTTATTATCGCTGGTTATTTATTTAACATTACAGGGATATTACAGTTACTGCGAACTAAATTTACAGAAGGAGAATTTAAAATCAGCTTATCGCTAGATCGTCGAAGCTGGAATGCCCGAGTTGCGTCCCGCGCACTCGGGTCTGCGCAGAAGGGTTGCCAGTGTAGGAATCTGTCGCGAATGTTTGCATCGCTAAAAACTGCAAATTACAGTTCCTACACCAGGTTTTTTTAAACAATATATTATGTTGTGTCATTTTAAAGTCTCAATTATTTGAAACCATCGCAACTAACACCCCAATTAAGGAATGCTAATAGACTGAAAGAAGTAAGGAAGGGAAAACGAATGGTTGGGAATTACCTGACACCTGTACAAAACTGGTTACTGGACAGAACTTTCAATTTGGGTGGCGGGTATGGGTACCGCCGCTCCGAAAACCCTTTATTGGATAACAAAATCCTCTGCCATAGGTTTCCCCAATTGGTTAGCTTAGTTTGGTAACTTAGTAGGGGGTTCCGGGATCATGCGGTGAGGTTTGTCCGGATCTTGGCAAAGGATGCGTCTACCCACCAACTGCGTTAGAGACTAGTTGAGGGAGAACTTTTGACTTCTCCAGCTGGTCTCATTTTAAAAATTGCATTGCACTGAAAAAACTCTCAGTGCACAAAAAGACTCCACTCCTCAAAGATGACAATAATCGTGAGGGGAAGAAAAAACTTATTTTTTTGCCCTTATCGGAATTTACACTCTGGTCCGGTCGTGGAGGTGGTTCTATTCATTTGCTCTTTATTTGCTAAAAATTACACAATTTCCAAGACACAGTCTCCTACCTCCAATCAATTTAGTCCCTTTGAATCAATGCTATTTTTCCCTTCTCAACCTTTTTTAGGTCCAATATCTTTAAACCAAAACAATTGCTTTTTTCACTTTCCCAAAATAGAACGAAACCTTCTGAGAAATTTCCAACCAAAATATAGCTACACTAATACAGGATGTTTTTACAACACCCATTCTAATGTTTAGGTATGCTTTGTTCAGTATGAAAATCTGAGATGTACCTATTACCTTTTTCCTCGCACTAAACCCTTGGGAATAAAACACTCAGAGTACATAATGTCTTAACGAACGATCTCAAGCATTTTTTTAAATCAACTACAAGTATTTTATATTTGTAATAATCATTAACTTTGTGGCTGGCCATAATTTACAATGTTAGTCCGAGGTAAACTCCGAAACTACTTAACCGATTTTGATGAAATTTGGTCAAACTTAAAAGATAAGTTTTTAATATATAATATAGATAAGTGGTTTTTATCTCGATTATTGACCTCAATATTTATTATTGCGAATTAAATGTTTTTTATGGGACAATTATTTGTACGTTCTGACAGATGGCGGTGTGAGTTGATTTATTGATTCAACTCTTGGTTATCTAGATTAGGTAACCATCCAGTAGATGCATCAGCAACGCGTGGGCGGGTCAGCTAGTAAGAATATAAAAAATTGTTTTAGAGCACTTTAATTTGAATAAAACTCTAGCGGATTCGGAAGAACCCTTCAGAATAGTAAATTTATGAGAATATTTACCAGAATATTAAAACGTTTTGATATTCTCTTGAATAATGAAGGGTACTTCCGAAACCGGTAGAGTTTTATTCAAATTAAAGTGGTCAAAAATAAATTTATATCAATTTCTTTGGTACAAGTATTTTCAAACTTATATTGAAATTTATATGAGGTATGCTCCTTTGACGTTTATCATTCATTAGGAAAATAATAATTTCGTATGTTTGAGAATCCATGTTGGACGAGTTTTCTTTAAAAAGAATTGAGGTAAAAGCATTTAGTTGGATGCAGTTATCCAACAAACGCCGGACCTTTGACGGAAAACTCTCATTCTAAAAAACGGGACACACAATTAATTGATAATTAAACCATCCAAATAAAACCAAACAATATGTTTTTAAAAATCATCCTGAACAATTAGAGCTTTAAAAATCCAAAACAATTAAAGGGACCGAGACAATGAGCATAATAATACGAGTATATTAAAACAATTTTTAACTTTCTTCCACTAAACGGATTTTTAACAGTAACCGGTTTCAGCTTGTTAAGGCCATCATCACATCTTTAAATTTAAACTATCAATAAAAAAGTCCATGTTATAATAAATAATATAATCACAGGAGACCATATTTGTCCCAGCTCACATAGGTCTCACAGAAATCGTTGTTTTTCCCTTACTATCATAGTCAGAAATGTGATCTAAACGGTATTGGAAAAAGGATACAACAAACTATATATTCAAATCTAAAAGAAAACCACAATATATTGAAATTTACCCCTTTCTGAAACCAAAGTTTCCGATAGCAATTAGAAAAAAAATTATGGAACTTAATGAATTTTTAAAGAATTTTTTTTACGTGAAACGAAAAAAGTGAGGTGACAGTAAGGTTTACAATTCATTTATCTAATGAAATAAGTATGTGTTATATTTTTTTTCATTATCAGTAATTTTAGTTAGAAAAAAAGTGAGCGGTTTTTAACACTTTATAATAAAGTAATCCATAAACCAGAGGTAATTATGCTTACTGGTAATAAATAAACAAATAACTAGAAATTCAATCGTCAAAGCGACATAGCAACGAATATGGGAGAATCCATAAAATTTGAACAAAATCCTAGTATACCACCCCGTTAATTCCCCTTCGCCCCTTATGTTATGTGTGTAAACCGTAGTTTAAGAAATAATTTACCTGTCTGAAGATGGTCTGGCTGAAACCGGTTACAGTCACAAATTAATTAAGTGGAAAAAGTTTTAAATTGTTTGAATTTCTATGAATTGTTAAAATCGAGGCATCAAAGCAAGTTTTAAAATAAATCAGCTTTGAATTTGATAAAACGAATTGGAATAAAATCATCCCTAGGGTCGTTAGAAGTTTTTTAAACGGGTAACATTAAAAGTGGGCGACCCTTAAATGGTTTTTGCAAATTAAATGTGCAGTAACGCGTGACGTGGTTATAAAAGACGTTTTAACGATTGAAAGTGGATAAAAAGATTTTCTTTGTATATTCTTTCAAAGTATGATTGAATGGCGTAACCCCAACTAGATAAGCATTTCAATTTAGGATATTGAGTTCTTATTTTATGCATTGATTTCCCAGTTGATTAGTCAGATATCTCCGAAAAAAAATGAGTTGAGTATATAGTTATTTGTAAAAGTGAACCCTCTATCTGGTACAATACTCAGATTACTCATATAAACCACGAAATAAATTATAATGCAGAAAAACTTGCCGTGAAATATTTTTTTTTATATTTTCTGGATCACTAGTACGATATTTCAAATTGTCGTACAAATTTATCTGACCGTTATACCTACCGCTGTTATTTTATAGCATATTTTAAAAGTAAAACACAGAAACTTGTAAATAATATTTGATTTATGGCGAGCATTCGAATATTGCTTTCCTCATTATCTTAAAACTTAGAATTTGGAGATGTTTGACTCTTCAATAGGACCTTCGGCTCCTTTAAAGATTAATTTAAGTGTTTGTAAGCCAGACTAAATACTACTGTGTCAATGCTTTCTTAGCAAGTCAAAAGAATAAGTTGTTAAAGTATATTGAAAATAAATCAAACCAACTTTAAAAAATCAGATACAATCCAAAGTACAGAAGTCTGGTTGAAATACCAACTCGACTATAGAATACAAGACAATTTTTTGAACTCCAAAGGTCAATCTCTCATAATCCTTATCAATGTCGTGATAAAAAGCAGACCACGGGTCCAATGGCTCCACCGTTAGCACTTAATATTTTTTGTAAAAAGAAATCTAATTGGTTTCATCTTTTAAGAAAACGGCAGTGTCTATATACCTACTAAAAATGTAATTTCTTTTGGTATGAGACTTTCAAAGAAAAGTGATTTTAATGTGCATTCTACCAACATGACGATAAACTAAAATAATTTTACTTTTAGGTGAATCTTTAGAAATCCATTATATTACTTAAATTTCATACATTTCGATAAAATGTATGAAATTTTCAATAAAAAAATTGTATTTAACGTCCTCTATATAAGTAGTTGACGTGTGTTGACGACAACATTTCAAATACTTGAATTTTTTTTACGGGGTGTGAGAATTGACCTGCGAACCGATTGGTTAATATATTGGTTTAGATAGCCATTCCACGGATGTTGGAGTTTGTTTTAAATAGGTTTATTATACAGGTTGTCTAAAAAATTACTTTAAAACGTTGGCATTTTGAAAATTTTTATCTTTTTTACTTGTACACGTAGAATTACCTCCTGAAGATTAGCACTTACCCCCGGATACCTTGAATTTGATATAATGTAGAGCAAGACCAGAACTTATAAAGTAATATTTGAGGTAACATAAAGAAGATTTTTTACCAAAGTGGCGCTGTATAAATTATTCTTATTATTGTTGTCATTGTTGAAAATAAAAAAATAATAAAACGCCTAGAGTGTTATGAATTCACTAAAATGTAAAAACTAACGTCCAATAAAACAAAATAAACACAAGATTTAATAATTTGTAAGCCTTTACAAAATAAAACTATCAAGAAAGGCCCAAACACAACATCTTAAAAACACTTTTATTTTGAAAAATCTACAATGCCCCCAGAAATAATTTATTCAGAAAGTCTTCACGGGTTTCCGTACCTTCTCTCCACAGATTTTCGCCCCCGACCCCCCGCTCCCTGTCTACTTTCATCCCTTGCCACAGCTCCCCGCACTATGGGAGCATTCATACTTCTGAAGGCTTCACCGGGATTTAAATACATAATGCCCTGGCATTTGAATCACGTAACCGAAGAATGCACTAAGTCGATGTAAAACTTTGACAAATATTTGTGAGTTAGCAAAATATTTTTTTTTTAAAGTAAATACTTCTTTACGCACGCTTGACTTGAGGAGTAAACTGACGAATGCGTTACTGAAATTACAGCGTTACGAGAGGCGTAATATCGGGCGTTACGAACGTTACGGAGGCGAACGATAATAAATTAAAATTAATTTTGAGGTTCATTCCTCATATTCTAATCGTAACAACAGTGCCAAATCCATAGTAATGACGTTTGGAATGGGTGCTGGCATTTATGCTGACAATTGTTGTGTTGTTGTTTCTCTCATTCTAAACGTTAAAATCTAACTAATAACTAGCAATTCTTCGATTGGAATTTTTTGAATTCCCTGCTGCAAATGTTAATAAACGTCGCTCTCTAACTAGAATCCGCATTAAAAAAGTTTTATTTTAAACTTTGTAAGAATTAAATAAAAAAAACGTAATTCCCATAATAAAATTAATCAAATTTTCGTTTAGAGTATGCGAACTCAGTGTACTGAAACGACTGATTTGTCACGATGATTGGTAACAATCCAAAAGAATCTTCAATTTAGATTCTTATACACTGATGATTAGAACGGATTTATTCGACGCCAGAAAGAAAATTAGATTAGATTACTAAAGAAGTATTTACTTCAGTCGTGTGGTGTAAAGCACAATCGTATTTTTATTTAAATGCCCTACCTACAGGGCAAGAGATATGGTACTGCTAAATGATATCTCTAAGTCTCTTGACATTTTCAACATTGGTCTTGAAGGTTTCAATAGTCATTTTAAGCAAGATCTCTAAAGTATATTATCGTTAAATTTTTCATTTATTTATTTGAAGTTATGTAAATTATATGTCATGTGTATTGTTGTAATGTTGTGAGATTGAAGGTAGTGATGGGAAAGAGATAGGGAAGAGGAAGGTGGGAAAGTTCCTGGCTATTCAGATCTGATCACCAAACACGGAAAAACACGCATTTTAAGCAACGTTATAATTCTGAATGGTGGTCTTAGACCAGGGCGTCACTAAGAACATTTCCCATCTGAAAAACATGTCGCAAATATACATTATATTATTTTACATGATTAAAATCTCGTTTTAATGTTTTCCATTAGACGCAAAAAAAAATATTTTTCGTATATATTCAAGAGGACAAATTTAGTGGTTCGACCTGAAATGTAGAACAAAAATCAGCACTTTTTTGTTGAGATCTGCAATGTATTGGATGCATTTTTAAGGTTTCCGTTTTATAAAATACCAAGAACGGGTTATTTCAAAAAAATTTACAATTCCTCAAATATTTGAAGTTTATTTTCACGTTTTGTGTAAGTTTTATTCAAGTTCTGTTATTATATCATTATATGCCAGTAGTTGCTTCACAAAACTGAAATCACAAATTAACTTTAAATATTTTATAAACTGTTAAAAATTTTTTAAACAACCCATTTTAAAAGACCAAAGTATTATATAAAAATCGAAAGTTGTTCAAAATTGCTTCCTACATTACAGTGCAATTGGATAAATTTGAAGAAAATAAAATGAAAACAATAATAAACTGAAATTATCAGAAATAATATGTTGACAAAACTAAATTGTTTAAGTTAGTTTTTAAACATTTTAAACAATTTTTAAATTGAAAAGATCGATGTCATAATATGTATATTTGCTTGCTTACCTATGAAAGCAAGGAATTGGCGAGTTTGGTGCATAATTTGTTTGTAAATGCTGTCATTGAAATAGGTCCTCATGCCTAGTCAGTCGAGTAGGTAATCCTAAATTGACTACACTCGAAGAAAATAAAATGATTACAACAATAAACTGAAATTAGCAGAAATAATACGTTGACATAACAAAACTGTTCAAGTAGATATGTTTTAAACATAGAAATTGTTACATTAAAAATATCGATATCATTTGTAAATTTGTTCCCTAACCTACTTAACGGGCCAATTTTTCTCCGCCAATTTTTACCCATTTCTTACATGTTTTCCATAAACGTTTGAAGTTTTTAAGTTATTATTATTATAGTATTAAAAAAATATGTGTTATTCTTTAAGATAGTATCTACACATTCCTCACGCCGAAACGGTAATTATTTTAAATTCCCTCGATAGAAATAAATCGCAAAGTATGCTCCGAAAATTATTATTTACACGTTTTTTCTGTTATTTTACAAGTTATATATATGAAAAAATTCACATTGTTTCTTTAAATGCTACTTGACACAGCCCCCGCGAGATTTTTGCTCTTTTTCAAACGAGTCGTCTTTTATTAAACATTTTCACAATTTTCGCATGAATTTTATGGTTTTTAATGTTAGCGCGCTCGCTCATTCGTTCGTATTGTCGTATATCTCCATCTTCTTCTTTTTGAGCGGGGTAGCGCGCCCTTAATCGAGGAAGTGACAAGTTTGCTACAAAATTTGTCTGTGAATGGTGAAATTGAAATAGTCCTTAAGCCTAGTCACTAGAGTAGTAAAATTGACTACGCTCAGGAGTTCACAACATTATTATTGTTTAAATGAATTCTTAATTAAATAATTAATTAATTTGCTTAAATGAATGCTTATTGAACAAAAATTGTTTATTAAATTTAAAGTATTAAGTTCGCTTTATAGAATATTTCCGCACCTATCAGCTTATTAACTTGACTCCTTGAAATTTTTTATGTATATCCTTTTGGTAAGTGCTCTCGTATACAGAATTTTCATTAATTTTTTTGCAAAAGCTCGGGAATGATTTGATAACAAGCAAAGGAAGAAGGCGTTCACCTAGAAAAACGATTTAGTTGTTGATTTAATGAGGTTCTTGTTACACGAATTTATATTTACATCAATCTTACGCGGGATTATTCTGGCGTATGTTTCGCCGTCAAAAATCTTAATGCGCAATTTATTAACAAAGGAATTATAATGCGAAAGAGTCATATCTTTCAAATATTTTATTACGATTTTCGGAAAGAATCCTCTTTGTTATCTTACACATTATTTCTTAATAATATGAATAATATTGAAAAATGTATCTACATTTTAGAACAACAATCTAATCTTGGAGATATTGTTAATAATAGATACAATAATTTACAAGTGTAGATAGAAAAAAAAGACATTAATTTGAACTCCGTTACGGAAAACATGAATTTATAATCTTTTACTTTTGGAGATATGTGAATGATCATATTATTGTTAAAATGTTTTTCGTTCAATCATAAGTTTCAATTTGAGAAGCGGATATGGGGACCACCGCTCCGGGAACTATTTATTGGATAACCAACACCTTTGCCATAGGTCACCCCTAATGGTTCGCTACGTTTGGCGACTTAGCAGGGGTGTCCGGGTTTATAAGGAAAGGTTTGTTGCATGGTTTTAATGCGTTTGCACACCTACGCGGATTCTCTTGACCCATCACCTTGCACTGCAGTGAGAGGGATGGATTCATACGTCCACACTCCTAGACACATCGATCCCCAGACCCACCCTTCATATATTTTTCCTTCCCAGAACTTTATATTCTTCCTTCCCCTAAAAACACCCTGCACACAGCATCCACAAAGATGACTCGCGTAAAAAAATATCTCACGGCGTCCTGTGTGGAGCTAATGTAAAAAAAAGATTTTATAAATAAGAACAGATTTATTAAAAAAAATTAGAAATTTGATCTCCGTGACCAAAAACATTTATCTATAATTATGTTAAGTTTATGGAGACATGTGGGTTTATATTATTGTTAAAATGTTTAAATAAGAAGGATATCTTCATTTTAAAAATGGGGTTATTTTTACAAAAGAAATCAAACTTATTATTTTCAATAAATCATTTTTCCGACTCGCACCAGAGCTTTTTAAACATAGAAATCATTTAGCAGAACGATTTTTTGTAGGATGTAGCCTTAGAAAGTATTGTCCGGTGCCAGAAATGACCCAGATCGTCAGACAATAAATCATACAACTAATACGTCACCAGCATCTTTCCGCCATTCGCAGCCACAAAGGCACAAAGTGAAGAGACTTGTTAGAAAAATACGATTATGTCGTGTAGTTAAATGATGCCACTGTTCTCAACAAAAGCAGATAAAGAATTAAAGAAACTTTATTTTTATGTAGCCTTTTAATAAATGTACTTAATGGGTAAATGCTCTTCTCACAAGTAGTTTTCTACCGATATCGATCGTCCAGTTCATTAGTTAGACATTTCCAAATACTAAGTTTTGAGATATTAAGGAAAAAAATATTCAAATGATCTCCATAAATCAAATAGTGTGTTAATAATAATTTTACATATTAAATACCTATGCTATAACATAACACCGGGAAGTATAACGTTCCGGTATATAAGTATGACATTTTGAATGTTTCTATTAGTAAAACAGAAAGTATATTTTTTTTTTGATTCATTACAAGTTTTTGTGCATTATTATTAATTTAGTGATGTTTATGAGTAATCTGAGGATTGTACCAGATATAATGTAGACTTTTACTGCGTACTAAAATCAAATTTCGATTTTTCGGAGATATCTGACCAATCAACTGGATCGATATGTGCTACATTATTATTTCTAATAATTATTCGTTACAAACTAATTTAGACGGCTAGAATGTTCCTTGCGAGGTATATGTAAATATACATATATAGGAAATAACATATAGGAAATAAAAAATTGTTGTTATTGGAGTGGCAGAGATGTATTTCAGAGTATTGAGTATATTCTCCATTGGAGCGATAGAGCAATTAAAATATTTTTCCTCGGATTCGCCCACATTAGAAAAATCATACCTCCGAATTTGAGTATGGAGACATACAAACTGATTATAGTTCTGTGTAGCCAATGAATTCCCCTATCTTTTGTCTATTATTACATATTTGTAGAATTTATAAAAAAAATATAATTAAATCTTTAACCTTAAAACATTTGAAATAATCTAGAGAATATTTATTTTGTTAGATTTTGAATGTACAATATATTATATAGTCGTTTAACTAAAATTTTTTTTTGAAAATTTGCCATATTTTGGCAACAAAGCAATCCGAGGTTTTTGAAATATGTAGTACCATAATGTGGCAAAAAGCACTCGAGGGGTTATAGCACACATTTTTGATTAAATCAAATATATGTAGGTATTGAGCAACACTTTAGAGTTTCGATTTTTACAGTTTAAATTTTACTTTTGCGTTTAAATTCTCATATTGTTTACAGGAGGAGTGTATGTAGTTACTGACATCATATTAATTTACAGTTGATTATATTTTGTTCGCACCCATTTATTTTGAGGGAAGAATGCAAAACGTTTAGCACAAAGGCAGGAAAAGGGCTAAATTGACATTCTAGAGGTGGAAGAATTGAAGGAATTATGATTGCATAAGGAGAACACGTAAAGGCTTTTTCGCGCCCAGATATGCTCGCTGGAAATGCGAACATTTACCTCCGGTGTCTTCTGCGTTCCCGGAGCATGGTTTCTAAAGCTGTTAAAATTATCATTTCATAAGTTTTTAATGTTGTTAAAAAAAAAACAAAACTAGTTCTAAATTTATCGAAATATACCACGGGAGAACCATTTTATGGGGTGTTACGCAGTGCTTCGCAAAATAAGTTAGGTTAAACATGATTGAATCAGGAAAGGAATGATCGTTTCTTACTGCTTGGGTTGGATGTGTGGAGTGGGGTTATGGCCATCGGATATATTGGAAGATGGTAAACATGTCTCCCATTTTCTCTTTTCCTCTGGCGACTGGTTTCGACTCATTTCGACTCATTTCGACTCATTTCGACTCATTTCGACTCATTTCGACTCATTTCGACTCATTTCGACTCATTTCGACTCATTTCGACTCATTTCGACTCATTTTGACTCATTTCGACTCATTTTGACACATTTCGACTCATTTCGACTCATTTCGACTCATTCATTACTCAGATTAGGCCTAACATAACAAGCAGTTATCACTGTAACGAAATAACATGAGGTGAAGACACAAAATAGGTTCTCCAATCTCAGGCGCTGATGAAATAGGTTCTACGTATATGTCATTTGAAGTCTGAGGCTTTTGAAGCTTTGCTTCCTGAATCTCAAACCTTAATGTATATTTGTTGATAGGTTCCCAGCATAACATGAATTTCATACACTTGCTATTAATTAACATAACTTCTTTAGCTACTGCAGTTTTCGTATCCTATGAATTTCAATAGATGCGGGACACCCCTTGTTAAACACTGTAAAACTACTCGATTAGCTTTGTGAATATCGATTATCCCAACATGCGAAAACTTTTAAAAACGAATCCAATTTTTTAAAAAAATATCTCTTCAATTTGGCAACATTTTGACCAGTGAGCGCTCACGGTTGTTTGCAAATTAGCCAAAATGTGGCAAACCATGCTCCAGAGATTAGGATTATGCACTACAATCCCAACATTGGGTCATTGTGGTACAACTTTAGGAATAACAATATTAATACGATGAAATATTATTTGTATATTGTCTACCCTGGAGTGACGCAAAAGGGAGCATGGTTGAGTAACGATTCCGCTGGTATTCCGCTCATTACTTAGAAAAGCGACAATAATATCATGAAGGCTTCTTTTATTTCTGTAGTGTATCTAAAAGCTTCCGGCTTGTAGACATAGATGGCAGTGCTAAGAGCTATCCTTAGATTCCGCTAGATGGCAGGTAGGTTAGTACCTGTGGGAACCAAGAGAGGGTCAAAGAGCTCTGAGTCGATCAACGAGATCTACGTTGTAAACCGCGAATTGTATAATAAACGCAGATAATAACAAAGTATCTATTATTCCAAGAAGTAATCTCCATCCAAAGTATTGGAGAATCTGTTAGTGTCTGTAGTAAATAACAGAACGCTACAATTTCTGTGGTCATTGACGCATTGGAGTCATTGAAATAAATTAAAAGCTAGTTAGTATAGAAACACTACAAGGAAAACCCACCGCAGCTTGATAAAAAATCTAAAATATCCATATCATTTTAAAGTTCATTAGATTTTCTTTTTGGGGAACATAATTATTGTTTCGCTTTAAGGCGCAGGTTTTACGGTAACATTTTGGAAATTTATTCAGTAATGAGTGGACATTTGAGGGGAGAGGTCGCGCGCTCGCATTGCAGTTCCGTCAAGGAATGAATGAGGAAATGGGTGTTATACAAGCAAAGTAGAAATTAAATAATTAATTATTTTATCGTATAAAAATGAATGTTTCTTTGTTTGTTCCTCGTGCGGAACCTAAAGCATTTATTCGATAGCGATTTGTCGTGTATGAAATTATTTCCTATCTAGCGTTATGAAATTATTTCCTATACCATTTATCCGATTGTGATGAAACTCTGGTGAGTTGTTATGTGCACACCCGCCAATGTTTCTATAAATAATAGTGAACTCTGGCGTCATGAAATTTGTAAAAAAAATACATAAAAAATTAATGTTTCTTTGTTTGTCCCTTATTCGGTACCTAAAGCATTCATCTGAGTGCGATGAAACTTTGGCGGATTTTTCGTGTACGTGTACATGCCCTTGAAAGTTTCTATATATATTATAGTGCAAGTGAGCTCTAGCGTTATGAATTTATTTCCTGTACTATTTATCCGATTGTGATGAAACTTTTGTAAGTTGTTAAATGCACACCTTCGTAAATCCTTATACGGTACCTAAAGCATTACTCCAATTGCAAAGAAACTTTGGTGATTTGTTGTGCACATACATGTAATGGTTTCTATATGTAGTGCTGAGCTCTGGCGTTATAAAAAATTTCCTATACCATTCATTCGATTGCGCTGAAACAATAGGTGATTTGTTGTGCACACGCCCGCGAAGGATTCTATATACATATAGTGGTGAGCTCTGACGTCATGAGATTTGTAGAAATAATTACAATATTTCCTTCTCATCCCCATTCACCTTCAGCCACACAACATACCCCAATTGGGGATGCCATAGTCTCACTGACTCCAGACGGGAGCAGGTGGGACTTTTGTAAGGTATTCATATAAAAAAAGGAGTGGCGGACGTATGAATCCATCTCTCCCACAGCGGGGCAAGGCGATGAGTCGAGAGAGTCAAATAAATTTTGGGTAATTTGTACACGAGCTGCCAATAAGAAGGAACAGCCTCAGGAGCACACGTGCTTCAAGAATTATTCAGGGTCGTCTACCGCGATGGAATCCTTGTTCTACCGTTATTTCAGACATGGAAGATGCTTCAGAGAGGAACTAGCGTCATTGATCCCTTCAGCACCGGTGCAAAGCCGGGAAACACGCCAAACACGCGCCCAACATATATACACGGTCGAAATTTCTCACATGAGAACGGGTCGCTTCTACCACTCGTTCTTGAGTTCAACAGCTCAGCTGTGAAACGATTTGCCGGCCTCTGTGTTTCCTCCTTCATACAATTTGGGTCTCTTAAAGACAATTTTTCTCCGGGCCTCCTGTGCGAAGTCATATATAAAAATAAAAAAAAGATTCTACTATTATTGTTGAGAGGTTTAAAAATTCCGTAAGACTGACACTGTTTAACACAAGTACTAAAGATAAAATTAATATCATTCTAAAATCCACAAGTCTTGGCAATTTTTGTAGGATATTATGCTGAATATTTGCATACCAAGTTTACATTTAGTTGATTTTATATCAATTTGTATTAAATTTTGTGATTTTTCGTTTATGTGCGTCATTCTACTTTTTGTTTATCTGAGCTAATATTTTGAAATATATTCTTTCTTGAGTACGAAAAAATTTGTCGAAATAAACTTTCAAAAACAAAACCACCTTTTGTCATTTCTATTGCACGTACTTAAAAATATTTGTCCCAACTTTATTTTATGATCTCCCTTTATTCACACCCATTATTTTCCGGTAATATTATAAATACAGTTATTACCATTTTATAAACCATACAATCTACGTCAAAACACCATTAGATTCAAAGTCTCATTGAGTAAAAAACGGAGACGTCAAAAAAGGTTCAGGGCGTAAAAGATGTTTCTATCTATCCATTCCATTGCTAATATGATTTTTTGTCTGTCTAGCTGTATCCATTATCTAGTAAACAAATTTAAATTTTATAGAGCAAGTGTATTTTTTATTTTGTACTTTATCAAAATGCTAAATGGTTTACCAATTTGGTGTCAATCTTACCCGAGTCTGCCCCATAGACGGCAAAAATTGTGGTTCGCTAGCGGGCTGTACAAGTACCAAAAATACCTAACTGCAGTGAAGCCGAGTTTTGATATCCCCCCCTTAACACTGTTTTGTGAGATTTTTGCTAGCTTAAATAATAAGTACCTACAAGCCTATCTTCAAGTTGTCGAATTATTTTTATGCCCAGGCTAGCCTGAGCAATCCTTGTTAAGGGATATTAATGAAGTGTATTTATAACGTAATATCACTGAAGTACTGACTCCCTCGAACCCCTCGACAGCCCTTATTACTGTTACAGCCAACCCTGTCTCGCGATTTCGTGAAATATTAGAATCATAACTTCTTATTATTAATGAGAATCTCAAATGTTTGAGAGCTTTGCTCCTGGATCCCGAGATTATTATAAGACAACGCTGAAAATGAACGCAGGAAGAAATAAAATAACGAGAAATGTCTGCGCTAATGTCAGGGTATATATATCTTGGATTTGGGGAAAATTCACTTTTTAAACTGAAACGAGATTTTTACGACGCACATTTATTTTATACTGAAATTTTAAGGTCAATATTCATAAGCCGATCTTGTAAAAGCATTTATAATTTGAAATGTGAGTTATAATACTCACTTAATAGGGTATACACCTAAGAGTATGGATATTAGAGAGACGGCATGTGAAGTGTGCCCGCGCGCTCCAAGTGTGCCTTTTCGAGAATTCTACCCACACGGCTGACACCATGTAAAATGGTTGCTGTCGTAAAAAGGTCGGAACGTATTAAACGGCCAAAAACCAGCAGCCAATGTCAGTTGTTTGGATAAAATTCTCGAAAAGGCACACTTGGAGCGCGCGGGCACACTTCACATGCCGTCTCTCTAATATCCATACTCTTAGGTATACACAGACGATACAGGAAATTTGTCCTTTTTAAATCGAATTCTAGATGTATTGACTATTTTTTACAAAAAAACATAAATAAATTTTGAAAGATTGTTATTTTATCTTGTGAAGTAGGTTTTTTAATTTTCAAAAAACAAGTTAATTTTTTTTTATATAATAAGGTTATGATAGCGTTGTTAAATTTTGAAACGAAAGATTGTATTAAAAACACTCACATTTCAAATCATATAATCTTACATTAAAATAAATCGATACATTAACTATTAAAGCCAGTTTTCAGAATTTTAATTTAAGTTCAAATAAAATTATTTAAAAAAATCTGAGTACGTGTTTTGTGACAAAAATACGTCAGTTAGCCTATTTATTTACGGTCTTACAAACTAAAGTATATAAAAAAAAATTTACACACTTATTTTGTGTAGACATTATCAAAAAATCATAAATACTTATGATCAAAAAAATGCTTACAAGAAGTACACGATATTATATAATTGTTTATAATGCGTATTGAGCATTTTTATTGCTTACTTGAATATTGGTATATATTAAAGCACAATTTGAATGAAATAAAACGATATTAAATATCTTAATTCAGTTTTATATAAGTTTTAAAAATTTGATAGGGGAATAATCGATCTTTCTCATCGGAACCTTCCTGTACAGATGCAATCATTTTGGAACTTTAATTCTCAGCCGCTGGTCAATGGGTCTTATTTCTTAGGTAAGTATTTCCGTAAAAGGCTCTTTTACTACGAGAATTTTGATTAATACTTATAAAATGATTTTCGTGCTCCTCAAGCGAAAAGGTTCAAAGGTTAAATTAACCAAGTTCTCTCTAGGAAATAATTTACGACTCTGCAAGAAATGACTGCCCACTATCAACTTAAAAAATTATCGAACGCTCAGCTATGTAAAACCTTTTTCTATAGTATCTGTGATCAATTCACTTATTTTCAAATATTTCTATTAAACATTTGCGTGATGCCAAGAGTAAAAAAAAAATTAACTAGAATAAATTTTACGCTTCTGTACATATTGTGATCACTAAAACATTTTCATGCCGAAATGAGTTATCTTCTTATACATAAAAAAAATTATGTTTGTTTGTTTGTTCGCATTTTATGCGCTGCCATACAAATAATGTTTGTTTGTTTGTTCGCATTTTATGCACTGCCATACCGTTCATCTGATTGCGATGAAATTTTGCGCATGCCCGTGATGGTTATATAGTGGTGAGCTCTAGCGTTATGAAATTATTTCCTATACTATTCATCCGATTGCGATGAAAATTTGATGAGTTGTTGTGAACCTGCCCGCGAAAATTTCTGTATAGCAATATTTCTATATTGGTGAGCTCTGGCGTTATAAAATTTATAAAACAATGCATCGTAATGCACGCGACGTATCACACGCGAGTTGTTTGAAAAATTGGTATATTTTATGGAGTTTAGCGGCAGGGAGGTGGGAGGATGACGGGAATCCGGGAGGGACGGAGGGGAATTAAGGAGAGAGGGTTCGTGGGAGGGGAGACAAGGAAGGAGGGAAGGCGGTGAAGGTGGAAGAGGAGCGTGCGAGGGGGAGGGGAGTTCGCATGAAGGGGCAGTGGGAGAGGGAAGGAGGAACGCAGGGAAGGTGAAAGGGGAATGCAGGAGGGAACAGGGATGCGGGAGGGAAGAGGTTAACGGGTCGAATGGGAAAGGACGCGCAGGGTGGAACAATTTCTTTTTTTTAAAGTGGCTTAGCAACACATGTATACAGTGTTAATTTGTAACACAAACTATTTTGATTTTGAAAAAAAAACACACATGGATAACGGTTCAAATGCAAAGTTTTTGATTCATATATATCGTATTTGTATAACTTAAATTGTGCTACACCGTACGTCAATTACGTGTTATGAAACGGAAATGACAGAAATATCAATAAAGCTTTCATTCGGATTAGTTGTTGAAAATGGCGATAAATTATTACATCAAAATGCTCAATGTATTGTTCAAATGTTCGATCGAAACTAATTCGGATCTTAGAGTTGTTCAAAACTAGTTAAGTGAAATAATTAATAGGTTGTTATATTGAATGGGAGGCAGAGTGGTTCTGAAGCAAATACCCTAGAGGAATCAGAGGAATAGAAGGGCAAGGCCGATCTAAACCAAAAACACACCAACCAAGGCCAGGGCAAATTTCTGTAAGATCTCCTACATGCCAGAGGTACGACTTAAGAGAGTATAACCAGACAATACCGGAAATTTGTCGTTTTTAAATAAAAATTCTAGACGTATTGACTCTTTTTTACAAAAAAAAAACAAATTAATTTTGAAAGATTGTTATTTTATCTGGTAAACGCACTTTTCAAATTTCGAAAAACTAAGTTTATTTTTAAAACACTAAGGTTATAACCGTTGGTCTTATATTGAATTATACAACACAAATTTAAAATCATATAATCATACATCAAAATAAATCAATACACAATCTAGTAAAAAAACTTTTCAGAATTTTAATTTTCGTTCAATTAAAATCATTAAAAAATAAATCCGAGAACGTTCTTGTGACGAAAATACGTCAGTTTTTCTATTTATTTAAGGTCTTACAAATTAAAATACAAAATTTTTTTTTACACATTTATTTTGTTTAGACATTATTGAAAAATCATAATTACTTATGATCAAAAAATACATACAAAAAGTACATGATATTTAATAATTTATCATCATGCGTTTTGAGCATTTTTATTGCTTACTAGAATGTAGGTATATATTAAAGCAAGTTTTGAATGAAATAAATCGATACGCGGAATAATCGTTCTTTCTCATCTTAACCTCCCTGTACAGTTGCAAGCATTTTGGAACTTTAATTCTCAGCCGCTGGTCAATGGGTCTTAATTTATTTTTTACGTGATCACCGCACAAGAGACCACATTGACCGGAGCCGGTGGCATCTCCAATTGGGGTATGTTGTGAGGGATTCCACGGTAACTCAAAGTGGCATTTCTACACCCCTTAAAAAAAATTAAAAGTTATTTTTTTTAAACAGCCCATAACCTAACCTAACGATACCTATATAGGGTGTCCGGGGGTAAAGTGCATTAACTTCGGGAGGCGATTCTACGTGATAGTAGGATTAAAAACGATAAATAACTTTTTCCGAAATTTCGATTTTTTTTCCCATACAAAATGACGTACCTATTAAACATCCGTAGTGTAAGGTACAAACTTGCCCGATATATTTGAGTGTTACGTATCGTAACAGCGGAAAGTAATAGTGTTGGAAAAAGTACCCCTAGAAGTTGGAATTTCGAAAATAGTTATTTATCTTTTTTACTTATACTATCATGCAGAATCTCCCGAAGTAAATGCATTTTACCCCCGGACCGTATAACCATTTTATTCATCACTTTTCATGAATTTTCAATGGAGGTGATGAAGTTACATGATTCTCTGAGTTTTTCGGCCACTGTTGTGAGGAGGAAGGTAAAAGGGAAGAAAATGTGATAGGCAACAGGAAAGTGAGGAAGTACCTGACTTTTAATATCCGTTCACCAAACACGGTTAAAGCCATAACAACGTTTTGACAGTGATCATCTAGTGGTCTTTCACCTGGACAATGTTGAGAGTAACTATAAAATGTAAGACTTCTTTAAACTAAAAATAAAATAAAATAGCAGCCATACTTGGTTAAGTGCTATGGTCTGGGTTAAGGTGGTCTTGCCTAAACCCGCAGGATCAAGGATATGAACAAGTTGGGCGGAAACGTGTGGCAGCCGTAACCAAGGAGCCGGAAGTAGCTTGTGAGGCGTCATCCACAAGCAAATATACTGGTCGATGACGGTATTAGTCAGTATTTAAATGTTTTGTATACTTCAGGTACAGAATGAGTAGCATCTGTCAGTACCTCGCTTACAGAAAATATTATAAATACTATAAGTCAATATTGTTGGTGGTTCGTGTGAGAAGAAAGAATGATTAAAACGATGTGAATGATTAAGAAAGGAACGCTTAGATGGTTTAGGCATGTGAAGCTGATGAAAGAAGAAGGAGTAAATGGTAGAAGAACAAGTAAGTCAAAAGTTTTAATGTTCACCGACAACCGTAGGCCACGAGTTAAAAAAAAAAATATATTATTTCTTTCGTATCTTCATAAAATATCCGTTTAATTAGAACAGTTATTTAGAATTGTCGGTCGGCGTAGTCTGTGGTGAACTTCCCCCTAATCTTACTAACTTCTATGGGTCACGGGACCATTTGTGATGTACCTGTGGGGATACCCGGCACCCGTTGTAACGATCCGTAGTCGTCTACCCTTGGTTTTTCTATTCTTTCCCTTTAACACTAGCTGTCGGGATCTACTGGCTACGCTACCCTTATCTTTTGGCCTTCGATCAATATACCCTTATATCTAGCTACACCTAACTTTTCCTTAAACCCCTGCGATTTTCTCACAGTAAATAAGATTTAAGATTTTATTGCACATTATTCCTATATACTACGTTGTGTAATTTGTTGTTTCAGTATTTACATTTGTATGTGTAAATTAATACACATACACATGTAGAGGAAATAATGTAGTGTGTGGTAACCTCAGATTCTTTCGGAGTAAAGTGTGAAAGAATCTCGTTTGATAAACTAACCCCGTTTTTAGATTGTTTTGTTTTATTTTCAAGCCTATCCGTATTACCCGCCTTTTCTCAACTTGGACAAGTATGTCATTGACGCTAATTCTACAGTAGATTGTCACCCGGTTTATAAAATTCAAAGTCGTAGTTTTCTTACCCGATTTTTTCCTGTCTATAGATATACATTGGATTATTTTAACATTACATGGACAGTGTGAATTATGACATACATACCAGATTCCTTGCGAAGCTCTCAATGTCGTCGTACTGCACCTAAATGGTCAAGTTATTATTGTTATTAGTATACACTATATGTACTGGGGAAGAGGAAGGGGAAGGATGGATGATAGGTGGATTTTTTGGGGAATGTTGTTTCCTGAATAAGTCGGCTCCTCCACTAACCAAATAGATACTGGTGACCAACATTCCGGACAAAGACTCAATCATTACGTTTGCTAGGATGGTCCTTAAGTCCTGATTTTGTTCTCTTGCATGAACTTCATTGCTACGAAAGGGTCCCTTCACGCCAGATGAAAGCGCGCAGAGTCCTCATGTCACTTCCAGTATTATCCCGACTTCCTATCCTCCAGATTTGATTTTAACTCGACTGATTCTAGAAGGGGTATGTCCATTTCTTCCCTTATCATGACTCTACTCGCGTTGAGTGCGTACGGAGCCGTTTGAGATGATCCTTTCGTCTCCTTCGTAGGATAATCATTGGCTTGCGTTCCTCGCCTCCAAGAGCTGACATAACTTCTACCTCGTAAAAACTATGTTTGCTTTCAGGTCGACACCACTGGTAGTATGCGATAGTGCTACAGACTTATTCTCGCGGAATACCACGCCGACGTCCCCTCCACATAACTTCGCAAAACTTGGGATACCTTCGGTCGAAACGCCTCCGTCAGCGAATCATACCCTACCATTCCAAGTGGCATTTTCTTTTTATCCTGTCTTACATGCCTTTCCACTCTGCATGACCCCGCGAAAGGGAATAACTTCCAGTACCCCGCGTGATTGCTCAGTTTACGTTGACATCCCCTATCGCATGATAGCGCAAGAAAAAAAGCCCTCTTTGTCTCATATCTTGTGGGGATATAATTTCAGCGACGCTATTGCATTCCCCAATCGTGAAGTCTATATTTCGCAGGTCAAATTTGGATTTTGGAAGGGTTTGATTGAGAAAACATTACCGAAATAATGTTGATTTCATTTTTTGTAAGGAAGCCTGAAAGAAATTTGACATGATAATATTGTTGTTAGTAAACAATTTTAATGTTTAAATTCAATTCTCCAAATTTCATTTTTGAACTAATATCCAGTATGGTATGGATGTTCCGTCACTCCCACTTTGGTTCGGCACACCTCAGGAAAAAAACCCTACTAATTTGGATGACCGTACGATGTCCATCCCAGCTACGATTTATGGCCGAGACCCTTTTTTATGCATTCACCTCACCCTTACTAGTACGCAAAATATAAGTTCGTTGAACCCACATTGATAATGGCTTTAATTTGGGACAATCTCGTAATTACACATCGAGAATAATATTTAGAACACAATTATATCCTGGAACATAAACTTCTTTTGTTATTAGTTATTGAAGATTGGCTGGACCTCCCAAATATCGGGACCAGGTACGACCTGTAAATTAATTAAAATGTTTTATTCACTCACCTGGACGAAGCCTGATTAAGTGCACTAAATACCTGTAGAGGAAAAATAATAAATAAAGAACCTTCCTATATTTATGATTCGGTAATTTAGTCCCCAGAAGTAGTAGCACCCATGACTCTATGTTACACTTATTATTTGAGTTTAAGAAAATACGTAGGTTATTAATTATTATTTGTTAACAATATTATCGAAGATGACATTTATACGTAGGTATATGTTGATATTATTTTGAATATTTGTATTATCTTGATTATATGATATATTGAAGAAACTACAATCGCGTAGGTATGTTGGCATCATTATTATTTTCGCGGAAGGTCGGAGAAATTATAAACATTTAGGTATTTTATATTATTATTATTTTGCGGAAGGTTAAAGGAAATATAAACTTGTGAGTATTACTTTATAATATTATTTTGTTTTCGGAAGATTGCAGAAATTTATAACCATGTAGGTATTTTATATTTTTATACACATTATACTTAATATTATTATTTGTTTTTTTTTTGCGAAAGATTGAGCAAGGCGTTATTACGTAGGTATTTGTAGGTAAATTTTGTATTATTATTATTTTTTTGCTCGGCGCACATTGAAGGAATTTTAAGTACGTAGGTGTATCTTTAAATGTTGTTTTGATATTATTATTTGGTGTGTGGAAGATTGAAGATGACATTAGTACGTAATTATTGACTCCGCTAATTTTATATTTCAAATCAAAATTCGCGCGATGCACACCCCTTCTATTTTTAAAACACAAAGTTACGTTATTATTAACTCACTGAAGCTAAGTATTTCATTCACTTTGATTATTATTTTGGTTTTGATAATTCAAATTAATTTTATTATTTAATTAATCCACTCGCGGAACACTGTCGTTCACTGCAGCTAATTTTCAATAGAGTATTTTAACAAGCCAAATAATTAATTTATGTACACGAACTATTGTTCCTCAATTTTATATTTCAAATCAAAATTCGCGCGATGCACTCCCTTCTATTTTTAAAACACAAAGTTACGTTATTATTTGTTCACTGAAGCTAAGTATTTCATTCACTTTGAGTATTATTTTTGGTTTTTATAATTCAAATTAATTTTATTACTTAATTAATCCACTCGCGGCGCACTGTCGTTCACTGCAGCTAATTTTCAATAGAGTCTTTTAACAAGCCAAATAATTAATTTATGTACACGAACTATTGTTTCTCACGAAGTCACAAAAGCACTCCCTTCGACCCTTCGACTCCGACTCTTACTGCCCCACGGTATTATCATTATCGCCGGTACCCAGCCCTTCGAATATCTTCTTTAAAAAAACGCCAGGTGTGGACTCAGGACGTACATCTCGTCTTCCGTAGGGCGTTTTGTAATTGAAAATTCAGACAATTTCAACTTTCACTTGGTATGTTATTTTTCATGACTCTCTCTCTCCAAAATTAAATATGTCCGTTTTAATTATTTCTTTGTCCGGCCGCCGATAAGTGTAACTCACCCTTTTGGTGCAATTTTGCTTTAAACTTTTCCTAGAATTCTGCAATCGGTCTTTCCTTAATAATCGGTAAATTATCTCGGCTAATAGTGACTTTATATCTATAATAATTATCACTTTCCACTCTTCCATTTATTATTTTGTTTAACGTTTGCGGCAGGTAAAATTGAATTCAGTAGTATTTCGGCTTAATTCTCATGGTGACATGAAATTGTTTCTGTCATTTACTTGATTCATCACATTCCCTGCAGATGTTTACAACTATTTTTTATCCTTCGTCCCTTTTCATGATCAGATATAATATTCGTAAAACTTTGTCTGGTAATAACTAATATCACCTTATTAATTCAGAATTCATTTTCTTAATGCGTTTCAAATAGCTCTATGGTCTAGTACGTACCTGTTTGGCTTCATTTTTTGTGTACCCAAAAGTAAAATTCTTATTTACTTTTAATCTGAGTGTGTTGTTTACCTTTTGAAAAATCTCGATCTGTAGCACTAATGCATAGATTGTGTACGTCGTTAATTTTTATTGGTTTTCTTTAAACTTCGTCTGTATTCTGTAGTGGTAATTTGGGCTTAATTACCCCATTTATTCCTCAAAACCATGTTAGTTTTTTTTGTTATTAAACAAACCCTCTTCGTATACGCTCCGGACGTTTAAATTTATGGTCGTCTGAAGTGTCGGCTTACATTCAATATTGATAAATTTTAAACGTGGTATCGATTTGAAACCTCGAGCTATTCATTATGTCGTCACCTTTATTCATCAACCCTTCTCAGATTGTGATTTTCTGTCCTTTTTCAATAGTGGTCGTCAGTGTAGCCGATTTGTAATTTCGTTTAGCTGGGAAAAATCTGTATGAGCTCTTCCGATGAAGAAGATGTTTTTTTTTCTTTCGAACGTAGTGTTGAAGCCATCACAAGTCCAAGAGGCCAAGGCTTTGGACTCCCATTCCGAAAGTCGCGGGTTCGAACCCGGCGTGCACAGAAATTGAAACGTTGCTTGAAATGGCTTTAGCCGTGCTTAGTGACTAGATCTGAATAGCCAGGTACTTCCCCGCCTTCCTCTTTCACGTCTCCTTCCCTTCCCCGCTTACCTTCAGTTTCACAACATACCCCGATTGGGGATGCCATAGTGTCACTGGCTCCAGACGGGAGCAGTTGGGACTCTTGTGAGGTATTCCCTATAAAAAAATCTGATTTTTATAAAACAACGGAACATATTTATTTCTTTAAAACCGTGTCATGTGAAAATTGGAAACCGGATAAAAAAGAACATGTTAAAGCATTAGGTTAGGGTTTCAATTTGGAAGGCGGGTATAATAGGTACCGCCGCCCTGGGAACAATATATTAGATAACTGACATCCCTGCGATAGGCCACCCCAAGCGGTTTGTCACGTGTGGTGACTTAGTAGGGTTGCCCGGGTACGCGGGGTGAAGTTTGTCTAGGTCGTGGTGGCGAACGTGTTTGCCCACCTACTGCATGGCGGGCTGGGTGGGGAGACACTGATTGAGGAACCTAGACGTCTCCAGCCGGACCCTCTCGACCTAACGTCTCTCCTAAACACACGGACCCCAAGAATCCTATCCACCCATCATACCCTTTTCCCTCCCAGAACTTCCTCTACTTTCTTTCTCTAAAAAGATCCTCCACACAGCATCCCCAAAGATGACATCGGCCCTGAGGGATTATCTTGTCCTGTGTGGAGCTAATGTAAAAAAGGTTATTGTTATTTTTTCACTAATTTTTATCACTTTCCTCAGGATACGGTTTTGTCGTGAAACTCTGTAAATCGTGTAAAAGTCCATGTAATTCGGGTCTTGATCTTAGTAATTTCCCTTGATATTTAAGCTACAAGTACATTTTAATTAATTTATGGTATATTTAAGTCCCGCTATCTCCACACTCCCGAATCGATTGGTCCTTAATGGGACCCTCGGAGTTGGGAGCGGAGTGATTTTTTTCTCCGTGGCCCTACTAATTGAGTTGGCCGGGGCCACGTAGATAAAATGGCCGGATTTAAGGCAGGACGACATCTTAAAGTGCGTAAGTTGTACGGAGAGCCCGATTAGGAGGCCCCATCCGCAGCTTAAACCCCTTAAGGAAAATTACAACTGAAATGTTGCCGTGGCCCCAACTAAAATGGTAAAGAGACCGACAGTACTAGACAAATTAGATGAGAGGAATTTCTTACATTTTTTTTGTTTCAATAAGTTTTACTCTCTTCGACCAATTATTTTGAAATATGGACCAAACTAGATGACGTATTTTTTCAGGTCAATTTTTCGATGGATTAAAATAATAATAATAATAAAAAATTAATATCAGCGCCCTTGAGGTGATTTCTCACAAAACGGCGCTATACAAATTATACAATTATTATTATTATTATTATTAATACAATCGTTTAATCATCAACAGATTTTTTTTTACAATATAGATAAACATTTTGGATTACTCATTGGTTCTATTGACGAAAAGGTCACTGCTGAGCAGCAATTCAGGATTTTTCCTGGAATGCAGCTGGTTTTCAGCAGTGGCTATATTAAATAAATAAGCTTTTCAACCATCGGCCAGTGACTGAGTTGGCATCGCACCTGGTTCCCATCCAGCCGTCGTGAGACCAATAATTCCCCTGCAGGCTAAGATCTTCACCATGACATAAGCAACATTTATGTTTATCGTAGTGGTAGTTAGAGATTTGTCAAATATTGTCAGGTTATTCGTAACCCGCGGCAGTTTTTGTCTATCTTTAAAATAAATAAAAAAATCATTGATTAGCAGAAAGATTTAATTTTCTTTTATAACAGCACACTTAATCTTGGTGACTACGGTCTCCCTTATTAAGGTTATAATGTCTTGGAAATATTTTACTGTAAGATTTTTTTGTTAGATAGTTTTTTTAAAGTTGCAATAAATATTTACAAGAGTAATTTACCTATCCCTTGAAAAGACTCCACAGTTTCCTGTGATCAATTATTAATGGTAGCGAAGCTTGACATATTATTGAGAAATGGGTTTTAATTTATTTTTAACATCGTTGTTGCATCTGAAACTGCTTACGAGTTACAGTTTCAGATGAACTTGCAGTGTAATGTAAATACTTTAAACGAAGCGAAACGAAATGGTGTTTACTAGAATCGGACGATAGTATGTGTAGGAAGGGACAAGATATTGACGAAATAAAGGATGATCAATCATTTACTACTGTATCTCTGTGAAGGAGCTCACAACATAATCACAACTAAAGATAAAGATAATAAACACAAAATGATATTTTGTTCTTCCAAGATAGTCAAACTCCTTCTTTTTACGTAAAAACGAGATTAAGTACACGAAAAACACCTACAACTTGCTTCCACGGTAATCCCAATCCTTTTGTTTTCAGAACAAAACTACTCGAATTTGCACTATTTACTTGCCATTGTTCTAAATTTCAAAAACTTATCCAGCAAAGTAATGGTTAAGAAGGGGTAGAATCTGGATAAAAGACATCCCGGTAGGAACTAAACATATTATTATTATCATTTCAATATCAAACAAGCATTATAATCGAAATGATACCGTAATATAACATAAATATAATAATGGTTTTCTGCACTAATATGCGATTTAATTTTTTTTTTATTATCTATAGAAGTGTAGATATATAAGCAATCATAGAACATGCTGTAAATATTTGTGAATTAATTCCAAAAACTTTGTTACTATAATGTGCTTGTGCTAATGCTTGCCTAATGTGGTTGAACAAAAAAAGTTAGAATGATCTCGTACTAATAAATTTGTCCAGCACTGCACACACGGAATATTTAGGTCTTCTTGAACTTCGAGACGGTTCCTTTCGCATGTAGATGCCTTTACTATTCGGGTAACTAGGTTGACTTGTATTTAAACAATGTCGTCTGCAAAATGTCAGGAATTAAGGTTTTGAGGGGTGATAAGCTTAGAATAATTTACGAAAAGATTTCGCAAGAAGTCTCGGTTCCTTCGACGACTCTGTTTGCGTAGATGGTACTTTATCTTCACTGAGACTTCACTTGGAATTGAACCATTTGTAACAAAGTAATAATCTCAGACCCAAATCTCATCTCTTCAACGTTTTCATACAGTTTGACTTTGTCTTTGTAAAACGAACCAGCTGTCACGCATTAAAACGAATGTTTCAGACAGAATTTTGGGCAATCGTATTTGATTTTCATAAAGATTTTTATAGATAGGCTCGTACATTTATTTTGATCGACGTACACAATGTTAACCAGTCTGAAACTTCACGTAATTGGAGTATGATGCTAAATAATTATATGAAAAAAGAAGTAATATTTTCACTATCACAATCGAGGAGTATTACGAATTCTTAGAAATGAACCAAACGAATATTCCAAAAGAATTTTTCCTCAGATGTAGAAGATGTCGCCAATTTTGTTAAGACGTTTCGACTCCTAAGCACCACGATTAAATAGAATTGATTTTCTACTCCATAAATATTTGAGTTTAAAGCCAGGGACACACACGGCGTTATAAGCGCTAGCGTTATTTGGCTTGGCCTATTTCAGCATATTCCTCGCCATGCATTCCAACCGCAAATGTATGGCGAGCGATATGGTGAAGTAGGCCAAGCCAAATAACGTCGGCGCTTTTATCGCTGTGTGTGTCCCTGGCTTAATTCGAACACACGAACAAGCTCGCTGCATACTTCTAAATCGGTTCATTCAATTTGGGAGGCGGTTATGGGTACCGCCGCCCCGGGAACCATTTATTGGACGACCAACACCTCTGCCACAGGCCACCCCAAGGGGTTCGCCACATTTGGTGACTTAGCAGGGGTGCCCGGGTTCATGGGGTTAGGTTTTTCTGGGATTTGGGGGCGGATGCGTCTGCCGACCACCTGCGTGGCAGGGCGGATCGGGAGAGACTGGTTGAGAGAGACCTTTTGATCTCTGCAGCCGGACCCTCTCAACTCATCGCCTTAGAGAGGCAGGGGAGGGATGGCTTCACACATCCATCACCCCTGGACATATTTATCCCCAGATTCCTACCCACCCCTCAAACCTTTTTCCTTCCCAGGACTTCCTCTCCTTTCTTTCCCTTAAAAAACTCTCCACACACCATCTTCAAAGATGACATAGGCCCTGAGGGAATTTTTCACTCAGGGCCTCCTGTGTGGATCTAATGTAAAAAAAAAAAATTAAAGACATTAAGTTCATTGTATCTAAAGACAGCGAACGGTAGGATAAGATAACTTTCGGTAACTTCTCATCGTTCCCTGGCATGACTGCCGATTGCCAATGAATAAGTAACATTTTACAATGACTAAGTGTTCTTAATATATTCGATATCAACTGTTGTTTGTACGTTAGCGATTTTCAGTTGTCCTAGGGAACGATGAGAAGTTACCAAAAGTTATCCTGTCAATCCTTATCGATCGAGTGTGCTGGGGGCTTGCAAACTACTTTAAAATTATAATATTTACATAAAGAAAAACGGAAAAATAATAAGTGTTCACATCGGGAGAGATTTTATAGAATGAGATTAAAAAATCGCATTCCTAGCGAAAACATATGCTTATTTCCTTTTTACATTTTAACACAAAATAAAAAAATCATTTTGAAAAGCACAAGTAATCTAAAAATCCTTACATTCAAACGGCACGCGTAAAACTGAAACGTTCAAGCGAAAAAAACCTTTGCTTTGATGATGTGAAATATAAAAACAAAGAGAGTTCCTATTATTTCAAAGTATACTGAGTCGTCAAGGGCGAGATTGCGCGGGTCGTTAGGTCATTTCCGCCGGAGGTTTTGCCAGTTTTCGGAGTCTATTAGTATCCAGCATTTTGTTAAAAAAATGACTAAAATTTTACACTTTTTGATTAAATTTTTACTTGAACATTGGAAGTTTTGCATCATTTGTATATCACATCATCTTTACTCTAAAATCCCAACATTCGATACATTTTGGAAATCACAAATCACAATCGGAATAATACGAAAATACCAATATCGAACTATTTAGAAACTTAAACTATTAAAATAAAACTTCTGCACAAGTTTCTAAGCCTTGAAGAGCAGATATTGATTATTTTATAATTTAAAAAAATATTCTTATTTACAAATTTAAACCTACTAACCATATGTCACCTGCGTGTTTAATTGTCCAAACGACCATTTGAAAGTTTTACAAGAGGAGGAGGTTTTCCTTAATTATTTCAATGAAACATTTTTTTTCTTTATTTCTATAAAATATTACAGTGTTCAAAAAAAATTAATTATAGATATTTATACGTAATAATATAATTTATGAACTTTTTATTATGTTGTGTGTAAGGTAGGTTTGTGAAGGTGAAACTGTGGTTGGGTAATGTTGTATGTTTCGTAAACACCTCACCAGGAGAACCTGTGTTGAGGTGTTTACGTGGTTATGTTTAAGTGTGACAAGTATTTGTGTGTTGTAGTAGAAAGATTCTTCTTTATTTATTTTTTAAATTAGTGGTTATTTTTAACTGATTATTTATATAAATATATATATATATATATATATATATATATATATGTATCTATATATATTTTAAATGTGTGTATAGTTGGTATATTCTCGAAAAATGTGTTTAGTTATTTTACACATTTATTTTTTCTAGTTTGTTTGTTTGGTTTGGAGTTATTATGTTTTGAATGAAGTGAAAATCTTGATTTTTGCTAGATGCTTAAGATGAAGCTATTCCCGTAAAGGAAAATGGTCTTGTTAGTTTAAATAATTCTTAGTTAAGTGATTCATTCTTGTTTTTGATACTTAATTTTTAATTTCAAAATGAAATTTGAACAAAACTGAAATGAAGGTTGGACAATTACTCACTCAGGTGACGTATTACAAAATGAACACAAATTTTGTAATCTCTATCTTATCAATACATAAAGCAACATAATTAGTAACTTGAATACTGATACTGACTTAATAAAACTTATGGTAACCGAAAAATATGTATGATTTTACCAGAACAACAAACGAAATAGCTTAATAAATTTTAAGTAAACATTCAGCAGCAAAAGCTAAGTTCCTACTCGTGGGATTGTGTTTTATAAAATGTGGTAATGGTTATTGGCAATCATAATATTAAAAAAACAACACATTTTTTTTCGATAAAGGAAACCTATCATAATAAACCATTTGTAGAAATCTATTAATTTTTCTGAAGTACCTAAAACTTTATATCCCAAAGCTATGGAATCATGAATTTTTGATCGCTGTCAACGCAACTGTTTTCAGCTCGCAACGTAACTTTCAGTATTTTAAAAAACTCATTAAAATAGTGCATTTTTTCTATTATTTCATATTTCAGGCGAAGTCGGGTAGTAAAGCTTACTCTCTGTAAATACGTGTCAGTAAGTAGCTGTAATACGGTTTGGGAATGTCTTCGGGGTGTATGCTGCCTTTAAAAGTACACATTAATAGATCCATAAAAGAAAAAAGTGTATATAATGAAGACGATCCATACACAAAAAACATTAAGTGGATGAATTAATTTGACTTGTAACCCTTTGGTAATAGGAAGGCTAAACCTTGATATCATGGTAACGAAATTTGCCCTGGTTATTTCTTATAAACGATAGGGTTAATATGGGGTTATTTTATAATAATATGTCCTTATTAAGCCTCACAAAATGATAAAATGATCAAGGATCTTTGAGACCTTGTCTTTTTCAAGCATTACATATTGTATTGAATTTGCGAAGATTGAAGAAGAAATATTGTGTTTATAATTTTTCTCATACAATAATAATTAATTTTGTTATTAAAAATAAGTGTTTCGTTCTGTAAGGCGCAAATTGATGACCAATATTACTATTCGAAAAAGGTCACAATCACAAAACTCGTTTCTGTAGAGAGCGGTGAAAATCTTCCAAGAAACACCGATCGATACAAAATCACAAAACTCGTTACTGTAGAGAGCAGTGAAGATCTTCCAAGAAACACAGATCGATACGAAAGAAAAGTAAAATGTGTACCTGTATTTATATTTTTACATTTGCTCCTAACAGGAGGCCATGGGGAAAAAAATCCTTAGGGCCTATGTCATCTCTGGGAATGCTGTGTGAAGGGTTTTTTATGGAGAGGAACGAGAGGTAGGTCTAAGACATATTCGTCGTTAAAATATTTCTAGGAAAATAAGTCCGTCTTTGACCACTTGCATTTTAAAAAGATTTTTTTTTTGAAAAATTAAAAATAAATTAAATAATGTTATTGTAGAAATTTACAAAAAAAAAATTAAGTTCCGTGAAAGATCAATTTAAGGTTATTTAATAATGCAAACATATAGATATAGGTGTACACAAACAGGACATATGATTTTTTGAAAAAATAAAAAAACTTATTTTCGCTCTCCTGAACATTTAATTTTCCGTGATCGATAGGTATCTGTTGCGTTGCTTAGTCTTTAAAAGATAAGTAGAACAATAACAATAACCCTTGATGTTTTATTTCTACATTTTAATTTTTTCGTTTTTTCGACTCAAAGCGGTCGGCGCATAAAAAAGACTTGCTATTTTTGTTTTCAGATTTCATCCAGATTAGAAAATACCCGAGACTTGTACTCTTTGTACTGCCCGGCTTTAGATTATATTAACTTTAACTCGTTTTATTTTATGGAGTGCTAATTTGAAATATAAACGAGGTCAAGCGATTAAATATTATTAAGCGGAAGAAAGTACCATTTTCACAAATTTCTAGAATCGCAGTGAGTTTTTCATTTTAAGCTAAATTTAAAATCGTAAAACAACTTTTCTTTAAAAGTCTTCAATTTCAAAAGAGTTGCGCCCATCGTTCACGTAGCAACTTACAAGCGACGCTACCGCTACCTGTCATACTATTTTGCTAGTGAAGAGCCTAGCGGCGTTTTCAAACACTAATAATAGTATGGAAAATACAGAACGTAGCTCCATGGAAGAACGGCGTAATTACTAATAACGTGCTAATTAGTTTAAAAAAAATAATCCTCAGGGTCTAAGTCATCTTTGGGGATGCTGTGCGGGGGGTATTCTTAGGAAAAGCAAGGAAAGGAGGTTCTGCTAAGGAAAAAGGTAGGAGGGGTGGGTAGGAATCTTGGGGACAATGTGTCTAGGAGTGACGAACGTACACGGAGAAAAATTTTATTCGAAAAAAAACGATAATTTTAATAGTAAAAACGGTTAAAAACGGGACTGAAGTTTTTACGAACAAATTAACAGGGTTTCAATGTTTATTGACGGGAACAATTATGATTAATTTGTTGGTATACGTAATTTCGTACATATACCAACAAATTATTCTTACATTTTCCCGCCAATAAACATTGAAGCACTGTTAATTTATTAGTAAGAACTTCAGTCCCGTTTTTACGAATAAAATGATCGTTTTTTCGAATAACATTTTTCTCCGTGTATGAATCCATCCCTTCTTCTGTGATGAAAGACAGTCTATTAACCAAGTTATTAATCTGAGAATATGATTTTTATGAATAGAAAAATACCCTATTAAAATATAACCATTACTTCGGATAAATAATGTTTTATTGGAAAAAGTAGTTACCTGGTTACGGCGATTTTCAGGCTAATACGCTTCACAGTATCATACAGATCGCTCTGGCGTTTGAACATTTGCCTGTTATTAAAACTAATAATTTTGATTTTTTAAATACGTACACTAATTGATTACTCTAGAAACACAATACCTGCAACATTTAACTTAATTATAAACTTTAAAGTTGGTTCATAGTTGATTGGATAAATTTAAAATGTTTTTTTTTAACCAAAGGCATTGTTTGACTTGTTGGTTATTTACCTGAAACTAAATATTTTACTTGCCTTTTCCACGTTGGCTACTAATAAAAAATATGGCTGGGTTTTCACCGATAAACTGAATTTATACCGGCTTGAATTTTCAGTACATTTCAACATAATCAAACATAACCCCAATGTTTTTTCGATATTTAGAATAAAGCAAGAAAAATAAATAGCTACCATTTTTATTCCAGACAAAACAACAAAACCGTATTAAGTTGGAAAGCCGGAGGTCGAGGGCAGTTTTGGAGGTGAGTACTTACAAAACTAGCAATTTGCTTTAAAAAAGGTAAGAAAGAAATGGATTTGTACGGCTTTTGGCAAACACATTTCCAAAACCGATTCCCGGAACGCAGGAGTTTAACGTAGTTTCTTTTGTAGCCGAAATTTACATTTGATAAAATACTCAATTAGGGAACTTTGCGGCTGGAGCAATAACCATTACATTAAATGACCTCTGCCGGCGAAATTCGGAAGGAATTTGTGAAAAACCCGAAGTTATTTTTGAAAAACTTTGGAAAATTTTGTGAAAATTATATAATTTGTCCAGCGTCATCCACAGTTACGGAGTCTACCCTTGGGGAATAGATAAACAAGAGCTTTATTTGCGGAACGGTTAATGAATTATTTTGAAGTTCGTTTATTGCTAATAACATTGACCAAACAATTGATTTTCCAGCGGAAATGGAAATTGATAAATGAAAAATGTTCTATTTTATTGATTGTTGATTTGTAAAACTCGTGGTGTAATTAGTTTAAATAGTTAGAACTCAACGCACATCTCTTTCGTGGAAGTACAAACCAAAATTTACTTTCATACGTACGCGTATACTTGAACATACAAGTTTATTTTTCGAATTTACGAATCTTTTTTCCTAAAGTATTTTGTACACAATTTCCAGAGTTACTCGTCTTTCAAATACTTTTTCTTGCGATCAACTTATTTTTTCATCGTTTTGGAAAATTTACATTTATTAAAATAAAAAAGATAAAAGATTACAGAAAGTATATGTAAATAATCCACTTAAAAATGTTCACAGAATGCACAGTTTGAGATTAGTTTTTCTCTATGTAGACATGTTAGTAATATCAATTAGAAATAACAAGATGTAAACAAAAATATAAAAGAGAGATAAGAAAAATAAAACATAAATATGATGTAAGAAGAGAATAATAAAAAGATGAAATAATAACCATTAACATTCCAGTTAAAATATATTGTGTATACCACTTAGGTATATAATCACAATTATCGACATGTTTCGAAACCAAAGGTTTCTTCGTCAAAATGATGTTTAAGTAAAATATAATTATTCTCCATGACATGTCATGTTAATAGGCGACTAATTTGCTTTTTAAAACATACGAGACTGTTTGCGTAGATATCTATATGGTCACATTCAATAGTGTTATACAGACGATACATTCGAGACAGCGGATTGAAGTAGCCAATATTGTTATGAAATAATTCAAAATGGAATATATTATGACTCCTGTTCGTAACTTTAATGTAATATAGACAATGAGTGGCTTCAAGCATATCTTGAATAATTTTGTGTGAACATATAATCAGAAAATTATCTTATATTTTCCAGGGTTGTGAAATTAAAGTGTTTGGTGTCGTTCTTCATGAGATTGGAGTTAAGCATTTAGTCTAATACTAAATGTTCAGAGCCTTAGAATTTTTTTTGTACAGATTTTTGAGTTTTTGAATATTTTAAATAGGTTGGGTTCCAGATAACACTCTAATATTCCAATGATATCTTATTCCTACATTTAACTTTTTTATTTTTTCATTATCTCATTCTCACTTTTGACTTTTTATTTTTGCTTAATAGTGTATTGTATTTTTATTTTTGCTTAATACTGTACTGTATTACTTAATACTGTATTTGTACCTTATACTTTACACTTTATACTTATACTTTATACCAATTTTTTCTCTTTATATTTATATTTTAATTTTACCTACTACTTATTACCTTACTACTTCTTACTTTTTACCATTTTTTTCTTATATTCAACACACATTTATACTGTTATTCTTCATGTTGTTGTACTATTTATATGTTATGTCAATTATGTTAATGACACACCGTGTGCCGTATACCGTGGAAATAAATAAATAAATTTGCTTCTGACCAATGAGTTGTACAAGGTTATAATGGATTGGGGGTTTTTTAATGGTTTGGATAATCTACGTATTAAACCTATCATTTTTAAAGATTTACTCATGATATCACTGATGTTGTACATCAAACAAAAATTTAAATTGAATGTGGTAAATCCTGAAAAACATATATGGTCGTCACCAAATCACAAAGAACGTAGAAATTCCCATTAGTTCTACAGATTTTCAAATCAAACCGTAGCTCGTGGTATCTCACGAATGAATAAAATAGATTAATGTAATGTTAGATCGAAGAGAACAAATCTTTGTGGAGAATCTAACGCATAAAAAAGTAAAGGTTCGTTGATTTTCACCTTCAGTTTTCACTTACCAATAAACACTTTAGAAAACCAATTTATTCCTTTTCAATCTGACCGACTTTCTTTCCGCCTTCGTCCACTCTATTCGTTCATCTCCTTTTGCTCTCCTCTCAAAGCCTTTTTAACCCCCGGTAAATATTTACGGGGTGTTTTATTGGGTGAAATTGATTTACTCAACCCACCCAGGATACCACAATTAATGGCAGTTGAATGTTAATGTATTCTGGGTTCTTAAGGGAAGACGTGAGGGGGATAGAACAGGATAAAGGAGGATAAAAATACTTCAGATTGGGCGACTATGTATCTTCAAGATGCATAGTTGGGCAATCTCCAAACCAAAGTGTTTTTTCTTGTAGATTGGAATCCTATTACGTCGTTATTAAACCAAATTTATTTGCTAATATTCGTGCATTAGATTGATATGGTAGTAATAAAAAAGCAAGACCCTTTTTGATTTAAAGCCTTGAATTACTCATAATTAAGGTATTTTATTAAATATTTATTTAATTTAATTGAAAATTGAACAACCACTAATTTGTTGAAGTTGGTAATTTTTTGCAATTTGATATTCAATTGCATCAAAGATTGAGAATTTATTTTACATTAGTTCCACATGTAAGGGCCTATGGAAAAAATCTCTCAGGGCCTATGTTATCTTTGAGCATGCTGTGTAGAGGTGTTTTACGGAAATGAAGGAGAGATTGTTCTGGGAAGGAAAAAGGTTTGAGGGGTGGGTAGGAAACTGGATCCAATGTCTTTGGGAGTGACAGACGATTGAATCCATCCCTTCCAGGCCAATACCTAGACAAACCTCACCCCATGAACCGGGACACCCCTGTTAAGTCACCAACAGTAGCGAAACACTTGAGATAACCTATGGCAGGGGTGTTGGTTACTCAATAATACGGCGGTAGCCGTACCTGTCTCCCAAATCGAAAATATGGCACAAGTAATTCAAAAGATTACGGCTGAATGATGCAGATGGTTATTTAATAAATATAGTTCTCGGGGCGGCGGTACCTAAAACAGCCTCCCGAATTATGTATTTATGTGAATTACCGCACAAAAGTCACAAATATTCCCAACCGCCTGGAGCTAGTGCGACTAAGGCACTCCGAATAATATATATTTTAACCGCTTGGACACATAAGCTTGTTTTCACGATAATTTAACGTAGGTAGACATAGGAAGTACCTGAGTTATTAAAAGGAATACATTATGAAATAATACAAAATGTTTAGGAATAAAGTAAACAACTAATTAATTAATTTACTGTGTTTCTAAGTAAACCTAGGGAAGGTTTAGATGGAACATAACCTGGTTCGTTAACAAAATAAGGTATTTCAAATATATAAAAGTTATTTGAAATAAGTAATAATATATAACCAAGATTAGAACCACCTCTAAAATGTACGTATGCAATAAATGATTTTCAACAGATTTGCTGTACCAAACAAGACAAAAATACATTTTAGGTTGTAAAACAAATGAAGCTTATGAAAATATGTAAGAGTTACTTGTCCTACACATTTTCTATGGTGAGAATAAATCGAGTTCCTGAAAGAAAACTCATGCACAACGATTCCTGAAAAACTAAATTAAAATTTACAGCGCATCTATGGGTTGTCAGGAAGGTCTCGTAGCACTCCACGGGCTATGGGGCTAAAAGCATATTCCTGACGAGTTTAACGGTGCTTCCAAAGTGCACAGGGTAAAAGTGACATCGCTACACTGTAGGAAAATATGCTTGTAATCTCCTTTTCTTTAGAATGACACCTAATGTTCCTTGCGAAAAAGGCGCTTTCTTAGTTTATTTGTGTTCATCCTTTAGATTTTACTAAAAGAATCATTAAAATATTTTGTAAGGAAACTTAGCGATTAGTATGCAAGTGTTTTATTACCTGCAGCGAGTGGGATTATAGTTGATTGAAGAACATTGGGTGGAAAAAAGTTGGTAGAAAAACGAGAAGGGGAAGAATATGGATGAAAGAATGTGATTATGTACATTTTATTATACTCCCTTTAGCTGGAAAAACACAGCTCAATCAATTTCTACAGATTTGGCCCGATTTGTAGCGCGCTTGATTCCGATTACTGGATAAGATGGTTCAAATTTCAGTCAAACCACACATTCGAAAACAATTTTATTATATACTAGCTTCTGCCCGCGAATTCGTCTGCGAATAGAATTAGTACTTAGAGTGATCTATTTTCTTTTCCTAGGTCCCATCTACGTTTATACCAAAATTCTTAACGTATTTATTTAAAATATCTATAATTCTTGATTCGATTCAAAGTATTAGGTGAGTACTTCAAATAAATTCACTAATTTAAATATTTTTAAAAATAGAATTTTGATTTAACAATCATTGTTTTGCAAAATGTCAGTATCAAATTTGGACATTTTCTATTACACAATAATTATTATTTTCTATACATTGAAAATAAAGAGCTAGCTTTATAAATTATAGCCTATATGTTCTTCTAATCTATGAGCTATATTACTGTAAAGTTTCATTAAAATCCATTCAGTAAATTTTTTTGTGAAAGAGAAACAAACATACATACATCCATACAAACTTTCGCGTTTATAATAGTAGTAATATTTTTAATACGAAAAACTCTCTTTTTTAACTTTTGATGGTTATTCGCATCGATGTAATATATCATTGATGAAGAAGATAACAATGATAATCTAATTTTTAAAATATGAAAATGAACAATACACGGTAAAATAATAAAATATAATGGTTGCAACTGGGACTAGAACCCAGAACCTCACGTCTAACCGGAGAGTTTTTCTTATAAAAAAATTAATATTTATTTAGACTTTAATGAAAATATAAAGGTGTTCCATAAAATAAAATCGAATATATTTATCCGAGACACTATCTAGGTAACAAATACATTCTTTGAATGCTTGTTTCCACTGAAAAGGGTAGCTGCCAATAATTTGGAAAACAACATTAGTCGAAGATAATATTGTTAATTCTGAAATTTGAAATATCTTTTTGACAAATATGACAGTCTCATAATAGGGTGCAATGGCAAAATTGGTTAATGGGTATGTCCCGGTTAGACGTGAGGTTCTGAGTTCGAGTCCCAGTTGCAACCTTTATCCTTTATTATTTTACTGTGTCTTGTTCATTTTCATATTTAAAAAAATTAGATTATTATTGTTATCTTCTTCTTCAATGATATAGTTTTATTATTAAATTTATTTTTACGGTATGATTTTTTTCAGTAAAATTTATTATACATTTAAGTGTGCCACGTTTACTTAGTACTTAGGTACTGCTGCTATGAAAGGTTTTATTCAGAGTATTTTAAAAGGCTCAAGAAAACTGCACCTTTTTTTCACAACATTCATTACAAAAGTTAACAAATCAGTATTTTACACTATCATACAAATTTATAACGTTGAATAGTTATTTTATTTTGTCTTCAGAACAATACATTTTTGGAACTTAATTTTTCTAATACCCACATGCTGCACAATTAAGTATCTATGTTGTCTATAAAAAATTGTAAAATTAATATTAAAACCCACACAAAATGACGGTAAAAAAAGTTATCGTTGAATTTTTTACGAATGTAAATATATTTATTGCTAAATTTCGGTATCTGCTCTTTCGTATTTAAAGATACCCCCGAGCGACGCGGCGTTTGGTAAAACCTTTATGAAAATTCAGCGTGTCCCACATTCGTGTAATGTGTGTGTATGTCTGGGAATGGGTAGGCAGATAGGGAATGTCCGGATGAATATTTAACACAGGGGGATGATGCCATTCAAAAAGCACTTAGCGCGCCTCAGTGGTTTGAAACCGGCCCAATTTGTGGAGGGTCAGAAACTAACTGAAACATTTGGTTAACTTTATATTAGGTTACATCGTAAGCTAGTTGCATTTGTACACGTTCAAATTGATTGTTTCACCTAATAGGATAACTAAACTATTATGTAATTAAACTATACGTTCAACACATAAAGAATGGGTAAGCACACGACTGGATGAAAGTAATTTAAGGTTTCTAATAATAAAAGCGATTTCGCTAGAATATATTGTTTATGTAGATTAAAAAATACACATTTTCACCGCGAAAAAACTATTGTTCGAAGTGAGATATTGAACACTCATGTAGCTAGCGAACAAGGGGACACATTCGCGACGTGATTACCTTCTATTGGCTTCTCGTACTCCAATAGCTGACACGGACATTTTAGCACCAGCGACGGTGCCGAACTAAAATGCAATTCATTCTGTTTCCGATTGCTGTCGATTCAAACGTTCGCGAATAGCTCTATATTCGTTTCCCACTTTTTAATAAATAATATTATACTATTGTAAATTATGGTGTTGGATATTGTAATAAACCTGTAAGTAGAAAGTAAAGTTAATTTGATTTACAGATGCAAAAAACGTACAATTCTCCATAATCGACTTGTTTCTTACAAGTTTTGCATGCATTGGGGAAATGTCTAAAATCTACTCATTTATCACTAAAAACCTTTTAGTTTGATATTAAAATAATCTAGGAGTCCTTAAGGTTAGAGTCCTTAAGTCTGGATTCTAGATTTGCATTCATTGTGTTTCAAGTGTAGATTATCATCAGGGCATCCTTCAATGAAATAGTCGCAAAAAAATTACGTCATTCCAAACAGCTTGATAAATTCCCATATTTTAACGTTCGGATTGCTTTCCAAGCTGTCCGGATTCCAAAGATTACAATCCGTCGGATCGGTGAAATTGGATATCCGAAACGGATTGCAATCATTTTAACACAGACGTCGGGAGTGCAATCCGCCCGTTAAGATAGCGACATATTTTAAAAGAATTTCCAATTTTCGCACAGAGTTAAGGGTTTTTTTAGTATCGATCATCGAATTCAATATAAATATATACAATTACCAGCTTTTGCCCGCGACTTCATCTGCGCAGTATCTATGTTTATACCAAAATTCTTAACCTATTTATTCAAAATGTCTACAATTCTTGATTCGATTCAAAGCATTAGGCGAGTACTTCAAACAATTCACTAATTTAAATATTTTATAAAATAGAATTTTGATTTAACAACCATTGTTTTGAAAAATGTCATTCTCAAATTTTGACATTTTATATTAAACAATAATTATTATTTTCAATACATTGAAAATAAAGAGCTAGCTTTATAAATTATAGCCTATGTGTTATTCTGATGTATGAGCTATATTATTGTAAATATTCATTAAAATCCATTCAGTAAATTATGCGTGAAAGAGTAACAAACATACGTACATCCATACAAACTTTCACGTTTATAATATTAGTAAGATAGCCCGGTTCGATCATCAAATTCAACAGAAAAGCATGGTTACGTTAGTTTTATCATAAATTTTAAACAAAGAAAGCATTACCCAAACATCAATATTATACACTTTGAAAGAAAACCATTTTGATAAAATCGGGTATTTTGGTAGCTGGTAACTTCTCGGTGAACCAAGTGACTCCTGATACTGTTTACGATTGATGACTGAAGAAAAAACCCCAGCATTCCATTATTACCGCACACAACTTTCCCCCACCCAACAAATAGGAAGAATATCACATTATATTAGGAGAATATTTGTTCAACCGTTATTAAGTTATGAAGTAGAAGATACAACGGGAAATATAAATAATTAGAGATAGGCATAATTGACAATACTTGAAATGGAAATAAAATCGGATATATTAAAAAAAAAACCTCGTGGATCTTCACCTACTCTTTGACTTTGCTTATCTTCATCTCAGATGTTACTACTGTATCTCTAGCACTTGATTGTGATTGACACAAGACGCAGTTGTGTAGAAACTAGTTAGCACGTTTGTATACACAACGGATCAGCATAAATTACTTTAAAATATTTCCTTACAAACTCTTTCGCAATTCCAGAAAAAAGCTTACACGTCTATCAAATTAATTCGCATTTCAAATGAAATTGCGCATCGCAAGAAACACATTCATCTGCCACAAAGTTTAACTGACACAATTTATTTTTTATAGTTCTCTCGCGGAGGTGTGATGTACGATCTGTGTTGTAAGAGCTACGAGCGTTAAAGTGAAGTGATTCAGTTAGCGCCCCCACGAGGCTGTCTGAGTTACGGCCTGTTCCGGGCTAGTCCTGGTCCGTGCCAGGCTGGGCCAGGCCGGCAGGTCCGGGGCGGATCCGGGTCAGTCGGGCCACTCCGGGCGGGGCGGGGGCTGCTTTAAAGTAGGCGGTTCCGGGTTTTATTACCATCGCCACTCAAAATAAGAGAAACTAGGGAAATAGCCACTGAGATGGATGTTGTAAAAAACCTTCTTTGGAAAAGGTTGAGATACAGGGTGCATCGCTTAAAGCGAATAAAAGAAAGGTCAGTACTCTTAATAGTAATGCTTCTTTTGTTATTTCGGCTACTGGCATTATACCTAGATCTCTTATTAAAAATTTTGGCATATTAGATTTGTCAAAGAATTTGTATATAAAAATGCAAAAATCAGTCATTTTAAATACATGTAGAATTACGAAAGATTTTTTAAATATTTATATTGAGGGATCAGTAGGATTTATCGGTCAAATTAGGAATTCCACAGAGCCGAACCCTCTGATATGAAAATATCTGGAGACGGTGAATTATATTCCCATTTAATAGTTTGGTAGATTAACGTGTTGTTCTTGTATTGTTTTGTATTAATTATACTTATATAATACACTTGCATAACGTGGATTTACTAGATGATCATTTATATGGAAAAGTGTATGTTTTTCCTATGGGAAAAACTAAACCCGTTCCTGTAAATCTGGTGAATAAAACGTTGTAAACCTTACAATTAAACACTGTGTAAACCAAACCCTATTATTTTATCAGATATACAATTTAAGCTTTTTTACTTGCTGTTTTCATAAAACTAGCTCAATAATTACACTAGAGGCCAATACAAAGTTGAACATTTTTTTAGACTTACACAAATTGAAAAAAATCTTTACTGTGCGAGTACGTAGTAGGTAGTAGTCTGATAGTAGTAGATAGTAGTAGTAGATAGATAGTAGTAGATAGTAGTATATAATAGATAGTAGTATATAATAGATAGTAGTAGATAGTAGTCTGATGGCAAGAAGGAGCAATACATTTTGGATGGTTAGCTCCCATGTTATGAAAATTGCAGCCAGAGATTTTATTCCCGCTGGGTACTTTTTTACTCAGAGCTTAGAAATAATTTAAAAAAATTATGTTTTTCTTTTTAGTTTCACGTCAGTTGTGAATTATATCTTTGGTATCAAATAACACACGCTGTTTGAACTATATAAAAATAAGAACCATTTGAATCAGTCAACTGTATGTAGCCTAGTCACAGTTTTAAAAAATCCGCGTAGGTCTAAAAGTACTAGTTTTGTACATTTAAAATACATACAACTGAATAAAAGTGATGATTTTGGATTGCCCATGATGTCACTTATGTCAGGTAACCGACGAGTTCATCAAAAATCAACGAGAGGTTAAGTTAGGATTTCGAAAAAAAGTTCATACAAAATTCATTTTCGATGAACTCGCCGTGAACCCTTATGTCATGAATCAGCATGGAGGTCCTATGTTCGACGCAATCCATATTGGCTTGCTGTGATGGTGCTTCTCCTTATTTCTTATCTTTTTATTTATATACTTTTCATTTGTTTGCTATATATAGTGCATAATTGTTTATTATTCATGTTATTTACTCAAAATTGTTATATACTTGATTTACTTTAAATTTACAAAATTGTGAAGCTGCACATCTCGATACAGGAATGCTCTAGTGAGATATGCAGCATGTATCTTCTTATGTAATGCGAATTGTTTTTTGAATGAATAAATAAATTAAAAAAAAAATATATATATAGATATATAAAGGTAGTCCAATGAACCTGTCAGATAACAGTTTGTCTGCAGGTTCAACCAATTAAGTTTATCTTAATATTTAATAACACTTGCACTTCTTTCCCCCTGGTTCTTAATAATAATAATAATTGTAATTAGTTAATGATAAAAAAAGTTATTTTAACTATATAGCATATGCATTTGACTTCATTATGAGTAGGTACCTACATATTTTGATTAATATTTGGCTAGGTACATTTAGATATTTAAAGATAACTTGATCGTTAATTATTATTATAAGGTTAAACATCTAATTATAACAAATAATTTCTACAAATTAAACCCAAAACCATTTAAAAAAAAGACCTAACTCCTTAAAATGAGTTAGTCCGTGGACCACAAAGAGAAATTTTCTTGCGGTAATTTGGGACACCCGGTATACAGGCTTGAAATTACATACACGGAATTGGAGGGGTCAGTAAATGGAATTCAAAACAAAGCAGGGTAAACGATATTTTTACCGACACGCCACATCCCTACAGCCTTCAGTCTACCCCTACAGGATACATGGAGGCCTACAGGCCCAGGAGCAAACAGCCTTGACGGGGTATCATGTCTCCCTAATGTAGGTCCTTCCGAAATAATTCAAGTTTCCCGCAGAATAACGACTATTTGAGAATGATTATCCTCGTAAGGTAGCGAATGAGCCCTCGGATTAAGCCTTATTATCTTATGTAAAACGTGAAATTACGACTTTATTTATGTAAGCAAATTTATGTAAAATGGTTATTTTGTTGTCGTCCGAAACATTAGGTACTTTAAATCTATTTTAACCAAAAACGCATAATTTCATGAATTGTCTTTTAAAAAAGTTTTTTATGTTTACAAATATCTTAAAACGATCGATTGCGTCATTCACAGTAAGCAATTATTTAAGGTTGTAAACCTTGAAAATAATTATGTCAGTGATAATACTTAATACTGGACATTGGTTTTTTTTAGTAATTGAATTGTTAGGTACACAATTTAAGGAATTTTCGACCACCATGCTGTTCACAATAAGCCCGTGTTATGGTGGTCGATTTGACTGACACCGACCCCAGATTTCCTTTACAGAACTTTATCTCTTTTATTTTATTTAAAAGACCCTCTCCACAGCATATCCAAGAATGAAATTTGCCCCGAGGGAAATTATTTTCCTCATAGCCTCTTGTGTGAAGTTAATGAAAAAAAACTAACGTTTTTTTTAATGAACAAAATTATTGACAGATCCATTAAAAATTCTCACTTCTCTTTAGTAAAAAGAGATTAAATTACGCTTTATCGCAAGGGGTTGCAAGTCAGTTACACATTTTTGGCAGGACGAAGCTATGTCAATAAAATGGATGATTTTAGCAAACGACATTTTGCAGTAGCTGATGTTACCTATTATTAAAACAACATGAAAACCGTTTAAAAAAGAAAAAATAAATTGTGGGAGAAAAGCTGCCTAGGCTGGAAACCACACGCAGTTAATAATTATATAAAAAATGTGGCTTTAAACTTTTTGAACAAATTTTGACGGATTTTTTAAGGAAGGGCATCCATCATTTTTCTTAATCGCTTTAAATTCTTGTTTTTTGATTTATTATAATACTACCGAAGCCAGTTTTAAATATACTAACGTTCTTACGAAGAAAAATCACTTAATAACAGGTAAATCTTATCTCTTTATCTTTGAAAACAGCAAATAAAAGCTATAACAAAACAAGGTTAGAAAAAATGCAAATTTGATCAAATATTCAAAATAATTTGTAGCTTTTTGATTGGAACCGTTACGTAATTATAATATGATATATTGCATGCTGACCTTTCAAAATATTTTTTTTAATTTTTTATAGTGAATACCTCACAAGAGTCCCAACTGCTCACGTCTGGAGCCAGTAAGACTATTGCATCCCCAATTGGGGTATGTTATGAGGCTGAAGGTAAGTGGGAAAGGGAAGGAGACGAGGAAGAGGAATGTGGGGAAGTACCTGGCTATTCAGATCTAGTCACTAAACACGGCTAAAGCCATTTCAAGCAACGTTTCAATTCTGAATGGTGGTCTTACACCAGGGCGATACTAAGAGTATCTTCCACTCTGAAATGTTCTGCAAATATACTATATATTATTTTAAATAATTTATTTATTTATTATTAATTTTCAACGCCCTGATGGGCTTTTACATAATAAGTATATTATACAGTGATATATATGTATGTTTAATTATTATTTGTGAAATAACACAAATCAATTAAATAAATAAAATTTATTGGCGCCCGTCGGGTTCGAACCCGCGACCTTCGGAATGGCTAACGCCGGCCGTCAGAATAATATGATTATTCTGATAGCCGTCGATAATTATGATTTCATTATCTACATGTTTCGAAACCTATGGTTTCTTCGTCGGGATAATAAGAACATGAAATAACAAAAGAAACAAACAAGTATAGACTAAAAAGAACTAATTTTCTATACTTGTTGGTTTCTTTTGTTATTTCATGTTCTTATTATCCCGACGAAGAAACCATCGGTTTCGAAACGTGTCGATAATTATGATAACATAGAGATGTACACAAAGTTAATTGTTTCATTTAATTAAAAATGTCGCCACAAAGTGATTTTCCGAAGTTTGAAGAAATAATTTACTTCGGAGTTAATTGAATGTATTTTATTGTATGCAGTAGATACGATAATTTTGGAGGAGATTGTTTAAATATTATTTTATGGTACATGAAACATGCGTTTTTATACTTTGGAGAGTAAAAATATATTTTTGCTATAATTTTTTTTAATATTCAAACCCCTAATATTGACAGGTAAAAAAGATAATAAAAAATGCAAAAATCCAAAATGAGACAAATTATCAATTGTCTGAGACTCGAATAAGTATTATATTGATCATTTTTCTTCAAATTAAAGTAAAATATATATATTGAGAACCGGACACAATGCCACATTTATGCAAATTTTTAATCTCTTCAGCTATTTGAATTGTTAACTACGGATTTTGAAAGATAGCAGAGCTCTTTGGCGACCCCAAGTGTTGATTATTACCCCTATATTACTACTAGATAAATCTTATTTGTAATTTATTTTCAAACGATCATTAGAATAAATAATAATAATACGTATATATTATTATTGTTAATATAATGAGCTTGCTTAGCTCACCTGACCATACAGTGGTACTGATGTGGTGAACAGATTTTTAAACGATCTTTCACAAAGTGCATGAACACTGTCTACCTCTTACTTCGTGTTGTCTCTTTTCTAAAACGGAGTGCTTTATGTTTCTACTTATATTACATATTATAAAACGTATCATTTATTAACAAATTCTTGCTTTATCTATATTCCTACGTCGACTAATACATATCGAACTTTGTTCCGACTTTTGACTTGACCAGACACAAAAATTTTCATGCATGGTGTTATTGTACTCAGATGCACATTATATAGATTTGGGTTAAGACAAAGCATACAACATCTTGTAAAATGTACCAATCACAACATTATCGCATAACTATTGTTGTCGTTATTGTTCCAGAACCTGCACGACATCGATTGAGAGGTGATTTGATACGGTTGAATATAGACTTGGTTGAATGCAATTCAATACTGTTGGGTTGCAATTCAATAGATGCTGTAGTAAATCATTTGGTTTGCATTATGGATATTTATGCAGCAAAGATAACGTACTTCAACTCAAGACAAGAAAATTGTCAACACTATCTATTACCATGGAATTGTAGGTACTGTCATTATCGTCTCGAGGAAAGACCACAATTCATAATCTAAATGTTGCTTGATATAGCAATGGACATTTCTTTATTTTTCTTTTTGTTTTTGTATTAACTCCACACAATTTGGGAGGCGGGAGTGGGTACCGCCGTCCCGGGAACCATTTATTCGATAACCTACACCTCTGCCATAGGTCACCCCAAGAGGTTCGCTACGTTTGGTGACTAGCAACCTTTGGATGCCCGGGTTTATGGGGTAAGGTTTGTCTAGATCTTGGCGGCGGATGATCTAGACACACTGAACCCCAGATTCCTACCCAACCCTAATACCTTTTTCCTTTCCAGAACTTCCTCTCCTTACTTTCCTTAAAAACACCCTCCACACAGCATCCCTAAAGATGACATAGGCCCTGAGGGAAATTATTTTCCTCAGGGCCTCCTGTGTGGAGCTAATGTAATGTAAAAAAAAATCGGAGGAAAAATTTCCCTCAGATCTGTCATCTTTGGATACACTGTATGGAAGGTCTTTTGATGAAAGGAAGGAGATGAAGTTCTGGGAAGAAAAAAATGTATGGGGGGTGGTCAGTGTCCCCAGTAGTGACGGACGTGTCCTCTAGAAGAGTCCTGATGGAGAGGTCAAAAAGTCTTCCTCAACCAGTCTCTCCTGATCTGGCTTGCCACGCAGCTGGTGGGTGCATCCACCACCAAGACCTGGACAAACCTCACCCCTCGATCCCGGTATAATTCACCACACTAATTTATGGCAGAGGTCTTAAGAGAGATTATTCAATAAATGGTTCCCCAGGCGGGTGTGCCCATACCCGCCTCCTATTGCCATGTTTAGATACTAAATCTGAAATGTGGGTACTTTCCAACCTTACCCTTTTCCATCCACTTTCCTCCCCTAACCTTCACAGTTTCACAAACTATACCAGTTTCGAGCAGTTAAGTGTTCGTTGTAAAAAATAATATTAATTTATGACAAATTTGCATTACGCGGTACGCGAGTGATTTTCGTCGATTTCGTTTACGTTTCGGTAATGTAATTTGGTCCAGAATGTGATAAGTATATACTTTGTTGGTTTTGAAACCCCAATCCTTACGCAAAGGGCCCTACATAAAAGTGACACGAAGCAAATGGAAAGAAGAATGATAAATATATCGCTGCGGGACCACAAAACAAACGAAGGGAGCCGTCAACAAACAAAGCTAACAGATGGGTAAATACTTGGTGGAAGACAACAGTTACAGGTGGATGAGAGAAGAGAAGAGAGAGGAAGGATCTAGTTGAGACCTAGAAAAATAGGGCCACAGAAAACCCGAAGGACCATAGACCCCGGTCTGAATCTGATCTAGACTGACGCTGATACTTCTTTGAAGAGGTGGGGAACGAGAGTGGCCGATGATGATTGTATTTACTCATTAACCAACCATCACGTCGCTTCTCCGAAGGTGTTGGCAGGGAGGATGGACTACCAAGCTATCTTCATTTGAATTCATATATTTATCGTCTCGTATATCAACCGTCCAGTTGATTAGGCAGACATCTCCAAAAAATCGAAATTTGATTGGAGAATGCAGATACATATGAGCGGGGACCCAAAAGAAACGAGACTTTCTTCATACCTTTTTTATTTTTCAATATTTTTACACCAAAAGTTGGTTGTCCTCAAATTATTCACCATTATTTTCAACTTTTTTCCACCGTTCACAACAATTTTGAAACTTACTGATTAGAATGTCTTTTATGGACTCCAACGATTTTTGTTTCACCTCTTCTATAGTATAAAATCGTTTCCCTTTCAAGTCTCTTTTCATCGTAAGGAACAGAAAGAAGTCACAGGAAGACAGGTCGGGTGAATAGGGCGGGTGAACAATCGGGGTCATTCCATTCTCGCTCAAATACCACTTCAAAGACTTCACTGCTTCGGGAGACGAGGGGGAGGACTCTTCCATTGGCGTGACTCTTGCTTGTTTTCTGGATCATACCCATAACGCCATGACTCATAAACCATGGAAACAAAATCTGGGTTATCTTCCAGCTGATTTTTCAATTCGTAGTCAAAACAAAACGCCTCCCCTCTACCACCCGAGTCTCGTTACTTTTGGGTCCCCTCTGGTATATGTAAATTTCAAAATGCTATACTGTACCGGACCGTTTTGCTTCCCGGTATTATTTCACAGCATATTTCATAAGTAAATTCAGTCACGTATGTGAATGAAGCAAGAAGTGTATTCCAAGACCGAGTTGTTTGGCGGTACGTCCTCTCTGCCTACCTCTGCGGAAAAAGGCGTGATGGTTAGTTATTTAGTAAATAATATTATATTTATGGTGAGCATTCGAATAATTCTTTCCGCATTATCTCGAAATTTTATATTTGTAGATGTCTGACTTATCAACTAAACGATCGCTTTATATATAAATATAGGGACTCTTCTTTTTTTGACATAACCCAACACAAACGTTTTTTTTTTCATTTTAATTTCTTCCAATTATTTTACATATATTTAAAAATACATAGTTTTAAAATATTGTAACGTATAAACATGAGAAATATGTAATGTAAGAGTAAGTAAAATGTAAGAATATAAATACAAGACAAAAGTAAGTAAAGGGAACCCACTATGGCACTACCAGTTTGTAACCAAAAATACTTCAACATGTAGGACCTACATACCTAGATATATTTTATACCTAGATACGTACATTGTAGGTATCTAGGTATAAAATGTAAATTTGTAAGTTAGAGTATAAAAATAGAGAAATATAAGTAGATACGTAATTATTACAGTGAAAATGTGAAGATCATGATTTTTATTTTTAATGTTTTTTTAATACAAGTAGTTTTGAAGTTATGGTAGTATTGTAGTGAAAAGTGAAACATGGAGGTTTACATTTTGATTGTGCCATGTCTGCTGTCTGCTTAGAGCATCCATAACTTATTCCACCATTTGCTTTCGCGTTACACATTCTTCTCACACCACTTGTCTAAACCACCTGATCATCCCTTTCTTAATTATATTCATTGCCCGTATCCTATTATTTTTTAAGAAAATAATAACTTACTTCATTTTCCAAGAAGGCAAAAAATAAGCCATTTTTATCCTTTTTAAGCCTTCTTTCTGGTCGAGAAGGAATTAAAAAGTTGATAACCTACGCCGTTTTATAATGCAATAATGCTCACTGGTTCAAATAAACGAAGCACGTTAAATTTAGGCTGAACACTTTGGAGGTTACTTAAACGATCCGACCCAAATAAAAAGATATCCCTTAATTCTTTCACTTTCCATTTCGTTATTATTAATCTGACGAGAATAAGCGGAAAGAAAAACGAGCCGCAAAAACATGTTTAACTTTTAAAAGTAAAAAAGATAAAAAGGCAGTCGGCTTGTTTGGGATATTCCGGGATGTTTGGGTTAGAAATATGTAATCCTCCTTAGTCGACTGTTGTCTGTTGTACCCTGGGAGATAAAATAAATGCTTTGGTGGAATTCCAAGGTATTCTTTGGCCAGCGAGAAATTAATTCTTTATCCTGTAACCCTCAAATTGCCCCAATGAGAATGTATCGCTAATTTCTGTCAGTTAATTTGGGCCGCGGTGGAGCCATTTGGTTCAGCGTGGGGCCATTAGATTTCTCATTACATACGTTACTATTATCTTTGAGCGGTTCAAGCTTAGGTGTTTTCGTATTTCGTATTTCTAATTTTTCTGGAATCGTATTTAAACCACGGAGAGTTATATTTATATATATTATTATTACATATTAAGGTACATTTAAAGTTTATTTATTTATTCTTTTAATTTTTAAAGAAAATAATTACGGATTCAGAAAACAAGTTCTGGCGCTGTTAAAAAATATGTTTAACTAATTATATTGTGTCAATTGTCTCTCTTTGCATGCCTCTCGTGATTCCTATGTCTCTTGCCTCTCATTGTAATATGTGTTACTTGGGGAGCTTGTATGAAATTTTGTATTTTATTTTTATTACTTATTTTTTTATTTTTTTTTATTTGTGATTTTTCTGTTTTTCTAATTGTATGTTTTTGTATTTAATTGTATGTATCTGTATTTAATTGTATGTAATTGTAGATTTTTTTTAATTGTATGTCTCTATTTGTACAATAACTGAGTTTTTATAATTGCATGTTCTCACGTAAGTGCGAACATCTGTTTTTACAGTATAAATAAATAAATAAATAATGTGTCCATACTGGGGTACCCATTTCTAAGGTCACATTGTATAATATGGTTACGTGTATGAATTATAAGTAAGTATCTAGAAGAAAACAAAATACAATCTGTAATATTTGTTAGGTTACAAAATTGTATCTATATACTTTTTTCCCGTTTCCGTAATCCATATCTTAATGCTTCTTTGACTTCAAGGTTATTTTATTAATGGGTTTTGTTGCAACAGGGAGGATATTAAATAATTTTATACAGAAATACTTTCTGTGTCCAAGTCGTAGGTTGGTGAAATGTATGTTGTAATGAGGATTTTGTAAATAATCGGTTTGTCTATGTAAAGTTATCCTGGTTTTTGAATGCGTAAATTAGAATATCTTTTGTATATAATTGTTTAAGTGAAATTATTCAGGGCTTTAAAAACGTGTTCTATATGAATTCTGTAATTAATTACTATGACAGTTCTGTTTTTTAATAATTAACGTTTATTTTTAACAGAAAATACTTTTGCTAGAAATAACTAAAATGCTTTGCAAACGATTTTACTCATCGTAATAAATTCTCGATAAGTTAGAAGTATTAATTTTTTTGTAGACTACATAAAAACTCAAGAGATATTTATTATTTTTCAAAAGATCGAAGTATAAAAGAAACTATGCCTTCCGAGGTAATTTAGTATTACAATTGGGAGGCTAGTATGGGTGCCGCTGACCAGGGAACCATTTATTTGATAACCCTGCTATAGGCCGCCCTTTTTTACGTATGGTGACGCAGAAGGGGTGCCCGAAATCACGGAGTGTGGTTTGTATAGGTCTTGGCAGTGGATGCGTTTGTCCACCTATTGCGTGGCAGGCCGGATTGGGAAAGATTGGCTGAGGGAGACTTTTTGACCACTCCAGCCGGACTCGCTCGATCCTACACCATGCACTTTGGAGGGATGGACTCACGTCCTCCCACGACCCACACGTCCTCACGACCTCACGACTCACACGTCCATCCCTCCTTGATACATTGACTTAAGATTCGTACCCACTGTTATGAAAATATTTAAAATACACATAACAATTGTAGTCAGGTACTGTGTACTGCTTTGTTTATTGTCTATGGTTTTGTTTTGACAGCCATATATCGGCGAAAAATAAGAGAAAAATAATTATTCTTGTGGGGTACGGCACTTACCTACGGGGCGCAGATGGGCTCGTGCCTTGTAGGAACGTCAAAGTGCCAAGTTCATAATCGTGAATTTTTAAAAAGTCGAGCGGAGCAAAATGCTCCAGGAATTTAATTGAGACATCCGATCCCGAGTAACGCGGATTATTGCGTTGGAGTGCAAATTCGCGGGAATATACGCGTAATGCGAGACTGAAAGTAAACCCGAAGAAATAAAAAACGCGTGTCAATGGACACCGGGTTGTCCGTTTCTGTTTGTTAGAAATCTGCACAAAAGGACGGCATCCTCACTCGCTTCGTTCGCGTTGGCCGGCGGGTACGAGCTGTAATGATAATATTACCGGATGGGATACTTATTTGAGGGCGGAATCGCCGACTTCCCATTTCACCACGCGCGCCTTGGAGGCAATTGGAGGAGTCCTGGTAGTCCCTTGGCTGGGGACTGTACGTGAGACGGAGCTGGCGGGCTGGTGGCCCACGCTGTAGCAGTCGCGGATTGATTAAAGGACGGCGTCTCCATCCATCCACAGTTTAGTTAGATAGTTAGGGTTTCTGTACGGTCTATCTGATGGGGGTAAGTTTTATAATGTACCTTTTATGTATGTAATGCTCTTATAAGTCAAATAGAGGTTATTTGTGATATTTCGAAATACTGCCTTTCATTGATCTACTTGTGAATAAGCACCCTATGCCCATTCCTGAGGAGGATTCTCGTGTCTACCGCAGCGCTCGGCATACTTCGTCAATCGACAGAGTTTGGCGTCCTAAGTTTCCATTGCACATGGAAACAAAGCTGACCACTGTGTTGGATACAAATTGTTATGTGCTCCATGACTACCACTTGCCTCACCAAGTAGGTGCACAGACCGCATATCACCACCCACCTTTTTCCTTCCCAGAACTTCCTCTCTTTCCTTTCAAAACCATCCACAGAGCATCCCCAAAGGGGGGTGGATTAGGCCCTGTGGGATTTTTTTCTCAAGGCCTCCTGTGTCGAGCTAATGAAAAAAAAAGTAAGTCCAATTTATTTTTAATATCCGAAATACAACACTAAACAAAATAAATGTAAAACTGTGCGGAGCGCGAGTAAATGCGTCTAAAAAACAAACTTTTGGACTATGGTATTAGTCAATCAACCCAATAAAGAATGCATTTATCACACCATGTAACTGTTAATACCCCCGTGACGTCAAAATTCTAAAATTGATAAGTGATTTATCTACCTTCTAGCTTATATGGGGCGAAACACAGTGCGCCGTGATTAGGATGGAGATTCCGACTAAACGTAGATTTAGTAAACTTATATGTAAAAACTAACATTACTTGAATTTATTTTATCGGCTACTCGAATATAATTATAATGATAAGAATACGCTTACACCCCTGTAAATGGTTTTATAAAAGACTTTTTCGCGCTAAAAAGGATAAAAACGAAAAACGTTTAAAGGATCTAAGTAACCGTGTTCCCAAATCAGCTTCATGATCACGTGGCGTCCATCGTTCTTCATTTGTCACGTTACCGAAAATACATCCCCTCTCTGATTTCTGCCCTCCTCTTCGGGAAGTGGTTCAGGGCGGGGGTTGGGGAAAGTCAATATGTCAACCATTTGCAAAGCCTCGGAAATATTCAACGCAGCCTTTTTATTCAGGCTGTAGATTTACTTCTTTTGCAAAAATTTCATCTAATTGTTCTTTTTCACAAACAAGTGCGGGGTGCAGTAGTTAAAAATATGATTTGGAATGGAAAAAATAATAAAATATTCATGGGGTACAAATTAAAAAATATATATATAACAGTTAAGCTAGTGAACTTGTGTAATTAATAGCATTACTGTATTTTGTACTGTATGTATAATGTATTGGTACATCAATGGATTTAAATATTTTAACACGAAGTGGTAAACAAAACAATAATAAATTGTGTTTCCATACAAAATCTCTCGGTATGGGTACCGCCACCCGGGAAACATTTATTGGAGAACTAACACCCCGCCATAGGTCACCCCAAGTGGTTTGCTACGTTTGATGACTTAGTACTTTGGGTGATCAGGTTCATGGGGTGAGATTTGTCTAGGTCTTGGCAGCGGAAGCGTTTGAAACGCCTACTACGACTGGTTGGTTGTTGGGAAAGACTGGTTGAGGGAGACCTTTTGACCTCTCCAGCACACTCTCGACACATACACATACTTTACACTCTCGACTTATCGCCATCGCTCCTGGACACATTGAGTCTAGATTCCTATCACCCCTCAAACCTTTATCCTTTCCCAAAAAATATTCTCCACTGAGCATCCTGTTAAAGATGACGTGGGCCCTTATTTTTTTCTCGGAGTCTCCTGTGTGGAGCATATAAAAAAGATATACGATTTGCCTTACTATAGCAGATTGCGCGCAAAAATCAAACACGGTGCGCCAACATATACGTACTTGCTTAACACATAAAAGTGCTTATTTTATTGGTAGGTATATCTGATTCTATCTGTAACTTATTGTTTGATGAAAAAATTACATTTTTTAAGACACACCTGCCCAATCTTTTCACCTAGCGGATAAAAAAGGAAAAAGGAAAAATGTATGAGGGGTGAGTAGGAATCTGGGGGTCAGGGTCTCCAGGAGTGACAAACATATGAATCGATCCCTTCCACTGCGGTGCAAGGCGATGTTCCGAGAGTCCGGCTGGAGAGATCAAAAGGTCTTCCTCAACCAGTCTCTACCGATCCGGCCTGCCACGCAGCTGGCGAGCCGATGCATATACCGCCAAGACTCGGACAAACCTCACCCCCATGAACCCGGGCATACCTGTTAAGTCACCAAACGTAGCGAACCACTTAGGATGACCCATGGCAAAGGTGTTGGTTATCCAATAAATGGTTCCCGGGGTGACGGTACCCATACCCGCCAACCTAAATATTATAATACTTCTAAGGACAAATGTACAATTCACCTTCGGCACAACTCGGCACAAGACCATGTGACACGAAGAACACATAGATTCCTAGAGCAAAGGAAGATGTAAATCATAGACTATTATGATACATTACATATTCTTCAAGGTTTCTGATATATGTCTAATTCAATTAATTATTTCATGTATTATTTAATGATACACGATTTTTTTCTGTCAATCATATAAAATTGTGCTTACCTTACGGTAGCGGTGATTGTGTGACGACTTGCCATTGATAGAATAATTGAACTTACCTGAAACCAAATAAAATACAATAATTAGTATCCAGATTTCACAAAAATCAAGAATAAATATTTGGGGTGGATCTCTACACTACTGTTAATCATTGGGCATAATTAATATTTTAAATAAAACAATAACTTTGTAAACACCACATTTATTATTTATATACATTGTGACGATCGGGTTTCGCTACTAACGGTCAGTGGTTGAGTGGGCATCGCGTTTGGGTCCCACCCAGGCATTCGTGTTCGATTCCTGGGCTGGCTAAGTCCTCCATCACAACACAAGCAACATCTTCCGCTTAGTGTGGTGGTAGTAGGAGATTTTCAAATATTGTTGGGTTATTCGTAACCCGGGAATGTTTATCTTTCTTTAATTAATTTAAAAAATATATATATATTTAAAAAAATATTCAGGACAGTATAAACTCTACTATAGAGGGCAGTGTAAACTCTCTAGTAGAGTTTATACTACCCCGGAGAAGCTACGTTAGTAGCGAAACCCGATGGGCACAAATATACAGGGTGTTAAGGTACGTACTTGAGTTACTTTAACCAGTGATTCCTGACATTATTTGAAGTAAAAAATGTAAATGAAATTTTGGTCTCCGGTGACATTTTTGATGTTTTTTTTTTTTTTTTTTCTACAAAAACATAAATAATAGTAGGTGTTGGGTAGTTGGGGGCGGGGTAAGTGGTGGGGCGGTAACTCGACTGAGTGACCAATAAGGTCATGTGAAAAAAAAAAAATTGTTTGATTTTGAAGAAAAAATATTTTGAAAAAAAAAAAGTTACCGGAGACCAAAATTTCATTTACATTTTTTACTCCAAATAATGTCAGAAATCACTGGTTAAAGTAACTCAAGTACGTACCTTAACACCCTGTATAAATAATAAAATTGGTGTTTACAAATTTATTGGTTTATTTAAATTATGATGTCCATCACAACGTAACTGCTTCATATGAACAAATAATTAATATTTTTTCTGATCAAATTCATTTTTAGAGCACCTCAAGATTTACACGACCACGCACGAATAACTCACGTCATCGTCTATTTTTAATATATATGCATATGCCTCTTGGCGTCACAACCTTTGGGCCACAGATATAATTGAATATTTGGCAATGAAAAAAGCGTTTCATCACTAACTCTGGCAGAGCTTTAGTACGGAAGCCTTTTAACGTTTTCACTTTAAAATGGCTCTTTTTAGAGTAAATAACTCTAAAAAAAAAAAAAAATATACTAATATTATGTGTAATGTAAATAAAAAAATATAATATTTTTTTATAAGAAAAACTCTATTTAAAACTTTTGAAGGTTATTCCCATCAATGTAATATATCATTGAAAAAGAAGATAACAATAATAATCAATTTTTTTAAATATGAAAATGAACAAGACACAGAAAAATAATAAAAGATAATGGTTGCAACTGGGACACGAACCCAGAATCTTACGTCTTACGGGGACAACACATCTACCAATTGGGCCACTGCGATCTATTATGAAACTGTCGTAATTGTCAACTTCATATTTCAAATTTCAGAATTAACAATATTATCTTCGGCTAATTTTTTTTTTTATTGGTAGAGGTGTATGTCCCGGTAAGACGACAGGTTCTGGGTTCGTGTCCCAGTTGCGACCATTATCTTTTATTATTTTTTTGTGTCTTGTTCATTTTCATATTTAAAAAAATTAGATTATTATTGTTATCTTCTTCTTCAATGATAAAAAAATATAATTTGAAGTATCGGAATCATTCACCAAACCTTGTGCGTTTACTTCAATTCGCAGAATCTTTATAGAGTTTTCCTTTCCCCACGTGGAAAAATAATCGCAAAATATTCACATGGAATTTGTGGAGGAACGTTTTTAGATATTATATTTTGTAAAATCACAGCAGAACAGTCGTTCCTGAATTTATAGAAATACGGCAGACGCGTGTCGTATGTCACCAGGGAAACCTTATTATTCTGCTGAAAGGATGTTGGTAAGGGTATCAGTATATTCGAAACCTTTTTGTATTCTGCGATCATTTACTCTTTGTTAGTTATCATGTTCCTAGTAGGCACAATAATATATTGTGGCAGTTTCACATGAAAATACACAATACCCAGGAGTATTGAAAATATAAAATAATAGAAGAAAATTGCTTCACCGAAAAATTGTATAAAAATATACATTTTGTTAAGAAATGATGTTTTGGAGAAAATATTTTCTGCCATTACATTTCCGTGAAAAATCAAGGGATATTAAAATTCTAATTTAGAAAAAGACAATTATAATAATTTCCTATAAAATTATCAGAGTATATCATTTGTAGACACCTATTGACAAAAAATTTTTTCACAGTACCAATTTTGGAAAATGCCATTTAAATTCAAAGCAAATTTAAGTTTCTTGAACCAGATTTAACATTTCATGCAGAAATTTCACGGGACAAATAAACATACACAAACTACCGAAATAAGTAAGTTTGATTTATAGGAAGTGATTTTTAAACAACAAAATAAACCAAAAAAGTTATTTTGAAATTCATACAATAAGTATTAATAGAGTCGACGGGTACTTGAAGACTGGGCATATCAAAACTAAACGCCGAAAACTACATTAGATTTACAAATTATTAATAAAAGGAATAAAAAACGTCTCTAAATTAAATTAAATAAAGTTATTATATTTTTGTGAAGCGTGGAGTATAATGATTTAATGAAAAATAAACATTTTTATATATGAAATAACACGCATAAGAATATTATACATGCTGCTAGATGGTGGTAAAGTGGTACCACCATCTAGCAGCATGTATAATATCACAAGTTATTATTTCAACGGAAATGTGTGGTACACTTCTTTCTTAAGAGTGATTGACCAGCGGCTGAGAACCAAAGTTTAAAAATGCTTGCAACTGTACAGGGATGTTCCAATGAGAAAGATAGATTATTCCCCGTATCAAATTTTTTTAAATAAAAAATTTAATATCGATTTATTATATTAAAAACTTGCTTTAATATATACCTACATTTAAGTAAGCAATAAAAATGCTCTTAACGCACCATGATAAATTATTAAATATCGTATATTTCTTGTAAGTATTTTTTGATCATAAGTATTTATTATGAAATATTTTAGTTTGTAAGACAGTAATAAAAAGAAAAACTGAGGATTTTTGTCACAAAACACGTTCTCGGATTTATTTTTAAATGATTTTAATTTAACTAAAATATAAGTTCTGAAGACTGTGTTGACTAGATTATATATTGATTTATTTTGTTGTATGATTATATGATTTCAAATTTGTGTTGTTTAATAGAATCGATCGTTTGAAAATTGAACATCCATCGGTATAACCTTAGTATCTTAGTTTTTCAAAATTTTAAAACTACGTGTACCAGATAAAATAACAATCTTTCAAAATCAATTTAAGTTTTTTTGTAAATAAGAGTCAATACGTCTAGAATTTGATTTAAAAAGGACTTATTTCCGGTGTTCTCTGGTAATACCCTCTTAAATCAAATAACGATTGATTGCCAATAAGTATAGATATTATTAGATATCCTTCACGGCTAGTAAATTTCCAGGAAAGGGTGCTTTCGGATAACCACGTATTAAGAAAGGGTATTTACATGCATTTGAGCACCAAGTTAATGTGAGAGGAATAGCTTTAGAAAGGCAATGGCTGTCTCATGTCTTAAATCTTAAATTAAGTCATATCAAGCCAAATCTTTCGGCGTTTATCGTTACCATCCATGAAATAATTTTGGTGTTATAATCGACATATTTTCTTAATACATCTATTAAGATGCAGATCAAATTTCGAAAAAATAATTGAATTTTTCAAAGAAAGCACTTAACGCCTTTTAAAAGTTACTTCCGCAGTCACGCCGCGCGCCGGCGTCAATTTCCATTGCCGCGGCGCTACCGGTGCTAAAGACGCTGCCGACGCCTCTGGCTCCTGTCGGAGGGGCTGAGAAGCTCGGCGTTCCTTTTTTTTAAACTAGCGCCACATGAAATGGCGCGTAACGTCGCCGCTGTAGAGCCTCTGAAAAGGAAACCTTTTAAAACGTACTCGCATGTGGCGACGGTATATCTCGCTTGTCTTTCAGGATGGCAATTTTTCCGCATAAATACGAGATGACTATTGACAAGCTAGCGGCACACATTAAATGATGATTTTCAAAAAGGAAATTTTATAGAGCATGGAAGAATCCGAATAATCAACTACAAATCAGGAATCATAGCGAGAATATAAAGCTTGTTAGTGTATTTTTGGTTAAGAGATGCAAGGTGTACCATACACGGAGAAAAATGTTAATCTAAAATACAATCATTTTATTCGTAAAAACGGGACTGAAATTCTTACGAACAAATTAACAGGGTTTCAATGTTTATTGGCGGGAACAATGTAAGAATAATTAAAGAATAATTTGTTGGTATACGAAACACTGTTAATTTGTTCGTAAGAACTTCAGTCCCGTTTTTAACCGTTTCTACGAATAAAATGATCGTATTTTTAATAACATTTTTCTCCGTGCAATAAAGCAATAATTTCAACGGATAACCGTGAAAAAACACACTTGATTTAATAAAAATACCACACAATACAATGAAAATCAATTTCTGTAGTTCCATTCAATAGTTCATTATAGGCCAAATAGGTAAATACTCCTCAGCCAGAACCAATTTTGAGAAATGTGTTAATCAATTATTTATTCTCTTGAGGGCCCTTAGCAAACTCTTCCTTTAGTTTTAGAAATCAAACATTCTCCAAGTAAATTGTTATCACACGCCCAATTTACCTTCTCGCTTTGCCAATCTTCAAGTTTCATGGAAAATTTTTCTTAGGCCCAGTTGTTTCACAGAAATTCAAATGTAACACTATCATTATAAAGATTCCTTTTAAAAGCCTGTTTATAGGTGGGGGTCAGCTTTCTATCAAGCTGATAAGCTTAACAACCTTATAAGTATCCTCTTTAAAATGTCTGAAAGCCGAAAAGTAATCGGCATATAACCCTTCAAAAATTTGGCGTATTTTTTCAGAGGCGAAAAATATTCCCGCTTTGCAATAAAATCCAATTTTTTTTTATTATTTGTTAACGTATCCAAAAACAAAAATCTGTTTTCGAAAGGTGAGGAAACAGGCTTTCAAATATTATTATTAGAAATAACAATGTAATTTTTTAAATATAAAAATTTTGGATGAAAACTTTAAAAAGTTTTAAAAATGGCTCACTTTACGTTTTTTCTAACTAAAATTACTGATAATTAAAAAAAAAAAAAAAATTATTTCATTAGGTAAATGTTACTGCCACCTCACATTTTTGTCGTTTTATGTAAAAAAAAAATCTTAAAAAATTCACAAAGTTTCATAATTTTTTTTGAAATTGCGATCTGAAACTTTGATTTTTTAATGGCTAACTTTTAGATTTGAATATATAGCGTGTTATATTCTCTTTCCAATACCGTTTAGATGATACTTCTCACTATGATAGCAAGGGAGATACATCGATTTCTATGAGACCTATGTCAGCTGGGAGAAATGTGGTCTCCTGTGATTAAACAATGGAAACCGTTCAACTATTAAAAGAATTAAATGGTCATTTGATGACTTTGTCATACGTCAATTTCCACGAAATAGGGGTTAGAGCAGAACCCCGGTAAGGCTAAGGTCCAAGGTTCAATTCCTATATGCGACCGAATTAAACATTATAATTTGTGGTTTCAATGAGGTTACGAGAATTTACGTTAGGTATTCCATTTTTTTTTTTAAAATATTTTAACTTTTATATTAATTAGCTTCTGCAACTTGTTCAAGAAATTTGAGGACAACTCTTTTGCAAGAGTACTTCCTAATTACACCAATCAAATACCTATCATTATTTTGAAATATCTCACTGTTAGTGAATGAATACATTTAATTTAAATTTATCAACTAAACCAAGTATTAAAAAATCACTTGGGGTTCAGTGAAAACGATTTAATATTCATTATGTCCTTTATGAAGCGCCTACAGTCGTAGAAAGGTAGTGAGATCTGTAATGTAAAGATAGGGCAAAGCCTCACGAGTACCGGGAAGAGTGGTTAATTGATTTCTGAATATTGTAGGTTAATGAAAGCTTTCGATTTTTCAGCAATCTCGTGAATGGTGCTTTCCGACCGTAAAGCCTTCGCAACCCCACTTCTGAAAGTATTTTTTTAGGATGGGACTATTACTCTTTTTCCGTTGTGTATTTTCCAGTGATGTTATTTCAGGAGGGGTTTATACTTGACATAATAGGGCAGTACAAATATATTTACTGTGTCAGAAAATGAAAGCGCCAAGAAACGAAATGTCACAGGCTTGAAATTGATTTTCTGACACGATAATATACGAGTTTGATACATGGAATAATCGATTCATTCACGAAAATGTTTTTTAAAAGCGAAAATTTACTCAATGGAAAATGCATAACATGGCAAAAGGAAATATTTTTTCTGATTTTTAATGTAAAATTTTAAATAGCAAGTTTCCGAAAATTCTATGGTTTTTTTTACTATGTATTTTTTCTCAAATAGAACGAAGAAGAGTGATTTCCTTCAAACTAACATCAAACATCAACACATTTATATACCTACGTGTTTAACCACATATTATGCCTTTTCATAGGTTTTAAAAGTTCAATTCGATTCAAAACGGGGCCGTTGTAATGATTCAGTAAAGGTTTTTTTTTAAAGCGTGTAATTGTTGTCTACATTTGGACTTTCTCATCCGCATATTTTTTCAATATTTTGGTACCTACCTGAGAAAAGAAAGTTTGAAAAAAGAATTGTCATTTAGATAGTGACGTTTCTTTGAAGTAGGTAGGTATTTATATATCAAATTTTGATTTCGGAGAAAATTATGGCTTTATTTATTAAATAATAGAAAAATTAGTAACATACTTTTTGGTCAACAGATCATAGAAATTAGATTAGTTATCTCTGAATGAAGACGAAATATTCTTAATGTGGTATTATAACACCATACTACCATGTGTTGAATATAATTATTAATTTGTGAAATTCTCTCACATGTGAAAGCCCTAGTAATCAGCGTTATAACTATGTGCGTCACCAACACAAATCATTCCCATCTTGGCAATCAAACATCCGAATTCAATGCCGGCCAAACAGTACATCTTCCACGAGCCCGGGCCCGAGCCCGAGCCGGCCCAGCTTTGTCCATTGACTCCGGTAACGACCTAATCCTAACCCAAAAGATTTAAGAGAGATCCCACGCGGGAGAAAGGACCCGAAGCTGAATGAACTCAACAATGTCCTTAGGACACAATGGGATGACCGGGCCTTTAAGGATCATATTATATAAAAGAGGGCTTAATCACTCCGATCAAGAAAGACTTGATAGTTATAGTCAAATATGACGGCTTTGCCTTATTCTGATACTGAAAAATTTTCTTTGTTTGTATTAACATATTTGAAAGCGATACGATTAAAGTTATTCACGACCAAAGTAATTTCATTTTTATTAATCCGTTTTCCGGAAATCGACAGATTACATTTTATAATTTTGCATATTGTTGGTTGGTTTTTTTTTAATACTTGTGAAAGTAAGAAATACATTTATTTTTTGCAGCTTATTGTAGTGTATTTGGAGATGTCAAATGAATACAAGATATCATATTGTAATTAAAATTTAAACTGGATCCAATATTCATTAATCTCTATATGAAATAAAAACTCCCTCATTATAATGATATTTTCAGTGTATTTCATATCTGTAGTCACGTCATAATATATGTTAGCGAAAATATTTAGTAAAGCATGACTTTATTAAAAAAGAGCAAACTCTCTCAACAAATGTCTTAAGTAGCATTTAAAGAAATACTGTGATTTTTTTCATGATAAAGGGAAATATTATAATATTTTAAATAACAGAACCAGATGTACTTTTATAACATTCCGAACATTCTCGTACTATGCGATTTTTTTATCTAGTAAATTTAATAATATTAGTTTTCAACCCAGTTAATGAGTAGAATTTATCTTTCACAATAACACTTCCTTTTTTAAGAACTTAACTTAGTATTTTGGAAAAGTATGTTATATTTCATTAGAAATTCGGAATGCAGGATATTAAGCTACATGTCGCCATACATTGTAAATGCAGATGTGCTACCATAAGATTTTTATGTTTTTTTCATTTTCACTTAAATTTTTTTTTTACTAAAATCCTTATAATAAAACTATCTTACCCAAATGAATAACTTAAGTACATATTACATATATGTTACGGTGTAATAGTAATGCGTACAAAGTACATTTAAATTTAATTATGAACGTGACTTTTTTTTTTTCACCAGATTTACAGGAACGGGTTTAGTTTTTCCCATAGGAAATATACATCATACACTTTTCCATATAAATGATCGTCTAGTAAATCCACGTTATGCAAGTGTATTATATAAGTATAATTAATACAAAACAATACAAGAACAACACGTTAATCTACCAAACTATTAAATGGGAATATAATTCACCGTCTCCAGATATTTTCATATCAGAGGGTTCGGCTCTGTGGAATTCCTAATTTGACCGATAAATCCTACTGATCCCTCAATATAAATATTTAAAAAATCTTTCGTAATTCTACATGTATTTTAAATGAACGTGACTTTATAATACTGTAACAAGTTATGTACTATTATAATTAAAGGAAATCGCATGAACGATTTGTGCCAAATACTCTTGGTGAATGTCAAAAGAATTCGTATTCTACGCTTTCGTAGATGGCGCGTGTATAGTATTTTTGCTTATAAACGCTTTTTACAAGTTATGCTTTGAAGTATTAAGAAACATTTATTATTCGCGAAAGTACACAAGCAATATGAATATTAATAAGCTATATAGTTTTGTCAATTAAAAAAACTAAAACCTTTCAAAAAGCTAAAAAGGCTAGCAAATACAATATTTCATCTGTGATTCAATCCAATATTGTATTTGTTTGCCTTTATTGAAAGATTTGAGTTTTTTAATTGACAAAACTATTTATTAATATTCATATTGCTTGTGTACTTTCGCGAACAATAACTTTTTTAATACTTCAAAGCATAAACACGTTTATAAGTTTTCTCTATATGGTAGGTCCATTTGAGTTGGAAGTCAATATATTTTCCTAATTTCACATCTTCGCATTTTGAGCATGTAGCATTGTTAAAATTAATATTATGGAACTTCGGTCAGTATATTCTGAGGAAACTCCTTCATACCCGAGAGAATTAACATGATATTCAGAAGTAAGTAAGTACACCAAGTATAGAACTTGTGGATGAGTTTGTGTATCTGGGAAGTATGTTTACGGGAGATAGGAAGGCTTCTTTTATTTATTCATAATTAAACCCGCTAAACTACTTATGTAGTTTATCAGCAGGTTTGTAAAAATACTATACGCGCGCCATCTACGAAAGCGTAGAATATGAATTCTTTTTTATATTCACCTTAATTTAAACATTATACCATTATTAGGTGCAGATAAATACTTAATTTTGCCATTGCCCACACGATTGATTATAGCATTACCATTTTTGGGCAGATTGAAATATTACATAAATGTATATACTTATTTATAAATATTAATGGTCTCCATGGGACGACTATGTTAGATTTGATATATTTTTTGTGTTTGCTTTCTTCGATAACATATATTATTATCGTTCAAGGCGAGTTCATAGAAAACGAGTTCATCTAAAACGAATTTTGTATGAACCTTTTTTCGAAAACCTAACCTAACCTAACCTCTCGTTGGTCGATAAATTTGCTTTCGATGAATTGATTTTCGATGAACTCGTCGGTTACCTACACACATATACTATGTTATGTAAAAGCCGAAGGAATTAATGTTAAAAAAATATATATATGTTTCAAAACGGAAAAAAACAATTCAGTTGACAATAACATGTTGTGGACAAATTCAAATTTTTTTTTTGTATAAGGTAATTCACCCTAAGAATAGTGTTATGTGAAATTCTAATGGGGTTTAAGCAGCCAGGCCTACGGTAAACAGCAAAAAAATTCGCCTAATATGGCTTTGCATTCTTCAAAATTTAACCCGCTTTTTACGAATTAAACTCGTCGTCGTCATATTTTAATGACGTAAATTTTTTCCACAAAATTCTCATTTAGTAAAAAAAAGCGCCAAAGAAGCCGTTACTTTTCAGTTGGGCTTTAGTAATTAAATTAAATTACTCGAATGAATTACTCCGTGATGATGTATTGCAATAGGGGAAGCAAATTAGTTTTTCCACGGAAATATGAGAAAATGGAGCGAGCGGATGTTTACAAGTTTATTTATTCTGTTGGAAGTTGTTAGGTTAATTCTGTGTGTCGTTGTGAACAAATAACATATTTTTCACATTCACTTAGGATATCGGAAATAATATTAAAAATGTCAGACCCATTTAGCTTTTACAAGTATTTTGATGTCATAAAGTGCTAAAACTAACATTACTGATTATAATATCTGCAAATTTTATTGAATGCTCCACACGCCCTAGTTTTCTTCTGCAATAGTTTGCAAACATTTACAGCCCTACTAATAAAAAAACACTCAATGACCGTTAAACGGTGTTTTTGTAAATATTTAGATTTGGCAACGTTGTATTTTACGTGATTAAATTGTGGTTTTCATTAAAATCCACTAGGTGGTGCGATTGATGCGCCTGCGCATTGCTTTCCCGCTGAAAAAAAATAGCCGGGAATGCGAAATTTACGAAAAAAAGTCGGTCGCGAATGTGTGTGTGATTAAGATGTTGTTTTAGTTGATGATTTCAATCCTTATGAGCAATACGGACTTATATTCACGTACTCAATATATTTACTATTAATTTGTATTGTTTTTCATTAGTTTAAGTCAAATTGTGGCACATACATCGTGTGTTCTAAATTGAACTGTCAGAAAATGGTTTTATAGGTTATATTCAGAAATAATTTGCATTTTAAGATCTTTATTTTATTATAAATTCTTTAAAGTGATGTTTTTTGGTAACAAAAATGTCTAATACATATTTTAGTAAATGTATCAAAGAAATTAACGTCTTAAGATGTGCAAGCAATGTATTCAAATGTGAGTTTTTTATTGTAAATTTTTGGGAATGAAAAGCTAATTTCAAGATTTTTTTATATTTTTTTATTGTGTGAAGGAGTAAAAAGTGAGGTGACAGTTTTATTTCAAATTCATTAAATAAAAGGACTGTGTTTTTAAAAATTTTCCAAATATTTCAATGTTTTAATAGAAAGTGTTTGGGGTAAGTAAGTTTTTTTTCAACTTGATGTTTGATGCTTAAAATACTACAGTTTTTAAACACTAAAGTATCTTTTAGATACGAAAATCGTAAAGGTAATTTAATTTTGGTTCTAAAATGGTATTTGTTTTTATGACATCTCAAAAAATTATAAATATGTAGGACATTAAAAAAAAATTCGAAATTCGTTGAAAATTACAAATATATACAACAGATAAACTACCCTCCTTGACCGTGTAAGCAATGTACATATCTTTCCATGAAAGATTTTTGTCAGTTCTTATTTAGTAAGGATTCTTCTTACATGGTCGTTTGACCATTGTTAAAATTTTTCAGAAAGTTTATTAGTAAGGCTGGTAAAATACAACGTTGTCAGATCAAAACCATATATTTTGTTTAGTAAGAATTTGAAAAACGAAATGTACAGACTTTACACAACGTGCTACAGAAACACAGTTTAACGGTCGTTAAGTGTTTTTTTATTAGTAACACCGTTAAAGTTTTAATGAGAAAATATACTTACTATCCATGTGTCGTCTATAAATTGGTTTCCGTTTTAATCGGTGCCAAACATCGTAAAAAAAGGCTCGATGTGTAGAAAATTGAAAGACTTTTTGTTTGAAGTCTGTTACATAATAATGATCCAAATGCGATTTCCCATCTGCTCCCGTGCGTATCAACACTTCAGAGCTTTTCTGACTATTAAAGCAAACAGAATAGATATCTGTTGCATTGACTCAGATAAGATATCGACTTAGTTAAGCTATTTCCACAAATAAAGTAATCACGCTAAGTATGATTAACATCGGTCAAATTTAGAAAATCAAGCTGAATTGAGAGAAATAATTCCAAATCTTAAACCGTCTATCAAAACAACCTTGACCTAAATCAGATTACCCGAGTATTTACATACTGCGAACGAATTTAAACGTACCTGACTATATTCGAATGACGAGCGTAAATTATGTTAAAACGGTTTTACGAAATATACATTGTGTATTGTAAGAGTTAGACAATCATTTTGGATAAAACACTATTGTAAATATAATTTCGTATATTAAATTGTCGAACCTTAAAGTGATTGCTTTTAACGTAAAAGCCTTAATCATACTATTATTGGATCAGATTTGATTATTCTAGAAGTAGAATAATCACATAATATATAATTTTTTTATGGGTTTAATAATATTTTAATGCTTATTACTTTGAAGTCTTTACTTCCATTGCCTTCTAAATCAGTGCTCCGCAACCGGTTTAAACCTTATTTAAAAAATCAACATGTTTTGAGAACGATGTTCTCTTCATCAGGACATTAAATGTACAAAAAACTAAATTATCAAGTATAGAAAGACAGGCGTGGGTAAAAATGGAAGTAGTGGGGGAAGAGAGGTGGAAAGGGGAGATGCTTAGAAGATCAAAAGGGGGGAGGGGGAGGGGGAGGTGCTTAGAATATCAAAAACAAAAATTACAATTTTTTATTTAATTTTTTTTAATATTTAATAAATTTTTTAAAGTTACAGTTTTTAACATTTTTTTAAACTACCATACTAGGCTAATACCCGTGTTGTGGTAGTCTTAATATAGGATTATTCACAAAATTAATTTGATTATTAAAATTTTTAAGTATTTCATTAATAAAATGGTGCAACAAAGTGATTTTGCCAAATTTGAGGAAAAATTATTTAGTTACAATGTTGTCTATTCTTCAAAATATAGTATAGATAAATATTACAATTAAATAATTTGATAACGGTCCCCCAGCGCCTGAGTTATGCATACGCACGTGTATGCATTACGTCGCGTTCACTCATCTTACGGCAGTAGTTATCATTCATTACTGCCATGAGTGCTAAAAATGATAAGCGAAAGAACTAACCAAGAACGTCAAATATCGAGAAGAATATAAAACTTTGATGTTCATTGAAAAAAGCGCAGTTATCACATAATTTATCAAACAAAAAACGAAAAATAAATGTATCAATTTAATATCTATATATTTTAGAACAATTTTTATGTGTCGTAGGTGAGAAAAGGTTGTGGAGCACTATTCTAAATTTTGAGATTTAAATAATTTGACATGACTATTAGGAAAAAAAATATGACTGTCAAATAAAAGGTTAAAAGTTTTTAGCAACCCTGAAATTAATATGCAGACATATTAACTACCCATAACTTATTCTGAAAGGGAAGAAATTCGATCTGTTCCAGTTCTAGCAAAGCATCAAACTTATCAGGCAATCGACGAACTGAAACTAAAAATAACTCTTCTATTTCCCTTTAAATACACATTGGAAAGAATCATTTTACTGGAAGAATCAAGTTATCCCCTTTTACGGAACTTTTAGAAAAACAAGCCCACCAATCTTTAAAAATACAAATGATAAAATCTTAAATTGTGTCGGTATATTTCAACTATTTCAAGCAAAGTTATTTTGAATCCTGTGATTTTCTTGGAAAATCTTTATCAACCATTTATCACCAAAGCCTTAATGCCATCGAGCATTTTGACTAAACATGTTTATCATAGATACGTTAGTCAATTATCTTGCTTTCTTCTGGGAACAATTTAAAAGATTTGTAAATGTTTTTCTGTTACGCCAACAATATTTTCTACCCATTGTCATTTGATTCTCATTTGCAAGCTTTTATTATTTGAGTTAGGTACTTTGGTTTGCTCATTTAACCAGTTTAATTTCCAATCTATTCTTATGCATCTTTCCATTACATTTAAAAAAAAACAAATTTGGAATACTTTTACTTTAGGCGATCCGCCCACTGAGGCAACTGAAAACTGTCAACTGGAAACTGTCTTTGTATGACAATGTGATGGCCCGCACAGTACACAATCACTCAAACACCCGTTGTCAATGGTAACTCAAGCGGTGACTTGCGACTTGCACTGCTGATTGCCGTGGCCAGCCGTTGCTAGTTGCCAGCTGTCAGCTGATTGTTCTTCGTCTATGGTTAAACATGCTTTTTGACCAATCAAGAACAAAAACAGCCGGTTTTAGTTGGTTTTCAGTTGCCTCGTCAGCGGAGCGCCTTAATAATCCATATACCAACGAAACCATTTTCTTTTTTTTTTCGATGGAAGCAAATACTTGGGTGACATAATATAATATTTAATGATAAACACACTTTGAAATACACCACTTTTATTGAATCAAAACATAACAGTGAACCAGGTTTCGCTTATCACAAACTTCGTCTGAGCTTATATTATATCAACTAAGCCAAATCCGTAATATTAAAATTGGTGTATGAATATATCATAGGGTAAAACTATTCGACTCAATTAAACAAACGGGCGAGCTTCGTTGGTTCTAAAATTTTGCATTACATTTAAGAACAACTTCGCGAATTGTTCACACATCACCAAAAACAAAACAAAAAGCCATTTAAGTCGGATTGAAACAAGTTCAATCACGGTTTCTGTGAAGGTCAGTGTCAAAACAACTCACTTTGAAAACAATGCAAATTGAAAGAAATTAACATAAGTCCATGACATGATTTAATAATACTTTGGCGACACTTTAACGATAAATGGGAATATGAACTTGCCTCGCTTGTTGTGATGAATATTAAGTTGGAGAGAAACTTCTAAATAAACATGTTAAAGATATTTACTATCGCAACTTTTCAAATCATCTTTGCTATTATTCAAATTTATATAACTGGTTGAAGTTTTTGTCCCTGATTAAAAGAAAAGTTAAATGAGTAAATATATATTTTTTGTTTCATTTAAATGCCGCAACTGTGAATAATACAAGACATTTTATTTAATGTTCCTACCAACACAAATTTATATTTATATTTATATAAGGCTAGTGGGACCTGCTGCAAAAAGTTGAAGAGGTTTGTGAAAACATGATGGAAAAAATAAACATGGTTATTTAAACGTTAAATAATAAAGTGCGTGATTTTTTTTTAATAAATTTAATTTAAATTAAACCGATTTCTTGGGAAAGTAATAGATTCTCCCCCATGGGTATTTTGAAATTTGTAAATGTGTTCCTAATGATTTAATAATGACGTTACTGCTATGAATATTGTTTAGGTTTTGTGAAAATACGAAGAGGTGAATGGGTTATTTTCCTTATTTTATTAATTAATGTTAAATTATGGTCGCAAAAAGTTGAAGGGAGAACTACTTTCCCAAGAAATCGGTTTAACCGAGAATAAATCAATTTACTCACTTTCAAATTGACATTTCAAATCGTATAAATATCAACGTCGAATTGTGGGACACCACAGTTTGAAAATGGCCTTGTAAGCCGAAACAGCTGTCACCTATTCAATTACAGTTAAGTATTATTTTAGAACAGTATCATGTTTAATTTTTAGTTCGTGACTAATGCACGAATGATTTCGATGATAGCCGAAGGAATCTGGTAGTCGGACAGATGCCACCAGTCTGGAGACCCGCAGTAACAGAATAACTCAGAGCCTACTACTACTAGAGTAAGGGCATCTGGTCCATTTAAATATTCACTGTATTTGAGTTGCCTGCCGAGCGCAGACTGATGTGTGGACGGCGGTGACCCGACACATCATCCGGCGACACCTCATCCCCCGACAGTTCATCCGGCGACACCTCATCCCCCGGACAGTTCGACAGGCGGTAAACATATCCGCTTATCAAATTGTAAGTTCATATAGCGTTTTTCCTTCAATAGACTGCTCGTATATATATTTCATTACCCGACCATGAGTTTCACTGCATGCTCCTTCGGAACGCGGTATTATTGTTAATAAAAAAATTGTATAGCCGATATCCACTCAAGACGCCTAAAGATATAAGTATTTCGACATGCTATGGTTCTTTGCATACCCATTTGAATAAATAATTCCCTAAAATAATATTTGATGATAATCCCCTAAAATAATATTTGAGGGGATGAAATGTGCGAGGTATCAAGTTTCCGATGGATGAAGTGTCCGCCGGATGAAACGTCTGCCGGATGAAGTGTCCGGGATGAGGTGTCGCCGGATGAAGTGTCCGGGGGATGAGGTGTCGCCGGATGAAATGCCGATAGAACCGTAGACGGTTGGTTCGTGCGGTGAATTGGGAGAACTTTTTTTTTTTATAGAGAATACCTCACAAGAGTCCCAACTGCTCCCGTCTGGAGCCAGTGAGACTATGGCATTCCCAATTGGGGTATGTTGTGAGGCTGAAGGTAAGTGAGGAAAGGAAGGAGATGGGGAAGAGGAAGGTGGGGAAGTACCTGGCTATTCAGATCTAGTCATTAAATATGGCAAAAGCCATTATTAAGCAACGTTTCAAATTTGAATGGTGGTCTTACACCAGGGCGATACTGAGAGTATCTTCCACTCTGGAACGTGCCGCAAATATAGTTTATATTAATTAATTGTGAAATAACACAAATTAATCAAATAAATTTTATTTGCGCACGCCGGGTTCGAACCCGCGACCTTCCGATTGGGAGTCAAGTGTCTTACCACTCGACCACGGACGGTCGTCAAGTCACAAACTCCTTTGATTCAGGTGCGGTTTGCCGCGTGGGAGACGATCCCGTACTCGAACTCCAACCTTCCAACTAGAACTCCCAACACATGAACTACAATATACCCTCTACACAATCGTCCGAACGTTTGAAGTTGGAAGTTTATCGTAGTGCTTTCTACTATCTCAGATCAATCCTGAACCTACAAACATTAAGGTGTGTTTACTTTACACTTTTTCAATCAATTACTACATATCGACGCTGGAAAGGAAAAGTGACTAAAACGCCAAATGAATATGATTTATATATATGCAGCCCAACTTAGTTTTTTTTTCTGCGTCGATTGGTCCTAGTTTCATTGTGATCCGAGCACTTTTATGCCGCTTTAGTCACCACAAATGAATTACTTTTTTGAAATTGAATCGACTTAATCTTTAAGAGGCCGTTGGCCCACCGGTGGCCACCAATGAAAATTATTATTATTTTTTTTTTTTAAATCATTATTTGTTTACGAGTTTCTATTACAAAATAATATTATAAGTAAGAACAGTTGTATAAACTACCAATGATCAAACTCTGAAACTGAAGTGACGTTCGATTTAAAAAAAAAAACTTGGCCTGCCAAAGGCAGCTAATATTGTCTTTTTATGTGAGTGCGACTTAATTCATCTTAGATTATGTGTAGTAGAAGGTTACACCACTCTTTATTTCCAGTATTTCCAGTATTTCCTCAAAATTATCTGTAAGCTTTTATTACTTTCCATAATAAAAGTGTCTAGTGTGGTAGTCGAAAAGCATGTAAAAAAATATACAATATATTTTACGAATAAAAGAAAATAAAAAAATGGTGGTTCTAACACAACGCTTCTTCCGTGTTCACAAAGGAGCGAGTAGTGAACTTTGCACTACTTCGATACTTATAAAAAGGAGTGTGGCAGGAATAAGGGACAACATAAATACATCTTCTTCGGGGAATTCCGTGAAAAAATGGCAAGACCAATCAAATTACCCCTTTTAAAAGTTAACTCTCAGTTTTAGTTGAACAAAAAAAAAAATGTCACCTGAGATCAAAATTTCATTAAAATTTTTACTCCAAATAATGTCAGGAACACTGGTTAAAGTATGTCCCTTAACACCGTGTATAATTTTATACGTAATAATAATACAGCGAACCTGGTTTAAAAAACGTTTTAAGCCACGTTTCACCTGTATGTTGGTCATACATTTCTACACAGGGCGATACTAGAGTATCTTCCATTCTGTAACTTGCCTCAAATGTAATATGTATTACTTAAAATGAATAAAATGTGAAATTATCAAAATTAATTCAATAAAATTTACTCGCTCACGTGCGATTTGCACCCGCGTTCTCAGGATTGCAAGTCGAGAGCTTTACTCCTTGACTACAAAGGCCGTAAAATAATACCATTGTAAACAAAATACGATGAAAATGTCTATCTCTTCGTTTTAATAAAATAAAGTATTGTCAATTTAGGTTTTACCAAATAAAACATTTTCTTTAGAAATAAAAATGTAATTTCCAGAATTTTCATTATCAAATCGTTTACTTACTAGTAGGTAGATACTTTATTAAGCTGCTTTTTAGTATATTATTGGAATAGTACATTATTTATAGAAAGGACTTCACATGTGGTTAGCTTTTTAAAATGAATTCAAAGAAATGGTTTACGGAAAAAAATTGGGATTGGGCAAATGAAATTGAGTTGTCGACCTTTACGGGGAAATAATGTAAACACACTTTATTTTTGCGATTGATATATGATGTTTATTTTGACAAATCATGAAATAAAGGTTTAAAAAAATATATTTTCGTTTTGGTCAACAGTGCAGTTAGAAAGATCGACATCAATTCTCAATGCTGCCATCAAATTCTCAATTTCAGAACAGATAAATAGGTCATTTACATAAACCATTAAACGATGTTTTTATATACAGGGTGTTCGGGGGTAAAGTGCATTAACTGTGGGAGGTGATTCTACATGATGGTGGGAGTAAAAAAGATAAATACCCTTTTCCGAAATTCCAACCTTTTTTCCCATACAAAAGACGTACCCGCTAAAAATCCTGTGTGTGAGGTACACATAAATTCAACGTGGCAACGTTGCACATTTCTGATTGGCACGTATCCATGGAAACCGCGTGTAAACAATAACAGGCCGAGTTTTGACAATTACAATTAAGCTACGAAATATTTTGTTTTAATTAAAATTCAAAAAGTTGCACTAAATAACAAAATGAAGTTACACTTATAACAATGAAATTATTGAACACGTTCAACCAATGTCATTGCTTTTGACTAATTTAAGAAATTTTCAAAAAGTCCACCTTCTGCTTGTACTCAAGGATGAAACAGAAAATTAATATTATAAGTACAGGAAGGTCGTTCATCAAGAAATGCTGGTAATGTGATCCTATTATTTGGGTTTTTTTTTTACATTAGCTCGCTCCACACAGGAGACTCTGAGGAAAATAATTTCACTCTGCTGGGGATGCTGATTGGAGGGTATTTTTAAGAAAAAGATGAACAGAATGTTCTAGGATGGAAACAGATATGAGGGTTATGTAGGAATCCGGGGTTCAGTGTATCCATATCACCCGTCGCTACGACCTAGATAAACCTCACCCCATGAACCCGGGTACCTCGCTAAACTAGCTAACCACTTTTGATGCCTTATGGAGCGTAGGTTTAACAAAATCGCACAAAAGAAACACAATTTTATCAGTAAGGTTAGTTTACAACTAAATAAATAAGAACCAATGGTGATGTTTAGTTTGAGAATAACAAACTAAACCCGCACTGAACAAACATTTTCAAGTCATAATAAATTCACACTGGTTGAAAAAAATACAAAAATTAACAAGGTTTGATCATAATAATACAGTCTGTAAATTTAAATACTGCTGGATACATTAAATTACCTACTTTGCGAATAAACAGTAAAATGACAGTAGCATTCAAAATCAACACTGACCGAAGGAATCGAGGTATGGTAATATGAGGTAATTTTACCTTTTTACTGAAAAAGTACACATAAAAGTTGTAATTTCGAAAAAAGTTATTAAATTTTTTTATTCCTACCATCATGTAGAATCAATCACGAATTAGATATTTAGAAAACACACACATTATTTGTAGAAAATTCGTAAGAAAACTGTTACTGCATTTTTATACCGTTTATACAATAAAAAATTAAAATTTTTTTTTAACTTTCATCTCAATTGGTAACCATGCACGTTGAAAATTTTTAGTATTTCATCCACGAAATCAACTGTAAATATTTGAGACAAACCGAGAAGAATTATTATATTATATTTTTCCAACTACGAACAAATCAAATATTTCCGAATTATATATAGAAAGAGTGATTAAATAATAGTGTTAACAGAACATAACCACACAACTAGACATGAGCCAGTCATTCTTAAATCGATTGAATTGGTAATTTATTACAAGCAACTAAATTCAAATACACGTGAACCTACTATTTAGATCACCCGAACACGAGTACAATTTCAGCAAGTAGTTATAAATTCTCTACCACGTGTTTGAAGTGTTAAATAATGAGACTATTCCCATACGAAGCATTAAGTGGATTCCAAACAGCCAATCAGAGTGCAGAACCGAAAGCTAGTACCGCGAAGTGCTAAGTCAACATATCCTTGCGTCAGGCCATGTTGCAAAAACAGGTGGACAAGGAAACTACTGAAATAATGAACCGTAAATGTGCCAAATTATCTAGACCCTATATCTAACTAGGAGACATTATTATTCATAGGGTGGTTTTTATAAACCCATTTCCATGACCTTCAACAATATATTCAACAATTGGCGCAGAATATTTACCAGAAAAATGAACGATTATTATATATAATTAAAGAGAAAAACCATTTCAAGGTAGATCTACGAAATCCGTTCTTGTCGCAAAGAATGCACTGATTTACATTGCGTAGTAGCAAGGGATTATCACCGAAAGTGGCAGCAAAATATTTTACGTTTTTTAAAAGGAAAAAATTGTAAAAAAATCACACTTAATAATAAATTGGTTAAAAAAATCACAACTTAAGGTCGAGAAGTTGGTTGAATTTAATTGTTATGTACCTTTTTCAAGTTTTTCTTCGCCCTTTTGTATTTTATTCAGAAATTTATTTCCAGTTTACAACACTGCCAAATTGGGGGTACTATGGTTTGTCTTATCCTGGGTCAAAACTTTGTTATGGCATTCACTTCATAATACACAATATTGCACACAAGTATATTATAAACATGTTGTTTTAATGAAATAAAAATGTGTAAATACAGTTTGGTACCCATGTAATTCCACGTTGGTCTAATTCGAGAAAAAACTACCCTCTCGTAGTCCTTGTCTAAATATTTCAAATATTCCAAGTAGATGAGTCTAGTGTATAGTGTACCTACATATATAGATGTAAAATATTAAGACTTTGGTAAACATAAGTGGATGATTGTTTTTATAAATGAGGCTCTTTTAAAACAGTTGAATCCATCGTTTCATTGCTATTCTCTAAATTTACATACGTCATTTTTAATGTGATAATCACCCACCCAACAGACTAAGAGTATAAAAAGGTACTTGTTTACTATTCAAGAAATGATCGAGGAAGAGGAGGTTTTAAACCGGAACAGAGTTTTTATAATCTCATACTCTTTGTTTGTTGTGGTGGTGGAGGGAAAACATAATAAAATCCATAATATTGTACATAAATAACACAACACCGACGCCATATATGAATTAGATCACTTAACTCGTATCAATCATTCATTATAGGTTTGGAGCAAAAACTGAAACCTCCTTCAATTTTATACAATAGGTCATGGAGATTATAGAATGATATTATATCCAACAGATTTTGGTAGTCTACAGGGTCGCCATTCCACGGTGGGTACCAAGGTCATATTTTAAGAAACAGAGATTTTAAAAGCAAAATAGAGAGAACCCCAGGCCGTCCCTCCCCCGTCCTACAACCTCGTTTCAGACTATAAGAGTTTTTTGTCTGAATAAAAGGAGTCATTATTTCAAAGGATCCATACACAAAAAAATTGCGCAGCCGGTAGGACAGCAAGATCTGAAATTGCATCACTGTAAATCATAATCTAACCTCAGCAAGCGATAGGCGAGGCTTTTAGCAGCTTCGATCGCTTTGCCTGGCTGTGCCGGTGCCGGGGCCGGTGCTCCGTGCCAGAACTGTGTGTGCTTCCTGTGTGTCGCCACGCCTGTTAGAGCCCTTGCGGCTTTTACGGTGGCGGCGCCCGGATGCAGTTCGCCTCATTCGGGGCGCTAACAGCCGTTTAAATGACAGAAATAGATGAAAAATGGACCAATTTTCAGTGCAGAAATCGGAATGAAATTCCCATAGCTACGGCGTTACTATTACTTTCATAATCGTGGATTTGAATTCACTCTCATTTTAAAAAATTGTTCCATACATGAAACTAAATAGCATATCAAGTTCTACATCTACCTAACACAAATAATTAATCATAAATTATTTAGTAAAAAAAACAAGAAAATATAAAAATCAAGTGCTAAATCTGTCAATGTATCCAAGGAAGGCAATGTTAGTATATCGGGAGAATAGACATAATTATACTTATAGATATTATTACTAAATCTTTAATGATCTAAAAACCGGGAACGTGAACAAGAAACCTACCCATTGCATTACATTTTTTACTTTAAAAAAATATGAATACAACACCAGAATCCCAACTCTTAACTGCCCCCTGCTAACCGGAGCCAGCGAGACTATGGCGTATCCAATTGGGGTATGTTTTGAGGCTGAAGAAGATGAAGACGAGGAAGGTTGAAGAAGTGAAAGGATTTTCAGATCTGGTCACCAAAAATGGCTAGAGCGATTTCAAGCAACGTTCCAATTATTAATGGTTCTCGTTCACCAGAGTGACACTGAGAGTATTTTCCCCTTATGTTTTTAGCGAAGTTGATTGACATATTGTTCAATTGCATACAGTTAAATTACACAGTTACAGTGTTCCAATTCAGAAAGTTCCATCTCAAAGTTACATATTTCTAAAACAAAATAATATATCCCTATAAAAGCAAGGGAAATAATATGTACATGTGATAAAGCAGTACATTTATTCATTTGGATTTTGTATAGATGTTGTTTCAGAAACAACGTAATTGTGTGCAATAGTTCATAAAGGCATGTAAGGATAAAGAATCTTAAGGGAATTACATCTAATTAAGTAAAGTGAGGAGATGGCTGCTGAGTTTCCTTCAAACTTTTCCCACCATTACGCGTATTGTTAATTCCGATGTGAAAACCCAGGACTGTGAAAGCTAATGGTTTGGGGCTAAGGAGAGATAGTGACGACTTTCGTGAACAAATTTTGGTAATGTGGGATAAAATAATTCTTCAAGATTTCATTCGTTCAACACATCTTCCTTTATTCGAATGTTCCATATTAGTTAACTGATAAAAATGATAACTATATATGTATGAATAAGGAATATGAATAGCGTTGTAATAAGATTAAACTAACTCAAGGACGTGTAATGCAATCAGACTATCAAAAAAGGACAAAGGCAATACGCAAAACAGTTTATTCTACAAAGGGCTGAAATATTTTATGTTGTGTTCTCTAATGTTCTGCCGGAATCAATAATTTCATTATCGATTGTAAGAATCGTATTAAGCAACGTAATGCAATAGCACGAAAGTTATAGTTAGTTATTGGTAAACTTGAATGTACAAAATTTACAAAAAAAAAATCCAGTGAATTCGAAAATTTATCTATTTGAAAAAAAAAACGACGGTTTTTGAGTTCTGAAAGCTTTTAAAATTTTATATCGTTACATTCCATTGCTACGTGACGTGAATTGTGTAATGTTTAGACAAATTTGACATAATTCGATATAATCCCGATGTCATCATCATGAAATTAAGTGTCAATTATCTATGAAACACGAATGATTCTGATGAGATTTGATGTTAATAACGTTTTTTGGTAACATGTTTTTTGAAGCATAGTAAATCATACGAAATATTTTTGTTCTCATAAATTCTTAGAACCGATTCCATGTACGTAGACCAAATTAGAAAATTTGAAAAGAAATTATAATATATTTTCCATTAAATATTTTGAGGGAACTTATTTGTTCCTTAACAAATTTTCATCACAAACACGCTTCTGAAAAGCATGCCATTTTGTCCTTTCCAATATTCAACAACAAAGTTTTTTAACCACCGTCCTTGATAATACGGTCGGTTTTATTCGAAATCATCGAATTAGTGCACCGACAGCATCGGCGTAAACCGTAGTCAGTTCTACGTGTAATCACTCTACACCGTTAATTCGGCCGTACACTCTGTCTACGCCATTAGGGATCTACGCCGCTACGAGTAGAGGGACGTTAGACTGAGCGAAATTAGACGTTTGACTGGCCGCCATTTGCAGGATCTCCACTACAGACCACCAATCAGAAATATACAGGGCCGGCCCTGAACCAAACGGCGCCTGGCGCTGTATTGTGTGTTAGGTATTATTGGCGCCTTGTTTTCTTCGGTACTTGGAGTCGGTGCCGGGAGCGGACTGCTCCATTTACGCCTGTACAGGGCCGGCCCTGAACGCACATATGGCTTAGTGGCAATGGAGTTTCGTCAGGGAATAGGAACACCAAAACACTACTGTGTACTACGTATGTAATATTTAGTAACAAATTAATGGAAACAAACTTTGTTCAAAACCACTTTATCTGCTACGCATAATAATGTATAAACATATTATATACACCATATTATATTATACAATGGCAAAGAATTTTCATAGACTTTAATGTGTGGTAACTAGTTGAAACTATGAAGCTAAAACTAATTTACGCTGTAAATTTATTTGAAAACTTAATGCGGTTCCGAATTCAAAAGCCAAAAATGTTTATGATATTATAACTAGGTATGTTATTTTACTACCGAAGATTTTGTCACAATCGACTTACATATGTTTTCTTTAATGATATACCCGTATTTGTTCAGTTTAGAAAGGTAAGTATTTTTTCTGAATCTATTGAAAATTGTTAAGAGCAATTGATCAGCAGTTGAGAATAAAAGTTTAAAAATGCTTGCAACTGTACAGGGAGGATCCAATGAGAAAGATCGATTATTCCCCGTAACGAATTTTTTTAATTAAAAATTTAATATCGATTTATTTCATTCAAAACATGCTTTAATATATACCTACATTGATGTAAGCAATAAAAATGCTCAAAACGCACGATGAAAAATTATTAAATATCGTTTACTTCTTTTAAGTATTTTTTGATCATAAGTATCTTTCATTTTTCAATAATGTCTAAAAAAAATGAGTGTGTAAAATTTTTTGAAATATTTTAGTTTGTAAGACCTTAAATAAATAAAAAAAACTGATGTATTTTTGTCACAAAACATGTTCTTGGATTTATTTTTTAATGATTTTAATTTAACTAAAATTAAAATTCTTAAAACTGTGTTGACTAGATTATGAATTAAATTATTTTGTTGTATGATTATACGAATTGAACAAATCTGCCAACGACCAACGGTATAACCTAAGTATATTAAAAATAAAATTTTAAAACTGCGTTTACCAGATAAAATAACAATCTTTCAAAATCAATTTGTTTTTTTGTAAAAAAGAGTAAATTTCGGTATTCTCTGGTAGTACCGTCTTAAGATTGAATTCGCAGATTTAAAAAATTATATTACCCGAATGGTGACACTGCAGTCATGCCTAAAAATGGATCTGTTGAAGATAAAATGTAGACAAAATTTGACTGAAAAACATTTGGTATTATCTAAATTAAAATAATTTTGAGGAAAAAACAAGCAAAACTTTTGTTGGATACAAACAATTTGTCAACAAAGTTTGTTCTAACATTTCCTCGACGCAGGACAAGTTTTTCCTCCATTTGGATTAACTGCTTTTTACATTATTCCATTTAGTTCTTTTAACGTGTGTTTTGCTTCAGTTTTTTTTACACTTTTCTCGTTGATGCTTCTTTCGAGTTATTCTTCTTTCAAACATTTTTATTCCCAATTTGAATAATACAAACATAAAACAAGAGAAACTCTGATAGGGGCTTTTTTAACAAGAAATTCAAACTGTAGAAATAATTTTGGAAGTACAAATTCCCTCAGGCCGAATGAGAAAACAACGTTGTTATTTTTACAATAATAAGGACTGGATTGAATGATATTATGAACATGATACAAACTCAAAACATGAAGAAAAGATTATGAACATGTTGCTATAGAGAGTTTTCCAGGATTAGGATGAAAAATAGAAATAAAAATACATTTACCATGTCTGTTATCCCTTATATTTGAAAATGTTGAAGAAAAAACACGATAAGCATTAGTACTTTTAATTTAAATACACAATGAAGACATACAACAACTTTAGAAGTTAAATAGTTATTTGTAAGCAATTTAAAACTCTTTAGAAAACTTTTAGCGTTAAAATTTACTCACAATACACAACCCATGCAGAGTTCTGGAGTTACTATCAACGCTAAAAAATTCTGCATTGTTTATTAAGTATAATTAATTTAGTGAAATACCGCATTAAAGATTTTTTGAAACATCCAAAACAATGTACAAAAAATCCTTAGAAATTCACTTTTCAAAATGACTTTAACTGGTATTTATACTCTCGGAATGAACTAGCAAGTTTGAAAAAGTCACAAAATAAGTAAAATCCAATGAAAAAAGGTACTATTATAAAATGAAAGTACAAATTATAGATAAATAAATATATATGTAGTCTCTTACTACTCTTGCGTTTCGCTCTGAAATTATTCATTTTTTAATTATTACTTTTACGTAGTTCTTGTGGGAGTTTTTTGAAAGGTTTATTTAAAACATTTTTTAAAAAACATTACAAAACTATTACAAACAACAAAAAAGCACTAAAAATAAATTTTTCAAAAGAAGCTAACACATTGTGACTTGACATTTTAAATAATTGAAAAGAAAATATTTTGTTTAAAGTCACTTTATTTTTATTTAACGTCTACCGGTTTCGATACCTCCGTACCATCATCAGGACTGTTACAAAAATAATGTCTAAAAATATATAAGTACACATATATATACATAATGTTGTGAAAGAAAGGGACAGTATACTAGAGTGGGACAGAGCGTCAGTTGTTGGAGGGAGGAGGGGAATGGTGGATAAGTGAAGACATGGTGAACACTTAAGATTCTTAACTAGTTCAGGTTTTTCAGAGTTCGCAGATCATTTAATTGATAAAGATCATACTTTTAACCACGATTCGGGAATTATAGTCCTACATGAGAACGGAATAGATTTAAGATTAAACAATTTGGAAGCTTTAGAAATAAAAAAAATCAGTAAATTCAAAAGAAGAAATCATTAGTAATCAACTTAATTTAACCGTCAGTCCAATTTTAAGTATGTTCCCCAAGTCTTCACTTATCCCCCATTCCCCTCCTCGCTCCAACAACTGACGCTCTGCCCCACTCTAGTATACTGTCCCTTTCTTTCACAACAATATGTATATATATATATATCTGTACTTATGTATTTTTAGACATTATTTTTGTAACAGTCCTGATGATGGTACGGAGGTACCGAAACCGGTAGACGTTAAATAAAAATAAAGTGACTTAAAACAAAGTATTTTCTTTTCATTTATTTAAAAATAAATTTGTCAATATTATATTATATTTTTAAATATACGAGACCGATTGAACACTGATGAACACGTGTTCATAAAAGAATACTGCTTTATTGTAAGGACGTAGAAAATTTATTCATGCAAATAAAAATCACTTATATTTTATCGCAGAATTTACAAACCGATTATTTCATCTCCTCTCGTCTGACGTTCGCCCACTTTGTTCGTGCAAGTACCGCTTAAGCTAGCTTAAATTATCCCATACTAAGAATGCCCTCCTAGAATTCAGTTCTTTTTTAAAATTATAATTTAAAAAAGGAACAGAAAAGGGAAGGTGGAATACAAAGAGAATTTTCGCTGGACCCATGGAAAATTAAATGGTTTAAAAATGTTAATGAACCAGGTTTTTCCACCGTGGATGAAAACACAAGATTAACGACAAATTAGCTGTAGGTTCGAAAACACAAAGTGAAACTAATTGAGAATTCATATACTTGCAGTAACCTAACACACCGTTAATGATTTTTTATGTATAAAATTGGTTTATTCAAGCTGGTAACCGAATTTACTAAAAATACTCATTAAGAATTTTTTTAATCAATAATTTTGTAAAGCAAAATTTCAGCTACTCATTCAGCATTCCGCTTCGGCATTTCGTTTCTGCATAAAGAAAGCAAAAAAAATATATATATATAAAAATAATTTAAAAGTGTGCGTGCGTATGTAAGTAAATAATTTCAATTAATGAAGTCAAATTAGCGACACTCAATTATTCAAAATCTAAAATAGAAAAATATACGGTTCCATCTGGTTCTTAGTTCGATTCCTAGATGGGACCGTATCTTTTTCTGATTTTTCTATTTGAGATTTTCAATTATTCAATATTATAATTTGAGGTTTAACTCACTTTAACAACAAAAATAATATAATTATTTTCAGATTTTACTTTAAAACTCTGTTTTCAAGGAGAAGGGCAGATACTGTAAGTTTAATAAATACTTTTTTTTATCCTAATGGGAGCCTCAGAATTTATATACCATTCATTTTTTTCTGATTAGAAAAATTACTCTTTTTAAAATCAAAAAATAAGCCGGGTGGCGTGAATTTGATGTTTTTAAAAATCTACAGTTTTATTCCGAGATTGATGAAATTTTGCACACTTGTTTTTCAAAACATGAAAAAAAATCGCAATCCACATTTGATTTCGAAAAACTCTGCGGAAAGCCAAGGTAACACCGGGCACTTCTGCTAGTTACAAATATAATATAATTCTTCCTAGATAGACTGAGAAAGAGGTAAGGGAGTTATGAAATGTACCTATTATTTAGAAGAAATACCTTATGATAAATAGATAAATGAATGTGGAATATATAAGTTAGCCAACAAAAACTTTATAATTGAGGTCATCGATTTAAAACTCATATAACATCGAACTGCGGGTTCTTTAGCGAGTAGTGATGTCCTCATATATAAAAAACACGTGTTCGTGATGACTTTTTAAGAGCCATAAAGCCAAGCGAAGTGTTTTATGACCCATACATATTCCCTTAACGACACTCTTATTCGTCAGTAGGGACACTTTTTTGGAACTTACAAAAAGAGTGCCCATGAAATTAGCTTTTCTCGACAAATTGAATAAGCTGTCAAATTTTAGTATTTTTAAAGAATAATGTCTTCTTTTCGAAACCCAGAAAAGTTAAGTCAAGAGACTATGAAAGAATAATAATGATTTCGTTATGTGTGATCTTTTAAGTTGTAATTGTGATCTTATAATATTAGGAAAAAAAAAGGATTTCGTTATATGTGATCTTTTAAATTGTAATTGTTATTTTGTTTTGTGTGATTGCTCAAAATTGTAATTGTGATCTTTCAGTTGTACAAAAACAATGATTCTGTTATGTCTGGTCTTTTGAGTTGTATAGATAGCTCCTGGCAGCTCACTTTGATATGTTAAAGACACGATGACTCTTTCTACATAAAGAGGAGACATTTTTCATTTATACTGCTCAAAAGTAACATCCACTCTCAACTGTCCCAATCCATTGGGACTAATTGCATCTCCTTTCGGGGTACGTTGTGAGATTAAGTGGAGTAGGAATCGAAGGTTGGAAGCAACCAGCTGTTCAGATCTGGTCACCAAACATGGCTAAAGCAATTTCAAGTGATGTTTCGATTCTAAAAGGAGGTTTTTCACAAGGGTGATACTGACAGTATCTACCACCCTGGACAGCAAAGTGTAATGTTTTAATATCGCGACAATGATTGTTCACAGTATTTTGTAAATCTCTTCAATAATCTATTTAGGTATATAAATAAGAAAATTTGTTGCGGGAGGATGGGCAGCATGGGCGATGGCATGGATTATATTTGAACGCATCCACAGTTTTATTTTGAAACTGATGAAAATTTGCACACTTGACCTTCAAAATAAGTGGAAGGTCGAAGTTAGAACTTGAAAAATTCTGTGTAAATCCCATGCAACTCTGGGGACTAGTTAGTTTTCAAAGAAAGTTCGAATACGTATTTACGTTCTTTATCATATATTAAGTTCTACATTCTTAAAACAACAAAGCTTTTTTTATGTAAAGCCCACCAAGCCCTAAAGACGACCGTCCGTGGTCGAGTGGTAACAACACTTGTCTCCCAATCGGAAGGTTGCGGGTTCGAACCCGGCGTGCGCAAATAAATTTTATTTGATTAATTTGTGTTATTTCACAATTAATTAATAAAAATAATATATACTACATTTGCGGCACGTTCCAGAGTGGAAGATACTGTCAGTATCGCCCTGGTGTAAGACCACCATTCAGAATTGAGACGTTGCTTAATAATGGCTTTAGCCGTGTTTAGTGACTAGATCTGAATAGCCAGGTACTTTCCTACCCTCCTCTTCCCCATCTCCTTCCCTTCCCCACTTTCCTTCAGCCTCACAACATACCCCAATTGGGGATGCCATAGTCTCACTGGCTCCAGACGGGAGCAGTTGGGACTCTTGTGAGGTATTCTCTATAAAAAAAAAAAAAAAAAAAAAAAAAAAAAAACAAGGACAAATTATTAAGATATTTGAAGAAAATTATTTTATTATGTTTTCATGTTATGGTTTATTTGCTAGGATAATCAGACAACAGCTATTTAATAATTCAATCAAAAGCATCTTAAAAGTTTTCTTAAAAAACCCTGTTAAATTATTAAAAGTACAGAAAACGTTCAAGTTCATAAAACAAGGAAAATTATTGGTATTGTTTCCTCTGAGACTAGTTATTTTGACTGAGAGATTTATGAAATTTAATTAAATCAAGAGTGGAGAAAATTTACGCCTCGCACAATAAACTAGTGTAATATAATATAAATAAGTTAGGTTGACGTGTACAAAACAAAACTGTCGGCAGAATAAACAACGAAATTGAATACGCGAACAACAATTTTCTCTAACAAAGAACAAATATATTTTATGTATTTCGGTTTCTAAATTTTATCGAATGAACTTCATGTATTTGAAGACAAATTTATCACGAAGATACATGTTTACCTAATAAAAAAAATAATAAAAAAACATTAAATATTTATTATAAGCAATAATTATTAGCCTGAAGCACTCATCCGTATTGAAAAAATCTTCCGAGAAAAGATACATGTCGCCGACGGGATTCGAACCCGCACCCCTTTGATTGCCGGTCAAGAGCTCTACCATTAAGCTACGGTGGGTTACCTCCTACCCGCCAAATTATTCAATATATACCTAGTGTTTAATTCAACAATTAACGCTTATTACATTTTTTCACCTGCAAACAACCAACTTTATTTTTATATGGGAAAGACATGTAAGTGCTAACTCTCCCACTAGACGGCGTCGAGGATATGTATCTTTTCTCGGAATTTTTTTTCAATATGGATGAGTGTTTCAGGCTAATAATTATTGCTTACAATAATTGTTACCCTTTGTGCTATGCATAAAAAATCTTGTCTTGAACATTAGTTTATCAATTAAAAAAATAATTAATTAAATATTTGCATTTTAATGCATTGATATAATATTATTTTTGTATTTATTTCGCCTCCTAACTATGCCACGTGGTGGTAATCGTATGTACCTAATGATACTCATTTTATGAATGACTGCGGTTGACCAAAACTAACAGGTTTTTTTTCGGTCGTTTCTTCAAAGCTAAAGATTCAATTGTCTTGGTAAACCTTGTTAGTTACTCGACTCTCCTAATCCGTAAGATGATAACCATTTTCCAAACCATTGTAAGATTGGTCTTTTCATTGAATACATCATCTTCCGCCAGATTATTTGAAGTGGTTCTAAATTTCTTCCTATTTTCCTTGGAGGGTCTTGAATATTTGTTGAAGCACATCACCTTTAAAAGATACTTTTGGGAATCCCTAAATTTAATGTAACGAGAGGTTCATCATCAAAAAAGGAAATACCTAAAATAGTATATATTTTATTTTATTTTTCATATTTTTATTTTTTTGTTTATTCAAAAAATAATTCGTACTACAAACAAAAACATAAGCTGCACATCTCACGAAGGATTATATTATTATTTTGTGGGTTCCACGACAACTCAACAAAGCGGCATTTCATCACCCCTTGAACGATGAATTAAAAAATAGCTTTATCCTAACCTAACGTATCCCATTTAATCAAGGATTTTTTTAAAAATTTTTAATGACCTTTGAAAGGAAACATTAAGTTGCATAATGTTGAGTTGTCCGGTCACCTGTTTTGTGATGGGTTAATCAATAGCAATACACAACTTCTAACCCTGTACAAATCGCAAGTGCACCCCACGGTTGAATTTGGCAGCCACCTCTGGTCTGGAGCCCCAAAGTACCTGAAAAACACCCTCGACTCTGTGCAGAAACGGGCGGTCCGTTTGATAGATTCTCCCGTCTTAAGAAACGGATTGCAATCTTTAGTGCACAGGCGTCGGGTGGGAATGTTATCCTTGTTCTACCGGTATTTCAATGGAAGATGCTCCGAGGAACTAGCGTCATTGATCCCCTCGGCATAGTCGGGAAATACTCCAAACGCTCGCCCAACATATGTACACGGTTGACATTTGTTACATGAGAACTGGTCGTTTTTACGACTCGGGTTTCAACAGTTCAACAGCTCAACAGCTCAACACAGAGCCCCGAGGGTAATTATTTTCCTCAGGGCCTCCTCTGTAGAGTTAATATAAAAAATATATATATAAAAAAATACAAAAACTAATGTTAAACACATGTTTTTCATAGAATTTTATATAATAATAGAAACCCTAACGTCGTTCTTCCATGGAGCTACTTTCAAGCGACGCGATCGCCGCTCGTCTGTGCTTTCCATACTATTATTAGTGTTTGTAAACGCCGCTTGGGGCAGCACTAGCAAAATAGTATGACAGGTAGCGGTAGCGGCGATTTAGTCGCTTGTAAGTAGCTGCGTGAACGAAGGGCGTTAGCATTACTTTTTTAAATACTTCCACACCATGGTGGCTAAGCAAATTGCTTGCATTGGCCAATAATTTTTAGTTGCTAGATCGGAGTAGTTCTAGGATATTAGGTATGAGAACACCAACTGTCCTTTGAATTTAATTCTGCATAGCTAAATTACGCAAAGTTGCGTTGTTGCGCAGTAGTTTTGCAATATAAATTAGATAGAAATTACGACTTTGCGATCGTTCAGCTATTTCTGTTATATGTAGATACTCATTCCATTTAAAAATATATATATTCAAAGAGATACCTATATTTTTATATTGGTTTGATCTCCTAAGATTTTTTATATGTCAGCTAGATCGTAAATCGGAGTGCAGTAGCTTAAAGTCTCCGGACACTCCTGTGTCGTATGCGTAAAAGATTAGAGTTTAATGTGCCCAATTAATAAAGACGTATGGTAATTTATAAAGGCCAATCCAGTATTTCCTATTTCAAGAATTGCGAGGCGTAAAATTATAATTGTAAGTGAAAATGACAACGTGTTTTCCGAAATTAATTATTATATTATGTACATACGAAATAAGGTTCGGATCGTCTTGAATTTATTCCGTGTTTAAATTACCAGCCATGTTTAGGGTGTCAAGATGCTGCCAACTCTATTGTGAACGTTATTCTTGTGGGGTTTTCCATAAAAGGGTTCCCACCATGGCTTTTACGCAATCGAGTTTCCAGCGAAAGATTTTTAGTGGAGACATCCCTCCCATACCCTCGACTGCTTTGTTCTCTACATAATAACCAGAAGAAATGGAAAATGGTTGTGCGTGTTACGCGAACACGTGTTACGTAAATAAGTACGGAATTATCACAATAGAAATGGTGTTGCCTTTCGTAAAAACCAAAAATGTTTTATCAAATAATGTTGATTGTAATTATAGAATAATTTGGTGTTTTTCATAATGTCTTCTTAATTAGTACAAACACATTACTGACGAAAATCGAATGGGATCATGTTATAACAATAAAAGTTAAAGAGCAATGTTACACGGAGAAAAATGTTATTCTAAAATACGATAATTTTTTTCGCAAAAACGGGACTGAAGTTCTTACGAACAAATTAACAGTGTTTCAATGTTTATTGGCGGGAAAATGTAAGAATAATTTGTTGGTATACGTACGAAATTACGCATACCAACAAATTATTCTTACATGTTCCCGCCAATAAACATTGAAACACTGTTAATTTGTTCGCAAGAACTTCAGTCCCGTTTTTAACCGTTTTTACGAATAAAATGATCGTATTTTAGAATAACTTTTTTTTTTTTCAAAAGTCACATTGTTTTTATTAACGTCTACCGGTTTCGGTACCTCCGTACCATCATCAGGACTATTACAAAAATAATGTCTAAAAATACATAAGTACACATATATATACATAATGTTGTGAAAGACAGGGACAGTATACTTGAGTGGGACAGAGCGTCAGTTGTTGGAGTAAGGAGGGGAATGGGGGATAAGTGAAGACATGGGGAACATACTTAAAATTGGACTGAAGGTTAAATTTAGTGGATTATTAATGATTTCTTCTTTTGAATTAACTGATTTTTATTTATTTCTAAAGCTTCCAAATTGTTAAGTCTTAAACCTATTCCGTTCTTATGTAGGACTTTAATTCCCGAATCGTGATTAAAAGTATGATCTTTTAATCTATTAAATGATCTGCGAACTCTGAAAAAACCTGAACTAGTTAAGCATCTTTTAGACATTATTTTTGTAACAGTTTTGATGATGGTACGGAGGTACCGAAACCGGTAGACGTTAATAACAATAAAGTGACTTAAAACAAAGTATTTCCTTTTCATTTATTTAATAACATTTTTCTCCGTGTACTTTTATGTAAAGACAGAAATCAAAAATTTTATGTAGACAGAAAAAAAATAAAATCAAAGCTGAGAAATCTTAGATGGTTACATCTTTTTCGAGTTGCTGGATCACCTTGTGCGTAAGTGTGTTTTGAAATGAGCTTTTTCCAGTCCTTGTTCTAGAAAACATCACCCAATCAATACCTGACACGATTATCTTTTCAATTAAACATGCAATATCAGTCTTCCAAATGTCAATATGAACTATTTCCACCCAATATTCATTTATTTATTTATTTATTTATTTATTTATTCACGCCCTTAGAGCTTTTACAACAATCATAATACAAAAATAACAGAAAAATAAACAATAATATACAAATTATGTTACATCATTGTTTAGTAAGTGGGAAACAGAATTTTTGAAATTTCAGAAATAAATTTTGATAAGGAATAAACGAAAATATCAACTGAATTAAATTTATTTCCAAGCCTATGTAGTCTTTGGATTGGGGAGTTATTGAAATAATTAGTTTTCGAAGGATAAACAAAGAACAGCTCTGGAAGCCTCGTGTTACGATTTGGTACTCTGAATGTTATTAGTTTAGTTAAATCAGGTGCGTCAATTGTGCCATTTACTAATTTAAATAAAAGTACCATATCGCTCTTGGTTCTTCTAGAAGATAAGTCAGTTAAATTAAGTCGTTTCATTAAAATATATCATAATTAATTTGTTCAATGGGTATGGAGAGTTTGAAATTAATGAATCTTAAAAATTTATGTTGAACTCTCTCAATTTTTACTTGATGTGCTTTATAGTATGAATGGTGTTTACGATATGAATCCCAAAAACGAAAAACGAACAAAGTTAGACAGCGAGATCTTTTGTACCTTCGTGAAAAGCGCAATATATTTCAGTATATCATCTGTAGAATATGATTTCGCTTCGAAGGTGTTCATGTGAATAAACTGCTCTCCGTGAATTGCAAACGTGTATAAAATATTCTTCCTACTTCAAATCCGTTTGAAAACGATCTTGAACTCAGAACAAATCCAAGCACGTTGTTTGCATAAGACGTTGTGTAACACTGTGCCTATATGTGATAAATGAAAAACGGGCCCTTATTTCGTTTTCCTTTATGCACCAATATTTTTTTTTTAATGTCCAATTTATAAGGGAGATCTGAAAAAAATATATCGTTAGCGAAGGAAACAAAAACAGTTGATTTATGCTCTTGTCAATACCCAATACTGATTAATTGATAAAATAGAAGGCTAAGGTTTGCACTCTGTGGGATTCCGAAATCGAAAACGGATTATGAATACACTTAGATACGTCACACATTTTTAGATAATGAACAAGTAATAAGCTATGAACGTTTTGTTTAGTTTCTTAAAAATTATACTACCGTGGTCGATTTATTGAAGAATTTGAAAGCAAAGAGAAGCAAAATTGATAGTATTTTTCAAATGTGTTCACCAATTTTAAAAGGTGAGATCCAAAAACGTTAGGAAATAAATATCTGAGTTTGTGAAGTTTTTCATATCACAAAACTTAAGCTTGGGTGGAATTATAAAATAGTTGCAGGTATCAACCAACAATATCGAATCGATTGTAAGTGTTAAAAACAATAAAAAAATCTCATCTCGCTATGTACAATTCTTAAATTTCAATCAGAAAGTGTAATACGGGGAATTTACCGAGTCACCTTTACGGATGAGAGACCAGTATCTGATGAATTAGGTTGTCTCCTTTGCACATCTTAATCTGAGTAACGCTAGTTGATGGACTATATTCTGTAGATGGGAGTGAGACGAATCCAGAACTCATCTCCAGTTAAAGTTTAGTGCGGTTGAGAGTTGGAGTTAGTTATTGAATTGTTGTTTTGTTACCGTTAATTCAGTGTAACTTGATATTTCAGAAGATAGATATAACTTTCATAAAGCGAGATATGACATTGTTACATTGGTAATCCATTTTATTCGATAGTGATTGAATAAATATTAAATAATCGTCTGCAAGTTAAATGAACTATTTTGGGACAATTTAACGTGAATACTTGTGTTTAATGTCGGAGGTGTGTGGAATGCGAATGGCGGCGCGTGACGCGTGCGTTTTGTTACCTATATTAATTAAAGAAAATTTCCTTGAAAGCCGTTTAGTTGTGAAGTTCCCGCATTCTAAACTGCCGAGAAATTCCTCTCATTTTCCTTCGATACACAAGCGGGCGACATCTTGCGGTTTTGCTCGAAAGTTTAAATTAAGCTTCCACTTAGTATTTTAATTACATTTACAAATTTCACGTGGAAAAATATTTACCGCTTTTCCGAGTAAACATTTATAGAATTAAATACCGTAGCAAACCTTGCCTTAGCAACCAAATTGAGTGTTTGTGTAAAATGGGAAAATTTAATATTAATTTACAATAACTTAATGTAAAAAGTTTTTTTTTAATTTTATTTAATTTCATGGCTCTTTCCTACTCTAATATTCTGAGAAAACTAAACTAATATTGTTAAAAACTTAACAAACTTTATCTAAACATTAGTTAATGCTATTTAGTAAGATATTTCAGAATAAATCATCCTTTTAACTTTCGATATAAAATTAACAACCTTTCCCCCATATCAATGAAATTAATTATTTTCGACTCTAAATTTAATTTTCTTTTACACATTAATACAGTAACTAATGAAGGATTAAAAATTGCTTGGCTTCATTCTCCGTAATCGCAGAGACTTTCAAAATATTTTAATATTAAAAATCATAAATTCTTCTTTAGCTCGAAGTCAAATCAAATATAACTCTTCTATTTGGTGCCCTCACTCTAACATCAACTTCGATTTAATTGAAAAAATCCGCATAAATTCCAAATAATTATTAACTGTAAACTAAATCTACCCTTAGAAACTATGAATTAAAACCCTCTAAAGAAATAATAAAAATTATTAAAACTCTCCGATTTTTCTGATTTTACTTTAATTTTTTTAAATGTTAATGGTAAAGAATAATGTAAATTGTAAAGCCTAATTGACTTCTATATACCAACAATAACTATTGGATCATCAGTTTCTTTTCAACTGCAACGACAATATCAGGACTGAGTTAGTCATTTAGATAGTCGCTTACACCTAATTGTATGTAGTTCGCTATACTTTCTCGGAAGTAGTAGATGTGTTCAACTGTACGGAATAAAGTTATAAGAAGACCATAATAACATACCTTAATAATTATGCATAATACTATTATTACGGGTTCTACATAATTTAATTAGCATTTATTTATTAGCACACACTTATTATGTATATGACATAATAAGTATTTTATTATGTATATCACATAATAAAATTTAGGCATATTAGATTTGTCAAAGAATTTATATATAAAAATGCAAACATCAGTCATTTTAAATACATGTAGGATTACGAAAGATTTTTTAAATATTTATATTGAGGGATCAGAAAGATTTGTCGGTCCAATTGGGAGTTCCACCGAGCCGAACCCTCAGATATGAAAATATCTGGAGTCGGTGAATTATTTTCCCATAATGGTAAGTTACCATGGTAGGTTAACATGTTGTTCTTGTATTGTTTTGTATTAATTAAACTTATATTATACACTTGCATAGCGTGGGTTTACTAGATGATCATTTCTGGAAAAGTGTGTGAAAAGGTTTAGTTTTTCCTATGGGGAAAATTTAACCCGGACATAAAATCTGGTAAAAAAAAAAGAATAAACACTTTCTTAGTCTGCTGCAATCTTATTCATCCGGCGGCAAATAAATTATTTTAGTTATATTAATAATCAACTAGTGATAGCTAATTTCAAAAATTGAACTCAAATTCTTGAGCCATAAGAACTTGAAACAAAAACAACTGAGTTTTTGAAAGAAGATAACGAATTTATTGAAATTCATATTTTTTAATTTATACCAAAAGTTCCTTAGACGTTTATTGATGTTTTAAGGATACGGGTAGATTTTTAGTACAAAACAGCTTATAAATTGTTTGCTGACAAACTAGGTGTAGAATTTCAGCAAGCGAGGAACTTTTTCTTTCTAGAAAAATAGCAGCAAACTAGGGTTAATTCTTCCAGCATACTCCCAACTGATGCAAAAGGTAAAGTTGTAGTCTTTCAAATGTATCCAATTACCATGGTTAAACCATTATGAGGTAGGTGTCTCGTTTCATGCTGAATGAAACTCTTACAGTACGGTGGTTCTGAAAGGACCTCTGACGCTGGACAGAAGAGAGAATTACTATTACTGCATTCAGTTTGGTCACCTATTCAAAAAAATTAGATCACTGTAATGTGTAATCTAAGTTAGGCAGGTTGAAACTATTCACCGGTGTATTTTTATGAAGTGTTACGGGCAAAAACAGAAATAACTGGCTGTTGTTGAAAACTTGTAAAGTTCGATAAAATTGGTTTGCGAAGACTAGTAATTTAAAATAAAATAAAACAATAACTAAGTAAATACCACTTTTATATTCATAATACCAACTTTTATTGTGACAATTTTTTATATACTTAATGCCTGACCGGGTTTCCTGTAGTAATTCTACTAAAATCTACCAGTTTAACATGTGCATAAATAATATATTCTACGTTCATAGTGGGTTGAAAAAATGTGCTGAGCACCAGTGAAGGAAGTAGGAAGGGTAAATGATGAACTAGGAAGTGAGTGTTCTTTGTCAATGGGGAACGACCTCAGAATCGGATTTTTATTTAGATTTATTTGGTTGTTAATTATTTTGCTATTAATGTTTTTGGCTTTCCTTAGCTCTAGTCCTTCTAAGTTATCTAATCTGATGCCTATTCCGTTTTTATGCAATAAGTTTGTGACGCCTGTGTTTATATTAAATTAATGGTTAGCTTCAATGAGATGGTTCGCAAATTCAGAGAAGCCATTTGTATTTAAACATCTAAGGTGTTCTTTGCTTCTTATTAATATTGCGTGAGGTTTTGCTTATTTAAAACGCACGACAATCGCTGCGTTGATGTGAATAAATACCCGAGTGTCCTAAACTATCCACTTTGTCCGACCCATTTATTAAAAGTGAACAATAGCTAAGGAATATAACAATAAAAATTAGTTTAGGAGTACAATAATGAACAATGGTATTAAACTACCCTGAAAAAGTTACGTTTGTAGCGAAAACTGGTCAGCATTAAATTTGTGGTCTTACACCAGGGCGATACTGAGAATATCTTCCACTCTGGAACGTGCCGCAAATATAACATATATTATTTTTATTAATTAATTGTGAAATAACACAAATTAATCAAATAAAATTTATTTGCGCACGCCGGGTTCGAACCCGCGACCTTCCGAATGGTAGTCAAGTGTCTTACCACTCGACCATGGACGGTCGTCAAATGTACAAGTTTCCGTTATTTTCCATTTGTTTTATTTGGTACAACATTAAATAGTTTCGTAACATGAAATTTACCATTTCTCTGCTCAAAAGATATATTCAAACTGGGAATAACAAGACTATTTTGGCTTGTTGTCATTTTTTAGTAATTATATTGGAGCATTCAGGTATCTCCTTTTTATATTTAAATAAGATATTTTTTTAATAAAGATTTTATACATTTCTGTAAGTTTGTTTAAATTTGAACTAATTTTCCAAAGAAGGCCTCTGTACCGTAGGAACACATTTATTAAATTTGCTATGCCTATGAAATAACAAAAAATATTGAAATAATTTCGACGCACTGAGTGATTCAAAGATAAGCATACTGTAACAAATGTACTATCAATGTAATTTATTTTATCAGGGACTAGAATTAACTACAGATTTCATCTTATTTTGGGGTTTTCGATCCATCTACAGTGGCCTATTCTCAATAAACATTTTTCAAGCTGCATGACCTGCCCATTCTGAGTTGATCATCCCCTTTGAAAACCTCTTTGGATTTAGAATGAACACAGTGCCATTTGTTTGGATTGTGGTTTAATGGTGTCACTTCTAAAATATATATTGTCATCGTTTTCACCAAGCTGATAATGCATTTAGATAATGCCATTTTATGTTTTATTTAATGTTGTACAGCAACTGAAACATCATGGATCATATTTGCGAAAGCCGTCGCACATGAAGCACTTTGTAAAAATCTCAAATGTGATACAGACGCGTTAATCAGGATAACCCTTGAAACGCTTGGATTGCTATTTATAATAACTAATAATGCCAGTATGCCGGCTGACACTATTTTCGTAATAACTTAAACTTAATTTAAAATTAAAAATTATTTTTTAGTAATTTTTACCGTCTTACCAAATTAATAATGTGTTAATATATTTATAAAAAATGTATACATCTATCCTGTCTATTTTCCCCAGGATAGCTACTTATGTAGTTTAATAGTTTTATTTAACTCACTGGGAATAATGTATTATAAATATTATGTTATAATCTTGTAATATATTATAAAAATAAAAATAAAAAATTATATATATATATATATATTCAGGAATTTTTTTAAGCAACGTTTTAATTTTGAATGGTGGTCTTACAGCAGGGTGATACTGAGAGTATTTTGCAATCCAGAACGTGCTGCAAATATACTGAACATTATTTTTAAGGAATTAATTACGAAATTTAAAATAAAAAAATTATAGAGAATACCTTACAAGAGTCCCAACTGCTCCCGTCTGGAGCCAATGAGACTATGGCATCCATAATTGGGGTATGTTTTGAGGCTGAAGGTAAGTAGGGAAGGGAAGGAGATGGGGAAGAGTAAGTTGGGGAAGTACCTGATTATTCAGATCTAGTCACTAAACACGGCTAAAGCCATTATTAAACAACGTTTCAGTTCTGAATGGTGGTCTTACACCAGGGCGATACTGAGAGTATCTTCTACTCTGGAACGTGCCGCAAATATAGTATATATTATTTTTATTGATTCATTGTCAAATAATACAAATTAATCAAATAGAATTAACTGTGCAATACCACAAATTAATCAAATATAATTAATTGTGAAATAACACAAATTGATCAAATATTTTTTTTTTGCGCACGCCGGGTTCGAACCCGCGCCCTTCCTATTGGGAGTCAAGAGTCTTACCACTCGACCACGGACGGCCGTCAAATGACAAATCAACCAAATAAAATTTACCAGCGAATGCCAGGTTTCGAACCCGCGATTATCGGTTAGCTTGTCGAGAGCCTTTTCAAGCTCGTCAAAATTATATAGGCTATCAATAATAATTACATACAAAAATATTCTTGAGTTTTATTATCTAAATATTCTAGGAAAATAAGCGTTATTCAGTGAAAACCAGTTTTATGAGAATTTCCTGTAAATAAATACAGTACCATGACATTTTATAATCGGAAATACGATAAGGAAATTTCCGACATGTCTTTCACAGAAAAAATAAACATGTATGCAAGTGACGAAATGAAGACCTAGATTAATATTAAGATACATTATTTCCTTGCTAAGCGAATAAAAAATTATTATTACGCTGTGATAATTTTTTAAGGTTCAAAATTGCACAACATCGAGGCAAGTTCGGTGAGCTAATCAAATCTACGGTGGATTTCCTTGGCGCACTAGGGGTTAAGCAGATTTACTATGCTCAAAATCGTCGTTAAAAAAGTTTTTTTAGCTTAGGATAAACGAGTTATATACGCTTCAAGTTGTTAAAATGTTAAGACTTTTATTAAACTAACTGGTTTTCTTAGCTAAGTGGTTAGCTTCACACCAAAACGCCTATAAATAAGTGAGTTAAAATAAGTACCTCACTTCACCCGAGCCACTAGGGTTAGGGGTGAGCAGAAGGTGGGCACTGAGCGCCTCTATAATAAAAAAAGAGGTCCTCGGGGCGTTGAGGGGGCGGGGAACCAAAAAGGTTAGCCCTTAAGGACCTGTTTTGAAATTCAAGACCGAAGAGCCTCTCAAATTTTTATAAAAAAATATTTTATCATCCAATGAAATAAACACTCAATTGGCGATGAGTGTTTTTTGTTGCTTTGATATTTTTGCGCTTTTTATTTTACATGAAAAATTACTCCATTTTAAAACCACTTTTTTCAATTCAATTTAGCAAATAGTCAGTTTAGTTAGTTTCGGTTAAAACTCACCTTCTTCAAGCCCGTAACAATATAAACTAATTTCTCCACAGACCTTTACATATACGTACATAAAAATTTTACAATAAATGAAGAGAGAAAAAAATATTAGAGGCTGACAGAACATCAGAGGTACGTTGGTAAAGAGGTGAGAGGAGGGGTAGGGGTGATATAGGGCTTATACCAGACGCTTCAAGGCAGCCGGAGGTTTTTTATTAAATGAACTTGTAAAGTGGCCTTGAGGTGATTTTCTCACGAAAACGGCGCTAAATAATTTATCCGAATATTATCATAATTTAACGTTGGGAGAAAGGAAACAGTTGTAAAATTTGGCTTTTGTGAAAATTCCTTCTGTTTATTTAAAATAAAACCAATATTTCTATCATTAAGTATATATTACTCATTACTTCGCCAAATTACAACAAATAAATAAAGTAACTTAAAACAAAGTATTTTATTTTCATTTATTTAAAATGTCAAGTCACAATGTGTTTCCTTCTTTTCAAAATTTGAAAAAAACAGAAATAAATTCCTTTGTAGCAATCCTTTTAATATTTCCTTCATTAATGGTTTATCGGTTGTGTTTTTTCATATTCCCACTTCTTAAAAAGCATACTTTTCCGTAATTCCGACTCTCGACTTGAGTTAAATCGACTGTTTGATTATTAACAGAATAATTGCTGGTATAGGTTAACCTGTCATCTGTGGCTTGGAAAAAATAAACTGTACAAGGACAAGGTCAGACTCCCTTGCGTCAATATCATTCCAAAAGTTGCTTTTAATTTCAGTAATGTAATGTAAATTAATTTCAAATCATTCTAGGAATGATTTGAAATTAATTTTCTATGGAGAACGACCATCGTATGGCCATTTTTTTTTTATCAAATCAATCAGCTTTATGTGTCTGGTATCCGAATATCAAACAAACTAATGGTGTGATTTGAGATTTTAACGACCAAAAGTAATACGGTGATTTATTTTTAGGTTACGAGGATTATTAGGTTAAGACCACTAAACGGTGTCACTTACATAAAGATAAACTGCACATCACCAGGCACATCTGCACTGATGATGGGAACTGTAACTCTGTCTGAAACGTTAAGATGATAGACTTCGCTTTTCGGCCCATACAAAAAGGACGCCCGGGAAAAAACACTTTTCTACATCGAAAATTGCACAAAATGAATATATTTTTTTATACTGCCTTGTAGAGGGTGAAAACTATGTCGGTATGTTTTCGAATTTTCGATGCGTTTCGTATTAACGTAAACATTCACTGTCAAACATGTACGATTTATCAAAAAATATTATTCAAGGAAAAAGTGCTGCTAACTCCACTCTCATAAAGAATTATAAAATTATAAAAAGCTACCGACATAGCTACTTCTTTCTAAAAAATATATATTTTTTAAAATTTCAATTTCGTGAAAGTTTCGGTGTAGAAAAGTGTATTCTCCATAAACTCCTTTTCGAGCGATTTCTGTAGGTAAATTTGAGCGTTGTCTCATTCGCACATTTCGCATTCGCATGTATTGTAAGTGTACGTGAGCTTATTGTGAGCGGGACAGAATGACAGTCGCGGGTGTTCCGCGTGTGGTTTAAAGTCTAGCCTCTTAAGGCAAAAAAAAAACACAATAAAACGTCTTGGGCGTCAAAATACTACAACAGTTGTCTCCTTTTAGCTATGCTCTGCCAATTTCCAGCTTAAACGCCTTTCAGGATTGATATCGAGACTGTATTGTTGACTACTTGTTTCTATTTCTTTGTGTACTTCAATTAGCGACAACTGCGATCAGTCTTCAATTAATTGCACTTCCTATATTCCCTTCTGTCAAAGAACTCACTAGCTTTCCCAGGAACTCTACATAATTATCCGCTCATCCCAGCATACACGTTTCACACCTCGAATTTGAACAATTTATCAAATTTCTAAGTCGAAATTCAAGTTTCGTGAAAGGTATATTCAAGTTCTATTATGACCGGTTATTTTACAGTAATTTGATTGTAACAGATAATAATAACTATAAGATAATAAATAATAATTCGAATTCCGTGAAACACCCCGTCCTTAGATTCATATCTTTAAACGATGACTACGACGTGTTAAATCGGCGTACGTGTGAGAGTATAATATGCATTTGTGTGCTCAATAATTTGCTTTCCGTGCTATGAAATCCGCAGGCTGTAGAGCCCGGAACTTCAGAGCTTCAGGAGCTTCGGAACAAGGCGCGCGGAGCTAATTCTCAGATCGGAAGAGGGGGATAATACGACGGAAATAACTTCTAGAGAACCGGTACAGTTAGCTGTCTTGGATGAGAAATGCAGATTATAACCCTCATTGAAATCTGGGGAAATGCGTATGAAACATACATTAATGAATTACAGATAATTCAAAATAAACTAATCAAAAAACTATTTCACTACGAATCCAAAACATCCACAAAAAAACTATATTTGGAAACCAAACTGTTAACATTAAGAAAACTATACGAATACAATATATGTCTCCTTATATACAAAATAAATAATAAACTCATTCATACAAACACAGAATTCATTAAAACGTCCCAAGTACACAAACATTTTACACGACAACACGATAACATACATTTAAACACTATTCATACTAACTACGGTAAGCAATCTATCAGTTATGAGGGGGGCAATTTATATAATTATATATATAGTTGATATTAAAAACGAAAAAAGTGTCTGTAAATTTTAAAAAAAAATTATTCATTTTTATTTACAAAAAACAATGTAGTGAAAATGAATAATATTAAAAGTGAATGAATAGTATTGTAATATATTGTATGATAATATGTTGTATGATAATATAATGTTATGCAAATTCTAGTTAAGTAAGTGAAAATGTTATTTTCTTTTTTTCTGAAATAAAAAAAAAACTTATTTGAAAATCTCTTTTACGCAAAGTCAAAGTATGTAATGAAGCTCGTGTCATGATGGAAGACTTCGCCAGCCGAGGAATAAAATCAAGACGTCTGAGTGGGAACGTGATATATTGCCAGCTCAGCCACTAAACGGTATAACTAATTTATGATTTTTTGTATTTGAATTTCACTAGTGTTGTTAAAACTTACTTAAAAATTTAAAAAAAAAACAGACATGATTAGATAACATTATTTGGGAAGTTGGAGTGGTAATTGGGGAAGGAGGGGGGGGGGGGGGGGGGGTAGAGTCAACAAACAAGGAAACAAGTCAACTAAGGTAACTTACAGGGTGCTAATTTTTGGTTAACTAAATTAATTTATGATATTTCATGTGGTAGACAACACCCAGCGTAAGAAAACCGTTTCTCCTCTCACGCAATTTATTCTAAATATTTATTTAATCACTTAATTAAAATTAAAAAACCTAATTTAATGCAAAACACATCTGCAGTATTATCCATTAGTGTATATCTCTTACGTAGTGCGTATTTGTTTTATTTTTTATTTATTTTTTTATTTTAGTTTATTAGTGAAACAAACAGTTCTACATATTTTTAAAAGTAATTACATTAATAATAATAATGTTTGGATGATTTTTATAGCGCCATTTTCGTGAGAAAATCACCTCAAGGGCGCTTTAAAACATAGTTGCATAAACCAGTGAAGTTTACCGCATAGAATTTATGTAATAAACAGAAAAACATAGATTGTAAAAACATAAAGTGATAGAAAAAAAAAGAAAAAATATCAATAGATCCAAATGCTTCTAATGAGCGGTTTCATTCAGCACCAGTACCATAAAGCATATATGAGAGATATTATGAAATTCAACTATATCTATATAAAACTAATACATTTTCACATCATTAGATAATGTTCAAGGTTAAACATGATGAAAAAAAGAAAAACAACATAATAGGAATGAGAAAATAACACGCAGCAGGGGTTGAGGATTCAGAATTAACAATTTGTTTTAATTTTTTCAGTTATAAATTTAGTAAATTGGACTGACGACAAATGGAAAATATCAGCGTCTGAAAATATATTATTGTATTTTGTGCATGCTCTTCTGAGAAATGTATGTTGTGTGTAGTTTGTTTTTGAATGTGGATTTTGGAATAGTTGTTAATGTTTTCTAGAACATAGTTGTTATCAACAACGTCGTTAAAGATTTTAAAGAAAAATTTCTGGTCGGATATATTTCTTCTATCTTCTAGAGTTGATAAATTATGGAATAGTAATGAGTCTTTTAGATGTTCTGATATTCGTAAAGATTAAAAGTCTAAATATTTCAATATCTTTTTTTGAATTCCTTATAACTTTATATTAATATAACCGATCCGAATTCTAGTATTGAGTAAACAAAAGAGACATAGTATTTTAATTACATGTATTGATTGCATTTTCCATAATTCGTCCCTGCAGTAAAGGTAAATAGTACTTACTGTATTACTGGATTTATTAATACCTCCGGCACGGGGCTATCCGAACGTATTTTCTCAATAATTCATCCATACGCTCAAATATATTTGCATGCATTTTAATGAGGCTCACATTGATGTAGGCTTCAATAATTCAAATTCTAAACTTTTACATTGTTCAAATATTAAAAATATAAACGATTCCAACCAAGGATATCTCGTCTTGCCGGAACACATGCCTTTTTTTAAACCAATTCGGTACTGAGACTCTTTATTTAAGGGCCGGAATTCCGATTTTCTACCGATTTATAACATATATGTCCCTTGAACACTTTAAGTTTCTAAGTTCTTAAAAAAATATGTGTTATTTTTTAAGATAATATCTGAAGATTGGTAGAGCGTTCAACAGCTCGGCTGTGGAACGATTTGTCGGCCTCTGTGTTTCCTCCTTCCTATAACATGGGTCTCTTCAAGACCCACGTTCACTCCTTCCTCTCCTCAAAAAGACCCTCCTCACAGCATCTTCAAAGATGACATAGGCTCTGAGGGAAATTATTTTCCTCAGGGCCTCCTGTGTGGAGTTAATATAAAAAAAAAAAAAAGAGCCGAAACTTTAATTACATATAATTCCCTCGATAGAAAAAAATCGCAAAATATGCTACAAAAAATATTATTTACACGTTTGTTTCTGCTATTTTACAAGTTATTTGTATGAAAAATTTCACAGTGTTTCTTTAAATGCAACTAAGGCGTTGAAGAGAGATTTTTGCTTTTAATATCCGCGCTCGCTCAAACATTCACATTGTCGTATCTCTCGTTCTCATTATTTTTAGGCGGGTACTACTTGCAGTAAATGCATTTAAAATCAGGAGATGCAAAGCTGACATTTTTTTTTTTTTTTAAGTGTCCGCGTTTGTGTGCGTGACTGGTCCTTCGCACGACCTAATTGCTCCATCAATTCAACCAATTTCAGAGAATTGCAAAGGTGTGCGCGTGTATGCGTGAGTTTCACGAAAAGTTGATAGTATGCATTGTCGTCGACAACGAGTCTGTCTGCCAAGTTTCAGCTCGATCGGATATCGGATATTCATTCGCACATTCATTCAATCATGAAATCGTGAAATTGAAATAGATGTTTTTAAAAATATTTTATTTCACTTACCAATGATGGTGATCAGAATGATGAGTGCCAAGATGACAGAAGTGACCGCCATGACGATGACCTCGCTGAGGTTCTCGTCGCGGGTGAAGTTGCCCACGGTCTCGTTGAAGAGGACGGTGCCGTTGGCCAGGGTGGCCAGCCAGGTGTCGTTATCCGAGGATCCGCAGTCCGGCCCGGACCCGCCCTGCGAGCAGTTCAGGGCTGCCGCCAGCCCGGTCAGTCCGGCCTCCTCCAGGTAGGAGGGACCGGACCACACGGCTGCGTAGTCGTACATCCCTGGAACAAACAATTATTTTATTTATCACACTTTTTATGGTTTTATTTTTTTCTGAGATATAAAAATATAAGTTACATTATTTAGTCCATATACCGTTTTTTATAATTTACATTTTTTATTTTATATGTTTTTTATTGTATTATATATGTATTTATATGTTTTTTATTGTATTATATTTATTGTATTGTATACACTCTCCTAATAAAGCAGATGCTTGTGCTTAGGAGAGGTTAACTCATAATTATATTAACAACTCTATTAGAGAAAATAATTGTTATTTATTAATTTCTAATGTTTCTAACTTAAAATAACATTTTCACAAAGACAATATTATATTCAAGTATATTTTTATGAAAATAATATATCATTTTACATAGCAAGTAGACAATTTTATATTTATAAGAATAGACATGGCAATTTTGAAGGATAAAATATAATAGTAAAAAAAAAAACAGATAAGTCGTACATAATTCTAGTAACAAATTCTAGAAGTTTTTTTTTTATATAATAATAGTAATGATATAATGGTGGTACATACATTTTTTTAAAAATAATTTTGTTAGTTTTTTTCAGTTTGTACATCGAGGGGAAATTTATCGAACAACCCCTTCTCCCCATGAACCCGGGCACCCATGCTAAGTCACCAAACGTAACTAACCACTTAGGGTGACCTATGGCAGGGGTGTTGGTTATCCAATAAGTGGTTCCCCGGGCGGCGGTACCCATACCCGCCTCCCAAATTATAACTTACAATAGAAGGCTCACAATAGAATCGAAGTTAAATTGGTAAGAAATTAATACAATGATTTTCGACTTTCCTTATCCATCCTGCGATGTAGCGATGATATAGTGAGGTGAAGTTAGTTCAAATACCTGAGGCCCTAGCACGCTCGCTTTATAACGATCGGTAGGATAACTATCGCTAACTTCTCATCGTTCCCTAGGACAACTGCACATCGCTAACGTACAAACAACAGTTGATGTCGAATATGTTAAGGACACTTAGTCATTGTGAACTGTCACTCATTCGTTGGCGATCTGTAGTCATGCTAGGGAACGATGAGAAGTTACCGATAGTTATCATATCGATCGTTATAAAGCGAGCGTGCTAGGGCCTCTGGGGAGACATACAGTAGAACCAGAAGACATAGCCACATATCCAATGACAACCCTGGTGAACTTTATTAAAGGGACTGGGTTGTTATTAAAGAATTGAGGTAAAATGGGAGATAGCACAATGGGCCTATGGCCTAAGTGCTCACGGGAACTGCTTGTTAACTGTCTCCGCCTTTTAAAAAAATAGTTCGTGTTAGAAATTCTTGTTTTTTCACCGATCGAAATAAATATAAAATCAGTAAATTTACTTCGAAATCAGTCCACAAAGAGATAAAAGTTTTTCCTAGAAGTGTAAAACAATTTTCTGCATTAAAGGTTTCTAAGGAAAATTATTTTTTAGAGCAATTGAGATATAGTTTGTGTACCTGTGCTTTCAACACCTGTAGAGTGGTGATTTTTAAAATCGACCTTCAAGGAGCTGAAAACACGAAAAATAACTTCCCGATCGAGCTGGTAGTGGGATTAATGTAGGTATATATTTGTCAGTATCTTATAATTTAAGACCAACACGGTTCGATACCATTCTTTATGTAACAACTTGTAATAGATACTAATAACGTACATATTTATGTTTAAATTTTGATCTATGCACATTTTTATTACACTTCGAATTTACTTTTGGATTCCTTTACACAGTAAATTATTTTGTGGTTTTGTTTGGTTCAATATTTTAGTCGGATGTTTTCTTTCTGACTTTTATGGTATGTATAAAAGTATTTATTTTAATTTTGTCTCTTAAGTAAGTTGGTAGTGAATTTTTAAAAAGCTTTGTAGATTAAAAATCAAATTTCACAGAAAATTATTTGATTTTCAGACATTATATCTGATTCCTTAAGCATTTTCCGTATTGGTTTACATTTTTTTTACTTCAAAAAATTTGCCTCATTGCTCGATTCTGGATTATTATGAGTTTTTTAAGCTACCTACATTAATTACTAAGAGGATACTAGAAACTTATTCTAAGCGTGGTTCAACAACTGTTTTATAATGATTTTTTCCTTATTCTTCCCGAAAAACTTTCTTCTTAGCGTGCTAGGACTTCAGCTCAGAGAAAGAGAGGTCGCCACCCACTTATACAGAATGTTGCGAGAACTCTATTTTGTAGCGCGTAACAATCTAAATATTCCTGATTACTATCTTAGACAGCGCCATTATATATTATTATATCTTCCTGCCTGAAGGATCAACCTGCCAATGGTATTCACGGCAGGGAGGAGTATACATATTGCTCCTGAACCAAATCTCTTCCAATATCGTTATATTTTGTGTCAGTAAGGAGAGATTCAAAAGGGAAATCGAATTGATTCTTGAAAGAGTTTCTCCTCATTGACGATCTTAACCACTAAATAATAAACCATACTTCATCTTCTAAATAATAAATCACAAAATACATAACACTAGTAATAGATTACGTGGTTTTCAGTCTAAGCCATAAGTCGTAATTGGCTAAAATCATTCAGAGACTTCAGACGTAATTTAATGAAACTTTTAGGTTTTCGATCTTGCAAACCTACTTGCTTAAACAAAAAACAGATGCGTACGTGTTTCCGCTAACTTTTTATTTTTTTTTAATTTAATTTTTATTAATAATTCAAAAAAGATACATAAATTACAAATACATTTTATACACTAATTAATTATATAATATATATGTTTGACGTACACCCATAAAAAAGCAGGGCTTGTGTGTGTGGGGGGGGGGGGTGTTATTATATAGATTTTATTTGTTATGATTTAGTTCAGGTTTTGAGTATGCTTTTTAAGGTGAGTTTTAAATTCTTTTATGTTGGTATTTATGGTTCTAATTTTTTCTGGTAATGAATTAAAGAATTTTACTCCGAGATATTTATGATTTAACTGTCCTATTGTTTTTTTACATTTGTCTAAGATTTTTGTTATTTTTTAAGTGTGCAGTTTTATTTTGAATATTATCTTTATAAATTTGTAATGTTGCATGGTAAAAGTATAATTCACTTAACTTTCTGACCTTAAATTCTTTGAATAAAAGTTTTGACGAATATGAATAGGGTTTTTTTTAATCGATTGTTAAGGACAGACACCCTTAAAGGGTGAAAACCAAATACAGTTATTCTTATCAAACTTAAGGAATGTTAACCTAACATACTACCTTATTTAATGTAAAAATAATAATAGACCTGAAGGCTCAAAGTACGTAGGTACCTCTTATATTGAACCATTGAAATGTAATAATTAGTTAGATAGCCTTCAACCCTATAAAGTAATTTCCGATCAGACAACTCTTTGTACAAGCAACAATACAGCACAATGCTCCGGGGAGCCAAACTAAATAGTAAGTGGTAATAGTATGTACTCTTACCAGAGCGCTTTAATCAAAGAGGATTATATCTCATGGGGGGTTTGCCGGGGATCCATGGGATCGTTTCACTCCGCCGGCTAATTGAATTTGTATCATTTATAAGGATTATTACAATACATGCAAATTCTCATATGGAGGCTTTCATTTGATGGAGGTTTTCGTGAGGTGTGTTTGAGGGTGGCCGCGCAGGCTCTATTCTGGCTTTATTTGAAAATAGGCTTTTCTAGACATAGAGCAATTACCATGTCGTATATTTAAATTTACTTTATATCTTTGTTTTATTAATCGTGCTACATAAAATATATAAATGTGACAAGGATTTTTTAATTTTTTTTTATAGAGAAACTTCACAAGAGTCCCAACTGCTCCCTTCTGGAGCCAGTGAGACTATGGCATCCCCCAAATTGGAGTGAGGCTGAAGGTAAGTGTGGAAGGGAAGGAGATGGGGAAGAGGAAGGTGGGAAAGTACCTGGCTATTCAGATCTAGTCACTAAACACGTCTAAAGCCATTATTAAGCAACGTTTTAATTCTGAATGGTGGTCTTACACCAGGGCGATACTAGGGTATCTTCCACTCTGGAACGTGCCGAAAATATAACATATATTATTTTTATTAATTAATTGTGAAATAACACAAATTAATCAAATAAAATTTATTTGCGCACGCCGGGTTCGAACCCGCGACCTTCCGAATGGGAGTCAAGTGTCTTACCACTCGACCACGGACGGTCGTCGATTGAAAGAGTGTAATTAATTTTTGTCCGTATGAAACGGTTTACATTGTCACTTGAAGTAATAGGATTGAGTTAAATAAATGCTTGTTTAACGTATTTATTAATATAGCTCACATATAGTTATTTTAAAAGTTTTTGAATGGGAAAGGGTGTGCAGTGTGCACGTGCGAAAAAAAGTGAATAGTTTTTTTTTTTTGTATTTTAAGACGTAATAATTGTAAGATACTAATTCTATTTTTGAACGTTCATCGAGGGTTTCATGCAACTCTCTAAGGCTATCCAATTCATGTTTTTGGTTTTGTGAATTTTGGATACTGTGGTTGGTGACATTAACTTACAAAAATGTAAATATAACACGAGTGAGAAGAAAAAATAGTTTTCCGCCGTATAAAGATAAAAAAATTCTTGCTGACGTAATCACTTTGACCTTAATATTTTTGTATTTATTTCTACTGTAAATGCGCAAATCAAAACTTATCCCATTTAAAACCTAATAACTAGTAAAATACGGACTGGAGAACTTAACAACCAAACTAAAACCTTGGCAGGTTTGGTTGGATCGATCAATCGTAATTTAAATTTTATGACCCCTTTTATTGCGGCCTTTTCGATAGACTTCCTTGGCACAGAGTCACTTAAATACGTAGATTTGGATCAGACTTATGTTTAACCAATAAAATAAAACAAAACGCACTACTTAATTTTAAAGTTGAATACTAGGATATGAATCTATCTATTTATATAAAGAAGATTGTTTGGAGATTAATGAAATTTTGCTGACTTGACCTTCAAAACAAAAGGAAGGTCGCTGTTTATGTTAGACATCTAAAACCTATCCAATGAAGCTCGGGCAAAGCGAAGGACTTCAGCCAGTAGATTAATAAATTGAGAAAGCCAAAAAAATTCCAGCTAAATGCAGAATAGTTTGTGATTTTTTTTTTGTAGAAAATATTTTATTTGATTTATGGTACTAAACACTTCATTGCTATGTGAATACCGCATAAAAGTCACAAATGTTTCCAACCGTCAACTCCAATTGGGGTTAATTGTGAAGCTAAAGCTTGTGTGTAGGCGAAGAAGATAGGGAAGAGGAAGGTGGAGAAGTGCGTGGCTGTTCAGATCTGTTCATCAAACATGGCTCAAGCCATTTTAAGCAACATTTCAATTCTGAATCTGGTCTTAAACCAGAGCGACGCGACGCAGATCTTCCGCTCTGGAACGGGTCGCCAATATACAAGTTAATATATAATATGGGTAGGTGAAGAAGATAGGGAAGAGAAAGGTGGGGAACTGCGTGGCTATTCAGATCTGTTCATCAAACACGGCTCAAGTCATTTTAAGCAACATTTCAATTATGAATCTGGTCTTAAATCAGGGCGACGCGACGCTGAGAGTATCTTCCACTCTGGTACGGGTGGCCAAAATACAAGTTAATATATTATATGGGTAGGCGAAGAAAATAGGGAAGAGAAAGGTGGGGAACTGCGTGGCTATTCAGATCTGTTCATCAAACACGGCTCAAGTCATTTTAAGCAACATTTCAAATATGAATCTGGTCTTAAATCCGGGCGACGCGACGCTGAGAGCATCTTACACTCTGGAACGGGTCGCCAATATCCCCATCAAAGATGAGCCCATCAAACTAGTCTACATAAAGGTTTCTCGGTTAGCATTAATCTTATACTCTTCACCATTTTGTTTCAATCTCATCACTACCGATAAAAAGCTAATTCAAAACACAGGAGTGGTAAAAATCTGAAAATTTCATTACTAAAAAATCAGAAACTTCACGGAGGAATAAATTTTAATAAATAATTGGATTTGAAGTTAAGCCTCGCTGAAAAGAAACCGGCCAGAATAAAAGGCGCTTGGTTAAAGGCTTAAGGGTTTATTTTATTGCCACTAGCGTAAAGCCTCCCATAGAATCACATTCGTTATGGATGAGCACTGAACAGGGCAGTAGATGTGCAATCGGGTTAGGATGTTAATTTAAAAAAGGTTACATTTTAAAGGGAATGATGATAGGGTCAACGTAGAAAGTAAGTCAGGGGTTAGTAGAGTAATGTACAATAATTCAATCAAATCGAACTCTATTGGAAATCATTAATTCAATCTTCTTGCTGTTGTTAAGGTGTAAGACCACCATTCAGAATTGAAACGTTGTTTGCCATAGCTTTAGCCGTGTTTGATGACTATATCTGAATAGCCAGGAACTTTCCTACCTTTCTTTTTCCCATCTTCTTCCCCTAACAATTACCTTCAGTCTCACAACATATCCCTATTTGGAGGGATGAATTCATACATCCATCATTCCTGGACACATTGACCCTCAAATTCCAATCCATCCCTCGCACCTTTTTCGTACCAATAAATTCCTTAAAGGCCCTCCACCCAGCATTCCCAAAGATGACTGGACCTCCTGTGTGGAGCTAATGAAAAAAGAAACCATAAAGGTTATTTTTATAATATTGACGGGGTGATTATTTATATTTAATTTTTACACAGTAAAAATTATACTTATAAAATGAATATAAATCTGATGTTTAAAATATTTATAGACAGCGATGTTAAATTTTAGAAAATCACAACATAAAAATTTAAAAATAACATTTTTTTTAAATTTATGTTATCATTTTCGAAAATTTAATTATATTTTAAACATCAGATTTATATGCATTTTATAAGATTGAAATTTACTGTTAATTGTGTTTTTACTACATTCATACTTTCTTTTAACTATGTATCTTTAAAACACTTCGTGTTTGTAAAGAAATAGTAATTATTTAAATAATCCAAAAAGTTAAACCCCTATTATCTCTGGAGACGCTCCGCAGAAAAGGGATTCGATTAGCGAAAGGTTTACAGAGCAAGACCATCACTTATATTTTGTCAAGGAAATGAATTTATTTAGTGTATTATATATGCATAATATAATTGAATAAAAGTGTTTAAATGTTGAAAATACATCTGTGTTACTCATTATTCACAATAAAACAGCATGCAAAATTACAGCATTTTTGCCTTCAAATTCTTAAACGCTGAACCAAAAATACTATACAGTTAAAGAGTTACTTGGTTGAAACAAATTCATTTAACCAACTTGTCCTGAGCTCCTGAAACTTCACATAAGAAATGATAACAAAAAATGCAAATGCCGAAAAATATAAATCTCGAGGAGAGCTATTCCGTGAGAATGTATTTGGCATCTTACTAACAAATTCTCCACCGACTTGAAACTTTCTGAGAGAAAGTAACCAAACTAAATAGAATGCTGGAGGAGAATTTATGCGGTGGAGAGTTCCATCTTTCAACCATTAAATTTACATTTTATTTAGTGCGAAAAAAAATTTACTCACCATTGCTACAGGGTCTTAGGAGACTTGGGGTTTTCGTTTAGTTGAATTCACAAACAATGCGATGCTCGTTAAGATAATGAGTGAATGAATTTACTCTCCGATGAATACATTGTCATGAACAGTTAGGTTTTAGGGTTTAGACAACCTCTTCTTGAAGGCCATCTTCGTTGTACCTTCTAAAGAATGATGTGGTTTTAAATGACCGTAGTAATCGATCGAAGACGGTCGCAATTGTCCATATCTTCGTTGGTCTCATTTAAATGATTTGAAGATTTTTATGACGAAATATTTGCATTTCGTTTGAAGTAGTAATGTCTCAATTCTATCAAAAACTAATTAACGAGCCCCTACTAATTATTTGGCGGACTTCAGAACGTTGATAAAATATATTTTGAATCAGGCTCTCGATTCATAAAATCATGCAATTTTAAGTAATTTCTTAAGAGATCCACGTAACTATTAATTATAAATTTTTTTAATACTCAATTGGCAAGATAAGGATAGTATTGAAGAATGAAATTTGATTGCCGTTATCAAATAAGAATTTAAATAAACGATTGATTTCGGTGATTTTTTTAGTGATTCAAGCACAGTTTTTCAAGAAGAAATACAAATTAAAGGTTTTGTCAATTTTGTAGTATTTCCTTCGTACATCTTTCGAGCGATAATAAATTCTTTTAGATAATAACCCTTAACCATCGATTTGGTCTGAGTCCTCAACCAATATATTTTTTTTGTATATAGATTCAAACATTGTCATGGAGTAGTGCAATTGAGCCGGTAGACTTTTAATAAAAACAGTGCGTAAATCGCCATTCATCGAGAGTGCTCCACTTTTGAACACTTCTAAAATAATTCTACCATTATTCGACAAGTCGAATGAAACAATTCGGTAAAACTGTGAATATTTTCACCTATCACCAACAAGTGATAAAGAAAAATACGCCATTCCAATATTGAACGTTAGCAACGCGGCCAGTAGAAACCAGTTATTATTATTTTATTTGCCAATATTGGGAAATGTTCAGTGGTTGAATAAACATAGAATGAAATGGAAAAAGTGACTAGCTATTGTGCTCGAAATATAATAATTGTTTTAGGTATTTCGTTGGCAGCAAATCTGGCGATATTCTATTTTACAATAATTTTTTTTTTAATTTCGCAATATTTTTGGGAAAAATCACGATACTTTGGATAAAAGTATTATTTTTCAGCAAAGGCGGTAGCATTTTGCAACAAAAGCTAAGTTATGTTCCATTTTTCGTAATTTGGTGACGTATTATTTATTAGTTTGAGTATTATAAAGCAGGGCTGGGAGGAAAGTGTTCCAATCCCAGTCTTCCATATTACACGAAAAATAAACAATTTTCACATATAAAGAGAAAAAAATTTGAACCTTATGCACGAAGAATACAAAACTTTTCGTTTTAACCGAAAATTGCGAATATCGCGTTATTCACGTACTTAAAAACGGCAAAGACAGCGTTTTTCGCGTTCAAATTACGAAATCCCCGTTTTCGCAAAAGCGAATTTTTAAAATCATTCAATTCACCTCTAACAACAGGAACTCCGACAGGACGCTGGTTATTCCAAATTAATGCATGTGTTTATAATGTAATTATGACTATCCAAAAATTAAAAGCTTTTTCGATGAAAAAGATTTGATTCTTATCCTTTTTTAATATTCTGTTACAAACAACTCAGACTCCTGTAAAATTAATCCTACTTATTATTGAAGAAGTTTCCAAGAGTTTCTATAGGTATACTCAGTATGGATGGTATCAAGCCGAGGAGATTTTCACTTACCGCCGACCAAATCCTTCAGAAGAGCGATAAATCTGCTGGGAAGTTCACCCCTTCTTCTGAAAGATTTCCTCAATTTGAATCTTTTGCTCGAAAGTTTCACTTTTGTTTGGGAAATTTAGTGTTTGACCGACATCTGTTGAACTTCTTCCAACTCTACGTACATTGATATAATACGAGAGATAAATCAATGGCCAGAAATATTTACCCAAGGAGATTATATTATAACAAATAAAAAATTAAAAAATTATTATTTTTATTTTTAACTTATTAACTTAAAGAGTTAAACCTCTTAAACTTTTTTTAATTAATTAAGATAATATTAGCGAAAGTCAATCGAAAATCCGAAACAGCTAAATCAGAAAAAGATACGGATACATCTCGACTCGATTCGAGTCCCAGATGTATCCGTATCTTTTTATGATTTTTCTGTTTCGGATTTTCGATTGACTTTCGCTAATATTATCTTCATTAATTGAAATATTAAAAATTAGAACATTCCAAAAAATCATTACTTTTAAAACTTATAACTTTAAGAATTAAAAAAAAAACCAGTCTATCAAATATAAATCATTTTTACCGAATTACTAATTAATTAATAGACATTTAGTTACTTCTCAGCGACAAAAACTAGTTTTATTTTTTCTACAATATGAAAAATTTCTCACAAAATCGGGGTTCGTAATTTATTTATTTCAGAATAATCTCAGCAAAGTCAGTTTATCTGAAAACAACAATTTTTTCATTGATTTGATGATGATATCATATTACTGAACTTATCATGGTAAGGTAAGGAAGCAAAGTTTCGAATTGTTTAACATTATTTTTCTTTTTAAAGTTGGTAGTTTACTTTAACAACATTTTTTCATGCATTTTCAATATTTGTACACGAACCACAAGAGTGTTGAAAACCAGTGAGACTATGGCATTCCCAATTGGGGTATGTTGCGAGGCTGAAGGTAGTGGGGAGAGAAAGGAGGTGGGGAAGTAGTTGGATATTTGGATCTGGGTTTGAACCATTTCAAGCAAAGTTTCAATTATGAATGGTGTCTTACTGATGATATTACTGAATGATGGTCTTACCATGGTGATACTGAGAGTATCTTGCACTATGGAACATTCCTCAAATATGTTTTGTATTATTTTAATAATTAAGTTGTGAAATAGCACGAATCTGTTTTATTTTTATTTTATTTTTATTTTTATCTATTTTATTTTATTACACGAATTAATCAAATGAAATGACTTGAATATACTACACATATTTTTATTCACGTATAATAAGATACATCTTCTTAATATATAAAACAAAGTAGGGTTAGTTACACCATTTATAACTCAAGAACGGCTAAACCGATTTTTATGATCTTTGATTTGTTGGATTTGTCTCTGTCCCGATTAACAGAATAACTATTAAAACATCGGAAAAAATCACAGGAAAAATAATTATGAAGAAAATGAATTTTTTCATATATTTTGTATGGAACGGTTTTTCAAATAATGTGCGCTGGGAAACATAATTTGAATCAATTCGAACTGTTAATGGTGCAGAGTGCCGAAAATTTCGTGCTTAGTCAACAGCTTAATTTCATTTTTTGAACTTAGAGTATTTATTTTAACTTAATAAAAACTTTATTTATTTTTGCTAATAAATTAAACACAACATTTATTGATTCTGAGGCGGTACGAAGTTTGCCGGGTCAGCTAGTACAAAATAAAAATCATTATTCATTTCATGATATGGTTACAAAATTCACATATTTGATCGTACGACCGCCAAAAGAGACTCATATCTGTATAATAGAATATGAATATTACTATATTCCCGTACAGTATGCATACACAGAATGAGCCATGAGTGATAGACAGGAACATGAATCGTTCTAGACACTCATGAAACTAACATCACATTTGGTTAGTTTCAATTCTGCTTTGAAATGAATAATTCTATTCGGTGAACAGTTTACATAATAAATATATTCCAGTACGTAGTGGAGTCAAATACTTAAATATGTATGTAACGAAGGCAGTTATAATAAATATAAGAAATCTCCCAAATGTAAAGTTATAAAATTGAAATTTAGCAAAAGTTGAAATTTCTCTAATAATCATTTAATTTTATGTAGGTTAGTAGCTGCACGTCGCTCGATCGTTATTCTCCGAACAACTTCGTTAATTGGTTTTCCTCCAGTCGTCCGGCTTGCAGAATTTATTATTGAAAATGTACGACTTTTGGGAGGTTCATTTGCAAACTTTCTTAGATTTCTCAGCTCCGTGCTATTTCTTATCGCCTTGTCAGGGTCCGGACCTCCTTCATTCTGGCCACAGGAAGAGGAGTGAGTATATATTATCTGATAAAGCATTTTAAAAATCTCTTCCGCAATCGAAGCAAAATCTGGATGATTTATAACAGAATTACAGGGTGGAAAAAACACTTTGGAGCAGTTTTGGTTTACCTCGTGCTTACAGAAAGCTCTTGTGAAACTGCCATTGTTATAATCATTTTATGGAGAGAGTCTTGAAGGATTTATGATTGCAATACATCATCACATAACAAAGGACTTTCCACGAGAACATGGTCTGATCAACTAACCAAGGACCAAGGCAGGAGGCAGCAGTCAGGATAATACACAAGCTTTTGTGAGAATATGAGTATGAATTCGAATAAATCATAGAAAACGGACTAGGATGATGTTTGAGCACAAACACTGCTATGGCTAATAATATAATAAACGACTTAACTTTTTATTCAAAGTATTTAAACTCTATATTCAACTGTTGCAAACTATTTCAACTCATAAACTTACGCATACCCACAGTAACAACACGACAAAATACACTACAGTATTCATAAGCGTATCTACATTGCCCACTCTCCAATAAAAGCATTTCACACCATGGGAAATCAATACATAGGTGATAATGACATATTTTTTATCATCTTGGAGAGTTTTGTGGATCATTTAAAATATTTATTTCAACACTATTCCTAAACTGTTCTTGTATTGTTATAAACCTATCTTATAGCTGAGTTTTTCAGTTTTTGTTTCTTTTATTTTTATGAATAGTATGTTATTTTATGTAAAGTAATTCCATTTTTATTATTTCGTCTTAAGTATCAAAATTATCTGCCATGTAAAAATTGTACTTACTATCAACATGTAAAAACTCTCTGGGCGTTAAATAATTAAATAAATAAATATGTTTACTATGGTATGGCTGCAAGTGCTCTGCAATATTTTAAAATTAACAAAATATAAATAGTTTGTTGAAACAACCTAAATAAATTATAATAAAAATAAGTATTAATATAAAATAAATTTAAGAGATGGCTATTTAAAAAAAAAAGTTATTTATAATATTTAATTTACTATTAACACTTTTTCTAATTTTTAAAATTTCTAAGTTTTCTAATTGTAAATCTGCTGTGTTTGTGTGTAACCATTTTAACTCTTTATTTATATCAGAAGAATGATTTGTTTCTAAAATGTGGTTGGCAAATTCAGAATAATTCTTATTATTACACCCTGAATGTTCCTTAATTCTAATATAAAAATTTCTAGAAGTCTTACCTATATAAAAAATGTTACAATCGTTATAAATTAATTTATAAACCCCAGATTGTTGTTATACTGGTTTACACAAAGTAATTTGTTTACTTTAAGTACATTATTTCCAAAAAAGTGCTGTCGGGGGACAAAAAAAAGTTACGGGGAAAGCGTAAACGAAGTGCGGATAAACAGGATGCCGACTTAACCGGATTTTCTTCCTTCGCTTGTCTAGTTCCGCTGGTTCTCATATTTGCCATTGAACTCATGAGCTACTTATAGACACTTATAAATATTCAATAGATGATGACAGGATGAACCGGCACAACAAAGAACTATACGATATATATCAGGCCCCCAACATCTCAGCCCATATGAGACTTCTCAGGTTGGGATGGGCTGGGCATGTACAGAGAATGCCGGACACACGCATCCCAAAAAGAATTATGACTGGACACCCAGGTGGAAAGAGAAAAGTGGGAAGACCCAGACTGAGGTGGGAAGATGAGGTAAGAGGGGATGCGGCACAGCTTTTGCAGGTAACAAACTGGAAGTCAACTGCTGAGGACAGGAGGAGTTGGAGGCGAATGTTGCGGGAGGCCAAAGCTCGATATGGGCTGTAGCGCCATCGAAGAAAAAGAAGAATGACAGGATGAGGTGAAAGCATTTTTTGAGAGGATGGCAAAATTTCAACTAAAACTGTGACATATGATTGTATCTAGTCGGCATAAGGTTGGTAGGTAAAAAAGTAATTTGTAGGTAGAAATTTTAAATTGGGAAAAAGGTACAAAGAGGAATGCATTGTAAAAGTTTATGAAGTTAAACATTTTTAAAATTATTTTTACGCCTCCATACTCATTACGTACATAATCACAAATCTTTTTTTAGTCTTTTACATAGGCTTTCGAGTAATATTTTATTTTTTAAAGAAAGACAAAGATTTCGTCTTACAAATAATCTGAAAATCTCCTACTGCCACTACGGTAAGCGGAAAATGTTGCTTGTATCGTGATGGAGGACTTAGCCATCCGTGATATTGAACTCACGACGACTGAGTGGTACCCAAACGCGATGCCGCCTCAGCTACTGGCCGGCCTGAAAATATTGGTAAATATGATACCTACTTCACATTTTTGAGCGTAAAATATAACGAAACTTTATAGTATCTTCCGATAAAATGTACCGGTTTGTCCACTGAAATCATAATTTAAATTTTTATGGGGTCTTTATGCCATTAAATTAGAGTTACGCAAGGAAATGTGCCAAGAAATACGTAACGTAGCGAAAGCATGATAATGATTTGTAATTTATAGTATTAAAGTGTTCAAATCCTACATATTATATATATAACGAAATAATACATTGTATAAACGTGATGTCGTTATATCAACCGTTTCAGGAATTATGACGACTACATCGATGCAATAAAATGGCTTCGTTTTAAATTAAACGTGGCGGAAAATTGCAAATTTGAAATATTGAAAATTGGTCTTTGATTTAAAAATTAAAAATTCTAATATTTTGATACTTTTCTTAAACATACTATATGGGTTCCAATTTTAAAAATGTCGACGCACAAGTATTAAAGATTGTTTCACGCTTTTGTACAACGATAGATTCCTTTGTCGTGACAAGTAAATTACTCATAGACGGGAAACAAATTACCCAAATCAAATGCTGACCGTTAAATTTAGGTAGAACTGGCGACATTTGGGAGAGGTCTATGATCAAAGCTAGATGCTGGAAGGCTAAAGAAGCAGACCAAAATGTTGAATCTATTTACTTTTGATAATTTGGTGCGAATCGTAATAGTTACAGTTGTCTCCGCCATTAAAACCAAAATTTAACAACAAAGGATATAGCTAGATACATTCTATGTAGGAAGATGTTAATACTTTGTAAAGAATATCAATATATATTTTTTATGCCTTTTTATTTCCATTCTTAGCTTTAACCAGCTTTTAATGGAGAAATACATGGCAGTTTCAGAGGTGTGTTAAACTTAACGAGCTTTGGTAAAGCCGCGAATTTATTTGATTGCCGGCGGGCAATGAGCAAACATCCAGCTATTGCAGAAGCAAATGGCGCTTAACTTCAATTAACTCTAAGCCCGTATCGTCGCTAAGCACCACATTCGTTTTCAACAAAAAAATACTACCATGGTTAGTTTACAAACCGTGAAAAAGTATCTAACTTACCATCACGCCCGTTTCACATCTTTTCGTGGAATTTAATCTTGGTGTGATTTTCGATAGTAAGCTAAACTATATCATATTAATTAAAAAAGCAGCTAAAATGCTTGGTTTCATCATAATAAAAACAAAATAATTTATAAACATTGTTATTATCAAGCTATACTATGCTTATGTACGAAGCTACCTAGAATTTGTGTCGAATGTTTGGTCTCCATTTTATGCATTATATGTAAACAAAATTGGATCGATTCAGAAAAAAGTCATAAAATACATTTCTTAAAAATCACACAATCGATTAGATAATTATCTGGATGCAGCAAAATGTACGCATTTAATTGTACGCAGACAATTCTTAGATGCAATGTTGCTATATATAATCGTGAATAACATTACCGACTATCTTGAAATATTAAACAAAATTGATTTGAAGGTACCTACATGGCACATGCGTTCGTGTAATCTATTTAAAGAAAAACTCTTTAAAATAAATTCTAATATCTGCTTGTCTTATAAGAATATGTTCAACATATAATAACATTCTCTCTGTTGTAGACATCTTCAATTGTAACCAGAATAAATATAAAAATTCTATGTAAAAAGGAATTAAAAATATATTAAATTATATTATATATTATGTAATGACATATATTATGTAGTACGAGAATCTCCTGTTATAATAATCTCTCTGTTGTTATAATAATGTAATATTTTTTATTGTTATGAGTATAGTGTAATGTTTTATTTTTAGATACATAAGAAAATAGTATAATGAGGAAATCTACAATTAGTTTCTCAGTTAGGTAAAATGTACACGTATAAATGAACCACATTGTAAACTGTTGATTTTCCAAAAAATAAAATAAATGAATCGTGGTTAAAGATCATTTAATTGATAAAGATCATACTTTTAACCACGATTCGAGAATTAAAGTCCTAGATAAGTGCGGAATAGGTTTAAGACTGAATAATTTGGAAGCTTTAGAAATAAAAAAAAATCAGTAAATTCAAAAGAAGAAATTATTAATAATCAACTAAATTTAACCTTCAGTCCAATTTTAAGCATGTTCCCCGTGTCTTTACTTATCCCCCATTCCCCTCCTCCCTCCAACAACTGATGCTCTGTCCCACTCTAGTATACTGTCCCTTTAGTTCACAACATTAAGTATATATATATGTGTACTTATGTATTTTTAGACATTATTTTGTAACAGTCCTGATGATGGTACGGAGGTACCGAAACCAGTAGACGAAAAATAAAAATAAAGTGACTTAAAACAAAGTATTTTATTTTCATTTATTTGATAAACTAATGTTTACGACAAGATTTTTTATGCATAGCACAAAGGGTGACAATTATTATATGCAATAATTATAAGCATGAAACATTCATCAATATTGAAAAACTCTGCCGAAAAAAGATACCTGTCGCCGACGGGACTCGATCCCCCACCCCTCTGTTTGCCGGACAGGAGCTCTATCATTAAGCTACGACGGGTTACCTCCTACCCGCCAAATGATTCAATATATACCTAGTGTTTCATTCAACAATTATCGCTTATTATATTTTTTAATCTGCAAATAACCAACTTTATTTTTATATGAGAAAGGCATGTAAGTCATGTAACTCTCTCACTAGGTGGCGTCGAGACATATTATATATACATTTTTTGGTGAAAATACTTTAACTCAGCAAATATTGATTATTTTTTTAAATTGATAAACTAATGCTCCTGAACGCTACAGTTAGTTAGTTAGTTAGTTAATATTTTTGTTTCAAATGAAACACCTCTTTGCCCCCCAGCTTTTTTTCAAAATAATTAACACACCCTTTTAAATATGTAAATGAACTTGCTTTTTCGATATTATTCCATTTTAATGAAGAAAAAATATGTGTCATAAAAAGGTATTCCATTGTGGCTTACGATCAAGAAATTCAAGTAATATTTTAAGAATTTTTTCAAGAAATTCAAGTATATTTTGCTTTGAAAAGGTTTAATTATTAACCTTATGTATTTACAGTAATTGTATTATTAATGTGGATTAAGCAATGTAATTATTTGATCTGAATATTTGAATTGTTTGTGTACTTGTTCGCAATATTACATGAACATCGTGTTTACAGTAGTTCTCTTAAGTCTTTAATACTATAATAATATGCTCTGTGGGTATCATAAATATTAATAGCATTCATGTAAATTGGGTGATTCTTAGTGAACCCCCGGCTGTGAGGGTAGTTCTAAGTGAATAAAATACACCTCAATGTATCTAATATGTACATAGCACCTTTCTGCAATAACATTAACAATAATAATAATAGGTGTTTATTCCAGTATGTGGGAGGTTAGTACAGTTCCACACATCCCATAAAGATACATAAATGAATATTTGAATATTTGAAAACAAAGAAAAGCAGGTAAAGATAATAAAATAGTAATAATAGGGAAGTTGAGTGAAAAATATTTTGACATGTCATTTTTCAACGAAACTTGCAACAGTTCCCAACATAGCGGTCGGTGAAAAATGACATTTCGTGTTTTTAAATTTAAAAAATAACCATTAAAATGCACTTTTTTCGAAATTCCGGTAACTGAATTGATTAGTTCTAGTTAATATCTTAATACAAGAACTTTTTAAATTTATTTTTTTCGTCCATATTAAGCGTGTCCCGGTTTTGTAAATATTTTCCCTTATATTTCACACAGTCAAGGACCGGGTGACGTCACGAACTCTGCCGCACGGTATGATACTCTTTCCGGCGTTTTCGCGGGCTTAATAAAATTCAAACTTGTAGAATTAATTTAATTATGAAAACGAACTATAAAAATAAAATACTAGTATTTAAGTTTGCATGTGAACATTAATTAAAAAAGGACTCAACTTCCTTATTGTAAAAGAAATAGTAATATAATCCTCTAGTATGCTCCGACTACATTGGAGCTAGTATTTTTATCCAATCTGCGTCAAGGCTGGAGGATGGACTGAGGCGGGCTTCCATGATAAGGATATTTTCAGAGCTGCTTATCCTTTCACTCATTCCTGCCACCCTGGATCTAACAAGGGCTGCATAGCCGGGAACTCGCCGCTCCGTGAACATCTGCGAAGCGCTGCAATATCTGGGGAGACCAAACATAATGCGGAAGGCGTTATTGTACTGGACCCGAAGTCTTTATATAGTAATCTTTTTGTAGTTTACCCAAAGTTCGCATGTATACGACGTTGCGCAGAAGGAAAGGAAGAGCGTCCTTTTTACAGCGGTACTGCAGATGCGAAATCTTATATAAAAAATATATGAAAATCGGTCGATGACTATAGAACAATAATTAAATTAAGTACTTAGTAAAATCTCATCTAAACCGTGAGGGGGTCAATAAAAATCTCACGTCAACTTTAAAAGAATATATTTTATTATAGAGATAATAAAAACATTATGAAGTTGCTTCACTTCTTTTGAAGTGTCCCGTTTTGCCTGCTGAAAAAATGGCTGTTATGAAAAACATTTATTTTATTGTAATGTAAATCTCACATGAGGGGGACGATTTTAAAAGTAATACCTGGCCCCCTAGCTCACTCGATCGATAAGGATTGTTAGGATAACTTTCGGTAACTTTTCATCGTTCTCTAGAACAACTTGCAGATCGTTAGTACAAACAACAGTTGATGTTGAATACATTAAGGACACTTAGTCATTGCGAACTGTCACTTATCCGTTGGCCATCTTCAGCAATGATATGACAAGTTACCGAAAGTTATCCTATCAATCCTTATCGATCGAGTATGCTAGGGGGCCAGTTGCACTTTAATTTATTTGTTTATTTTTTGTTACATTCATAAATTTTTTCAACACTGATTTTCATTCATTTTTCATTTACATGCGTAGAAATATTAATACCGCATTCAATGATTTATCATAAACCGGCAATTGATATTTAAGACGGTTTTGAAAAAGTTTAGTTTTACAAAGAAAATCATTTTCTTATCTTTATTACAATTTAATAATGGAATATTAGGAAATCACTATTCCAACCACTACTGAAAGTTCCTATACAAGTATCTTTACGATTTGTTTGATTTAGTACCTTCTATTTTCTTTATTTATTTTTAACTTTTTAACTTAAAGAGTTAAACCACAAATTATAATATTTTATAATTAAATGAAACAATATAGCTTTGTTACAACCACTGATTTATTTAGTTAAACGCCGACCGGTTTCGGAACAACTGTTCCTTCTTCAGGGCAAACATATAATGATGACAAATACAAAATAGTGGGTGGGTACAATTTATCAGTAGGTGTTGTGGTAGGGGTGAAGGCGTGGCTAGGAATTGATGAAGAGTAAGAGGGGACAGAATGGACACCGAATGGGAAGAGATAATATTTCAATATATAATAATATTCAAAAGTATAATATTTTAATTAATGGAGATAATATTAGCGAAAGTCAATCGAAAATCCGAAACAGAAAAATCAGAAAAAGATACGGATACATCTGGGACGTATCTATCCGTATCTGAAGATACGGATACTTTGGCCCGGATTGCCAGAGGTCCTGGATTCGTGTCCCAGATGTATCCGTATCTTTTTCTGATTTTCTGTTTCGGATTTTCGATTGACTTTCGCTAATATTATCTCCATTAATTAAAATATTACCTTCTATTTTCGTTGATATATTGTATGACATGTTTGTGATATAAGTGTACTTTTCAGATTTCCGTAACAGCGCAAAAAGAGGTGCTTCTTGGGAAGCCAAACAAAAAGGTTTTATTTATACGAAAAGTAATAAATAATTCTTATTGCCCCCAAAAGTCAATCAAATGTCAAGCCACTGAATAAAAACATGGAAACGACGCGGCCGCCATTGATGTATGAATGATTGTACAGAATGTTTTATTCGTATGCAGTCTTTTGTTTCTCTTAGGTTTAGTAACTAAAAATAGGTTAATATGAAAATTAGATATACTATGTAAGTATATTAAAATTACTCGTATTTGAGATGTAGAGAGAAGGAATATTTTTGTTTTATTTTTTTAACATTTTAATTTATTTAATAAATTTTTATATGTTACAGTTTTTTGACATTTTTTAACTATCATGAGCTAATAATACCCATATTGTGGGAGTCATACATAATACATATAATAACTAAAAACTACTATTTTAGAGAAACAGACAATAAAAACTATGGTAATAAATAAACTTAACTTAAAATAATTAACTCTTTACAGTAGGCCCTGAGGAAAACAATTCCCCTCAGGGCCTATGTCATCTTTGGGGATGCCGTGTGGAGGGTCTTTTTAACAAAGGAAGAATGGAAGTTCTGGGAAAGAAAAAAGGTTGATGGGTGAGTAGGAATCTGGAAGTCAGTGTGTCCAGGAGTGACGGACATATAACGGCGTTGCAAGGCGATGTTTCGAGATAGTCCTGCTGGAGGGGTCAAAAGGTCATCCTCAACCAGCCTCCTCCAAACCGGTTTACCACGCAGTTGGTGGGCAGACGCATCCGCTACCAAGATATAGACAAACCTCACCCATGAACCCATGAACTCTTGGGCGACTTAAAGCAGAAGTTTTGGTTATCCAATTGATAGTTGGGCAGCACCCATTCCCGTCTCCCAAATTCAAAGTATATGAGTTGAAAACAAAATAATAATAGCAGAATATAAATTTATTACTGCGGTTACTATTTGAAGAACCCTTAATAACAAAGGGAAAAGATTTTTCGTTCAACCAAATGTCTTCATTCCAAAAAAATTGGTTAATTTATTCATACAAATTTTCGTTCATCCTTCGAGTGATCTTGTTGAAATACCAGCGGTTAGAATTTAGAAAAAATAGAACTAATTATTCAAGCCGCGATATAATTAAATAATGACTGCTCGGCGTTCAGGCCCCATCCGTATAATGAAGATTTAATTCCCTACCAATGTAATACGATAAATTATGTGGGAAGCAGATGTGCCAGAAATAATTTATTAATTTACCATCAAAATGTGCGCCCAGTCATTTCGCGGTATAGCCGAGGCTTGCAAAAATTCTAAAACGCTTTATAATACTTTGGATTTTGGTCCAATTAGTTGGTAGAGAGTTGTAACTGGGAACTTCGAACAAAGGACGCGAAAACTCGTTGGTTGTTAATAATTCTTTGAAATCTTTACCTTTGTTGGTGGTTAAAAATAAAATCAATCATAATGGTCTAAAATTATGGTAAGTTATGAATTTGATAAAGTAATAGTTCATAAATACAGGTTTTACTGAACACGTGTTCTACATGTCTGAAGTCATTGGACCGGTGGCATCAAATAATGTTACCAATCCATCATCCGTGGAGGTCATGCTGTATGGAGGGTCTTTTTCAGAAGAGGAAACACAGAAGCAAATCATTCAACAACTCAGAAATAATTCTGCGTCATTCACAATCATCATATATTGTTCCTTAGATATTCTTCTGACCGAAAATATGATAAACATTCGCTTTACAGAAGAAATCAAAGACAGAACATATGCGGCAGGTTTTCTTTATGCCACGGTCCTCCCGATTAATGTTCACAAGCACGCAATGAGCGCCTTTGAATAAATTATACATAATATTAAATGAAACCTTATGTAAAGTTAGTAAAATGGCCCACTGACGGGCGAGCATGTCCGCAGCGAGCATTGTTGTATGGATAACCGTCAGACGCGTGCGGACATGCTCAAGTAATGTCATGATCGGGCAGCCTGCCGCGGACATGCTTGTGTGACGTCATACTAGGACTGGTCGCATTTCAATAGCCGCTTGTGTAAGCGTTCGTTGAAAAACCGAACCATAAATCATTTGTGCGCACCTTTACAAGCAATGTTTTTACAAATTTGTTGAACAAACGACAAATTCGCTTGTTTGTCGATCATTACAATAACAAAAAAACATTTTTGTCTCCACAACGCCGACGGGATGTGAAAAAATGTATTTTCGATTCATCTACCGGAAGCTTTACACGCGCCAATCAACCGCTACATGGACCTGAATAAAACGCGAAGCAGTCCCGAATAAATGTTCTATTCTGCGTCGATAAACGGAGAAGAATCCCTTTGAAGAGGAGAAACAATGGATTCATCCAGCGGTTGTTTAGAGCAGTGAAGCCTCAAAGAAAATAAGAAAAACACCTCTCCAACAACGGTTACTTCCCTCGCAGATAAATTCGAGAAAGGCTTAGAGGCTGAGCGGAAACAGCCAATCAATTCACTTGATAAGCCTTCAACTTTAATTGTATTTTTATTTGTTTACATATTTTAATTAACTTATTGCGATCAATTAATTGAATTGATTTAAGGAGATCTTCCAAATCACAGGTCCCAGGCACGCAAACCATATATTGGATAAGATTTAAGATTTTCACTCTTTTATTTATTCACTAATTGATTTAAAAATATCATGTGTATCTGCTCAAGAAAGAATTTCGATATTTGAAAATGTTTGACCGAATAAAAAAAATATTGAAAAAGAGCTTATTCTACAATATGGACATTTCCATAACACACCTGATATTCGGTGTAAAATAATTAAAATCTTTAAATCATTATGTTTATAATAAAAATAAACAGACCGGAGAATAGTGTATATGTTAACGGAAATGTATGTAATCCGTCATTGTATTCAATTCCTACGAAATGTATGTAGTTCCTAAAATAAATAGCTTCGGAATTGTATACATTTCCTAGGAGTTGTATGCAATTCCAAGATTTCATACATTTTCGGTAAAGTATACATTATATTACACAGTGATTAAAAAATTAAATTATTTTTGGCATTAACATCAATTTTGGCAGCACAATTTTCACAACAAAATAAATGCTATAAAAATGTCACTTTTTTTCTCGCGCGTGCGAAACTCGAATTTAAAAAAATCACATTTTATCGAAAAATGGTTATGGCACACATTTATTTTCTGTCGGGAAATATTGAACATGATGAACAAAACGTTAGGAAATATTTATAACACCTTGTCACCACTTTAAGATTGACAAGGAGTAATTGTAGACCGTCAGAAAGATTTACAAGATATTGATTGATATCCATAAAAGGTTTTTTATTTTCTAAATGCACTCCCGTGTAATAAATTCTGTAAAGAATATTGATTGAGGGATTGATGTGAAAATGATTTATATTGAAATTTAGGATATGTAATGTTCGCAAAGCATTTCACACGCATAATATAAACGCATACACAGTTATTTAGTTATGCTTATCAGCTGTTCATTTGTTCTAAAGCTAAACGCACCAAGAATCAGATTTTAATATATTTTTTTTAAATTTCGCTAATCCACGACGCCGCGATGAACATCCATAATTATAACAATTATTATAAGCAATAATTTAGCCTGAAACACTCATCCATATTTAAAAAAACCCCCGAGAAAAGATACATGCCGCCGACGGGACTCGAACCCGCGCCCCTCTGATTGCCGGTCAACTAAACATACTTTTTCAATTTTATTATTGTGTTCCACGAACTGACGACTTTCGTGCCCAAGAAGGCAAGGTTTCGTAGTAGGACAGATTTCAACTAGCGATTCATTGAATATCTATGTTTTTGTTGTTGATAAATGCGTAGTAAATTTTGAGAAATCGTTTGATAAAACGGAAAAAAATACAGCCTACATAACCAAGCAAACACCTTTGAACTGCGGCGACGGAAATCTGATTTCAGCATTGAATAGAATTATCTAAAGAGAACCTGTTTTTGATTTTGTGACGGGGGTACTGGACCCCTTTTATTAATTTACTAAGGCTGTTGAATAATTCACATTAGCGGTTAGAGGAGGGTTGGAAGATCAAGTTCAACGACACTGGAATAGTTTTCACTAGAAGGGTCTCTGTCTTGTCAGCTATACTAACCGCTTTTACATTATTTGTTCGCTGACTCCGGGAGAGACCAAATCAAAGGAAATGGTAAATTTGTGGTGAATGAATTAAATTGTTATGATATCCAAATTTAACTTAACCGAATTATTTTTAACTAAAGTCGATTTTGGGAATCAAATAATACTGATTCGGCTATTATAAGCACCTGATACCCTCAACTGCGATTCCGATTAGCGGGTTCAAATCCCGACGCGATTTGTTTAATGAATTAGTGTTGTTTCACATTTGGTTAATTAAAAATAATATATTATAGTACATTTTCGTCACGTTCCAGAGTGGAAGACACTTTTACTATCGCCCTGCTAAGACGATCGTTCATAATTGAAACGTTGCTTAAAATAGATTTAGCCGCATTTAGTGACCAGCTAGGTTAGTCATGAAGTTTCCAACTATTCTCTTCCCCTCCTTCTTCCCTTCCACAATTACTTCAACCGCAGAACATACCCCCGGTGGGGATGCCATAGTCTCATTGGTTCTGGACGGTTGGGAACAGTTGGGACTCCTTAAATATCGATTTGGTTTGTTCATTTCAGAAGAAGTAGCAAACATGTTACACATATTTTTTACCGAATTTTGCATGAAGAGAAAAAAGGGAAGGAGATGAGAGTAACTGGCTATACAATCTCATAACTAATCGTAATACTCGTACATACAATAGAAGTAACTTTCTATTCTGTTTGATGGTGACCAGGGTGGTACTGAACCACATAAAACAGCATAAATAATATCGAACATTAAAGTCTTAACACTCCGAACACCAGCCGCCATAGACCAAAAGCCAACTGTGGAAAAATTTTCATCAAATACTTGAGAATCTTATTACGAACCTACTGACCACCTCAACGCCAGAGGAATGCGAAATTGGCTTGAAAACTCATTTGTGTTTACATGAAATTTTCATCATTATTTTGAACGATGTTTACAAGGAATATATAATAGGAATTTTACCACCACGTTAAGAACAATTGGTTGGGAAAATACAGGAACAAAGGATATCCATCGTTTTTAAGCCAATAAAATCGTTAGTTAGTACTTATCATATTTCAACCTTAAACTAATACTGTACATGTGGGCTGGGAGTTCGAAAATATTGTATGCGCCACTGAACACAAATTTTATAGAAGCGTTATCTTAATATAAAGCTGTCTGGAAGAAATCTAATCGAACTAGCGTCGAGCTCTCATCGGTACATTTTACGAAATAACACGGTAAAAATGGCGGCTTGTGCTACAAAAACGTGTAAAAATAGAAGTGAAAAGGAGAATAAACCCAATTGTCGTATTAAATTCCATAGGTAAGCATTATTTTACAACATTTTAAGCTTATTCAGATCATATAATCAGTTAAATAACATATACCACGACATCGCGATATATCTGGAGAGGCATTTCTCGAGTGTTCTCGTTGCTGTTTACTGGGGTAAGTAAATTATGAAACATTTGGAAAAGTGTCTTAACTAAATACAGCAACCAAATATTCGACTCTGAAAATAGCTACGAACTTTACTTTGCCGTATTTGGACTTCGCGAGTTCGTTCAAAAGGTGGCGAGCAATTCGCGCTCCCATGTAAAAAGGTCTACTCATGCAAAAGCAGATTTTAATTTTAATAACTCAGTTGCGGGGCATACGTCATTCCTATGTCTACCTACGTTAAATTGTCGTGAAAACAAGCTTATGTGCCTAACCAGTTAAGAACTAAATGGTGATATTATAATGCGAGATGCCTATATACTGTCAGATTGATTTATTAACGAATCACAGTCAACCTATAACCCCGCGTTCCGCTACAGTTGGTGTTTACCCCTGGCCCGTATGTTCTCGCCTAGTAATATTCATATATCTATGCAAAAGACCTATCGACTGCTAGGCCCCAGATAGGCCAATTAAGTTGATTATCTCCTCATCACAGTCACAACACAAATAAATAAAAAAATTAAAACATTATCTAATGTTTGGTAATGCAGATGGATAATTGAAAAAAAAGCGTCATCAAAAGGCTTCAGCAAATGATTTTACAAAAGTAATAAATGTTGAAACAGAAATGGTTCTGGATATTGTATTTTGTTTATCATGCCGAAAATTTTGTAATTTATTTATTTCATTTGTCAATGATAAAAAAAAAAATAAAAAACGCTCTCAAATATGATTGCACAATGACTGTTTATAACGGCTAATAAATAAAAAATTAAAATTATAGTTCAGTGTGTCGATGGATGTATGAATCCAACCCGCTGCAGTGCAAAATGATGGGTCTAGAGAGGCCAGCTGGAAAGGTCAGAGGGTATTCCCAAACGGGCCTCTCCCGATCTGGCCGCCATGACCTGAGCCCACTCATCTGATGAAACCCTGCTAAGTATCAAAACGTAGCGAACCATTTATGACTTAAGGCAGAGGTGTTGGTTATCCAATATTTGAGCGCGAGGGTAGATGAAATTTGATTTCGTAAGATTTTTTCCTTCACCTTTTCTTCAATTTTCTCCTAAAAATATGATATTTTGTCATGAAACGTTTCGAAGTGACATTACATGTGCTAAGTACGAACAAAAAAGCATCTACGTGCGTACATTTAAACATGAGGCAGGTTGGCGTTATGTGTAGAGCAACTTAATTATAAACATGCACCTTCACTTCACCTGTGAATTTTAACTAAAGTTTCACTCACAAAATGAGTAAATTTCCGTTCAGCTTTAATGCTGCATCAAAATTTAACGGCTGCTCTGGGAGTTCAGGACTAACCGTCACTGTGCACGCTTCTTCACTCTTCATTCCTCACTCATCTCCTTCATGATCTGCGGAATATTAAATGTGGTGAACAGGCGAGATAATAGAAAAAACATGGCGCAGGTGGCAGAGATTGAGCTAGTATAGGGAAGGTGTATCCACCATGCATCACCTACCAAGAGTCCCGTAATATTATAATATTACTTACTTAAAGAAATAAAATCATTTTCTACTTTATAAGAATACGTGGAACGGGGTGTTTTAACAAACTATGAATATCGTTACAAATGTGTGGTAAATTTACTAAAAAACTTAATATTTTATTCAATTGATAAACGACAGTGTATGTGAAAACCTTTCTAATTAGATATTGATTAAAAATAGTTCATGCAGAGATTATACGAATAATACAATACTATTGAATGTGACCTTATAGATTATCTTTGCAAACCGTCTCGCATATTTAAAAAAAATAAATTAACAATCTTCTACCATGATATGTCACGGAGAACAAACAGTTAATTGTTTTAATATTATGTCTTCTTTTTTCTTTCTTTTTTTCTTTCTTCTCTTTCTCTGTACACTTACTATGTTTTATATTTCATTTTCATTATTATTATTTCTGTTTTTTTCACTACTAGCATATCCGTCTAGTAACAACTTAACCTTAATTACGCATGCTGTGAACATTTTTAATTGGAGTGTTAATATGTGTGCACATTCCAGTGGCAATATCATTAATGTAATTATTGTTAGCACTATGCACATGTTAATTAATTGTGAAATAACATAAATTAATCGGAATGGGAGTCTAAAGCCTTACCGCTGGATTTCGCCGGCTGTCATTGGACCAGAATTACAATCACAAACACACAACTGAAATTAGTATTTTTTATACTTGAGCAGACAACACAAAAATCACGGTATAGTCGGAATTCTTGACGCATCAGTTCCAATGACAAATTAAACAGATGTGTGTGATGTTTTAGTTCATGTTTTAGTGTTATAAGTTATAAATAACCGCGGCCGTGTTACATCCACTAGGATTCACATCTTTTCTACTGTGACAAGCACGATAGCACTATCTATTGTTAATGTGACTCGCCACTAGCGCAATTTCACCGAACTGCCTTTTCGATACATTTAAAACCTCTTCGTCCTGCATCAAAGCAAAAATAAATGTGAGAAGTCAATTTGTTTCGCTGATATGTTTATGTAATTTTATGAAATATGTATTACTGAATTATGTAAAATTTGGACGTACGTTTGTGAAAGCCCAATAGCGTTCAATAAATAAATTAATGTACCTCTTTTCGAGTATTGTTGAATAACTGAAAACTGACATATATATTTGAATTGTTGATTATTATAAATATAAAATTCAAAACGTAAGCTCTCGTGGCTTCACCAACCAAAATATTTTAATGGAATATTTTAGTGGTTTTGAGTTTCAATCAAAAAATAAATCATTTCATGCATTTTAGCGTGTACAAATTTTAATCGCAGAATGAAACTCATTAATTCAGAGAAAAATAATTTACTCTTCAATGTACTGTTTTTTTAATTATTTATTTGAATTCCAGAACGAAATTAAATTATATTTTTGTTTATTTAACTAGAATGGTTACCTAAATAAAAACATTACAATATTATGCGCCCTTGAGGTGATTTCTCAGAAAAGCGGCGCTCTAAAATTGTCCAATAATTATTATGGAGGCATTTTACTTATTGCTTTAACCTTTGTTGGCCGGAAGGCAATTTTATAGATTTTCCTTCACGTAGCCAATGAATTGCTTACCATATCGTGCATATATGGTGGTCAAATATATATCATCATGTGACAACATACAACAAGATAACACGGCTAATTGCACGATTACATGATAATGTAACGTGTTTTCGACGTATTAATGAATTGTGCGCTTGAGCGAATGAGTTTATTATTTATTGTATATACATATATTATTATACTCGTGTGGTTTTCTTACGTTTCAGACTTGTTTTGTAATCCTTTCAGTGTGTCCGTGCTACAAAAATACTGAAAATTTTGATTATAACTAGGTGAAGGTACTTTTTAAAAACTTAATCGGTAATAAAATTATCAGATTTCTGGTTTTAGCTTTAAATTACTTCTCCTCAGAAAATCGCTTGGAAAGAGGGTTAATAAAATGCTTGGCAATAAGGTACTATCAAAGCCACTGAGTGATGAAAAAGATTCTTAATAATAATGTACCATTTTGTTTTGAAGAGTTTTAATTTTCAATGTACTATCGTTAATTAAATTTTATTTTTTCTGCTACCGGTTTCGACACATCCGTGCCATTCACTAGCAAACTTAAAACTTTTAAGTTTTAGTTTTAAGTTTGCTAGTGAATGGCACGGATGTATCGAAACCGGTAGCAGAAAAATTAAAATTTAAGTAACGATAGTACATTTAAAATTAAAACTCTTCAAAAAAAAATATCTAGAAATTGTTACATAGTTAATGCCCAAGACATACAAAAAAAATAATAATGTACCAAACTGAAAGGAAGGAGAAAGTTTTGGGAAGGAAAAAGGTATCAGGGTTCTTTGGGAATTTGGAGGTCAGTGTGTCCAGGAGTGAAGGACGTATGAATCCAATGCCTCCCGCTGCAGTGCAAGACAATGGGTCGAAAGATACCAGGTGGGGAAGTTTGTAGGGAGGAAAGGTCTTCCTAAACGGGCCCAAACTGATCTGGCCCACCAAGACCTGAACACACATCACCTGATAAACCCGGGAACCCTGACTAAGTTACCAAATGTAGCGAACCACACGGAGAAAAATGTTATTCTAAAATACGATAATTTTATTCGTAAAATTCGTTAAAAACGGGACTGAAGTTCTTACGAACAAATTAACAGGGTTTCAATGTTTATTGGCGGGAATATGTAAGAATAATTTGTTGGTATACGTAATTTCGTACGTATACCAATAAATTATTCTTACACTTTCCCGCCAATAAACATTGAAACACTGTTAATTTGTTCGTAAGAACTTCAGTCCCGTTTTTAACCATTTTTACGAATAAAATGATCATATTTTAGAATAACATTATTCTCCGTGCACTTGGAGTGACCCATAGCAAAGGTGTTGGTTATCCAATACCTAAATATATTTTTTTCCTTTAAATTTTCTTCGCTTTACTCATGTGATGTTTTATCATGAAATCGTTTAAAGTGATATTAAATGTGCTAAATACAAACGAAATAGCATCTACGAGTGTACATTAAAACATTTTTTAAACATGATGCAGGTTATCGTTAAGTGTAAAGCAACTTAATTGTAAACATGCACCTTCACTTCACCTGTGAATTTCATACAAACACTCAGGTATTAATTTTGTAAATATTCGTTAATAATTATTTTCACTTCTCCGATTTGAACTATGCACAGTTAGGTAAAAAATATTGGTGATATGTAAAATTTTGTAACTAGTAAAAAATTCAAGGCAATGGTTAAAAACTATTTTAAAATTTACGATTTTTTTCTAATGCATGACTACGAAGAAAACTTTCTTGAAATTGATCAAATCAGTTGTATAATTTAACTCGGAACAACCGAAATACTGTTGTAGATGTCACAGCAAATATTTAATACGATTAAGAGAACATGAACATTACATAAGACGGATTGCCCAAAGTTAATTACATACTATCATCATATAAAAGTCTTACTTCGCGTGAAAAGAGTTGAGGCAACATTCTTTATGAGCAGAATGAAGTTCACAAAGATTACCACAAAATTTAAACCATGAATATGAAGTATAAATTTCTCCGTTTAAAACAGTGGTTTTTCATTTTAACCTCAAATTGGGCACTTGAATTATTTCTCAGTTGACATTGTCTGGGTTTAAAAATTATTCCCCGCTCGAGTGCTATAAAGTATGGACTCGGTGTACTTTATACAATGAGATATTTAAATAGGAAAGCCGAGAACAAGAAATTCATCAGAAAAATATTCGCCGAGAGCTATTTCAGAGGGCAATATTGTGCAGCGTTATTTAAAAAAATTCTATGCTTGGGTTTTTGTTTTGGACACTTAAATATATCGACAGTATATACGAAAAACTCTTCTGGCTATTTCTTATATAAAAAACTTCAGGTGAAAACATGGCAAAATACTTTTAGCTGAAAACAGTTTTTTCTTACAAAAACAATACCGTTCAATATTTTTGTTTTTTCGAAAACTATCGCTGAAACGAGTCAAATGTCAAATCCCTCAAAATTTTTAATAGATTTCCAATTTAACATAATTTAAGGAAAACATTAAATGCTTCTGTGCGTTATTCCTGCGTAAAATTCACGTTCAATGAACGTCTTAAAAAAAAACCATGATATGATTATTTTACAGTCTTCCGCTTCCACTTTAAAACTTCCATTTTTAACTTTTTTTTTTTTTTTTACATCAGCTCCACACAGGAGGTCATCTTTAAAGATGCTGTGTGGAGGGTTTTTTATGGAAAAGGAAGAAGGAGAGGAAGTCCTGGGAAGGAAAAAGGCTTGAAGGGTGGGTAGGAATCTGGGGATAAATATGTCCAGGAGTGATGGACGTGTGAAGCCATCCCTCCCACTGCGGTGCAAGGCGATGGGTCGAGAGGGTCCGGCTGGAAAGATCAAAGGTCTCCCTCAACCAGCCTCTCTCGATCCTGCCTGCCACGCAGATGGTCGGCAGACGCATCCACCCCCAAATCCCGGACAAACCTAACCCCATAAACCCGGGCACCCCTGCTAAGTCACCAAACGTAGCAAACCACTTAGGGCGACCTGTGGCAGAGGTGTTGGTCGTCCAATAAATGGTTCCCGGGGCGGCGATACCCATACCCGCCTCCCAAATTGTGAACTGTTTTAAACACATAAAGTGTACTTAGTTGGATAAAATAATATCAGGAATCATTGAACCATATCACGTAAAAATTTTCTGAAGTTTAGTTTCGTGTGCGTTTGTTTCTCTCTAAAGTTCTATATATATTAATTTGCTCTCTCTTATTGGAACACAGCAGTAAAACCAAAACCACCAAAACCCAAGCAAAGACACAGAATCTAGATGGCGTACTGTTTATTTATATAGATCCTCCGATAATATTATTTTATAAGCCATTCTATTTGATATGCTACGTACTTCAATAAACCATGTTAAATTAGCACATAGTACGAGGATAGCAGCATGCTAACATGAATCATGTCCTAGGTTGAGCTAGTTTTTGATGAAAATTTCCTAGGACACACAAAGCATATGAAAATTTCAATCAATTGCTATCAACTTCTGAAAAGAATACCTATAAAATAGGTTTCCACGAATAGCTATGGAGTGGTTCAACTACCGTTGTTTTAGGAGAAAAAATATTTTGAGAGAACAATAAGTATAATAACTAAAATAACTCAAAGTGGTTTGCTTGTGGTTTCAATATTACAAGGTTGCAAGAATTAAACTCAGGAAAAAAAACTTTCTTACTTAAAACAAAAGTATACACGCGGGTGTGACAGTTACCTACGCAATTTAACAGGCAATTCGCAAGGATTTTATCCAGAGATTCCCGAGCACTTTTGAACGTTAAAAACGAAGAAGTCATTTAGAAATTAAAAAAAAAATCGATCACTCGTCGCCACTGGGTAGAAAGCCTAACGGGTCACGTAATATGCATTATTTTCTCGTTCCAGCAGTACGATAACAGACGAGACCGAGCGCGTATCATGTAATCCCTCGCGACTAGTAGCAGTGTGATCAGCGGCGTCATGTGATAATTTTTTTGTTCTTGTTTTTATGTGAAAAAAAAATAACACTGGACTGCAAAATGATGTCTACATTTTTTACTTAAAAATGCGAATTTACTTAGGAATTGCGGGTTAAAATCCTTCGGATACCTATGTATATGTTTTAAAATACAAAATTTTCAATTATCTATAGAATAAAATATCAGAAAAATGCGCTTCACGGATATCCGCGCAAACTTTTGATGAAATTTATGATAACATCGTTGCATAAATGTTGTGGTTCGATTGTGGATCTCCGCCAAATTTTTGCGGCTTATTGGCATATGTTTGTGACTTCAAAATAGAAAGAGGTCGCTTGCAGTATCAAATCACACAATTTTGCTGGCCAATTCTAATCCGCATTTCTTGAAATTACACGACTAGGAAAATTATGAAAAGAAAATTTAGATATTTACGAAAAAAGAAAATTCTGAATTCCGGAAAAAAATAAGAAGAAAGAAATTTCCGAAAAAAAAATCCACTAAGTTCATGAACCGTTTTTGCAAAACTTTCTCCACTTATACAGGGTGTCCGGGGGTAAAATGCATTTACGTCGGGAGTAAAAAAAATGAATAACTTTTTCCGAAATTCCAACTTTTGTTTTCCCATACAAAAAGACGTTTTAAAATATAATAGATATCTCCGTTAAATTATTATGTACGGGCAATTGGGAAGCCACGTGTTGTCATGTTGTTCGCGTAAGTATTTTACCGTATGGAAGTTATGAAAATATGATAACTTGAAAAACATCAGATAATATCTGTAGGCGTTCTTTTTCAACTTCATGAAGCGAGATAGCAGGCAGCTCGGGAGATAAGATATCTGCTTTGTGTATTTATAATGTAAAAACGGCACCGAACCCACCGGCCTCGGTGGCGCAGTTGGCAGCGCGTAAGTCTCATAATCTTAAGGTCGTGAGTTCAATCCTCACCCGGGGCATTTCTTTTTGTGTTTTGTATCAGTCATATTTCAATGTCTTTATTATTATAAATTTTTTTTAAATCCCGATTAAGTGATAAAACTTTTTAAAAAATATTATTTCTGGCCTTCACTCTCCAATTTTTTAATTTTAATAACATTTCAATTATTTATTTTTTTATTTTTTCAAATTTAGATTTTTATTAAGTATTAGTAAATATATCTACAAATTATCAATAAGTAATGATACAGAAATATATATTTGTATTTTTCGTAAATTTAAAAAATACTATGTTTTTTATAATTAATATTCTATTCCCATTTTTATCATTAGGAGAGTATTTATAATGCAATACATCCAAGGTAGGCATAAAAATACTAAATACATAAATTATGATTTGGTGTTATTTATTGTAGTGATTTTTCATAAAATTTTAACGCAAATCAGCAAAATGATCGAGAACATTATTATATGACCAAACTGTTTATATTATTAGCTTCGAAGAACAAGCAGGTAACCTTAAAATGTTTGTAGCGAGTATTCTCGTAGAGTAAGTAGGTACAATAATAGATCCAGCGAGGCGTGAACGGGCGCTATCAATACATCCGCAAACTAGACCTACATACACTGATACACCGGTCATACAAATATAGCTAAAAGAATAGAGTTAAATATTTTTTAGTATGTACGATGATTTGGAATATTAGTGTAATTTGAGACGGTTTTGGGCGTTTTCATATCTCAAACTGAGAAACTTGTAGGTATTACTCAGTTAAAACTAAATTTGTCGTGTTATGGGGGAATGGTTAGAAAACATGTATGATTTATTTGCTGGTAGACCCACGGTACTGCCACAAAAGCGTAGCCTTTGCTAAGGATTGCACTACAGCTAAGAGTATTACAGTATTTGTATCCAACAATATCTTCACAGGATCATTTATGGATTAGAAAAAAATATTCAGCATGCGATTATTGAACGATTCTATAGGGTCTAAAAGGCGAGGCAATGGGCTGTAGGTAAATTCACAAATAATGCAGATGACATGACGCCAACAATCATGATCCTTGACTGTGTGCTGTGTAGGTGCCCCAATGACCCCAGTGACCAGAGTGGAGGCGACCCGGAGGTAGACCAAGGAAGAAGTGAACTGACGACTTGGAGGATTGGAGTAGGACAGAAAGGCCTGAGGACTTAAGAAGCAATGAACCGGAGCTATTTGGAGAGTATTTGCGGAGGGACAAAGCACCCAGCGCGGTGAAGATAATGAAAAAAATCTTTCGTATTAATTGTTTTCAAATCTTCTCTAGTTTAGTTTGTAGAACAAAATTTTATGTTCATTTTTCTTTCTTTTATACAATCAATAAATACAATTTAACACAAGTTTGTGCTCATCAGGACCTGTAGAAAGATTATTTTCTTTAGCAAGCTTCATTTATTCCCCAACAAGAAACCGTTTGTCTGATATGCATTTAAAAATATACTGTTCATAAAGGGAAATTCTTATTTTACTGATAAGTAGCTGGGCTGGATTAATTTCTATTTACACCTATAACATCTGGGTCCTATACCACAAAACTTTACAAGTCTATGAAGTGGAGCGCAGATGAGACATGTGACATGTCCTTTCAAGAATATGATTAGTAAATTTTTGCACGTCTCTGCTTCGCTCTGATCAGCTTTGCTTTTATGGAAACGCACTCTTAGATAGGGATACTTACGACAATTTATTGCAAACAAAGGTTCTGAAAGTATTTTGTAATTTGTATTTTGTGTTTTAAATAAAAAAATGGTAAAAATACTGCATTTCGTATTTTGTATTTCAAATACACGACTTGAAAGTATTTTGCCCAACCCTGCATTTAGGTACTATAATAATGAAAAACAAATTGCGTTAATAAAATCAATTGAATTAAACGGTTGTTCTAACTCACTAGAACTGTAGTAATTCGCATATTAATAGGAAAATTCCACGTTTTTTTATTGCTTAAAAAAATTAAGCAAAAATTACGATTATTATAGAATTATTATTTTATGTTGACGAATAAATTTTATACAGCGAGTCTAAGTTTCCCATTTTTGTAATACCGCCAAAACGATATTTTGGACGTACATTCATAAGCGTTGCCCGGCTTTGAAAAATTTCTGTCAATAGTACTTTGTTGTTTGTTGACGTGCGTATTTGGCATCGTTGCCAACCACGGGCGGTTTTAGTTATGTCGGTTTTTGATCGTTTTAAAATGAATAAATTTAAATGAAAATATAAAAAACCAACATTTTAGTAGGATGATTAAAATCAGAAAAACGATCTTTAAATATTCCATACATTTTCAACAGAATCCCTCGTTTGTGAAAATACCCTATTATATACAGGGTAATCACTAAAGACCAACATTTCATTAACATTTTTTCCAAATAATGTCAGGAATCACTAGATAAAATAAGTCACGTCCGTCCCTTTAACACCTTATATATATCTATATATGATGTCGTCAGCTTATACTTTCGTTCCCTATTGATAATTTTGTTCTATAAAAAATCTAACTTTTTCAAGTTATTGACGGTTTTAACTTCCAACAGCTCGAAACAAAGTTAACAACATTTGACTTTTAATTTTCAGATGTTGATTTATATTGCCCAGCGAAGACTTCGCACGTCACCAACATCACTACTCTGTGAGGAGAGGCGGGTGAATTACGTAAAAATAGTGGCCGTTTTCAAATGGGGAAAATTTCCCCACTTCCGCAAGGCGTTAGAAAAATACGGTGGTTTATTGTGGAGCGCGTTTGGAAAGGTGCCACAGGTGCCAAAACACTCCGTTTCCTCCCTGCCCTCTGCCTCTGGTCTGACGCAATTAGCCAGCACTCACCGACTGGAAAATAACGACCGTAATTCCAATTGCTAACTATATACATATGTATACTACGTTCGATTCGCTATAGCGTATTCCGATGGAATTGTTTGAAAAAGGAATAACTAGTAAGTTACGGTGATTTATTATTGAGTTATTATGCCGTTTCAGTGTTTATTGGCGGGAACATGTAAGAATAACCATTGAAACACTGTTAATTTGTTCATAAGAACTTCAGTCCCGTTTTTACGAATAAAATGATCGTATTTTAGAATAAAATTTTTCTCTGCAAATGTCATTCCCATTTGGATATTTGTGTAATGTAGTGGAAAGGGTTAGAAAATGGGGAAGAGGAAGGTGGGGAAGTATCTGACTATTCAGATCTGGTCACAAAACACGGCTAAAACGTTTCAAGCAAGGTTTCAATTCTGAATGGTGGTATTACACCAGAACGATACTAAGAGTATCTTCCACTTTGGAAGGTGCCGAAAGTATACTATCCCAGTCTCGGTTGTGATCGTTATTTTTTTTTATTTTTCTGTGTCTTGTTTTTTTTCATGTTTACGTTTAGATTTATTGGTATTATCTTCTTCTTCAATGATATATTACATTGCTGAGAATAACCTTCAAAAGTAATTATGAAAGAAAGTCATTCTAATAAAAATTGAGGCTTTTTTATTTATATAAAAATGATGCCACAAAATACCTATGAGAGAAATGGTGAAATCAATTTCATTCCACATAATTTAATTATTGACTTTTACCCGTAGGCTTCAGATACGATTTGCGGATATGCTTCTTCCAATCAATTAAAATCTGATTGTTTCTAGTTCTGATAGGCGCTGGGTCCGGTGAGGGATTATCTCAGGGAGTGGTGCTGGGTGGGGCAGGTGGGGAGGGGGCGAAGGCTGTATGCTGGAGGCGCCCCCGGCTCCTGGCACTGATTGATGTACTCCGCGCAGCGGATGAAGGGGGCTGGGGGCCACCCGGTCAGGAGGGGGCGGTGTGGTGATATGCTCAGGGGGTCGCAGACGCATACAGTTTGTCAGCCTGACACAGGGTAGACCATATTTTTGATTCCACGTAATTTTTTGTAGTTTTCGCATAAAGTCGACTTTTGCGGAAGTTTGGTTTTTCTCTTCTCTTTATGAACATTTTTGATGCCTACTGGTTCTAACTTAATCAGGCTTCATTAGGGATTTATAAGTATAAATATATGCGGTATAAAATAATTTTACTGTTTTTAGTAAAATTTTCGTTTTTGATGATTTTATAAAAACATCCGTTTCTTGCTGTATAACTAACATTTCAGAGTTAGGTGTTCTTTTGCAAAAAGTTCTGACTTTTTTTTTAAAATAAGTGATTATAAAACCTCTATGAAAATCAAAGGATACCTTCATTGATTCCAATGCATACACATATGGAACTCAACTCAAGGATAGACTACCAACAAGGTGTTGTTATTCTATCCTATCGCAAGTCACAAAGGCCTCGATTTTTTTCTTTATTATTAACAAGCTTCTGCCCGCGACTTTGGCTGCGTAGGATTAGTACTTCGAGTAATCTATTTTCTTTTCCTTGGTCCCATCTACGTTTATACCAAAATTCTTAACCTATTTATTTAAAAAATGTATAATTCTTGATTCAATTCATTGATTAGGCGAGTACTTCAAATAAATTCAGTAATTTAAATATTTTCCAAAATAGACTTTTGATTTAACAATCATTTTTTTTTTTACAAAATGTCATTCTCAAATTTTGACGTTTATTAAGCTAAAAAAAAAAATATTATTTTCAATAAATTGAAAATAAATAGCAAGATTATTCTGATGTATGAGCTATATTATTGTAAAGTTTCATTAAAATCCATTCATTAAATTTCGATTTAAAGAGGAGCAAACATACATACATCCATACAAACTTTCACGTTTATAATATTAGTAAGCTAATATTTCACACAAGAGGAAACACAGTTTCCTTCATTTCATTTACACTTCTATCTGTATAGAAGGTGTCTTTTGAGAAAAGGAAGCGGTCAATCCGGGTTCTGAATAGACTTACGCTAATGCCTGGGTTACACGACGCTATACTCTAAATGTGGTTTTAGGGCTTAGCCTATTACAGATTATAATGTTGTAGCATCACACGGAAGCTATAATCTTCCTATATCATGTGCTAAGGGGAGAGCGGGAGTGCACGGAATATAATATTTTTTTACGGGAACCTTTACCTTGACAGCTGAAAACCGCCTATCCATTTCAGTGTGGGTACTGCCGCCCGGGAGCCATTTATTGGACGACCTGACCTTTGCCATAGGTCACCCCAAGTGGCTCACTACGTTTGGTGACTTAGAAGGGGTGCCTGGGCTTAGGTTTGTCCGGGACTTGGGGGCAAATGCGTCTGCCGACCATCTGCGTGGCAGGCCGGATCGCGAGAGACTGGTTGAGGGAGACCTTTTCGACCCATACCCTTGCACCGCAGTGGGAGGGATGGCTTCACACGTCCATCACTTCTGAACATATTTATCCCCAGATTCCTACCCACCCATCAAACTTTTTTCCTTCCCAGGACTTCCTCTCCTTCCTCTCCCATAAAAAACTCCCCACACAGCATCTTCAAAGATGACATAGGCCCTGAGGGAATTTTTCCCTCAGGTTTTCCTGTGTGGAGCTAATGTAAAAAAAAGCTCTATAAAGAGGGGTAGCATCATTTTCAAATATCACTCGGCAAAAGATCACGTCATATCGTCTAGGCCACGCCCACACGCTTAATATATTATCTGTATCGTGTAACACGTCTGTATAGGAATTGTATGGCGAGCGATATTGAGATATATAAAATAACCCATTGACAGTATAGCTTCGTGTGCCAGTAGCATAACTACGGCCGGCGGATATACCTCGAAATAATTACTTGAATTAGGCGATTGAAGCCAAATAAAAAAAGCTTTGAATTCAAGGCCAAGTTTGTATTTACGATTGTTCAGAACCATATTTGAAGTAGTTATCAAGATCTCCGAGTTGGAGTTATTTCACTTGTGTTGTGAGTTTGGCTGGAAGCCGCTGATTGTGGCAATGATTGATGTTATGAAGGAAGGCTAATGATGGATGAAGTGGGTCAGGCCTTCACCGCGGGGAGAAGAGGGTTGACTTCTGCTTGGTAGCGGGAGCTTTCTCCATGCGTTAAAAGTATTATAAATATACCATGGAAGTAAGAAGCTATGGAATGGCTGCCTCTAAGGAAAGTTTGGTAAGAAGCTTTTAGACCATACATGGAATCAAAGAACGAACGTTTGAAATTAGGGACGGATAAAATTGTAGAGATATCATTAGGCGCTTTTAGTATTTTCGCGGAAATGGTAGGTACAGTGACGGGAATGTCTAGCGCCATCTCATTTCTTTAATACGAGTGAGGGAGAGGCAAGAAAATTATTACTTTTTAGCATATCCCATAGTCGTATTAAATAAATGAGTTGCCGCAATCCGTTACCGTCTCCATGTCGTTTACGCGGGAATTATAAAAGTCAAGCCAATCAATATAGAAATATCGCTATATAGTAATCTTCATGGGCATGTTTACAACAACTCATCAAATTTTCATCGCAATCGGATGAATAGTATATGAAATAATTTCATAACGCCAGAGCTTACTATCCTATAACCACCACGGGCATGCTCACATCAAACACCCAAAGTTTCATCGTAATCGGATGAACGGTATGGCGGCGCATAACATACGAACGAACAAACAAGCTAGCAAGCCAGCAAGCAAATAAACAAACTAACAGACAGACAAACAGACAAACAGACAAACAGACAATCGACAAACAGACAGACAGATAGACAGACAGACAGCCAGACTAACAGACAAACAGACAAACTGACAAAAAAACAAACAAACAAACAAAAAAACACGTTAATTTTTAAAAGTCATAAAATACTATTTCACTAGTATAACCTACTACTTTTTTTTACTAAAATGCTCCTTACATAATTACGAGCGCTTAAAGCATGTTTTATCAAAATAAATAAACACATTAACGATATACTAGATTTCTTAAGTTACTAACGAGCGAACTCTCGGTTGTTATTAACGTTATAATAACATGTGTGATGTATGTCACCAATACCATTTTATCATTTGGACGGTTCCGAAGAACAATGCCGGATCTGTTGACAATTGAAAATCGTTTTGTTGGTTCCTTTTAATTTCATTTTGATGATTTAACATTCTGTTAAAATGTATTGTCATTTTTTTTTTAATTAATGAAATTAATTGCAAAATATTAAAACAATACCACATTTCTTTATCTCAAACACAGTAAAAATGTAGAAATGGAACTTTAAACAGCTCTACTGCAAAACTAAAAAATCGCACATCCGACCTTGTTCTTCGGACCATCGATTTTAAAGTGGTTATTATTTTTTTTAAATTTAAGAATGATTATGAATGTACTTTTGAGTCTGTACAAATATAGTTTAATAACTCAGGTACGGGACATACGTCATTCCTATGTCTACCTACGTTAAATTATCGTGAAAACAAGCGTATGTGTCCAAGCGGTTAAACGTAAATTTGTTAATAAAAAAAATAAAATGTAGTCCAAATTCATTTAACCTAAATCCTCAAAACGGCCCTTTACTTACTTACCGCTACCATGGCAACGGGTAACCGGTTGACCAGCAGCTGAGAATAAAAGTTTAAAAATGCTTGCAACTGTACAGGGAGGTTCCAATAGAAAGAAAGATTATTCCCCGTTTAAAATTTTTTAAATAAAAAATTTAATATTGATTTATTTCATTAAAAACTTGCTTTAATATATACCTACATTCAAGTAAACAATTAAAATGCTCAAAAAGCACGATGATAAATTATTAATTATCGTGTATTTCTTGAAAGCATTTTTTGATCATAAGTATTTATGATTTTTCAATAATGTCTAAACAAAATAGGTGTGTAAAAAAAAAAAGAAATATTTTAATTTGTAAAACCTTAAATAAATAGAAAAACTCCGGTATTTTTGTCACAAAACACGATTTCAGATTTATTTTTTAATGTTTTAAATTTATCTAAAATTAAAATTTTTAAAACTGTATTGAATAGTGATTTGAAATTTGATTATGTGATTTGAAATTTGTGTTGTTTAATAGAATCTATCATTTGAAAATTGAACAAATCTGCCAACGACCAAAGGTATAACCTAAATTTATTAAAAATACACTTAGTTTTTCAAAATTTTAAAACTGCGTGTACCAGATAAAATAACAATCTTTCAAAACCAATTTATGTTTTCTTGTAAAAATGAGTCAATACATCTCGAATTTGATTTAAAAAGGACTAATTTCCGGTATTCTCTGATAATACCTTCTTAACTATCAGTTACATTAAAATTATGCTTTCTTTTTCCGCCGGAAAATGGAATCTATTGCCATTCCATAGCTTTTTACTTCCGTGGAATATACGGACAAGACTAGAATGTTCAAATATTACTTTCTCATCCGATATATCATTTTGAAATGACTATATCATTGTCAGTGGAAAAAAGTTATTTAATTCAATTTTTTGCAATTCAACAGCTGAGCAGAAGATGCACGAATAAAATAATGAATTATAACACACAACAGAAGTCACGGAGTTAAAAATAATCAACATAAGTTTTTAAACAACAAACAAACGCTCGTTTGTGGGGGGAGAATTTGCTTGTAATGGCTTTAGCCGTGTTTGGTAACTAGATTACTAGACTTCCTCTTCCCCATCTCATAGCCTTCCTCACTATCTTCAGCCTCACAATATACGACAGTTGAGGATGACATTTATTTCTCCGCCGGCTTCAGACAGTTGGGAGCAGAAGGGACTCTTGTGCGGTATTTACATTAATAAAAAAATAAACATTACTTTAAGTGATCGATAAAAACATTGAACAGAAAAAAATACGAGTGTGCTTTAGACCACACGACTGAAGTCAATACTTCTTTAGCTCCATCCATATGTATGTCAATATATATGTTTATATGTATAAAATATATACCTGTATATACATATATTAATTTATTATCATTCACCTCGCCCGACCAAGCCACGCGCATCGACGTCCGCTCCTCCCCGCGTTTGGCGCGTCACTGGTATTTCAAAATACTAAAATATTTCATGCACTGGCTAAGAGAAGAAGAGAGAAAGAAAATGTGCGCGCGCACTGCTTACTCTTGCTTCTACAGTGAGCCCGTTCGCCTCGCAAAGCATTTCACTTTTCGTTACACATTCGCCAGTTTACCCCTCAAATCAAGCGTGCGTAAATAAGTATTTACTTCAAAAGATTATAAAAAAATGAATGAAATTCACCCGAATGTATTACATTATTATTGTCTGAAACTCCTTGTTTCACAGATGTTTAAAATGTCATAAGTCAAAATACATTGTTCCATATTTATTTACTTTTAATCTGAGTGAGTTAAATTCAAAACACCCTGTAGTTCTTCTATTCAACTCCATAATTCAAGCAACTTATCTCGTATTCAAATTTAATATCTCACTTTTGTTTCCGTGACGCGTATCGCCATTTCGATCTAGTGTTAAGTCAGGTCCCATCAGTTGCGATCGTAGAACGGAGTAGAGCAGAAAGCCATTTGTAGATGGGGTGTGAGTGTGTACTGTGTATGAAACTGGCGGTTTAGAGTTTGTCGCCATTAATCATGACCATTTCACGTTTGTACCGCGGGTGTCGTCTTTGATGCCCACGCACGCGGAATGCGTAATGCGATGGGAAACGGCCTTCAGTCATATTTAGTGACTGAATACTGACTCAAAATATTAATATTACCTACAAACTACAATGTACCTACACTACATACCACGTCAGCTCGAAGACACTTCATGTACCTAGCTCCAAAAATATTTAACCTTCTCCCTGACAACTTAAAAACTGAAACCCAACCCCATAACTTTAAAAAACAATTATCTCTATGGATCGTCACACTTAGGAACTATGATATATAATCTTTTTTTTTACTTAAATTAATTTGTATAACTCTAATATCTATCAATATTATAATTAACCTATTATTATAAATTATTATTATCAAAATATTTAGAAACCTCGATGTATATTATTTGTAATTTAATTTAATTTAATTTGTATAATTTAGTAAATTATAATTCAATTTATCAACCATCATACTATGTAACTTATAAATAAATTATTATTTATCTGTAACCCACATTTCCATAAATTCATTGTCATATTATCTGTAAACTACACTATCATCAATTATTTTATTATCTGTAAATTTCATTGTCATAAATTCCTTGTTATATGTATTACCTGTAAACATCATTATCATCAATTACTATATTATATGTAAATTTCATTATCATAAATTCATTGCTGCATTAACTGTAAACCTCATTATCATAATTATTATATAATCAGTAAATGTACTTCATTACCCATATAATCTGCATACTTCACCCGCCATAACACAGGGACATCCCTAGCATGGCGGGCGAAATAACACAATATGTACACTATGTATAAAATTCTTTAATAAATAAATAAATAAATACCTATCACTATATCACAATTATGGTAGGTATAAAGGTACTGTTAATATGATAGTAATCGTTTTTTTTATATTAACCCGCAGAGCCCTACCGTAACAATTTTGGTTTCGAACCAAAAATAATTATAAGAAGGCATAAAGTTTTAAAAAAATAACTCTGTCAACGGCTTGTGTTACTGATGATATACTGGCCTTTACGATTTAAACATCAAACAGCATACTTTATTTTTTTATTGAAATTTTTAATCAAAATGCACGTCACAAAATCGAAAAACATGTATTTCAGAACGTAAGTATATCTACGTGTCTTACAATACTTACAATACAATACAATAGTTTATGAAAATGACCACACTGATCTAGATGTTGGTGAAAAAAATGAGATAGGAATTTAAAATTTTCCGGGGCCACATTTTCAAAATGAAGCATTTGTGGAATATTTCGATGATGACGACAATGGAATATCGTCTGTCAGTTAACCTTCACTCTTCTTGATTTTAAAACATATTTAAAAAAGCATTAAAAAAAGTTACAGGGCTATCTGGGTTAATAATACGAAAACTATTCTTGGATGATTTTTTTTAAGAGGTGTTAATTCCGCGAGGTATACCTCCAACACGTTTTTTATAATAACATATTCCCAATAAAGTCAGTGGCTGAGTTAGCATCGCGTTTTGGTCCCACATAGTGAGTTTATTTCCTCGGTTGGCTAAGTCTTCTATCATCACTCAAGCAACACTTTCCACTTAGTGCTATAGTACGAGAATTTCGAAAATTGTTAGGTTATTTGTAACCAGGGAATGTTTGTCTTTCGTTTAAAGAAAAAATAGTAAAATCTTTTGGAATCTGAATTGTTGGAAAACGCAGCGCGCAACATGGTTTGTCCATCCTTTTTTTTACAGATTTTCAAAGTGGTCATTAAGGGAATAGTGTCGCGAAGTGTGAAAATAATTGTGATGACTTTGCTATTTCAGGCGGAATAACAAATTTCTTGACACCAGTGCCTATTGCTCAAAAGTCGCTGGACAAACTAAAATCTTATGCTTTAGAGTTAGCTGATGTATGAAAATTGATTTTCACATTGGTGATAAGTCCTTACTATTATTATTATAGAGAAGATTTTGGTAGAGACCGGATATTTCCACCAAAACCAACCACGTATTTGTAGTGATTTTTGAGTGGTACCGTCGTATGCACATTTTCTCAATTAATATGTAACAGGTCGAAACTCTAGAGGTCACGAAAAATGTGCTAACGTCACCGTTTTAAACATTACTTTTAAAAAAATCTATTGAATAAAACTCATCGTAAGAATATTTATATTACTAGTGAATATTAAAACTTCTTCTTGATAAAAAATCTATTTTCCATACAATTTTTGCTGGTAATTTTATGAAAAAGGGGTCTTTCATACAATTACCTGCCCACACAATACAAAAGCATTACGGAATTCCAATAATCAAATTCCCAAAAATAGAAAAGTAACTTTCTATTTTCTGGTTGAAATAAAATTCTCACCCCAAAATATTCACATTATTCGTAATTCACTGGAAATCGACACTTCAATCAAACTTAATGTATCAATTTCCTTTCACATTTCCCAATAAGTGACACATGGCGGAATATTTCTTTAGTAGATATTACATATTTGAAAAACTTGTGTTATGCGTAGACACATTTATAAAACAGTGAAAATAATTAAATATAATCATAATTTTCTTAATGAACGATTTAAAATTTTGTGGTGCTCAAACCATGAGCCATTGGCACATTTAGTAAGGCTCGATTGGCAAAAGAAAAAAAATTAAAACCATCAATTAAAATTATTTTTTTTAAGAAAATTTCTCCTTATAATAACTTTTGAAGGTTATTCCCATCAATTTAATATATCATTGTCGAAGAAGATACTACCAATAAATCTAAACGAAAATATGAAAAAGAACATTACAAAGAAAAATTAAAGAGATAAAAATAAAAATACTTACTGATAATAAAAATAAAGATCCTGGGCTCGAGTCCCAATTGAGACCGCTACCTTTTTGTATTTCTGTGTCTGTTATTTTTCATGTTTTTGTTTAAATTTTTTAGTAGTATCTTCATAATAAATGATAAATATTTTTGGTTTTTAGATTTTTCACCAAAATTTTGGATAAATATGGTTCCACGGAGTCTATTTATAACTGAAATAGCTGTACTATTTTATATCAATATCTGCGTAGGTACTATCGTGTACCACATTACTCTAAATTCTACATATATTACTGTATATACTATACTACTCTATATAATATTTATTTTTAATTATGTTTTAATTTTTTTTTTATTTTGATACATTATTTTTACATTTCATAGTACAATCCAGTAATGTTGGCCTCACTGGGTGGTTTACCCGCGCTGAGGCCTCCATTTTATATACAAAAAATTATACATTACATTATTTAAAATAAATAAATATATATATATGTATAGTGTTGGTGAAGAACAAAAAACATAAGATTAAGATAAATTTAAATTGAAAATAGAGATGTAATTTAAAAACCACAATCGCAAATATAGCGATTTCTTGTTAAAAAAGCTGAAATATCATGTACATGTACGTACATATATAGTAATAATTATATGAATTCACTAAATTTCTTGTTTAAAATATATCTGCTTTTTATCTAACTTCACCCTTGTTGTAGGTATATACAGTCTTTTTATATAAAATATTTTTAATACAAAACATATTTTTATATTAAATACACTGAGTTTGATTGTTTAAGCGGTTATTTTTCAAATTCTAAAAGTTCGATGGCATTTTTATATTATTAGATCAGAAATGTTTTAAAAAATTAATAAAGAATCAATTACATAATGATAGCCAACCTCCAATAGATTATATATGATAAACAAAATGAGCAGCAGTTTTTTCACTAAAAAATTGACCAAATTTCTCATATCGTTAGACTTTCCAAGGATTAGGTAAAAAAGAAATTTCATAAAATTCCAAAAAAGTTTATAAAATCAAAGAATCATTAAAAATCATAGCCACTTCTTGAAAACATTTTTTTTTTCATTCTTGACTACTAAGTATATAGAAATTATAAATGATAAATTTATCAACGTACTCACATAAAATAACATACAATTTATTAATTCGGTTTTATTATTTGATATAATTTCCAAGAAAAGAGAAGCCTACTAATCAAATCCCCTCTAGCGGTTATTTCCCGAACCAATAATTCTATTAGTTTCTGCGAGTAAATCTACTTTATGGTCCGTAGATAAATAGTAGTGCCAACCGCAAGAATTTTACCCGTCCTTATCCCGGACTCAAACCAATTATAACGTAATGTTTCGGGCGTGAATCAACATTAATGTTTATTTTATTGTGTGAAGTGGTTGAGAACTCAAAAGCCGGAAAGTACAATATTTCGGAAAATAGTAGTAGACACTTATGAAACCTATTTCGAGTTAATAATATTTAAATGAAACAAATAACTTTTGTGTAAACTACTGTAATCAATCTTATAATATCTATATATTTCAAAACCGACGGTTTCGTCAGGATAATAACATGAATCATTAAATTAAATTAAATTAAACCATCGGTTTTGAAACATGTAGATATTATAACATGGATTACAGTGGTTTACACAAAAGTTATTTGTTTCATTTAAATAAAATTATACCAGAAAGCGAGTTTGCAAAGATTGAAGAAATAATAATATTACTCGCACGACATGTTGTTAAGGATAATTATTATGTAACCTCAAAGCCAATGACTTTGACATTTTTCTAAAAAAAAATTTAGAAAATATAAAATGGTCGAAAAATATAAAAGTTTGGTTTATTGATATGTTTAAAATAAAATCAACTGTTTCAAAAAATTACATGACGATACGTTCCTAAAAAAAGATTGACGACACCGTCGTGGTCACGGACAACCGGAAAATGGTCAGTAGATATCTATATCATTGGAGAAATTAATTTTCAACAATTAATTAAACTGCAATAGTATTAGTGTTCTTCTTTTTTAGGGAAAAGGGTACCTACCATATGGATAGAGTATCTTCTTTTTTAGGGAAAAGGGTACCTACCATATGGATAGAGTATCTTCTTTTTTAGGGAAAAGGGTACCTACCATATGGATAGAGTATCTTCTTTTTTGGGGAAAAGGGTACCTACCATATGGATAGAGTATTTCCACGTAATCTGACAGTAGTAGTTTGTTTGTTTGTTGACGTGCGCATGGAGCGTCGTTGCCAACCATGGGCCGTTTTTGTTTTGTCAGTTTTTGAACCTTTTTAAAACCAATAAATTTGAATGAAAACATAAAAAAACAAACATTTTTAAGTAGGATGATTAAAATCAGAAAAATGATTTTTAACAACTATATACCTTAATATTAAAAATACCCTATTATTAAAAACCACGTTTCACTTATTTAACAAAATATTTATTACTAAAAAACTCCTATTATTTTCAAAATACTGTATTTCTCATACATTCGTAGTTTGAACATTCATCTCAGGTGTGGAACCCAAGCTATGCAGAACACAAAAATAGAATTGAAAGAGTTCAAAATAGTTTTTTAAGGAACCTTAACCTCCCCTCTTTCCGATCTCATGTTAATAATTAAAACTTTGTAAAGTTCATAAATATACAGACATAAACTTGCGGAAGAAATATAGCGGTTTCGGTAGGTAAATAGTAATTAATGTTATTTAAAATCACACACTTTAATGATTGTCCATCAACGCCGCAAGACCAACTCTAAACATTACTCCTTTATCTACAGAGCCACACTTTTATTTAATTTAATTTATCACCACATTGACATTTTTAACTCGACTTTACCGGACATAAACGAAAACTCATTAAAAAACGACTCAACCCATCCCATATATTCCTGTCCTTCATCCTTCTTAATCCTAATCCTATGTTCTTCCCCCCTTCCAACTTTCACATAATATACCTAACTAAAAAATAAATTAATTAAGAAAAAAAAACACACAAATACTGTAACACTTTTATTTTTCACTATCATCAGTGAAAGTTCATAATTGGCATAATTGACTATTTTATTATTCTTTGTATGTATAATTTACGATTTGCCGTAAACTTTCCTTGTTGTCAAAATTAATTAAAAAATAAAAACTCAACAACAACTTTTTTTTACTTCATGTTGTTAAAGTATTAAACCAGCCAACTCGTGACAACGCAACGAATTCAAATGCATTAAGTTTTCACGAAATCAACCATTTCACGCAAAATGTGGAAATGATTTTATTTAGAAACGAGTAAAAAAGAAAAAAAAATCCCCCACTTAATGCTCCAATGGTTTATATAAGTCAACTTTCAACAAACCCTTTTAAAATATTTGCGAATTCCCATTTTTTCTTTGATGTTTTCCTCCAATGAAACTGCCCGCCATTCGTCATTGATCAGTTGATTTTTTGTTTTCGTTCCAAAAATTTTTTTGAAAATACTTTTCTCTGTTGGTGGCTTTTTACTTCAACAAGCATTTCAGGATTTAAAATTTTGTATTTTTTTGGAATTTTCTTCTATTATTCTGCTTCGAACTTGGTCAGCGTCATAACATAAGATCAACTCAATTTGCCACGTATAAACTATGAAATATCGAAAGCACAGTTTTAAACTGCAACACGTCAAAACCTGTTGTTTTGATGACAAATTTTAACAGTTTTCACGGAAATTTCTACATTATCTCTAATGCAAACCCTTGTTTACAAACCAACTCGTCATTTCGAAATGGAAAAAAATGGAAATAGTTTATTTGTTTTTTATTTTAAATTATAGAAACAAATAGTACATTGGTTACAGTGATAAAACAAATTTAGAGAATTTAAGTATTATTTCATGATATGTTTAAGCTATGATATTTTATATGATAATACATTTAAAAATAATATCGCCTACTTTAGCCCTTTGACCCAGATGTGTCGACTATATATCAAGAAAGAGTGTCCTGAAGTAAATAATTTCTTCGATAATTTGTACGGATTCAGAAAAAAGTTCTGGTACTGTTGAAAAATATTAACTAATTATATTGTGTCAACTGTCTCTCTATGTATGCCTCGCGTGTCTCTTTATGTCTCTTGCCTCTTATTGTAATGTGTTACTTGAGTGAGCTTGCATATAATTCTGTATTTTTATATGTGATTTTGTTTTGTTTTTCTGATTGTATGTATCTGTTTTTAATTGTATGTAATTGTAGATATTTGTAATTGTATAATAACTGAGTTTTTATAACTGGATTTTTCTCACGTAAGTGCGAACATCTGTAAAAACCCAGTATAAGTAAATAAATAAATATGTTTCTTTGTAATGTCTTATTTATGGTATGTATATTTACTAATTATCGAATGATGTGCGTAGTGTGAAGGTGTGTGAATGTGTGAGTATGTTTATAGGTGCGAGAAGTGGTGATCTGTGAAGGGATATGTATGCGCATTAAACAGTTTTATCGTTGACATGATACTCCTTTTAAATTTCGGCAGTGGATCCAAGAAAATATCGATGGTAGAGTTATAATATATAAAACTAGGTACATCCGAATATTTGGATATTTTCAGACAGGTTTTTCGACTCTCAAGTAGTTAAACATTTGAATTAATTTATGATGCTGTTTTAAACTGGAAAGAGTCCCCAAGAGAGTTGGTGAATCTGCTGATACCCATATCGTATTTTATGATTTTTCGGATTTTTGTTTCCGTTTAATAATAGGCCATGGATATAATATACAGGGTGTAAAGCACGTACCTGAGAGATTTTACCCAGCGATTCGTGAGCATATTTAGAGCAGAAATAGAAAACATCAGGCTTTATATTTAAAACTAAAATTTAATCATGAAATAATTAAAATGCACCCTTTTTTGAAACCAAAGTTTTCGACCGCAATTTGAAAAAAAATAATGAAACTTTTAGAATTTTTTATTAGATATTTTTACATGAATCGACAAAAAACTGAGCTGACGATAAAGTTTATAATACATTTGCCTAACAAAATATATGTAGTTTTTTATTTTTATTATCACTAATTTTAGTTGGAAAAAACGTAAGTTGAGCCTTTTTTTAAACTTTTTACGTTTGCAATAAAAAAATTTATATTTCAAAAATTATATGAATATTTTGAATAAAAAAGTATTTCATCACCTTTCAAAAACAGTTTTTTAGTTTACATTTTGCGTTTAGAAATATTCTATTTATTTAAATTTTATAGCAAAGCGAAAATATTTTGACCTTCCGACAAAATAGACCTGAGGCCTGAGGGGTTAAAATGTTTGTTACTTCAAGATAATCTTTGAATACTGTCAAGCTTAAGAGGGTATTACCAGAGAATACCGGAAATTAGTCATTTTTAAATCAAATTCTAGACGTATTGACTCTTTTTTACAAAAAAACATAAATTGTTTTTGAAAGATTGTTATTTTATCTGGTACACACAGTTTTAAAATTTTGAAAAACGAAGTTAATTTTTAATATACTAAGGTTATACCGTTACTCGTTGGCAGATTTGTTCAATTTTCAAACGATAGATTCTATTAAACAACACAAATTTCAAATCATATAATCAAACAAAATAAATCAATACAACACATTTTTCAAAATTTTTATTTTAGTTAAATTAAAATCATTAAAAATAAATCCGAGAATGTGTTTTGTGACAAAAATACCTCAGTTTTTCTATTACTTATTTTGTTTAGACATTATTGAAAAATCATAAATACTTATGATCAAAAAATACTTACAAGAAGTACACGATATTTAATAATTTATCATCGTGCGTTTTGATCATTTTTATTGCTTACTTAAATGTAGGTATTTATTACAGCAAGTTTTGAATGAAATAAATCGATATTAAATTTTTTATTTAAAAAAATTGATACGGGGAATAATCGATCTTTCCCATTCGAACCTTCCTGTACAGTTGCAAGCATTTTTAAACTTTTATTCTGAGCCGCTGGTCAATCGCTCTCAAACGGTAATCACATAAAATTCCCTCAATAGAAAAAAATCGCAAAGTATGCTCCGAAAATAAAAAAAAACCACATACGGTTCTGTTATTGTTTTGAAAAAATTCACAGTGCTTCTTTAAATGCTACTTAGGGTATTGACGAGAGATTTTTGCTCATTTTATGTTTGGTTTTTTAATACATTTTTTAATTTTTAGGATTAACTTACCGAAAAAGCAAAGCCTAGGGACATGCCAGTGGTTGATAGTTGATATCTATATTATGGTTCCATGGTAACTCAGAACCAACTCAAACACCTCTTTGAAAAGTCATTAAGCTATGTTACAGGCACAAAACCTAACCTAACGAAACCTATTTAATCAATTATTAATATATTTTTTCATCATTTTAATGACTTTCCAAAGGAGGTGTTGAGTTGAATTCATTCTGAGCTATCGGGTCACCTACATTCATTACGAAAAAAATATTTGCATTAGTCTCAAAATGCAGAGAGGAAATAGAGCAAATACATTTGAATGGACTAAACCGAGCCTGCATTCCTAAAGAAACATCAATTAAATTTTATATTTTCTTGTCTTGTTTTTTACTTTGCTGCAACCATTGATATATATATACCGCGCTGCAACTCTGTGAAGGGAGCTTGAAATACATCGATGTCGTAATTTTACGTTGCCGCTCAGAATCTTGTCTGTTTTTTGCTGATATTTTTGAATTCCTGTTAGATCACTATTAAAAGAAAAAAATAAATTTTCCGATCAAATGTCGCTACTGATCCCATCGCTATGGGATATATCCCGTCGCGATGGGTTTGAGCGATAAACGCGCTGTTTCGTGTGTTAATGTGCTGCTAGAATGAGACACAGCGCTTCTCAAGAAGCGCTAGACTACAAAAGCGCTAGTCTACTAACTAGTCAGTTGCAACGTGTGGTAAAACAATATTTTTAATTAAATAAAATACTTTTTGTTTAAAACCACGAGATTTATTAATTTATGAACCGACCGGTTTCGTTTTACTCAAGCATCTTCAGGGAACAAAGTATTAATTTGTTCCCTGAAGATGCTTGAGTAAAGCGAATCCGGTCGGTTCATAAATTAATAAATCTCGTGGTTTTAAACAAAAAAGTATTTTATTTTATTGAATATGTCAAACCACAAAATGATTACTTTCTACAATAACAATATTTTTAATTTTTTTATTTAAAAATATGTCATCGGACAGCAAATTGATATCAACTTTTTTCACTTCAAATATGCTCAGGTATCGCTGGTTAAATCCTGTATATATATATTTTAAATAAGCAATTTAACCTAAAAAGAGTTGAGCTTTGTGATATAATATGTTCTTATCGAGTGCGCTTTAAATTATTAACGTTGCAAAAGTGGCCAAAGGCTCCAAAATGGTGCGCACCACTGCACTAGCACATAACACAGGTTATGGAAAAAAGGTTTCAAATTATGTCGTAATTGCTGACAAGAGAGCCAAATTTAATTTTGAATTTTAAAAAATGAAACGGGGAAATTTTAACTACAGTCCCCTACAAAGTTCAATACTTGTATAAAGGGAAATCTCAAAAAGGTTATTCCCGCATCCATTGAAAGCGCAATTGCCAATTTGCAACTAGTAATCGGCGACAAAAATGATTGGCAGTGCAATTTTAGAAACTTTTTTTTCTGCAGGGTGTGATTGATTTTTCTGTATATCGGCATCGGGACCCTTAAATTTTTTTTTTTTTTTTTACATTAACTCCACACAGGAGGCCCTGAGGAAAATAATTTCCCTCAGGGCCTATGTCATCTTTGAAGATGCTGTGAGGAGGGTCTTTTTGAGGAGAGGAAGGAGTGAACGTGGGTCTTGACGAGACCCATGTTATAGGAGGGAGGAAACACAGAGGCCGGCAAATCGTTCCACAGCCGAGCTGTTGAACACAAGAACGAGTCGTAGAAGCGTCCCGTTTTCATGTGACAAATGTCAACTGTGTACATATGTTGGGCGCGCGTTTGGCGTGTTTCCCGACTAAGCACCGGTGCCGAGGGGATCAATGACGCTAGCTCCTCGGAGCATCTTCCATTGAAATACCGGTAGAACAAGGATAGAATTCCCACCCGACGCCTGTGCTCTAAAGATTGCAATCCGTTTGTTAAGACAGGAGAATATATCAAGCGGACCGCCCGTTTCTGCACAGAGTCGAGGGTGTTTTTCAGGTACATCGGGGCTCCAGACCAGAGATGGCTGCCAAATTCAACAGTGGGGCGCACTTGCGATTTGTACAGGGTTAGCAGTTGTGTACAATTAAAGTATCTGCGGGCCCTGTACAGTACGTAAATAGAAACATAAGCACCCTTTAAAAAAAATGATCTGTTCTTTTTGAAACTTTTGTTCGAACACTATCTATATAAAAATGATATTTACACTTTAGAGAAATCGTTTAATTTGAGAGAGAGAGAGAGAGTAACTGCCGATGTATTGGTTTAATGTCTGATTTAGAAAAGAAATCACACGTATTTTTTTTTTTAATTTGAGAGAGAGTTACTGCCGATGTATTGGTTTATTATCTGATTTAGAAATGAAATTGTATTTAACCAACGTATTATAAAAAAAAAATAAAAAAAAATTAATGAAAAAAATCACCTTAAAAAATAAAAAAAAAATGATATTGGATAGTAAGGGTCGCGGCAGGGGTTCGGCAATTACTCGGCTCGGTCATGTGAATGTGTTTTTGATATAAATTTGAAAAAAAAATTAACAAAGACCAAAATTCTTTTACTTTTTTTACTTGAAATAAACTGCAAAACTGCGCTAAATCTAGTCCTTACATAATATTTTTACATTTAGAATCGTTGTAGGAACTTAATACATTTTATTAAGGAATTCGAACATAAAAAAAAACATATCGTCAAATTGTAATCCAACCATCTTTAGTTGCACGTGAGTATCTTACTTAAAACCATAATTAATTTGTGAACATCACACTGCTACGAAATTAGATTGTAATATTATGATCGTGTGTGTGCCGTCTTATCTCACTGCGGTACTACTAAGGCGAAGCACACACGAGCGGAATGGTATCGTATCACCTTGTGAGAAGATAAACTTCACGTTTCAGGTAGAGAACGTAATAGTCACTTAATGTAATCAAACAGTCACCTAATGTAATCAGTTTTCAATGTAAGATGTTCCGAACTAACAAACAAACTTAATAATATTATTCAACGTAAGGCTAAAGTCTTAGAATGAGCTTCCTTGCAAATGTGGTTTGTTTACTTTGTTCGTACTTGTGTCTTGGCAATATTGATGATTGAACCTGTGATACTTTCTAATTTACATATTTTAACGTGAATACTGCATCGATTTTTAAACTGCCAGGAATAAGTGGCTTATGGCTTTGATGGTGTGAGGCACGGAGAGACGGTAAAGGTTGGGAAATAACTGTGAAATAATTATATAACCAACCTAATTAATACCTTATCGCGTACTGAAAAAATACAGCACAAGACTCCGTGCTCCTTTTCATGTACGTACAAATTTTACGTACAAATCTTGTTCATATTGCATCGTGTGGGAAATGAAACATGCTTTGTCGACATTTTAATATTTTAATAACATCGCTTCCTACAACTTGCATGTATGCAATAATTCTTAACTGTTATGTATCAGTTGTTTTCGTGTTATACGTCCGTTATATGACTTTATGTCCGAGTAACCACAAATGATCATCGAGTCAATCCGTGCTATGCAATTGTACTATTTAAGAGCGATTGACCAGCAGCTGAGAATAAAAATTTAAAAATGCTTGCAACTGTACAAGGAGGTCCCAATGAGAAAGATCGATTATTCCCCGTATCAAATATTTTAAATAAAAAAATTTATATAGATTTATTTCATTACCTACATTCAAGTAAGCAATAAAAATGCTCAAAACGCAGGATGATAAATTATTAAATATAGTGTATTTCTTTAAGTATTTTTCGATCATAAATATTTATGATTTTTCAATAATGCCTAAACAAAATAAGTGTGTAAAATAAATTTGAAATATTTTAGTTTGTAAGACCTTAAATAAATAGAAAAACTGAGGTATTTTTGTCACAAAACACGTTCTCGGATTTATTTTTTAATGATTTTAATTTAACTAAAAATTAAATTTTTAAAACTGGTTGACTAGATTATGTATTGATTTGTTTTGTTGTATGATTATATGATTTGAAATTTGTGTCGTTTAATAGAATCTATCGTTTAACAAGTCTGCCAACCACCGACGGTATAACCTTAGTATATTAAAAATACACTTAGTTTTTCAAAATTTTAAAACTGCGTGTACCAGATAAAATAACAATCTTTCAAAATCAATTTATATTTTTTTGTAAACATGAGTCAATACGTCTAGAATTTGATTTAAAAAAGACTAATTTCCGGTATTCTCTGGTAATACCCTCTTTAATATAATAAGTAGAGAACAATGCAAGAACAGCATATCAACCCACCAGAGACCAAATGGAAAAATAATTCATTACCTCCAGATATTTTCACATCAGAGGGTTCGGCTCGGTAGAACTGCTTAAATATTACAGGAATTTGGAATAGCTACTAAAGCCCTCGAGCCATTGGAGTTTTTATGCCCTTTGGATGATTGTCAAACAAAAACAAATCATGGACTGTACTGTCATCCGCATAACAATGAATTGGTGCGCACGACGAAAGGTCATTGATGTGCAACAAAAACAAAGTCGGGGACAGAACCGATCCCTGTGGGACACCCGCATTTATCGGATGCGAGGAAGAGGTTGTGACGACTTCAACATTACTTTCGAAAGAGAAAAAAAAAAGGAGGATTTTCTTCATCGGAAAAGCTCATACAATTTTTTTTTCCCACCCAAACGAAGTTCAAATCGGACACTATAGCGACACCTGCGATAAATCAACAAACTATTAGAGAGATCTGTAAAACAACAAGATTATGGTGATTTCTCCTTCCATCGAAAGATGTCGATAAATAAAAACGTGATATTTAAAACTTTAAGGGTGGAGTCTCACAGAAAAGTTTTATCCAATCAAGAAACAGGAGGCGTGACAATATATGAAAGACCACTTTGAACTTTGGACTTGAGACATAATTCAAGAAACTAATGGATCCAACCTTGAGATTTATTAAAATCGAATAAGGGTTCATGCCCGGAGAAATAAACAAAGTCACACGATCAGTGCATTCGGAACGATGACCCTAGCAAATGTTTACAATACGAGTGCAGTAGAGGGATAATTAACCATTGAAGTACGGGAAGAAACTGCCTCCGAGATGACAAAAAAAGTTCACGTAAAATGATTATGAAAATCAGATGTATAAAATGCGTCAGTACGATAAAGGAAAAGTTACACACATTGATTGAGGTGTTAAAAAACTTACGAACATTGGTGAAAATTGACGTAAAAGGCGAGACAGAACGAGAATTCCGAACTAAGATTTGTATAAATCAGAAAACGGGAAATATACAATTATGAGAGTTGATATGGTATAGTGAGTCGAGAGGAACGGCAAATCGAAAAGAAAATCAAGGAAAATTCGTACTTTATCGACAGATGGCGGATAGCTTAAAACACTGAAAACAGCTTTAATCTTAATGCGAGGGTTATAATATTATTGAAAACCGACAGCCAATTTTGTTGGAAAATAGAAGGAAATGGTTGGACGTACGGAACCATGAAATTTAAAGGAAAAACCAGAGTATAGACATGTGATTTAACAAGGGAGAAACTCGGATATAAAAGGTTATCGGCCGCCGACGAATTCAAAACATAAACACATCAAAATTTGAACATGATTTCTAGCAATTAAGGACCCTTTTATAGCTTTAGAGGTCGTAAAAAAATACATTGGTCTTATGAGATAATCTAAACAGAGGAAACACATTAAAATAATACGTAACGTAAACAGAGATAGCGGAGTCCTGGGATATAAACAAATCGAATGATAAACATAGATATTTAATGGATATTAATGCTTTTCCCAGGGTGAGTGAAACAAAATACTTACGTACTTTGAATAAAACAATTAAAGATGACATTTAAACGGGGTCGAATTGGTGATACGTTTGTAGTGAAGGTGCAAGAAAATGGAAGAAAAAATGCTTTGACAAAATTAAGTTCCCCTTAAATTATTGGAAAGCGTTTGAATACATGGCAAATCACTTTGGAAAGAGGGAAAAATGTTTTATAGAACGGAAACCCTTTTTAAAATCAGAAAATGGTGCCAAAAAATTAAATCACATCGAAATTAGCACGATTCGAGGGTGAATAGAATGCACATAATGACGAATATAGGTATTCTACCGGTTTCAGAAAGAAATTTAATACATACATAGATGGGCATGGCGAAAGCCATTTTTGCTGTAAAATTCAGCGAAAAACGAAGGAAAAATGTGCAACTAAATGATCGATTATAAAGTTGAAAGAGTTTGAAGGTATTTCAGTTAAAATTTGGATCAAAAAATTTGAAAGTGAAGAGAGATGTACTCAATCAACGGGAAAATAGCGTATTTGCACCCAGTGACAGGCTCGCATTGTGTCCGCGATCATGGACATATTCGTTTACAAAATAAATTTTATATGTATAAATAAAATATCCACTTGATCTGTATTCTCAGAAAGGTTGGGCGAATAGTTGATTATATTTACCAGTCCGGATCCGAATTCCGCGAGTGACTGAAATAGCTAGGGGGGTTGCAACTAAAAAATATTTCTTCACGAAACAAAATGACTTAAGTCAAGACAGTCGATAATAATGTGTCCATTTCAAAAAATTACGAGTTGATAGGAATCATTATTTTATGCCAGGACAAGTGGAGTTAAGATGTTCTGGAATTGAGGGAGGTATAAATGCTGATGACGAGCTCAGAATGACGGTTTTGATTCGACAACGGAAGGATTATCTACAATAACGCGACATACGTACGGCTAACTTTCAAAGTGAAATTTACAGATCAAAAGTTCTAAGTCCAGTTACATAATTGAAGAGTGTTGTTATAAATTCGTTCAAAATAATTTTCAACACTTAGAGTTTCCTTTAGAATTTGGTTTTATTCTTATCAAGTGAAAGTAAAAGAGTTGAATTAAATAATAATTATTAGTGCTAACAATTAAAGTGACTTGCATTTAAACGGAAAAGTTTTAGTGGAAATAATTACCTTATTAATTTAGTTATAAAAATGGTGATAAATAAAAAAATAAAGGGTGTTGTGAGTGTAAACAAAAAGATTATCGTGCCCCAAAATGATCAACACTTCAGTGAAGTTTATAAAATATATAAAAATTAAAAATTAAATAACAAAAGTGATTAGTTTTATAAATATTAAACAGTGCCTAAAAATAAAGTTTAAAATAAATTCGAGTGTTTAAATTAAAGTGCGTACATCTAAGTGTAGAAAAAGTTTATTTTAAAGTTTAAATAAAATAATAATCAAAGTATTGATAGACAGAGTTCGGTTATTATTGTGAAATAGGAAGGCGTTCGGGAAAATAATAATTATCTAATTTGATAAAATTATGTGAAAATTAAAAATTATTCGCGGTTATTATTTAAATGTGATTGAAAAGAGAAAAATCCCAAATAATTAAAATAAATCAACAGTAAACATCGTGCATTATTATTGATATAAAAATAAAGGAAGGAGGATTAAGTTCACGAATTAAATAAATTTAAATAAATATACTACAACGGACTTGAGAGGAAAACGGACTCCATTTTTTGTTCGAAAATTTAAATAAATCCTTCACGTTAGATAACTTTAAATAATGTCATAAAAAGTACGGAAAGGGATATTGCACAATTTAGAAAACTTTAGAATTTGAACATTAAGTACAATGTAATCAAAGGAGGTAGTCACTTAGAAATAGTTATATTTTCTTAGATCAGGGAGAAATATTGAGAAATTAAATTCACAAATTTTGTAATTTTAAGGTAAGATAAACACAGTGAAATATTGCCAAGCTGTTGTATTCCCAGTGGAAAATTGGTAATTTGGAGAGATCTCGGTAAGTGCTCAATATTAAACATTTTCCAGACCCCGGAGAGCTCTGCAGCAGTTGTACGTGTCTACGATTTTTTTTGCGAAATAGCATGATTGACACTAACAAAATGTAACATTTTATAGATCGTTTTTCCACAGGTTAGCGTGATGTATGTTCAGCCGCATCACAAAGTACCTAACTAGAAATTGGGTCAACAAAAATACCTAACTGAGAATATAGGTCATCCACCAAGTACCTATACAGGAAGTAGGTCATTTTGAAATACCTAACCATAGAATTTACCTATCAACGGTATTTAACAGCCAGAACTAGGTCATCTCAAATATACCTAGCACTAACGTCATTTCGTCACCTGTGACCTTCACCTTTCAATAAAACGAAAATGCCTAACTGAGAATATAGGTTATCCGTCCAAGTACCTATACAGGAAGTAGGTCATTTTGAAATACCTAACCATAGATTTTACCTATCAACGGTACTTAACAGCCAGAACTAGGTCATCTCAAATACCTAGCACTAACGTCATTTCGTCACCTGTGACCTTCACCTCAATAAATACAATGCAAATATATACGAGTTTCCCTAAAACGGCGCTCTGTAAATCATCTTATTATTGATATTATCACTATCGAGATCCAACATGAATATATTAGAGGTATCTCACCTTGAAATCAGAATCCTCCGATCTAGGGCAGTAGGCCAAACCAAGTGTTTTATAAACAAACAATTAAATGGGCCTTATATAAACATTTCTCGGGTATCACATTCCGCCAGAGGTTAACGAACCAGCATATTCAACTTCGGTTTAGTATTATGATTCCAACAGACATATACTTACCCTCAATCGATTACGCTATTAATATTATAGAGATTTAAATTTCAATTTTAAAGGATTCCATTGGACCCACAATCATAAGACAGATAGTCTTCAACCTTCAGATTACGCAATTCAACCCTTTTTCCCATTTCATACCTTTCTGAACAGATGGGTAACCTTACCTAATTCCTTACACGAGGGGACAGTACCTTCAATAAAAAACCACTGCAAACAACAAGATCAGACAGTCCACCAATCCATATTTGCCCTGCGAAATTACACTTCCTCGGTGAGGTACACAAACATTTTCTGAATTAAACAGCCCACAACTGTTTCTTTGAGGAGTGATTTTGATTCCTTCGACGGTGTCAAAGATACGAATTGCACGTGAGGAGGAAGGTGTAGTTTGTATTGACTTGACACGCTGGCGCGGCATTCAAACAATCGATCATTTGTGTATTTGTCATCGATGTCGACCTGAAAGCAAACATAGTTTTTACGAGGTAGAAGTTATGTCAGCTCTCAGAGGCGAGGAACGCAAGCCAATGATTATCCTACGAAGGAGACGAAAGGATCATCTCAAACGGCTCCGTACGCACTCAACGCGAGTAGAGTCATGATAAGGGAAGAAATGGACATACCCCTTCTAGAATCAGTCGAGTTAAAATCAAATCTGGAGGAAAGGAAGTCGGAATAATACTGGAAGTAACATGAGGACTCTGCGCTCTTTCATCTGGCGTGAAGGGACCCTTTCGTAGCAATGAAGTTCATGCAAGAGAACAAAATCAGGACTTAAGGACCATCCTAGCAAACGTAATGATTGAGTCTTTGTCTGGAATGTTGGTCACCAGTATCTATTTGGTTAGAGGAGGAGCCGACTTATTCAGGAAACAATATTCCCCAAAAATCCACCTATCACCCCTCCCCACCTTCCTCTTCCCCAGTACATGTAGTGTTTACTAATAACAATTATAACTTGACCATTTAGGTGCAGTACGACGACAATGAGAGCTTCGCAAGGATCCTGGTATGTATGTCATAATTCACACTGTCCATGTTATGTTAAAATAAATCCAATGCAAATCTATAGGGAGAAAAAAATCGAGTAGAAAAAACTACGACGTTGAATTTTATAAACCGGGTGACAATTCACTGTAGAATTAGCGTCAATGACATACTTACCCAAGTTGAGAGAAGGCGGGTAATACGGATAGGTTTGAAAAAAAAACAAAACAATCTAAAAACGGGATTAGCTTATCAAACGGGAGTCTTTCACACTTTCCTTTAAAGAATCTGAGGTTACCACACACTACATTATTTCCTCTACATGTGTATGTGTATTAATTTACACATACAAATGTAAATACTGAAACAACAAATTACACAACGTAGTATATAGGAATAATGTGCAAAAAATCTTAAATCTTATTTACTGTGAGAAAATCGCAGGGGTTTAAGGAAAAGTTAGGTGTAGCTAGATACAAGGGTATATTGATCGAAGGCTAAAAGATAAGGGTAGCGTAGCCAGTAGATCCCGACAGCTAGTGTTAAAGGGAAAGAATAGAAAAACCAAGGGTAGACGACTACGGATCACTACAACGGGTGCCGGGTAGCCCCACAGGTACATTACAGGAGGTCCCGAGACCCATAGAAGTTAGTAAGGCTAGGGGTGGGTTCACTACAAGGTGAAACCATCGGCAGCTGTTTAATTATTTTATAGTGTATCATGAAGCGTACGTAGATTGCTGAAAAAAATTGAAAAAATAAAAAAAAAAACCGAAAACCTCAGATCAAAAAAAAGTTTTTTTTGAGTTCTATGTGTGATAAAAATATTTTTTTTTTTCACTTCTGCCCTTTCTATGGTGAATATATTTCATATTTCTCAGGAACGTTTTTATGATATAGGAATTTTAACGAGACTTCTCCAAATAACCATCACTTTATAAATTTAACGGTTTTGATTTTATATGGACAGAAGAATTCAATTTCCAAATTATCTGATAATTCTTTTCCAGATAACAAAGCTTTTTTAGAACGGAAACAGGATACGTCAATTCTAATAACGAACCGAGTTTGGACATAACAAAAGCGCAGTTTTTTTATTTGGGTTCGTAGCGGATTCGTTCGTGCGAAATACACTCGGACAGATCCGCGCAGTATAAAATTGAATCGGTCTTCAAAATTTGTTCACACGTGGCTGTCAAAAGAATTTATTAGTGCGGTTTCCGCTAGCGACGAATGTAGCTACATCTAAAACTCGATGCTACGTGACTGGATACATTATTTTTTCTTTATATTAACTCACGCAGTAAGCTCTGAGAGAAATAATTTCCCTCGTGTTTTATGACGTATGACATCATTGAGCACACCGCGGCAGGTAAGAAGTCAACCTGGCTATTGAAGAAGATGGACCCGTGTTGTTGTAGGAGGGAGGAAGCACAGAGGAAGGAAAATCATTCCACAGCAAATCCTAAAAAAACTGGTTCGACACAAACCTGCTCTCAATTAATGCAAAAAAGGCACTTTACATTCCCTTCTTAATAAATAAATTCAGAACTCACCCAAACATCGATATAATTATACACAATAATAAATGTAACAAAACTGTCTGTAATAGTTCATGTAATAAATTAAATCATACAACTGAAATAAAATACCTCGGTGTAATTGTAGACCAACATATGAAATGGAACAGACACATATGTGAACTTGTTAGGCGCATTAGGAAATGTATTTATATATTTATTAGATTAAGAAATATTCTTAAGGTAAATACTTTTAAAAAGGTGTACTATGCACTAGTACAGTCAGTAATTCAATATGGAATTATTGGATTGGGAGGTGCTTATAAAAAAATTGTAAACCCTGTAAATGTGGTACAAAAACTAATTATTAAAGTCATTTTAAAAAAACAACCTACATTTCCTTCCGAAACATTGTTCAAAGTTCCAAAAATTGAAGATCTCTATAAAAAAGACTCAATATTACAAATATTCAAAGATAATAAATTTAAAAAAATGAAAGTTAACTCATCATTAAGACGGAAACATAATATCCAAATTCCATTATTTTCCACCCAACAAATGCAAAATAATTATCTATACAAAGGGATAACTTACTTCAATAGTATTCCCGAAGAAGTAAAAAAATAACAGAATTAACATTATTCCAGAAAAGTGACAAAATATTCTTAAAAAACTGTCAGCAATAAAATCCTATAACCTTAATCCTATAAAGCAAACTGTAAAATATTTTACAATATTTATAATATTTCCTTAATCGAGTCCAAATATTGTATTACTTTTAGACTAAAAAATTGTATATTCTTACATAACTCCTACACCAAGCTCAAGAGCCAGTTCTCTTAATTGGTGTAGAATCAAAAAAAAGAAGATGTATTCACCTTTTTGTTATACTTTTTGTTAAATTTTTGTGTTTTAATATGTTATTCTATTGTTAAACGAAGATTAAATTGTAAAATTGTTGTGTATAAAAAGTGAAATAAATTTAAAAAAAAAAAAAGTTTTTTAACACAAGAATGAGTCGCAGAAGCAACCCGTTCTCACCTGACAAATGTCAATCATATACAAGTGTTGGACACTTTCCGGAATGCGCATCAGTGCGGTGCTAAGAGCCTTCTCACTGTCTGCTCCAAAGATTGTTATCCGTTTGATAAGATAGAGAGATCTAAGGACATACAACTGATAGCTCTCTTAACTTGTATCATCTTTCTCATGAACAACGCAAGTAGGTAACCAAAAGATAATAATAATAAATGTTTTACGATCTTCCTTTTTGTAACAAGTAGAGATAATGAAATCCTTACTGAGTTTTCCCATGCCGAGGATTTCATCATAGGTACGTAACAATGGAGGATATGGCTATCGGATATGATATTAATGTCAGGTATTTACATGGTTATATACTAATAATTAAGGACCTATATTCATTTTCGGTGACGCGAATGATTTTCTCAAAATATGGCAGCTCAGACTTTCTCCTCTAAAACGACCGTGATCCAGCACGGTTGCTGCTTCAGTGCGATCTTTGCGCCCGTTCAAGCTGGACGCTCCGTTGTCCAATCCCGTCGTCTGCGAGATGTTGAATTATTCGTCTTCTCAACCAGTCTGAAATTTTGTTCCCCTACGTAAGTAAGTCTATCACAGAAATGATTTTGAGGGAAAAATTGGCGTATGCAAAGTGTGTGATTGTTGGGTGCCCAAAATACTGACGGAAGCTCACGTGCAAAATCGTGTGGAAAGCGCTGGGATCCTCTTAATGAATAATGAATGGGATGACCATTATGACCAATGACCACCTACCCCCGAATCAAAAAGGCAATCAATGACATGATTTTCATATTTTTCTTCACTTGGAGCGTATTTGGACGGAATTCTTTTGCGACAGAGTTCTATGAGAAGGGAATCAAGGACCTAGTGCCAAGACTTGGTACTTGGTAGTGGTACCTAAAATGTCCTATTTTTCTGATTTTTAATTCTCGGTGCCAAAGTCTCGCTGACTCCAAATAATTTGGGACCAGTTGAGAATCTTGTGTGGTATTCGTACTTAAAAAAAAATTAGCAGCACTTTGCATTTAAAAAATATTTTCATTTTGTCATTAAGATAGAGTGAAACAGTAGAGGTCTGAAGAATGATCCATGCGGTACTTCTAATTTATTCTCCATTGGTTTTAAAAATTGTATTTTTTTTTCACTTTGGTTGATTGTTTTTGGTCTTTCTTATACTCGTATTATATACAAGTTAGATCTAAGAAACCAATTTATTTCAGCTTTTTCGATATACGAGACTTAAGACGATATACTTCGCTTTTCGGCCCATACAAAAAGGACGCCCGGGAAAAAACACTTTTCTACATCGAAAATTGCACAAAATGAATATATTTTTTTTATACTGCCTTCTAGAGGGTGAAAACTATGTCGGTATGTTTTTGAATTTTCGATGCGTTTCGTATTAACGTAAACATTCACTGTCAAACATGTACGATTTATCAAAAAATATTATTTAAGGAAAAAGTGCTGCTAACTCAACTCTTATAAAGAATTATAAAATTATAAAAAGCTACCGACGTAGCTTCTTCTTTCTAAAAAATATATATTTTTTAAAAGTTCAATTTCGTAAAAGTTTCGGTGTAGAAAAGTGTATTCTACATAAACCCCTTTTCGAGCGATTTCTGTAGGTAAATTTGAACGTTGTCTCATTCGCACATTTCGCATTCGCATGTATTGTAAGTGTGCGTGAGCTTATTGTGAGCGGGACAGAATGACAGACGCGGGTGTTCCGCGTGTCGTTCAAAGTCTATCCTCTTAAGATACCCTTTAAAAACCCAAAATATTGTCAAGATATATTTAACATATTTATGCTTACTTACTTTTCTTACTTCCATTTCTTAGCAACTACGTTTAATGGTGTTTCACAAATGAATTCTAATTGCTCTTTGAATAAAATATTGCGTATTAGATAAGTACTGAAAAATGTTTTGTTTTTTCGTAACTTAAAGTATTTGTTCATATTTTGGTAAAGTGTTGTTGACTGGTCGAAATTCTTCTCATTTTTTGGTATTTCTAACCATAGGAATGTTCTTCTGGTATAAGTGTTTGAGTGAATATTTCAAGAAGCAAACACTCTGCGTCGTATGCAGTTAGTTTAATTTATGCCGAATGTCTATCCTTAAAATGTGATATCTTACGAAATGCACATTGAGAATTGCATGAAAAATATACATCACATTTTTATGACTACCATTAACTGCTTTGAGGCACTTTTCAAGACAATTTCTCCGCAAAGATTCAGGAACAAAACAACATATTTTTACTGTGAGCGCCTATTCCTTCGTATACATAACATTTTAAGATTGCACGAACCTTTACTTATATACATTCAGTATTTAATATTCTGAAACTAAGCACCACGGTCTAGATGCTAGACATTTTTATGTGGCATTTCCACCGTAATAATTTCAAAATTTGCTTAAACACTTTACTTTTATTTTTTTATGAGAAAAACTATCTTTTTAACTTTTGAAGGTTATTCCCTTCGGTATGTAATATATTATTGAAGAAAAAGATAACAACAATAATCTAAGTTAAATCATGAAAATGAAAAAGACACAGAAAAATAATAAAACATCGCAACTGGGACACGAACCCAGATCTCACGTCTTACCGGGACGGCGCTCTATCGATTCAGCTATTGCGTCCGATTATAAAACCGCGATATTGTCAGTCATATTTCAAATTTCAGAATTAACAATAATATTATTTTCGACTAATGTTTTTATTTTTTCCATATTATGATGCGGCGGGCATGAAAGTAGCCGACAAAATGGCCGCCGGGTCAAAATATGGACGCAGTTGGTTTAGAAACTCTATATTCATTTTTTTTTAATAAATTCATTGTGGAGAGAATAGATTTCAGGTATTATTAGAAATATCGTTTTATCAACATTATTTTCATGTACATTTTGTAACAAGTCACAAAAGAATGTTATAAATATTGAAAATGTTATAATAAAAAAAAAGGAATCCAAAAAGTTAAAGTTTTTAAGAGTCTGCTAAAGGAAGTAATATTTGTTAATGTAAACAAAAACAATTGAAAATTACTACTTTATAAATTTGTACCTTACAATAAACAAACACATAACTCGAAGCCGACCTCGTTCCGCAAAGCTGGCGCGTTTATAAACTAGAAACATCCCAAATATTTAGGAGCTAGTTCTGCCCGCGATTACGCTCGCTTCGTACGCACATATCTCCATACTAAATCTGCCAGATAGAGATAAAGTTGATCTAAGTAGACAAGTAGTAGCCATAATCACAGAGTTTAGTCAATTTAGAAACCCAATTAAATGAAACGCGATGCGAAAATATATCCACGGCCTTTTTTTGAGTTAGGACACAGTAGTAAAAACAAAAATAGTTCAGAAGGGTAGATTTTATGAAGGAAAAGAGAGATTATAAAAATAAAAGTTTTGCGAATTATTTGTTCCAACAATTTCAAATTAGATAAAGATGAATAAAAATGAGATATTTAATATACAAGGAAATAGTTTAAGAATTAACTCTGGTGGTAATCTGTTTGTAAGCGTTGTTGACGATTCAAAGGAATATTATTTGTAATTTTCCTTCACAAAGGTTTATTATTATTGACTTTAGGCACTAAAAACGTGAAATAAACACACATTAAAGGCTTTAATTATACATTGATCGTCTTAATCGCTTTTCATGCTGGTTATAAAGGTAATTACTTTTTAGTGGGTAAGTTAATGATATCTTATGTACTTATAATTCAGAAGGCACTGATTAGATACTTATAAAGGGTGTCCTGGGATTCAATGTATCCAAGAGTGACGAACGTTTGAATCTATCTCTCTCACTGCGGTGCAAGGCGAAGTTCCAAGAGATTTCTGATGGAGATATCAAAAGGTCTCCCTCAACCAGTCTGTTCTGATCCTGCCACACAGTTGGTGGTCAGACACAGCCGCCACCAAGATCCAGACAAACATACAAAAAATATTTATATTAATTTGATGTAAATTATGTTTTGTACAAATAAAACAATTATGATAGTAATAATAACATGAACAAAGCCGAATACATGAATTCATCGTGTATTTGATCGCGAAACAAGAATAAAACTTTCATATATTCAGTCAGAATCAGTGACGTTATTGTTGGCATACCGAATAGGCAGAATTCCTACAACACGGAGTACGCATCTCAGCACAGAGCGACATCTGGTCCTTAACGATTTTCCTGCTAACTTGTCAGCATCATACCCAGTAACTGTAGACACCAAGCGACCTTCCAGCCCTATCAACCTAGTAACCAGCCGACTGTTAAATTAAAGAATAAAGAAAATAAATAAACTTAAATAGGATGCAAGTATAGATAATGGAATTGACTAACATATGAGTTACTAAATTAAATCCGATAACGATAAAAAAACATTTAGGCGTCAATAAAACTGAATATTTTTATATCCTTTATAAACGCCACCTTCTAAGTTAAAGCGAACGTCTGGAAGAGGAAGCATTTCTTTATTTGATAATCCTTAGATTTATAAGAATAGATTAGGTTGCAGAGATGTGGCATTTTTTCCAAGACTGTCATCATTTTGTAAGTTAATAGGCTCTGGTTGAACTTCTATTAGCGCATAATTTATACCACGTACAAAAGATATCACTAGAGAATACTGGAAGTTTGTCATTTTTAAATGAAATTCTTGACGTATTGACTGTTTTTTTTAACAAAAAACATACATTGATTTCGAAAGATTCTTACTTTATCTGGTAAAAGTAATGTTTTAAATTTTGAAAAACCAAGTTTATTTTTAATATAATAAGGTTACACCGTTGGTCGTTGTCATATTTGTTCAATTTTCAAACGAAATATTGTATTATACAACACACATTTCATATCATTTAATCATACAATAGAATAAATCAATACATAATCTCGTAAATGTACTTTTCAGAATCTTAATTAAAATCATTAAAAATAAATCCGAGACATGTCATGAGAAATGTTTTGTGACGAAAATACATCAGTTTGTCAATTTATTTGGTGTTACAAACTAAAATATTTTTTTACACGCTTATTATGCTTAGACATTATTGAAAAATTATATACCTACTTATGATCAAAAAATACTTTCAAAAGGTAAACTATATTAAAAAAATGTATCGTAACGCGTCTGAGCATTTTAATTGCTTTCTTGAATGTAGATATAATATATATTAAATTTTTGAATGAAATAAAGTCAATATTGAGTTATTAGTTAAACTTTGGGTACATCTTTTAAACATCCGAACCGCCCTGTACAGTTGCAAGGGCACGATCGCATGTTGAAATTTGAATTCTCGGCCGCTGGTTAATGGGCTTTAAGTATTTAAAATATTTGATTAATATACATAAGTTAAGGATTTGTTCCCAATTTTAGCTTTAAAATCGTTGTTGTTTTTTCATTGAACAGTATATTATGTATATTTTCCTGATTGAAACTTTTTGTTTTGAACATAACCCCTGCGGTTTGTGCATCCCTGCTATGATTGAGCAAAACACTGTGTTGTACAAGTTAGGATTAGCATATCATAATACTATTAAAACATATAATAACTTTGTTTGCCTTTTTGAACAAACAGAACCCACGTTTTGTTAAATGTTGTTGATTATAAATAAATGTGTGGTGCGCTCTTTAGGGATGAAGAAGGCTACTTCTACATTCAGACCATTCGGTGGTTGGGGGAGAGGAGGCCATGACCAAATGCGACACGAACCACCCTTGTGGTTCACCCCCAAAGGACAAAGCAAAGGGTAAATGATGCTCCTTATTCACGAGAATAACTCTATTGACGAAGAATAACATTCCTAATGTGGCGAATTTAATCAAGTGAACCAACAGAAGCAAAATATAATAGCAATCAACCAACCGTAATAATATATTTTGTTGAAATCTTTTGTAAAGGCTTTCTACTCACAGCTACGAGATAATGATACGCAGAGTGAAAGGAATTCGTAATAGGTCTAGATTCTTTATAATATATTACATAGGCTTTTACGAAAATAGCAAAACAAATATGTAACTGATGCACATTTACAAAAAATAAAAAATAAATTAAATCAACGCAATCGTAGGCCAACCCTACACGTTCAATATTTATTGTGATCCGCAGATATTAACAAATACCGTGATAAATAAATGAAAAGAAAATACTTTGTTTTAATTCACTTTATTTTTTATTTTTCGTCTACCGGTTTCGGTACCTCCGTACCATCATCAGGACTATTACAAAATTAATTATTATCATTATTTTTGTAATAGTCCTGATGATGGTACGGAGGTACCGAAACCGGTAGACGAAAAATAAAAATAAAGTGACTTAAAACAAAGTATTTTCTTTTCATTTATTTAAAATGTCAAGTCACAGTGTGTTTGCTTCTTTTGAAAAAAAAAAATACCGTGATATTTATAGATCATAATATGAATCACAGAATGTCTAGATTCATGATTTACGTACCGTGAACCCACGGATATTGATAAATATTGAGGCTACATGTTTAATATTTATCACGATCATCACGATACGAAAATCAGGAATCTAGAAATCCTGCGACCCGTCAATATGCTGATCCAAACGTTCAATAAATATCTGCGGATCAAAATAAATGTTGGACGTCTAGGGTAGCTCTCCAATCCATATTGATGAATCAAGATATATATTGAACATGTAGCCAATGTGGTAAAAATGCTTTAGATTATTTTAATTTTGACATAAATTGACAGTTTGCGATTGCAACAATTTGCGAGCACTGTTTACGCATTATCATGTCTTTCTCTCAACTGGCGATTATGCATCGTTGGAAAAGGGATCGATAAAAATACGCAGAACTCTCTCATTTTGGTTGTTGCTCCCACAATTGAAATCCATTTGATAAGCTTCTAAAATAAATAATATTACTTTTTTGGGTGAATATTAAAGTAGCGTTATAACTTAGTTCACATGTATTTATTTTAAACAACTGGTTTCACAGTGAAACAGGCAAATTCATATTGGTACAATTGTAATGTATGTAAAAAATATGCCAGGGATCCTTACATCATATAAAAATTCGCAGTGTTCCCGCAATAAAAAAATTATGCTTAAATAAATGCATAGGAAAATAAATGTATTTCTATGAAACCAATGTATTTACTTCCAATTTGCCTTTTGATTTTACATTACATTTATACAACTAACAGTCAAGCATGTAATGACCAGTTATCGAAGGTCCAATAAATTATTCCCAGGGTGACATGATGATCGAGGTTAACTGCCGAATGGGACACGTGGGACTTACTGTGGGTCCATCCTTTCAAGGCACCAAACCGAGTCATATATCGAATATAGCGGCAATATCCACAGGGCCGTGTTTAGGTTGCAGTTTACCTCTTGTATATTAATACAATTCCCCTCCCTACTCCCATTTTTTCTTTCTATATCTGTTTCGCATAGTTGTTGTCGAGTAGCGTCTTCCTAATAATTTTGTCATTGTATCTGTCGATAGCTAATGTAGCCATCATACCGAAGAAACTACACGGGGCATAGGGCACGTTTAGTTTTAGAAAATTGTGTAGATCGTGCCTCAACTGTTGAGTTATAGTAAATAGAGATTTGAAAACATATCTTTCAAATTCATAATGTAAATACCTTATACTTATGAGGTCTTTTTTAAGTTTAGTCACAAGTTTTAGAAGGTAATCACGTGTCTTCACCCCCAATGATTCGCTTTGAAGTATCACACTTAGAAGATTTCCTTTTTTTTATTGCATAACGTTGATACATTTATATAGCAAATAACATATTAGAAAGTGCATAATATTGTAAAATAACTAATAACAATTGAAAATATTTTAAACAAGGGAAAATAATTTAAATGTGTACAAGTGCGATTATATCTTGTCAAGTCGATATTAGTTCCAAGCTTGGCAATTTGCCTGTTTTTAATTAAATGTGTAGTTTATTATTCTATAATTATTTGTTTTTTAACGCGTGTAGATAACTTTTAAGAGTGTATAAATATAAATATGTATGTGTAATTTAAAGTGACATTATTTAACTTTATTTTAGATTTCACTCTACTCAAGTCGATTAACATTTTGGTTATTATTGGACCGATGTACCTAGTACCTACGGAATTTTTCAATTTTAATATGAATACCTCACAGGAGTCCCGACTACCTGGAGTCAGTGAAACTATAACATCCCTAATTGGGCTATGTTGTGAGACTGAGCGAATTGCGTATAGAATAGAATAGAATGAGATAAAACACGACTAAAACACGGCTTTATTTTGAACAAAGGAGAAAACCAGCACCATTTCCAGTATCGTACGTTTCCACTCAAAAGCCGCTCCACAAAAACTTAGCGCCCTGTGTTACTGATCAGGTTGCCTCGGTCTAAATACGGCCCTGCTGCTCAAAATAGTGACAGTACGCATAGCGCTGGTAACCAATAACCTATTGATGAATGGGACTTAGTATAATTGGACGTGACCACAATTACCCAACTGCAGCATGTATATTACAGGAGTAGTTGCCGGGAAATAATTATAATTATTATTGTGGACAGCTTTGATTGGGAGAGTGGAGTGGTTTGAGGCGATGGAGTGGAATGATTAGAAAATTGTAATTAATTGCTTTGTGAAAACACATTGTATCGACACGTCAATGGTAAAATGCCAATACAAATTAGTGCCATTCGTTAATTATTACATTTTCTCTAATTCTATCCATGATCTAAATTTTTGTGGTACCTAATTAATTGGTATAATGCGTTTTCGACAATAAACCCACAGGAATTAAAATCAATATTAAAGCCTCGATTACATTAAGTGAGTTTACAAGCTACTAGCCGGCGAATTCACTATCTGCTAGTAAACTTCGCATTGTTTACAATCTGCTAGTTAGCTAGTAAATGTGATTACATGGAGCGAGTTTACTAGCAGATTGTAAATTTGTCGGTAATTTGTCAGTAGCTTGTAAACTCGTTCAATGTAATCGAGGCTTTAGAATGTGATATTCTCCGTACAATTTATATAAAATAACATAAAAGCGAAGCGTTAGTCAAAATGATTTAAGTCGTGTAAGACTCGATTACATTGAGCGAGTTTACAAGCTACTAGCCGGCGAATTTAATGTAATTATATTTACTAGCTAACTAGCAGATTGTGAACAATACGAAGTTTACTAGCAGATGGTGAATTCGCCAGTGAATTCACCGGCTAGTAGCTTGTAAACTAGCCACGTGTTATCGATGCTTTGATGCATTTCAATATTCATCTTCCTCTCCCTCGCCCTATCCCCCATAAACTCTCTTCAGCCTCACAAGATCGGGTATGGGTACCGCCGCTCCGGGAACCATTTATTGGACAACTAACACCTCTACCATAGGTCACCCCAAGTGGCAAGGAGGATGGTGACTTAGCAGCGGTGCTCGGGTTCATAGGGTGGGGTTTGTTTAGGTCTTGGCAGTAGATGCGTCTGCCCATCTACTGCGTGGCGGGCAGGATTGAGAGATAACGGTGAATTAATGCCTTTTGACCTCTCCATACAGAGAAAAATGTTATTCGAAAAAACGATCATTTTAATAGTAAAAACGGTTAAAAACGGGACTGAAGTTCTTACGAACAAATTAACAAGGTTTCAATGTTTATTGGCGGGAAAATGTAAGAATAATTTCTTGGTATACGTAATTTCGTACTTATACCAACAAATTATTCTTATATGTTCCCGCCAATAAACATTGAAACCCTGTTAATTTGTTCGTAAGAACTTCAGTCCCGTTTTTAACCGTTTTTACTATTAAAATGATCGTTTTTTCGAATAACATTTTTCTCCGTGCAGCCGGACTTGGTTCACCCGTCACCTTGTACCGCATTTGAAATGATGGATTCATACGTCCGTCACTCTTGGACACACTGTTTCTCAGATTTCTACCCTTCCCTCGTACATTTATCCTTCCCAGAACTTTATTTCCTCCCTTTCCTTAAAAAGACCCTTCACCCAGCATCCTCCTAGAAAACATAGGCCCTGACGTAAATTATTTTCCTCAGGGCGTTCTGTGTTGAGATAATGTAAAAAAAAAATTCAATTGGGCATGCCAGAGTCCGAGCAGTTGGGGCTCTTGTGCGGAGTGCAAATAAATAATAATACGCCCCCTTTGGCGCTGTGAAAATAATCGTCATCCGTAGTTATTATAGGCGGTGCACAAACTTTACCTTAATCTAAATCAAACCAACCTTATTTAACCTTACCATAAAACATGCTTATTGAAATGTGTTAGGGACATTTTAAATAATTATTTTCTATGTAAACTATCCTAATTAAAGTTATCTGTTTAACCGAAGAATAAAGAACATAACTCTATAAGTGTCTTTCATATAAATTTAAATTTAACACAGAGGCGTCCAGAAAAATGCCACCATACTGTACATTTAAAAATAACGACATATATTTGTAGAAAAGGGTCGTAAGTCAAAAATTTTATGCTATATAAAAATTGAATTTTATCTCTGGATAGTAAGGCGATTGTGAATATCTATGCTCCACGAAAACCGTATTTAAATTAGATCACTCGATTTCTGCTAGATGTTGGTAGTGTCTCTTTTCGATGGAACCACTCGTTTAATTTATCATCGTTTATTTTCGCTCTCCTACAAAATTAACCTTTTTGACTTACGACCCTTTTCTACGGGATTTGCGGTATGAAGATTTTATGGTCAAGATGATTTAAAATTGTAAACCAAACATATTGGAGGGCTTGGAATGTGACAGCGCCCTTTATAGCTTCCTACCATCCCGCGGAAGCCAACGCGTACGCAAGTGTCGCTGCTCTCTTAAGTGTTGACCCCATGTGACCAATTACATACAAATTAACAAAGTACCAAATAACCAAACAAAATGCCAAAAGTGTTGCAAATTTATTTGTCAGCAATACTTTAAGGCTTACTGCATTGGATGCAGAATGATTAAATCTGCCGATGAGGCTGAATATTTAAAAAAAAAATTATCTATGCAATAAGAAAAATTTGTAGTTTTAAGTGAGATTAGTAGCTGTTTTATTTTTTTAATTGTTTAATGTCAAAGTAATGCTCTTGTTTCTTGATGTTAATTTTAATAAAGTATTTTAAAAAAATGTTAATACATACTTCGTTTTATTTATTCCTTCCACTCCATTTTCATTTATTTATTTAGGGTCAGTAGTGACCCCATGCGACAAATTGGGCGATTCTTTTAATGCGCCTAATTAAGGGTTAATTTTACATTCAAATTTACTTATAAATAATGAAAATCGTACTAGACTTAAACATGTATTTGTATGCCCCAAACTAAACACTTCTTTTGCCCAACACCATTATACACACCAAGGAAAATACTTCTTTAATAAACTACCAATAGAAATCAGAAACATTAATAACAAAGTGCAACTGTTGAACTCTATCATAAAACATTTTAAAGAAACCATCAACAGAAAGACTGCTTCCTCTATTTCCACATGAAAGTCTCACTAATAATAATTATACTTGTTTTTCTTCTTAATGAATAAATATATGTTTATATATTTTAGTTACTGTATTAACTGTACACACGAGTATGTGAAACACGTGATCGTATTAATTGAACATATATGAAATGTAACTGCTCTTCCATCCACAAGCAAATGCTTTTAATGGAAGACCAGTATGAATTAACATGTACCGTTCTTAAGTTAATAAAAAAAATAATAGTAAAACATATTCATTAGCAACAATGAATTATCTAGAGTGCATAAGTGTACTTATAATTAAGAAAATAATTTTCTAGAAACTAGATTTCAACTGTACAAGTTTAGTGTTTCGCCATATTAACAAGGTGAACTTGTACATCCACCACCGCTTGTCAGGGGTGGATTATCTAATAGTAATCAATAATGCCTAACCGATATGAACCACTGGATTTAATTATTTTGCATTTTGCGCGGTCCCAATTAAACTAAAATCACTAAAATGAAAACCCATTATTTTCAAATAGACGAAAAGTGTGGGAGTTCTCAATGCTTAAAGTTTTAACCGTTGTTTTACCTTCAACGATCTAATAACGTTTAATATTTCAGTAATATTTAAGCATTCAATACAAATAGTTTAGCGAGAGTGGATAGTATCAATACTTGTACAGAAATATTGTTGTGGTAGCGAGAGATTCGTTTGCTAATTTTCCTCAGTAAAAAAAAAATATTTAAGGGTAAACGATTTATAATATCGCTACATCCCATAGAAAAGGGACGTAAGTCTAACATTTTTAACGGGACATGCGATGTATAAATGAATAAATATATTAAATATATTTATACTAGCTGATACCCGGCAGGCGTAGAAATGCTAGCTAAATAAATAAATTGTTTCTCCCTTCGCGTCATTTTCCATTCGTCCCCGTCCCCCTTCCAGCGTTCCCTTTTACCCTTCCCGCTGTTACGAGGAAATTATAAAATTATAAATGAAATTTAATATCATAACCGTAAGATCAACCAAATTATTCAAAAATTCTAATAGCTTAATAATTCTATTCAATTCGTTAATCCGTAGTGTTCTTGAATACGGGTCAACAGTCTGGAATCCACATTATATTACACAGGTATCTAGACTTGAATCTGTCCAAAGAAAATTTACAATTTGTCTTATAGATCAGGTGTGTACCATCTTCTAGATGGATACGAACAAAGACTAACATATTTCAAATTAGAGAGTCTAGTTAAAAGACGTAACATAAATGACCTCTTAATGCTTTATAAAATTGTGAATTATCGGGTAGATAGTAACTTAGTCAATCAAATCAAGTTATACGCCAGGCCCAAATCTACCAGAAACCTTAACATATTTTGGATCGAAATTTTTACCAATAATACTGGATATTTTAATCCTATTTCTAGAATGTCTAGATTATACAATGATCTTGCTAAATCACACACTATCATAGATATTTTTATAAATAATATAACTTGTTTCAAGAAGTATCTCCACAATTTGTGCACCTAAAAAAAAAATAAAAAAAAAGATTATTTGTTGTTTTATTATTTTTTCATAGACATTTTCGTTTTGTTAGATTTTTTTTATTATTATAATTAATTTTTTTATAGTTAAGTATAAAAATACTGACATTTTTTTTTAATGAAAATATGATTACTGCAGACACATTAGTCTAGGGATATTTATATTTGTATTTAATTTGGTTTTATATTAACGACAAGAATGTTCTATAAATATCCTGTTCGTGTCTCAAATAAATAAATAAACACCGCGTTCCCCCTTCCCTCTTCGGCCCTCCCCTTTCTCGCAAACCCCCCCCTCCCCCTCACGCATTCCGCTTCCACCTTCTTCGCCTTCCCCTCTCCCTCATTCCCCCTCCGCTAAGCCCCCTCCTTAATTCCCCAAGCGATTCTCCCGCATACCCCTCCCCCCAGCCTTTTTTCCTGCCGCCTAACACCATAAAATACACCCATTTTTCCAACAACCTATTTAATTTTTTATGCAAATTTCATAATGTCAGAGCTCACACTATAGAGCTCACAGTATAGAAGTATTCACGGGCATGTTCACAACAATTCAAAAAAAATTAATAGCAATCGGATGAAATTTTAATCGCAATCGTATGAATAGTATACGAAATAATTTCATAACGCCAGAGCTCACTATCCTATAACCATCCCGGGTATGCGCACATAATAATCCACAAAGTTACATCGCAATCGGATGAACGGTATGGCCGCCCAAAAGGTACAAATATAAATATTAAAAATAATATAATTAAATATAATTATTAATAATTAATAATATAATTATACGTGATACAAGATGGAGAAATCACCTTATATCTCCTTGTCTTTTGTATGGAAGAGTATTTCATCAACAGGAAACTTACACTTTGGAAATATGCAAATTGTTCTTTTTTGTAATGATTTGTACCAAAGCGCAAAATATTAGTAATACAAAAAACCATACATTTTTTTACACAAAATCACTAAATGTCCCAGCACTGACTTTGACTTCTGTTTACAAAGTCCTTTTATAAAGTGGGCTTTATTTTTGGAGAATATTTTTATTAAATTGAAACAAACTACCCTGACGAAGAAACCATCGGTTTTGAAACATGTAGGTAATTGTGATTATATTAGTGGTTTAATATAAAGTTATTTGTTTTAATTTAATTCAAAATGATGCCACAAAGCGATTTTGCGAAGTTTGAAGAAATATTTTTATTGTTGGGGTGTAGCGAATCTTATATAAAAAAAAACATTAAAAAATATATCATTTTCAAATATTGAAAACATTTTACATTTTCTCGAACGGGTTCCTTGTTTTCGCCCGCCTGAAGTGTGTTAAGAAGAAAATAAATATAATAATATTTAAACAAATAATTAAGAAAATTAATTGAAAAAAGAAAAAAAGTATACAGATTTAGGAAATGAAATTAAAAGAATTTGGCATTCTTAGACTATAAAAATATTACCATTTGTTATTTCGGCTACTGGCATTATACCTAGCTCTCTCATTAAAAATTTAGGCGTATTAGATTTGTCAAAGAATTTGTATATAAAAATGCAAAAATCAGTCATTTTAAATACATGTAGGATTACGAAAGATTTTTTAAATATTTATATTGAGGGATCAGTAGGATTTATCGGTCAAATTAGGAAAAAAATGATTTAATCTAATTCAAGATTAATAAATAATCCATTAATTACTATCAATTGTCGTTTAAATAATTACGGTTTACATTTTTTATTTCTATTTCTAAGAATTTACAACTGTTTTTAAGTGTGTAAGTGCTTAAGCGATTATAACGCCCGTCTTTCAAAACAGTCGCAATTATAGTGTTAATTATTTTTAACATTAATTCGAAAATTCGTATTAACTGTAATAACAGCAAGGGGTTAATGTTTGAATATAAATAAGATTACAGAGTTTTCAGCACTTTGGAGGAGCGATTTATCTAAATTAAATTACGTAAGTAGTTAGTAATTATGTTAAATGTGCTGAGATTTTTGCCTCTCGATGTTTTGTTAATCCAAAGCCGAATCATGTTTACTGTCGCAGAATCGACGGAAGTTAGTTGGCCTTAAGGAACTCAAGGTGGCGTATTATCATTATTTCTGTTTCAGTAAGTGGAATTGGACGAGTTTTAGAAAGGTTTGTGAAGGTGAAAAAATAATTATAGCATAAATATTTACGTTACCAGCTATGATTTTCAAGATAACAAGTATAGAAGTAACTTATGAATAGTTTTGTGTTGGTTCTGGTAATAAACCAGTGGGATTGTCGCTTTTCCGAGTAGAGGACCATTTAAATTTGATGGAAGTGAATGAGCAAAAATGTCAAAAGAAGGTTGGGAAGTACCTTGCTATTCAGATCTAGTGGAAAAATACAATTTATATAGCACAGATAAATTACATACACGTGTAATGTATTTTGTTTGTCAATTTGAATAAAAAATTAAGTCTATTTCATTTGCCCTTCTCGGAAATTGAACCCGCTACCTCTAGATCTAGAATTGAATGTAGGCTACCCCTTTAACACTACTGATCTGACGATCATCGTTGGATCTGCCGGATGATGGACACTGTAACGCTGTCCGAAACGTCGGCTAAAGAAGGAGGTAGCGCAACACGGCATAACACCCCAAAAACAAACAACGAAAATGCTTTTGGCCGTGAAATCTAAAAACGTATCTACAAAGTACCTGTTTACACCGAAACAAAAACTTGTCGTTTATATATTAAAATTACTACTCAAAGAAACGCATTTTTAATAGTTTTTAATTTTTAATTCTATTTTTCATTATATTAAAACCAAGGATTAGGCAGATTTAAAAAAAAAAATAACTCCTGATTCCTAAAAATTCCAAAGTTGCTTCCGAAATGAACCAAAACTGATTTCTTTAATTAACTTTACGTCATCATTTAAAATAAAAAAAGTAGCTCCTATCCGAGATTGACATTTGACATATCTTTTTATTGCAAAAATAATTTTTCAATTTGGTTGGGTATTTTGGCCTCAAATCCAAAACTACGTTTTGTATGAAAGCGGCCGCGCAACCGTGAGATCAAATTGAAAGATGACTTTAGATGCGTTGGGGATTAGAGATTTTTAAAATAAAATTTGAACAGGCGGGTTTTATGACGGTTTGAGAAGATGACACACTGACTCTTCTGGCGTAAAAGTTCAAGACCAATTAAAGTGAACCAAAGTGTAAAGGCCATCAATGGCTTTATTAAGATATTTTACAAAGGGTGGCATGTTTTTTGATGATAATCCAATGAGACTATGGTATCCCCAATTGGGATATATTCTGAGACTGAAGGTAGCGGGGAAGGGAAAAAGGGGGAAGTTTCTGGCAAGTTTGGTTACCAAAGAGCTACACCATTTCAAGCAACATTTCGATTCGACAAAAATAATAAGATAGTCCAGTAAATAGATCATCTCAGAAGAAGTAATCCAATGCCATAATTTAAGCATTCTCGTGTGGTGGTTGTCAAAAGATAAACGGTTTTCATGAATATCTCGAAAACGTGCTAACGGATGTTGGAACATTAATAACTATCATACATTTATGTTTATTACACAGAGTAGAAAACCATTTTTTCTTGTGGTGAGACATGATAACAGTCGCTCAGGCAGTTACAGTTGAGTTAATATTACACCTTTCGTGCGAATGTGGAAATCACAGGTGAAAATGGAGAGATCAAAAAAAATAACATTATTTTTCCCATAATAATATCAACAACCGACTGTCTAATTTATTCTAAATGTGGTTCGTATCTATTTCAAAGAAAATTTGCGGAAGATATTTTTTTCAGGATGAATTATAAACGGATTATAAATTAGAAATTCAGTAGTTTTCGAGTTAGTAACGAAAAACTAAAAAAGGGACCTTTAGAGATCCCCCCCACCCCTCGGTGTTAACCACTGGAGCGACAGAGCAATTAAAATATTTTTTCTCGGATTGCTAAAGGAAATTTTTCCGCCCACATTAAAAAAATCATACCTCCGAATTTTAATATGGAGACATGATAAACTGATTACAGTTCTATGTAGCCAATGAATTCTCCTATCTTTTGTTTATTATCACATATTTGTAAGATTTATAAAAAAATATAATTAAATCTTTAACCTTAAAACATTTTGAAGAATCTAGAGAATATTTATTCTGTTATATTTTGAATGTAGAATATATTATATAATCGTTTTAATAAAAATAAAAAAAAATTGAAAATTTGACACATTTTGGCAACAAAGCAAGCCGAGCTTTCGGAAATAGTGCCATAATGTGGCAAAAAGCGCTCGAGTGGTTATGGACCTAAAACTGTTCCCCTACAACTGTGCCAAAATTGGCTCCTACATGAATTATTTCCGCTATTTTTCCTTAGTTGCCTGGGACTATTATACCAGTAATGGTGACAGTAACCTAATGACGTAGTAAACAAAAACATTCGATCGCAAAATTCTGAGTAGAGTTTCCTAGTTGAATTTTGAATGATAAATGTATTAAAGACCTTCTGATGAAAAACATGAAAAACGAACGTTATAATTTATGACTTTAATTTAAACTTGCATTGACAAACTACAATGTTTTAATTAATATTGAAATCAATAAATAGATCTGAGAAGACAAAAGAGATGGATTGGCAAAATTGGTATGATGACATTACATCGGAAATTAATTAATTAAATGTCTATTAACTAAATCTAATATCTATTTTGAACAGTTCAGGTACATTTTGCGATTAAGACCAAAACAATACAACATTAAGAAAAATAATACAACATAAGCAACGACTACAGCTACAATGAAAAAGAAGTTATACATCTCTGAAATATTGTTAATTTATTTATAATCAGTTTGTACACACGTGTAGGTTCAGTTTCAGTGCCGGCAACCCGGGCGTTTATTTAATATAAATTAAATGGTTTACAATTTTAAGTTCCTTTACCTGCCTCACTAGACAAAGTCTGTTCCGAGGCGGGTAATAATTGAAACTTTGCTTTTAATACAACAGGGCGCAGGAATATATTTTTTTAAATTATGTCAGAGAACGCGGGTGAACTCATAAATCGAATATATCACAATATAAAAGAAAAAAAAATCATAGAAATTTTTTATAAAAAAAAAACGTTCATGATAGGTAAGAAAAATGGAGCTTATTCTGACGAAAATTGAAAATTTTACTGACAAATTATCATATTATCCCACCAAAAGAGTATACCAAGAAACTAACTTAATGAAAATCAGAAAACTGTACCAATACAACATATGCTTATTAATCTACAAAATTCAAAATGGCTTTATCGAAAAAATATTACATTTATGAAAACATCACAAGTACATGAACACCTCACAAGACAACGTAATAAATTATACACAAATTCAACAAAGACAGAGTTTGGCAAAAGAAACATAGGCTATGAGGGTATAAACATATATAATCTCCTTCCTGATAACCGAAAATAAAATAAATATATTTAAAAAAAAAACTGTTTGCTCTCAATATTAATGAGCAAAACCAAAATGTTCTTACTTAAAAAAATGTGTTACTTGGTGTTAGGTAGTAAACCATCATTATTAATATTATTTGTATCAATGTATTAAGTTAACAAAGATTAAGTTAACAAGAAATATGTATATATTTTTTTAACTTAATAAAAAAAATATATATATTATTATAAAAAAAACACAAGATTCATTGACATTATATATTAAGCTCAATACGGAAATGTATAAAACAACAATACCAACTACAAAAAAGATATTTACTCATGAGAGTAAAAATTTTGATGAACTTTTATTTTTTTGCGAACATACCTATTGTTACAGTTATTTTTGGGTTTCATTTATTAGCCGGGTAAGCTTATAAATATGTGAAATTCTGAAAAGAATTATATAAACACCAACAGAAAAGTTAGTCATGGACTCATGACACAAGAAAAATATCATTTTATAAATATATATAACTATCTGACCCGCCCACGCGTTGCTGTGGCTAACGAAACACAACGTTATCTACTGGATGATTACCTAACCTAGATAACCAAGTGTGTGCCATCTGTCAGAAACTTATGGAACTTCAAAATAATTTCAAATAATTGTCCCATAAAAAAACATTTAATCTGCAATAATAAATATTGAGGTCAATAATCGAGATAAAAACTATCCTGTCTTGTAAGTTGGACCAAATTACACACAATAAGCCGAATTTAATAAAAATCGGTTAAGTACTTATGTAGTTTACCTTGGACGAACATTGTGACGCGAGATTTTTTTATATAAAGATATACAAAAATAACTTTTTATTCAGTTCAAAATTGAAAAATTCCACTTTTTGATATAATGTTTTTGTAATTATTATAGAGTCTGTGAAAGCAAGAATTTTGTTTTCAGTTTGTTCAGAAGAGCATGTGGAACGGTCACATTCAATTGAATATTATTTAACATCTTCGGGCATTTTAAATTTTTTTTTTATTAGTTTCAAAAACAAAGTTCATACATTATGTAAGTATAAAGTATAGTATAAGTATACTATTTTGTGTTTTTCACAGTCCTCCTCACTAAGGTTTCCAGTTCTGAGGCGGCCTGTACTTTTTTTAAACTTGTATTTAGTTGCGAGTTGTCTTTACATCGTCTTCATAATGTTTGTAAGTTGATTATTGCTTTGATCTCTCAGCCATGTTTTGACTTTTGTTTTAAATTTAGTCATTTACTTTATTTTTTTGGTTTCATTTGGTAGAGCATTGAACAATTTTATAGCATGAAATTTATTATTTCTCTGTCCAAAATGAATATGATTGTTGTTACATGATGCCTTCGTGCAAATTTTTCACATTTTGTTAAAATTCGACTATTATTATCATTCGAAGTACTTTAATTTTCCTCAGATTTAAAATATCATATTCCAGGAATCAGTGAATTACTCTCAATTATGCAAGAAATAATCCCTGAAATTAAACATTTGATGAAAATTTTCGTCAGTTAACCAGAGGACGAATCTAAAGTCATAGATTAAAAGTATTTTTGACAATAAACATCATTATTAAATTTCTTTAAAACATTATAGTTATATCGTTAGAATGAAACTAATAACAACTCTTTAATAATATAATTAATGTGAAGGTTATGTCATGTAATTAAATCTATTTACTTTCATATGGTTTCAACGTAATTACCTTGTTGGTAAATGCTTTTAATCTCCTTTAGATAAAATATTATCAAAAAACATTCATAATTTATGCCAAGATAATATTATGCCAAGATAATATTTTAAACAAATTAAAGTGTTTTCTTGATTTCTGATAATAACTATAAGGATGCTCATAACATAAAAACAATTTTGTTAAATAACAAATTAAGCATGTGATATCAAAACAATTTTTTATTGACAAAAGACTTTAAAAAAAAAATTCTTTCGTCGTTAATGAATTACTTCGGAATATAGTTAGATGACGAACAATGAAACTTATGCATCAAAATAATACAGTATTTCAAAAAGAATAAAAATATAAATTCAAATACATTAATGAAAAAAATATTAGTTATCACACCCAGACTTTTTAAATCCGTTTTCATAAAAGATGATCACTGATCACAGTAAATAAAATATTCCAAAAAAATTAAAGGATTTACTAATTGCGCTAAGTGTCTATTAAAGGGATTGAAAATGAATTAAAATATATCAAAAACATGGTTCCACGACAGCTAGAATCACGCAACTTCGGCAACCCTTTGAAAAGTAATAAAAGTATTTTTTTTTTAAAATAGTAACCTATTTAACCTACCTAACCTAAAGTAACGTATTTAACCTACCTAACCTAAAGTAACCTATTTAACCCACCTAACCTAGAGTAACCTATTTAACCTACCTAACCTAAAGTAACCTATTTAACCTACCTAACCTAAAGTAACCTATTTAACCTACCTAACCTAAAGTAACCTATTTAACCTACCTAACCTAAAGTAACCTATTTAACCTACCTAACCTAAAGTAACCTATTTAACCTACCCAACCTAAAGTAACCTATTTAACCTACCTAACCTAAAGTAACCTATTTAACCTACCTAGCCTAAAGTAACCTATTTAACGTACCTAACCTAATGTAACCTATTTAACCCACCTAGCCGAAAGTAACCTATTTAACCTACCTAACCTAAATTAACCTATTTAACCTACCTAACCTAAAGTATCAATCTATCCTTAATTAATTTCAATATACCTTTAAGACGTACACGACATACTGCACTGTTCCACATGCTTAATTACAAAATAAATGCAGCAATTAATTCGACAATTAAACGTGCTCTTCATACATTCAATAACATTTGCCTAAATTCTAACATTGATATTTTCTCCGATTCACTGCCCAAATTTAAAAAGAGCATCATGTCAATGATACCAACATGTCTATGGTATAAACTATTCAATGCGCATACACTTCTCACAAATAAAAACATACTCACACATACACTCACACACATATACACTACGCACATCACCCGGTAATTACAAATAAGATATTCAAAGTAACATATCATAGGTACCCACCATGAAATATCATTTAATATCTGTAAACTGTCTCATCACTGTAACCAATGTACTGTTTGTTTCTGTAATATAAAATAATAATAATACAGTAACCAATTTAAACTACCTAATCTTAAGTAACCTATTTAACCTACGTAACTTAAAGTAACCTATTTAACCTACCTATCCTAAAGTAACTATTTTATGTTTCAGTTGCATGATTTTGAATTATCCGGTAACCCAAAAATATATGTACCAACCTGGTAAAATCTGGTTAGGTCGGCATACCCAATTTATTAAATTTCATTCACCAAGAAACGAAGCAGTTTCACAATTAAAACCATTAAAACTTAACATAGTTTAGCACTGAAACAAAACACAAATTAATATACGCAATTTTATATCACTTTAACATAACAACATTGTCATTACACGACACAGGTCTTCAAACAGTCCACGATACACTAATAAACCATTTGTTCTAACTCAAACCAAAACACTTCAATAAAAAAATATTACAGCTGAATAATCATCAAAATAAACAGTCTATAATAAAGGCAGTGTTTAATTGTGTTGCGAGTAAAATGATACACTTTGCATTAATGAGAGAACGCGTTGTGATCGAGAACTAAACACTGCGTGTGCAGAGATGGTGTAGATTAGGTCACTGTTTTATGTTATAATCATATTATTATGTTATTAGTTATTGTGAATATCTCTGAATGCCGATTGTAAGTATGCGTCAGGGACTAACAACATTGATATTATTTATATAAATAACAAAACATATTGAGTATAACATTAATTTTGTTCAATCTCTTGTATACGTTTAATTAATTTGCGGCAAAGATGAAATCCAAAAAAAAATCATTCTCTTTCTAGCATACCTCCATGGTACAGCGGTTAAGACTCTTGAGTGATCCAGTGTTTGTGGGTTCGAATCACGGCGTGGATAAATTCACTTTTTGTATTAATTTGTATTACTTCACATTAATTTATTTAATACGACATAATAAACTGGTTATATTTGTGGCATATTTCGTAATTCTCAGAATCGTCCCGGCGAAAGACCACCAATCAGAATTGAAACGTTGCTTGTAATGGCTTCAACCGTGTTTGGTGACCAGATCTGAATATAGTACTTCCCCCCTTCCTCTCCCATCTTGTTCCCCTCCCTAAAGCTTCCAAATTGTTAAGTCTTAAACCTATTCCGTTCTTATGTAGGACTTTAATTCCTGAATCGTTTAACCACAAGTCCAATATTAAGTGTGTTCCCCGTGTCTTCACCTATCCCCCATTCCCCTCCTCCCTCCAACAACTGAAGCTCTGTCCCACTCTAGTATACTGTCCCGTTCTTTCATAACATTATGTATATATATATATGTGTACTTCTGTATTTGTAGACATTATTTTTGTAACAGTCCTGATGATGGTACGGAGGTACCGAAACCGGTAGACGTTAAATAAAAATAAAGTGACGTAAAAAAAAGTATTTAATTTTAATTTATTTTATGTAAACATCGTTTTTACTTGACAACGCGTCGTAAATTCAAATTTCAAATGATTACTAGTTAGTAATAAAAGTTTATATGACTATGTCGTTTTATTTTGTTTACTTAAATAAATATCTCTACAGAACCGGCTTGTCGTGTCGCACATCAAAACTCACATTTATTATGATTAATATTGGCATAAAACGATTCGTAATCATTAAACTGTTGTTTACTTTCATTCAAATTTTGACCGTTATGTTTGCATAGAGCGAAATTAAAGTATTCAGAGATTTTGTGATGTTAAGTCATTGATTGATTTATTGGTAATTTTGTTATGATATACCTACGTTCCGTTAAAATAAAAAAATAATATATTTGAATCATCCGTGATGTAATTTAGCAAGGCGGCAATCTCCATTACGGCCAGATTGCGATGTTTGCTTTTGAAATGACCTGGAGATTGCTATTTTTGCTTTTACGTACAATATTACATACAAATATTGTATACACGTATATTACATACAAAACTTGTGTGTAATATTGTATGTAAAAGCAAAGATAGCAATCACAGATCATTTCAAAAGCAAACATAGCAATCTGGCTGAAATGGAGATTGCTGCCTTTGCTTTTACACACGTCATATGAAGGAAGTCCTTTTTTTTTGACTGATAAAAATTTCGAATATCCTGACAATATTTTGAATCCACCTCCTTCAGAATAAGCGGAAATTGTTGTTTGTGAAATGATTCAGGTCTTGGCGGCTTTGGATGTCATTTAGTTTAACCGTCTTCAAAGATCATGTATGTACATGAGGACAGCGTCAAAATCATGAGGAACTGATATTTTTTTTCTTCTTTTTTTTTAAAAGAAAGACAAACATTCCCGGGTCACGAATAACCCAACAACATTTGAAAATCTCCTACTACCACCACACTAAGCTGAATATGTTACTTGTGTTGTGATGGAGGACTTATCGGACACGGAACGCTTGGGTGGGACCCAAACGCGGTGCCCACTCAACCACTGACCGGTCTATATTCAGTAGTGGAAGACAAGTGCAGTCTTCATCGGAAACTTGATGAGATTTGGAGAAGGACTCCCTAGAGCCTAGAGGAATAACAATATAGTATCAGCCACCATAACACGGGCATGTGCCTAGTATGGCGGCCATAAATTCCACAATTGTTATATATTTACTATTCAAAGAATAAAGAAACATTAAAAAAAAGCCATTTGCGTCTTACGTCGTTTGTGTCTAGATAAATAAAAGTATTGAAAAAACAAAATTTAAACTGATTATTTTTAGGATGAAATATGTCTAATAGAATATTTATCGGACAATTTTGATAATTCAGTGTCCTTGCGTTGTTAAAGTAAAGTTGTAGAAAATATCTGGAAGATTTTTTTGGTATTACACGGAGAAAAATGTTATTCTAAAATACGATCATTTTATTCGTCAAAACGATTAAAAACAGGACTGAAGTTCTTACGAACACATAACAGGGTTTCCATGTTTATTAGCGGGAAAATATAAAAATATTTTATTGGTTTACGTACGAAATTACGTATACCAACAAATTATTCTAACATGTTCCCGCCAATGAACATTGAAACCCTGTTAATTTGTTCGTAAGAACTTAAGGCCCGTTTTTAACCGTTTTTAAGAATAAAATGATCGTATTTTCAAATAACTTTTTTCTCCGTGTAGTACTGTTACATTATCCCACAGGGTACATTTAAAGTACGCTAAGTTTTATACAACGACGACGAAAGAGGTTAGAACAACTGTTGCTATGGAGGACTTAACTAGCCGAGGAATTGAACACACGACGTCTGGGACCCGAATGCGATGCCAACTCAGCCACTGACCGCACCAAAAGATTTCTTATTTTAACATTCTTAACATTTGGGAAGATAGTTACAAAAAAAGTTTTTATTATTATTTAAAGAGAAATTAAATATAGCAACCGGTTTGGAAATTTCATTCAACATCATCATTCCTCTTGCCATGCTACGCTGTGATTGAACACCTGTTCTGTCGTGTGGTAACTTGAAAAAGCCATGGTGATGACTACGGATGAAGTTTCCAGTTTGTATTAGGATCGTTGTATATTAGGAGCAATGTATTAATCTACAAAAGTGTTTTTGCAAGCTTAGGTCTGTAAAATGCTTTCAAAAATTATTATGTTTTAAAAACATAATTTAATTTATCGAAAACTCCGCAATATGATAACAAAAAAAAATAAACGAAAAATTGAGCAACGGCAGCGGTTGGTTGTACATAGAAACCGGCCTAAATATACATATAACATAAAAGTACTTGCGATCAAAACGAATAAAAATAGTCAAATTAATATATTTTATACAATTCTACCAAAACACTTTGAAATCTGCTTCTAGAACAAATTTATGCATAAATTAAACAAATTAATTTCGAAATAATGAAATACTTACTCAAACAATTCAGGGAATGGAGATGATGAATTATTAAAATTTTAATTTTTCTCATTTCCTTAGAAAACGAAATAATGAATGCTTTGATAAATATTTCGATTAGCTGAACACAAACTTGTAAATACTGTTTTAGGAGCTTCTAACAGAATAATAATACACATAAAACTGTTATAATAAGGAAATATTTCAAACGAAAACGAAATAAATGAAAACGAATAACTTTGTGTACACCAACCTTCACAATTACAGTTATCGACGTGTTTCGAAACCAAAGGTTTCTTCGTCAGGATAATAAAAGCGTTATTATTATTCCCGACGTCTTCGTCAAAAAATCCACATGTTTCGAAACCATCGGTTTCGAAACATGTAGATTTTTATGAATAAGTAATTAGTGGTGAAAACACAATTATTTGTTTCATTTTATAAATAATGACGCCACAAAGTGAATATGCAAAGTTTGAAGAAATAAATATATTTGTTTTAATTTAATTAAAAATAACGCCTCAAAGTGAATTTGCGAAGATTAAAAAAATTTTCCTTTACAGATTTTTTTTCTTATTAAGGGCGTACTGAATTTCAGACAAGGCTGAAAACATCGAATATGATTTATTATGAATTCTATTGAAAATTTATAATAGTCAACATTTCAGAATTATTATTCAACCACACACAAATTTTGAAGGTTTTTATGTTCTAATCAACATTTACAAGGCTTGAGGCCCATTAACCAGCGGCCGAGAAATCAAATTTCAACTTGTGATCCTGCCCCTGCAACTATACAGGTCGGTTCCGATTGATCATTCTCAGTACCCAAAAGTTTTACTAATAACTCAATATCGACATTATTTCATTCAAAATTTGATTTAATATAAACCTAAATTCAAGTAGCAATAAAAATGCTCAAACGCGTGGTGATACATTTTTTAATATTGTGTATTTCTTGTAAGTATTTTTGATCGTAAGTATTTATTATTTTTCAATAATGTCTAAGTAAAATAAGCGTGTAAAAAAATTAAAAATATTTTAGTTTGTAAGACCAAATAATTAGAAAAAATTAGGTATTTTCGTCACAAAACACGTTCTCGGATTTATTTTCTAATGATTTTAATTGAACTAAAATTAAATTTCTCAAAAAGTGACTTACTAGATTATGTATAGATTTATTTTACTGTATGATATTATATGATTTAAAATGTTTGTTGTATAATACAATATTTCGTTTAAAAATTGAACAAATATGACAACGACCAACGGTGTAACATTACAATATTAAAAATAAACTTAGTTTTTCAAAAATTAAAAAATGGCTTTACCAGATAAAATATCAACCTTTCAAAATCAATTTATATTTTTTTGAAAAAAATAGTCAATACGTCAAGAATTTGATTTAGAAAGGACAAATTTCCGCTATTAAAGGGGGATGAAGTTTTTTTTTACGATTGTATATTTTTTATTGATCACCTATTTTTTTCAGCATATATTTCATACGGAATTTCGAAAATATTGTTAGAATTTACAAGAAGAAACAAAACAGTACTGAATGATGAGTAGGACTTTAAACCTCAAGTTTCGTGCATCTTTTTGAACAACATTTTATGAAACATAAGGTACCTACTTTGGATTTAAATACCAAATTGTCGTAAAATTTCGTTACTTGATCTTTCATTGATAAAAACGACACAAGACAATGTACTCCAAGAGTCTTAAGAACAAGTAGATAATAAAAAAACTAAAAACCAGATTTTCGCACGTAAATATAAAATTTAATTACATGATGTAATTTTAAAGTAAATTTTCACATCATGTAACAAAAACAAATTCTAAAATCTGGACAAATCTTTCAAAAATGTGTTTTAATTTTGATAAGCGCACCTGCTTCACTTATTTTCGAGTACAAGTAAAATAAAATTTAGTGCGTTATTGTGCTTTTTCACTAAACGAGGAGAATGATTCTTTTATTTACGCACTTACTTAGGAGAAAAAACAATAGTGGTGTTAGAAAAGGTTAAAATAATTGTTGTCACTGATTGGTATATTTTGTATTTTTTTCACTGGACTTCTAGAATCTCGTCTTCGTAACTGTTTGTGCGTGACGCTTACCTATTACCCAGTGCAGGAGAGCATTAGCTACTCGTATTTGATGAGTGATACTGTTTCAACAGTGGGTATTCGATTCAGCCCTGAATGAAACTGGATCTTCACGGTTGCATGACCACAGATAAATAATATAAAAAGATAATAATATGACCCGTGGCTTCTATATTCTACAATATCGTATAACTACATATTATTCGTATGATTATTATGACAAAAAATGGCAAGTTATTGATATTGTTTATGTACTGGGATTCATTGCCGATTCATGCAACACAATGATCCGAAATTGTACAGCAAAAAAAGTCGTATTGATACAAAAAATATTATTATAAGCCTGAAATACTCATACATATTGAAAAAACCTAACGAGAAAAGATACATGCCGCAGACGGTACTCGAACCCGTGCCCTTTTGATTACCGGTCAGGTGCTCTTATCCACTAAGCTACGGCGGCTTATCTCTTACCCGCTAAATGATTCAATATATACTTTTATTTATTTATTGACGCCCTATTGGGCTTTTACATACAGAATACAAATTTCATTTATAACAACATAAATAAAAAATACTACAAAATATATAAATAAAGCAAAAATACAATATAATAAATAAGAATGTATGTAATGCTAGACCCATGTATAACACCCATGTACAATTCATATACCTAGGAGCAACAAAAAAAGAAGACAAAAAAATTTTAACACATTAATTTTTACTTAATTACTCTATGTTTGCATCTAGAATACGAACAATTAAAAATAACAAACAAAGGAAAATCGAAATAAAATAAAATGATTTCTTATTCATTATTTACATATAAAAAGTGGTGAACTAATTTAGCTTTAATTTGTCGAAGTTAAAATTAAATATGTCGGCGACATAAGTTAGTTCATTGCCCAACCTATGTATTCTTTCCATCACAGATTTCATAGCGAAGTTATTGTTGTAGAATAAAATATTCCGTCTGGTATATTTTGGAGGTACATGTATAGATAGCAAATTTATAGCATCAGGGCAGTCCAACCTTGAATGAACAATTTTATATAATAAAAGGAGATACTATATATCTTTTCTCGGGAGGTTTTTTCAATATGGATGAGTGTTTCAGGCTAATAATTATTGCTTATAATAATTGTTACACCTTGTGATATGCATAAAAAAATCTTGTCTTAAACATTAGTTTATCAATTTAAAAAACAAAAAATATATAATTATATTAAAGCTTGTTTTAATTCTTTGTAAAGGTCCATTAAGTGATTCATATGATGGATTAACCGATGACTCACTTGGCGGATCGTTAAGTTATTGAATCTACGTCCAGTAATCGCAGGTCCAGAACCTAGTGCAGGACAAGCAAATATAAAGCAAAAAAAAAAATTAAGGATACCTCGTTTCAAAGAGAACCTGATATAAATATAAACTTATAAACGGTAAGTCACAATCTTATCATAAAACACTATATTTAACTTTTAATCAGCAAAGGGAAATTTAAAGTAGATGTAATACTCATTTATATATTATTAGCTTTTACCCGCGGTTTCGTTCGCGTGCTATTGAAATGTTTTTCCTTGATGAAAAGTAGCCCACGGCACTTCTCTGTCCTCCAACTCCAGATATCGGTCAAAAATGGACCACATTTAACGAACCTACAAATATGGGATAAACGGTGAAATCTAGGTGGTACTAGCTTTAAACCCCAGTAAACAGTTTATATGTTTCCATATTCATATTTTTAGGAATGATATTAATTAAATAGAATGGTCAAATTAAAAACAACACCAATCGCTCGAAAGGCAAAGCTAAAAATCACAACGATCGGACACTTCATTGTGATGTGAAAGAAGGATAAACACACATACAACAACACTTTCGCTATATATAATTTATAATGTTAGTTAGATTAGATGTATTTCAGAATTAGGTGTGACACTGTTGGAGGAATTCAACTATATAAAGCTTGACAATGTAATTCATTTGTGTGAATGCAATATAATAAGGAGTATGTAATAGATATTACTACGAAATTTAACATTCTGCAGAAATTTTCAGACAACATTATTCAGACGGAGATAATACGAGCACTCGAGAAATGGGTGCAAAATTACATTTTCGCAAACGTTTGAAAGGTTAATATCATTTTAATCTGAATAAGACTAATGTATAGAAATGGCATTTTCTATCCTTCGGAATGGTTATGTATGACTGTAGAAGAAGAAAATTGATGCGCAGTTCTTTGAGAAAGGAATGATTGATATCCTGAAAAATCTAAGCTAATATTTCGATTAAAATCTTTTTCCTGTTTTACCGCTCTATACAGGAAGCCCTGAAGAAAATAATTCCCCTCAGGGCCTGTCAACTTTGGGAACGCTGTGTGGAGGGCTCTTTTAAGGAAAGGAGGGAGAGGATGTTATGGGTAGGAAAGAGGTATGAGGGATAGAAATCTAGGGTTCAGTGTGTCCAGGACTGACGGCCGAATGATTTCATCCCTCCTACTGCGGTGCAAGGTGAAGTTCCGAGAGAACTCTGCTGGAGAAGCCAAAAGGTCTCCCTCAACCAGTTTCTCCCGATATGGCTTGCCATGCAATTGAGGAACCTCAAAAACCTCACCCCATGAACCCGGTATCCCCTGCTAAGTCACCAAACGTAGCGAACCACTTAAGGTGATCTATGGTAGAGGTCTTGGTTATCTAATAAATGGTTCCCGGGGAGCGCTACCCATACCCGCCTACCAAATTGTTTGTCATATTTCCACAGAATGATCTGAAAACAAAGATTTTTGAAGAAAATCGCAGCTAACCCACACTCACGTAGAATTATCATGTTCCTAATTACGCTTTTTATTTTATTTTATATAAATACCGCACAAGAGTCCCAACTGCTCCCGTCTGGAACCAGTGAGACTATGGCATCCCCGATTGGAGTATATTGTGCAGAAGGTAATGCGGGGGGGAGGAGATGGGGAAGAGGAAGATGGGGGTGGAGATGGGGAAGAGGAAGGTGGAGGAATAAGTGGCTATTCAGATCTGGTTACCAAACACGGCTAAAGCCTTTTCAAGCAACGTTTCAATTCTGAATGGTGGTCTTACACTTTGAGATACTAAGAGTACCTATCTTCCACTCTGGAACGTGCCGCAAATGTACTACATATTATTTTAAATGAATAAATTGCGAAATAACACAAATTATTTTTTTGCGCACTTCGGGTTCGAACCCGCGACCTTCAGATTGGGAGTCAAGAGTCTTACCCCTCGACCGCTGCACGGTGAATAAAATATGTTAATGTTAATAACTCCAAAGCAATTAAGTACATGGTTTTACTCGTGTAAATGTCGTCATATTGCATGTTATCGGTATATTAAAGTAACTGTGATAACTTATTGACATAATTATAGTTCTTACTCGGAGAATATTGTCGGTAAAAAAATTATTATTGCAATTAATTAATAAAATAACACATTAAAACAGAGCTCTGCGATTGTGTTTGATGTCAATAAAACCACCATCTTTATCAGATAACGCAGATGAATGCAAAAAGAGTTAAGAGTAGGTTATAGGGCAAACAGGTGATTTGCTGCAAAACGGCCCTCTAAAACAGCTGAATTACTACCTTTCGTATGTCATTGTCAGACTTGATATTTTTTGGTAACAAATAATGGACTATTATTTTTTAAACTGCTGAATTTTTTTTGTAATTGATGTAAGCATTCGACCATAAAAAATAAAATCATTGATACACCATACAACCCACTTTTCAAACTTCGATTTATGACTATCCCTATAAATAATGATTTTACACAATATCTTTAATTTAAAATATGTACGTAATACACATATCTGTCGAAGTACAGGTTCATATTGTCGTTATGATATCTGTTGATATTAAAAATTAAATAAATACTTCATTTTGGATCACATTATCTCATACTTGAGGGTTTTTGTTCATTACGGGCTGGAACCTCCCGAGGTCGAGAGTGAGGTTACGGGCTCCGTCTTTGACAGCACATATACTTCGAAAATGCCGTCAAAACGTTTTATAAATGGGTCCAAAAGAAGGATACCAACTCACTTAAAGCATTGGAATAATTTATAAAAGCTACAAAAACAATGAGTATAACAAATTATGTTATTTCATATAAATATTTCACTCGCATCTTTTCAAATGTCACAATACGCAATACGCATGCGTCTGTTCAGAACAGTCTGTTACTCAGTTCATGTTTCTTGAAAGCGCCCAAGCGAGAGTTCATTAAGTGTACGCGGTGTCTGGTAGTAAATCATTTATTTCTTCAATCTTTGCAAATTCACTTATATAATAATAATATTGTTAAATGAAACAAATTATTTTGTGTAAACCACTATAATCACATGTTGCGATAATTATATGGTATTTTTACGAGTTTACTTCGAATGTTTGAATTGGAAGGACGGCTGAGACGGAAATCGGTCGCCAAATTTCGATTTAGGCTATGAAATATAACATGAATACCAATATTCTTCTAATATATCAATTTGAAAGGCTGGCTGCGAAGATTTCGACCGCAAAATTTCGATTTATGCGGAAAAATATCGTATTTTTGCGAATTTATTTCGAATATCTGAATATGAAGGGCCGGAAATCGGCAGCGAAGATTTTATTTACGCGGAAAAATTACGTATTGGGAAGTATTTTTTCAAATATACGGCCGACCGTTGCAGTAAGCGGCTGCGAAAATTCGATTTTCACGGGAATAACGCCATCCGCTCACTGAGGCAACTGAAAACAGTCAACTGGCAACCGTCTTTGTATGACAATATGAAGGCCCGCACACTACACAATCACTCAAAAACTCGTTGTCAATGGTAACGCAAGCGGTGACTCATGACTCGCACTGCTGATTGCCTTGGCCGGCCATTGCTAGTTGCCAGCCGTCAGCTGATTGTTCTTCGTCTATGGTTAAACAAGCTTTTTGACCAATCAAGACATGGAAACCAGCCGGTTTTAGTTTGGTTTCAGTTGCCTCGTCAGCGGAGCGCCTAAGTCGTATTATTACGAATTTACTCCGAAGAACGTACCCGAATTTGAATTTTCGGACGAAGAACTCGATTTTCGGCGACTTTATGATTTTTTTTTCATAAAATTTTGATTTACGTGGGAATTTGTTAAATCGAAATTTGATTTTCGATGTCCCATGGATTTCGAATTAACTAGCTTCTACTGTAGTAATCATAATGATGAGTTCTAGAAAATATAGTTTAAAAGACAATAAAAGGCTGAATATTTAGAAGTGAAATAAAAAAAAAAAACATTAAATCGACTTTGAATGTGAAGCACGAGTTTCCAAACGACGTTTATAAAATCAAACCAATGGCAATTTCCACTGGCAGTGCAATAACACATGTCGAATGTAGAGAAGGGACAAACGTGAGAAGGGACGGTTACTGCCACCTAGCGATGTAAAAATAAAGACATTTTGACAGAAAATGGATTGTTCCAAGGCTATAACATGCGCTTAACAAAAGTAAATTCTTTTATTTGAGTCTGTTTAAAAAACTTGCTTATTATTTCTGAAATAATCTTTTATAAAGTATAGGCGAAATCGTGAGAAGACATTGTGTTTAAATGACAAATGTAGTGATTAAAGCGATCTTTCTGATATCAATAATTTTGGGAGGTGAAACTAATTTTGGAGGCAAGTATGGGTTCCGCCGTCCCGGGAACCATTTATTTGATAACCAACACCACTGACATAGGTCACTCCAAGTGGTTTGCTACGTTTGGTGACTTAGCAGGGGTGCCCGGATTCATGAGGTGAGTTTGTCCTGGTCTTGGCGGCGGATGAATCTGCCAACAACTACATGGAAGGCCGGATGGAGAGAGACTTGTTGAGGGAGGCCTTTTGACCTAATAAATAATTTTGGGAGGTGAAACTAATTTTGGAGGCAAGTATGGGTTTCGCCGTCCGGGGAACGATTTATTTGATAACCAACACCACTGACATAGGTCACTCCAAGTGGTTTGCTACGTTTGGTGACTTAGCAGGGGTGCCCGGATTCATGAGGTGAGTTGGTCCTGGTCTTGGCGGCGGATGAATCTGCCAACAACTACATGGCAGGCCAGATGGAGAGAGACTTGTTGAGGGAGGCCTTTTGACCTAATAAATAATTTTGGGGGGTGAAACTTATTTTGGAGGCAAGTATGGGTTCCGCCGTTCCGGGAACCATTTGTTGGATAATCAACACCACTGACATAGGTCACTCCAAGAGGTTTGCTACGTTTGGTGACTTAGCAGGGGTGTCCGGATTCATGAGGTGAGTTTGTCCGGGTCTTGACGGTGGATGCGTCTGCCAACAACTACATGGCAGGCCAGATGGAGAGAGACTTGTTGAGGGAGGCCTTTTGATCTCTCGACCCATCGCCTTGCACCGCAGTTGGAGGGATGGATTCATACGTCTGTCACTCCTGGACTGATCCCCAGATTCCTTCCCACCTCTCATACCTAAGGCCTTTTTGCTGGCCTTATGTTTTGCCTTATGATTTGCCGGCCTCTGTGTTTCTTCCTTCCTACAACATAGGTCTCTTCAAGACCCCACACTCCTCTCCTCAAAAAGACCCTCCACCCTGCATTTTCAAAGATGACAAAAGCCTCCTGTTTGGAGTTAACATAACAAAGTAATTATACAATATAATACTTCAACAAAGCATCCCGAAAAGTTGAGACGTTCTTGTGGAAAATTTTTCTCAGGGCCTCCTGTGCGGAGCTAAATTAAAAACTCCTGTAATAAATGACTTTCAGGTCATTAATAATAAAAATGCGATATTCGTAAATGCTGGACATTCATCATCAGCTAAACCCTTTATTTTCTAATAAAAATAATTTAAAAACTACCGCTTGAAACTTATCTTGTCTAGAATAGGTAACCCCCGTACGTCATAATGTGATACCAGAACCACACTTGAATAGTTATTTTGTTCGGAAAACTTCTCGGAAAATTTATGGTTCAAGTCACTAAAGGTTTACAGTGAAACTTTTAATAAACTTAAGTTCCTGCTTCGGTTTTACGATCCGAAATACTTAGGAGAAGAGAGCCTTTTTTGTACGGAACTGTAAAATGGAAAATTAAGTCAATTATATTACCTACACAGTACACTCGGTTCTCGCTGGAAGCGAAATGAAATTTTTTAGTAAAGCCTGCGAGAAAAAATAAGTAAATAAAACAAATTACTTTGTGTTAACCACTATATATAGATATTTGCTATGATTAAAGTTTTCACGGGTAAAAGATGTAAAATAATTTTCTCGATTTACCCGCGTAACGTAGTCCTTAGAAGGACTTTTTAACTCATTACGTTTCGGACAGATCTCACTGTCCATCTTCAGATGCATTATGTCTTGAGTTTTGTATCAAACTGATCGCTTTCGCGTGTCTGTTCAGTCTTGGCTTAGGTCTTGACTTCTGGATTGTACAGACACCCGTAAGCGATCAGTTTGATACAAAACTCAAGACATAATGTATCTGAAGATGGACAGTGAGATCTGTCCGAAACGTAATGAGTTAAAAAGTCCTTCTAAGGACTACGTTATGCGGGTAAACCAAGAAAATTATTATATATATACAGGGTGTTAAGGAACGTTCTTGACTTACCTTAACCAGTGATTCCTTTTTTTACTTCAAATAATGTCAGGAGTCACTGGTTAAAGTAAGCCAAGTATGTTCCTTAACACCCTGTATATATATTAAAATGATGCCACAAAGTAATGTTGCAAAGATTGAGGAAAAAATAAGTGGTTTATTATTATTTGTTCAGAAGACTCAGAAGGAAAAGTTTATTAAAATTGTGTTCAGAAATATTCAGACCTGAAAAGAATGAGTATTATTATTATTATTAACAATAATTATTATCCTGAAACACTCATCCGCATTGAAAAAATCTCACGAGAAAAGATACATGACGCCGACGGGACTCGAACCCGTGTCCTTCTGATTTCCGGTCAACTGCTCTAACCACTTACCTCTTACTCGACAAATAATTCAATATATACTAGTGTTTCAATCAACAATTATAGCTTATTACATTTTTTTCACTTACAAACAGCCAACTTTATTTTATATGAGAAAGGCAGTGTAAGTGCTAAATCTCCCACTACGTGGCGTATAATGTAATGTATGAGTGTATTATTGACTAAACGGGTTCGTACAATATTTAAGTATCCTCGAATCATAATATTTTTTATAGAAAATTTTTCTGAAACTTCAATGTGTAACAGTACCCGATAGATTTTACCCAGCGATTTCACAGCATATTAAAAATATTTTTCCTCCACGCGTCGCAACTGAGTTTGTTTCTAGAGAAGCGCATACATATTCTAGCGCGCCTCGATAAGCGTTGTGTCTCATTCTAACAGCATGCCGCATGCACGAAACCGCGCATGTTTCACTCAAACCCACCGTGACGCGGTATTTCCGTAGCTATGGGATCAGTAGCGACGTGGGATCGAAAACAAATATTTTTTGCTTTTAATAGAAAAAATATATCATCGGACAACAAAATGACAAATACATTTATTACTCCAAATATGCTCAGGAATCGCTGGGTAAAATCTCTCGGGTACGTCCTGTTACACCCTGCATAACACCAAAAGGAGTAAAATTAGGAATTTGCTTAACTCAGTCAAGTAATTATAATTGATGACGCTTTTTTGTCAGTCAAAATATGCAATTTTTCAGATGGACGTAAATCCATTAAATTTTCACCTTTCTAAATAATTTTTCACCTGCTGTGTTATTTTTAAAGCATCGTATACATTATGATCTCACTCTGTGCATTGTACGGCGGGGTGTTCTACATGCGGAGCTTCATACATTGATGTCCGCGGGTTTACGGTGCGCTGTTTCACACAGCTTTTTACCGCCAAAGATATTTAATTTTACGACCACATTTCCAATAACCATCCCGGCAGCTGCAGCGAACATAAGGGAATATGAAGAGTTAACTAAAGTTGTTACTTTCCAAGGGGTGTAAAGTCTATGTTCGTGTTGACTTTTATGTTGGTTATAAATCACGTGTTGGGAAAAGTGCCAACAAAGTCTAACGTAAAGATCTGGTCACTAAATATGGCTAATAATAAATAAGTAAGGTTACGATTTTGAATGGTTGTCTCCCATAAGGGTATTCAGGTGGCCTCCGTGGTCAAGGGACAAGGCTCTCGACTACGAGGCGATTTCTTACATTTCTACCGATTTCACGTTTTCGTTAAAATTTTGAAGTTTTTAAGCTCTAAAAAAATATTTGTTGTCGTGTAAAATGTTTGTGTACTTGGTTTTAATGAATTCTGTGTTTGTATGTATGAGTTTATTATTTCTTTTGTATATAAGAAGATATATATTTTAATTGATTAATTCGGGTTGTTTCACAATTAGCTAAGTATAAATGTGGAAGATGCTTTCTGTTACCGTATTTTGTTACCAGATATGAATTTCCAGGTACTTCCCTACCTTATTCTTCCCCATATCCTTCACCACCAGCCTCACAACATACCCCAAATGGGGACGACATAGTCTCACTGACTCCTGACGGTTGGGATCAGCTGGGATTCTTGTGCGGTATTCCGATTTAAAAAAAAAATGCTAGTGTTCACGGTGCAATATTTTTATATTTCTAAAAGCTGCATAACTAAAGCATTAAAATTTTGTTATATTTTTTATTTGCCCGTATATTTTTTTATTTGTTTGTATAATAAATTTTATAGTGCGTTGCGGGGATTGCCGTATAATATTTTGTAGTTTTATAGATATTTCATATTCTTTCATGCATTTTTAAGTTTACGCTAAGACGAGGAAAATAAGGGTCATTGTATCGTTACTGTTTTTATTTATTTATTTTTTTATTTATTTTTTATTTATTTTTTTATTTTATTTATATAATACAAACATACAATACAAGATGATCCTTTGTCTGTCCAACTGGGAAGGATTCCCGTTTCAGGACAGCCAAATTGTGTTTTAGTACATATTCTTACAATGGAAAGGAATGGCGATTCTGTCAAGACAAATTTTGAGAACATTAGTAGTTGCATTTGTAGTGACGGGATTGTTTCTTTTTCCTTGAAAGAATCGCCAAGATGTAATTATTTTACCAGGGTCATTTTGGATAACATTAGTAATTTCATACAGAACAGATGAATGGTTTCTTTCGGGAGATAACAAGTCTGAGATTCTTTCCAGGGCATTTTGGAGAACATTTACAATTGCATAGTTAGAATTTCCACATTTATAAGCTAGTATAAAACATAATATTATGAATCCTAAAGTACTATATTTTTTTGAAATTCTTAAGATATAGAAATTATACATTACTAAACCAGAATAAATACTGTATGACATATGAATTTCCAATTTATTAATACAGAGGATTTCAAAACTTAATTTTTTGAAATGGCTAGACGTTATTTTACAGTAATCGAAAAAAAAACTGCTCAAAAGATACGTAAATTTAAATTTAAGTATTAAAATAATTAACAACAATGGAGATCAAGTTATTAGGAACCAAAACAATAATTTTTTAAAATTGATATAAAAAGTAACTTTCCGATCCTTATCTCTCTTAAGTATAAATAGCCCTTTGGAAGATAATATAATAAGAATTAACATAATATTATCCATGCTATAATTTTTTTTGCTAACTTTTTAAACAATTACTAAAAAATAAAAATAATTTTTTTGTTTTTTTGCATTAATATACACTTATTTAGTACATATTAGGTATGTGACTTTATGTTAGCATATGTTCGCTCTCGACTCTCCCCATGTCCAGAAGCCAATTGCTAATCCATTTACGCAAAGTGCTAGCACTTTTCAATTTCCATGTATCGGGAATGAGGTTGAACAGTTTAGGCCCTAAGTAGGAGTATTGTCTTTGGGCATGTGATGTGTTTGTAGTGGGTGGAACTACTGGATTCTTCCTTGCATGACGGGTGTTGTGGAGATGATCAATAGATGAATAGTGCTGTCGATGTTTTTGTGTATGTAAAATAATTTTTCTTATATATAGTTGCCGTACATCAAGAACTTGTACCTCTTTAAATAATAGATCACTGGGATACCTAAATGGTTTCTTAAGGATGACCCTTAGAAGTGATTTTTGTGCTTTTACTAAGGGATTTTAAGAGTTTCTTTTTAATATCTTAAGGTTATACCGTTGGTCGTTAGATTTTTTAACTTTTTAAACTTAATATTGTATTATTCAACACACATATCATATCGTATAATCATACTGTAAAATAAATCAAGACATTATCTGTAAAGCCACTTTTCAGAATTTTAATTTTAATTAAATAAAATCATTAAAAAAATCCAAATATGTATTTTGTGACGAAAATACCTCAGTTTGTCTATTTATTTACGGTCTTACACACTAAAATATTTCAGATTTTTTTACACACTTATTTTGCTTAGATATTATTTAAAAATCATAAATACTTTTCATCAAAAAATACTTCAAGAAGTACACGATATTAAGAAATTAATCATCACGCATTTGAGCATTTTTATTGCTTACCTGAATGTAGGTGTATTTTAAAGCAAATTTTGAATGAAATAAAGTGGATATTGAGTTATTAAATTTTGGTACGGAGAATAAACATTTTTTTCTCGTCGGAACCGCTCTGTGCTGTTGCAAGGGCAGGTTTGCAAATTGAAATTTGAATTCCTGGCCGTTGGTTAATGGGTTTTAATGAGGTCTATATTCATTATTAACGATTTTCGTTTCTCAAAGATCGAACGAAATAAATTATTTACTTCTAAGATGCATTATTTAAGTATATTTAACTTTGTTAGTTCAATCCGTTCATTAAATTTGCCAGTATTTTTGCACAATGAAAAACGTTATTCGAATATATGTGTGCATTGACCAAAACTTATCTGATACTCTGGATGCAGGGCTAAAATTTATCAATGGTCGGTCGAATATCTGTAAACAACCGTAGACCATGTTCGCAATTATTGATAACTGACCATAGATGACGGATTTGTTCAATATCGTATTGATATAAGATTTTATCGATAAATCGTAAAATAATTTCCTCCTTCTTTGCTGAAAAATGCACATTTAATAAGTGTTTTGTGAGTTACCTATATGCATTTCAAAAAGAGCGTCAATATAAAATGTATAAATTTTAAAGACAGTGAAAAAGAGCAGCAGAAAAGCCAGACTGCATGCACTACTGTTTACGTGCAGTAATTCAATTAGTATTACTTATATTTCTCTCACAAAGTGTAGAAGCATAAAAAAACCTTTCGCATTAAATTATTACGTGCTGACAGATAATAAAACAAAACAACGTTGTTGAACTGGTGGATTTTGATGTATAACTTGAAACAAAACACGAGCGAAGTCCGAAGTACGAAATACGAAGGGCAAAGTACGAGAGTATGATATTTTACCTAGCGCACCATGAATTTTAGTTAAATGTCAGCAGGAATACAATGCTGAAATTGAAATGAGAGATTTTATGGGAGAGTCTATGTGAAGGTTTCAAGAATATGTGCATTATTATCTCGACTGTATAATTTTCGTTAATTTCGCAACTAGGACATAATTCGAAACTGAGGAAGCGTGTCGCCAGATTATGTTGTGCTAATTCGAATTCATTCGGTATATATATTTATATTTATTTTTGAAAATGTGAATACCGCTTAAGAGTCCCACAAGAGTCCCACAAGAGTCCCAAGTATACACCCAACAGGATTTTGATATCGCTTATAAGTTATGTCTATTGTATGGGTATATTACTACTATAATATTATAACACCATAATGTGTTTATAAAAATGGTGGAATTATTTATATTTTTTGCATTGGCGCCACACAGGGGGATGCTGTGTGGAGGGTTTTTTTATGGAAAGGAAGGAGAGTAAGTTCTGGGAATGATAAAGGTATGAGGGGTGGGTAGAACTCTGAGGATCGATGCGACCGGGAGAGACGGACCTATGAATCCATCCCCCTTACTGCGGTGTAAGGCGATGCCCATGGGTCGACAGAGTCCAGCTGGAGAGGTCAAAAATCTCTATCAACTAGTCACTCCCGATCCGGTCCGCCACACAGTTGTAAAAGTGGAAAGACGCATAGACAAACCTCACCCAATGAACCCTTGCATTTCTGCTAAGTTACTAAACGTTACGAATCAAATAAACAAATGGCCCCCGGGGCAACGGTACCCGCATACCCGCCCCCAAATTGATAAATTTAAGGTTTGTATGAAAAGCGAGTCATTCTTGATTAATGTCGAGGTACATTGATTAATGCACAATAATTTGTCATGTTAGTGATGCTCAATGTGTACAGATCGTATCGTAATATCTGTGTTTAGTCTAAACCTGATTCAAATCCACTGAGGTTATTTCTGTGCGGTGATTAAAACTACGTAAAGTTTGATAAATTATCTCGTCACAAAATGGAAAAGTTTCATGCATTATTTAAACAAACAATATTCAATTTTGATTAGAATAACTCTCCTTTATAAATAATATTTAAAGGTTATTCCCATCGATGTAATTTATTATAAATACATATTATATTTCTTCAATCTTTGCAAAATTACTTTGTTGCATCATTTTAATTAAATGAAACAAATTAATTTGTGTAAACCACTATGTTATAATTTTTTTTATTTTTTTTTTATTTATTTATTTATTTATATAATACAAACATACAATACATGATGATCCTTTGTCTGTCCAACTGGGAAGGATTCCCGTTTCAGGACAGCCAAATTGTGTTTTAGTACATATTCTTACAATGGAAAGGAATGGCGATTCTGTCAAGACAAATTTTGAGAACATTAGTAGTTGCATTTGTAGTGACGGGATTGTTTCTTTTTCCTTGAAAGAATCGCCAAGATGTAATTATTTTACCAGGGTCATTTTGGATAACATTAGTAATTTCATACAGAACAGATGAATGGTTTCTTTCGGGAGATAACAAGTCTGAGATTCTTTCCAGGGCATTTTGGAGAACATTTACAATTGCATAGTTAGAATTTCCACATTTATAAGCTAGTATAAAACATAATATTATGAATCCTAAAGTACTATATTTTTTTGAAATTCTTAAGATATAGAAATTATACATTACTAAATCAGAATAAATACTGTATGACATATGAATTTCCAATTTAATAATACAGAGGATTTCAAAACATAATTTTTTGAAATGCCTAGACGTTATTTTACAGTAATCGAAAAAAAACTGCTCAAAAGATACGTAAATTTAAATTTAAGTATTAAAATAATTAACAACAATGGAGATCAAGTAATTGATAATTAATATCTACATGTTTCAAAACCGATGGTATTTTCAAAGTAATTGGTTTCATCTAATATATTGTATTCTTCAATGATATATTTCATCGATGGAAATAATCTTCAAGAGTTATTTATCAAAGAGAGTTATTCTAACAAAATTTGAATATTCTTTAGAGTTTTAAAAAATGGTCGATAGGTGTCCCATGTAAATAAATTAAATCGGATATGTTTATCCGAGACACTTACGCCCTTCGTTCACGCAGATACTTACAAGCGACTAAATCGCCGCTACCCACTATATCTGTCATACTATTTTGCTAGTGTAGTGCCTAGCGGCGTTTACAAACACTAATAATAGTATGTGGAAGGTACAGACGAACGGCGATCGCCTAGCTACATGGAAGAACGGCTTTACTATCTAGGTTACAAATAGTTCTTAGAATATTTTTTTTCCATTTTAAAAAGGTAGCTGCTTAAAATATTTAAAAAAAATAGGAAGATATTGTTAATTCTAAATTTGAATTATGAGATTGACAAAAGTAGTTTAAGAGGTCTCAGTGGCCCCTTTGGTTAAGGCGTTCGTCCCGGTAAGAGGAGAGATGCTGAGTTCGAGTACCAGTTGCAACCGTTAGCTTTTTATTTTGAATGTATTGATCTTCTTCAATGCATTATGAATACCTTAAATTGAATTTCTGTTTATATTTGATGTTTCAATAATAGTGTTATGCATATTTTATTAGTCAAAACTCAAATTTTGTTATACAGTGTTTGGTGGAATTGTAAAAGCAAGTTGCCACTGCTTACGGAGGAGCATTTATTCGCGCAGTCATCTTTTTATACTGGGTCCATTGTACCCCGAGAACATTCTCAATTGTCCTGCTAGTCATACATAATGCATAAAGAAGATCTATAAAAAGTCTTTTATGGAAAACATCGCTGCACGAGATGTATTTTCAACTGAAACGCTGGTTACCTACACTTAAAAAGAACTTTTTAGTGAACGAGATAAAAGATCCATTGTTGTAACTAAAAAAATAAAATGCATTTCACATTTCATATAGCTGCGGGGTACAATGCAGATTGCCTTGATGATGGCCAGCCTCCGATAGAAGGGATAAAAAAAATACAAGATGAAGATCAAATCATCGTTTTTATGAAAATTATTTCAAAATCCTGAATGCCTCTTTGCCTCTCAGCAAAATACGAATTTTATCTAAATAAATTAACTTTCATTGGACCGAAGAAAACTTAGAAAAAAAGACTTGAAAACTAAAACACCTTTTTTGGTAATCAGCAAGACATTATGATGATTATGAAGATTGGCGACTCTGTGGCTTAGTGGTGTAAGTTTTAAAATGGTTCGATATACCCAGTGTCTAATGATAAGAACTTTTGCTTCTTTAGTAAGTACTTTCACTTCTTATGTAAGAATTGAAGGAGGTGGGATTAGGCACGAAATTGAGTAATCTGAATGTATGCTACCTATCGTATGCTGATGATGCGGTGCGTTTCCTAACGGTATGGAAGATATGCATTCTCTCTTGTCTAGGATAAAGGGAGTAGATTGATGATTGAGAAATGAAATTTAAGAAAATCTAAGGTAATGGAATTTTTTGAAACAGAGAGAACAAAAACAGTGTGCAATAAAGACTGATGAAAATGATGAAAATGATGAAAACGATGAAATGATGAAAACTTGAAACAGGTGAATGAGTGTATTGCGAGAGATGAAAAGGCTGGTAGAGATATTGAAATAAGCTGAATACAGAAAACTTCATTAATTGAGGACTGAATGCGGTTGGCGCTATCAAAAAAAGTCGAAAGAAGCGAAGCTAACAGTCCACAATGGAGTGCTAGTACATTAAAAAATATGTATGAATATTAATTAATTATCGTACCCCGATTTAGAGCGACTAACTGAAAAAGGAGCGAAATAAAAATAAATCAGGACGCGAATGTAAATTATAGAAGACGGGGACGCCCGAGGAAGACATGGCACCTTCAAATTAACCAGATCCATGAGTCGAGCCATGTCAAGAGTCAAAATAACAGTAGAGTATGTTTGATAAGATGCATGAATGTGAACGAGATAAGGAATGTATGCCCAGACCGAGTTGTTTAGCGGTTCAATGCCCTCGAAAAGGACGTGACGGTTAGTTAAATTTTAATAAAATCAATTAATAACATTGTTAACAAGTTCTGCAAAGTATTTTAGTATTTATTACTCCGACAGCTGTTTTGGTGTTTAATGCCATTATCAAACTGTCATGGTTTATCAAACCGTTTGACGATGGCTTCCAACGCCGAAACCGTCACTATAATAAAAACCAAAATACTTGCACAACTTTCATAACATCACCTAATTTGATTTATCCACTTTAAAATTTAAAAAAAATGAAGTCATTTGACATAATAATTTATTTACATTTCTAAGAAAGTGGTGCGGGATGTAAGAAATATTTAAAAAGCTTTTTTTCCGTATTGATGAATTAAAAAGTTTTTCTGGACTTTTATATTCTATACGTTGCTAATTTATACAGAATTTCCTCTCCAATTTAATACAATTTCGAACGTAGTTACGTAAAAAGAACTCGTACTGGTTTCAGAGAATTGCTGAATAACTTACTCCCCGTGAATTTGCCAATATTAATTCAATTTTGAAGGTAAGCCCGTACACGTGAAGTGATTTCGCACGACAAACTTTAGTTTTGCAAGACAAATAATACCCGTGGCAATGATGGAACTGCCGAGGCGGTTGGAAATTATTGTTTACAGAGGTATTTGGTACCTAATTGCTAAATCCACAATGCGTGACGGGACAGCCTGGCCAAATAATTAGCAGACCAATATGTGGTCGTAATTAGATAACTAGGCTCACAACTGGGAGGGTTGCGAGGGAAGGGTAGGGAGGGACCCTCCCTTAATTACCTTACTGAGAAGCTTTTTAATTTGGAAATACAGTTTTGAATTTTAATCAGAGTTAAAAATAACTAGAGGCTTAACTCGAGTATTAAGATTATGCTAACAAGTTTTTGTTATTGCATAATAAAATACAAGAATCATAATTAATAAATATTTGTCACGCTCCTGACATGGTCATCATTTACCATTGGATACACGCATCTAAATGGAGATAAATTTTATTCTAAAATACGATCATTTTATTCGTAAAAGCGGTTAAAAACGGGACTGAAGTTCTTACGAACAAAAATAACAGTACAATAAAATATATAAATTTGTTTTAGACCACTTTAATTTAGACCACTTTAAAGTGGTCTAAAACAAATTTATATATTTTATTGTAAATTATGGCGAGCCACAAAGGTAATGTTTATTACGAACATGAAAAATAACAGTGTTTCAATGTTTATTGGCGGCAAAATGTTCCCGCCAATTAACATTGAAACCCTGTTAATTTGTTCGTAAGAACTTCAGTCCCATTTTTAACCGTTTTTACGAATAAAATGATCGTATTTTATAATAACATTTTTCTAAGTGTAAAATAACTTATATACCGTGTTAATGGGAAGAGAGTTTATAATGAAATTAACTCCTCAGACCACGTGCCTATTTTGTCTGAAGATCAAAATATTTCCGCGTTGCAAAAAATCTAAATGAATGGAATAATTTTTAACGCATCCAGAAACTAAAAACTGTTTTTGAAATGGCATGAAATACACTTTCAAAATTTTATAATTCGAAATAAAATATTTAAAAAATGGCTCACCTTACGTTTTCACAATTTTTTTTTTTTAAATTGCGATCGGAAACCTTGATAGAAAAGGTGTTTTAATTATTTTGTTTTTAATATAAATCTTGGTGTTTTCTCTTTCTAACACCTTTTAGATCATACTTCTAACCTCTAACTATCATAATAAGACTTATATGAATTGTTCCGGAAAGCGAAAAATGAAATTAGCCTGAGTGGTTGACAAATTATGTCAATTTGTGACGATGTTTACCACAACCATTCGTTATTTCAAGCATGTTGTCAATCTAATATAGTGAAATGCTTTGAATAAAACTGCATCATAACTACAAACAGCAAAATTGCAAATGTGCCATTTAAACTTTGGGGTGATGTAATTATCCCTCACAAAGTCCCGATTAAAAGCTCTTGAGATATGGTAAATTTAGTATTCGGCACACATCACAAAGTGCCATTCCAAAGCCACATACAAATATTGCCTGATTTTTCTCTCAACATATATTGAAATTGGATTAATTCCGTTGAAAGAAAAATGGGAGGTATTTTATTCCGCGAAATCCGCAAATAATACGCATAGGTGAGTTTTGATTACTCAATATAATACACGTAAAATTTCAAAGAAAAATTGATTGCTTAACTCGATTTAAAAGCAAAAGAGTTGAAAGCGTAATAAAATTCAAATTGAATGTCACCGCGGCAGAAGGCAAAAATGGAATAAGGCTTTTTAATGAATCCCCCTCCGTTTCAACTCAACCACATTTTGGGATTCGGGAAATGTAGAATAATTCAGGGTGAAGCAATATCATATGGGAGGTAAATTTTAATTCAGGGAATTCAAAGGAAAGCAGGGAAAAGCGTACTGAAAATGGGAAATTTTATGCTCGACGCTTTCGAGCCGAGGAATTTCTTTTATAAGATTCTGAAGAAGAAAATTAAAATATTTATATATAATCTTTATAAGAATTTCTCACAGGTAGAATAGCCCAACATTTCAAAACTCTCACCCGTGGCCCTGAGATGGGTCGTTGGCCTCAATTATACGCAAATTCTTTCACTAGGAAATAATACTTTTTAATTTTGGTGTTACCAAAGAGATAATTTTAAGTGAAATTTTTAATTGTAACGAATTTAAGTAAATTTACGTTCAGTTTGAAAACACGGTAATTAGTTTAGATGCTCTTATAAAATTACTTTTTTTGTTTCAATTTTTTCTCTTTGGTTTGTGATTTTGTATTGACAATAATCTATTGCTTGTTGTTCATATATTGGTGAATGGTCACATTTTGTCACAATGTTTTTCTCAGTTGGCACGGTGCTTAGTTGAAAACACGGTAATTAGTTTAGATGCTCTTATAAAATTACTTTTTTGTTTTAATTTTTTCTCTTTGGTTTGTGATTTTGTATTGACAATAATTTATTGTTTTTTGTTCATATATTTACTTCAGGTGAATGGTCACATTTTGTCACAATGTTTTTCTCAGTAGGCACGATACTTAGTTTATAAACATTGTAATGTTTTTCTCAGTAGGCACGGTACTTAGTTTAGAAGCACGGTAATGTTTTTCTCAGTAGGAACGGTACTTAGTTGAAAACACGGTAATTAGTTTAGATGCTCTTATAAAATTACTTTTTTGTTTTAATTTTTTCTCTTTGGTTTGTGATTTTGTATTGACAATAATTTATTGTTTGTTTTTCACTTTAGGTGAATAGTCACGTTTTGTCACAATGTTTTTCTGAGTGGGCACGAAAGATGACGTGTATGTTTCGTACGTGATTAACGACCTCCATGGCAGAGCGGTGAGTGTTTTGTATTTGTGGTATTAAAGTTACAGGTTCAAAGCTGATTATATTTTGATGAAATCATAAAATAAAGAAGAACACAACAAATGCGATGTGGGAGTTTTTTGTGATCCAAAAGTCTGACAATTCTTTGCTTAAATTCAAAATGCAGAATTTCGTTTCAGAATCATTAAGACATTTCCATTTCGATAAAATGGAAATTATTGTTCCGTACGTAAAAGGGTTACTAAAACATTATTATCCAAGTGTAGATATTGCTTTTCGTTCTTTGTCATATATGTACACTGTACTCGGAAGTGGAATGAGGTTCTGACGTCATGAAATTCGAGAGAATTTAATACTTTTCCTAGTCGGCCTCTTGAGATTATCGAAACCGTGAAGAATGAATAATTAGTGTGTTGAATAATAAACAAAAGCGATTTCAAAACTCTTCAATTCCAATTCATTAAAATAACTCGAAATGTTATCATACCGCTAGGTACACACTGGAAGGTAAGAGGTTCGGGAGGGGTAACTACATTTAACTATTTCTAAAGAAACTGAGCAAAATTTAAAACAAAAGGATATCGAAATTAAACACATTTAAGGCGAAACCTCATGTGAAATTATTGTTTCATAAATCATCATTATGAATATGTTTATATTTTCCATACCAAAAATATGCTTGGAAAAAATTTAAGCTTCTCCTTTCATCTTGCTTGCAACAATTAAAATAAAATTGTATTTTTCTTTAGAAATATGTGAAAGTATATGTAAAAAAAAAACTTTAATAAATTCAATATTATGGTTAAGAAAATGTGTGACAGCTTCTCTTGATAATCGTTTTTTTTTCGAATAAATTATTCACAAAAGCCAGTTTAACCAAATTCAGAATTTTGGAAGACTCCATTTGAGAAGCGATTTAATGTCTATTACATATTATATGTGTGGTGTTATAAGGTACACTAAGAAATCTAGGGAAAGTTATGTTATCTGTCATAGAACGACACTTCCAGTTAGTCCTTTACTGCTTTCTTAGAAACAAACATCTCGCCAGGAGAAGAATGATTCTAAAATATATAATAGATTTACGAAATGATCTATTATCTTGTTTAGATTAATTTGATTAAAAACTGATGATAACCATTTCGCAATAATTCAAATAAAATTGACATATGATCTTTTGATTATTAACAGAATACAAACTGGTACTAAAATTCATTTTAAATGTCATAAGTTTGAATGTTTTGAAGAGTTATATCTATTATTAATACGTTATAAATAATGATTAGATTTTATTAGATTAGGGCGGAGGAGGTGGCAATTTAAGGGGAAGATGTTGGTAGGAGTGAACATAACAAGGAAAAATGGTCAAAAATGGTAATCTACAGGGTGCTGTCATTTTGTTACTCTTGAAAACATAAATCTAGAAATTGTTACATAGTTAACGCCAAAGAAATAGTAATTTTATTATCTACTCTTCAGCCATAGTAAAACATCTACCAGCTAATATTAATTCATAATAGGCTATATTATTTTCAATTCCAATAATTACTTTTTCATTGTAAGTTATAGAAATTAATGCTACGCGGTTAAATTAAAATTTGTAATATAGCCTTGAATGACTGCCAAAACCGTTTGGCAAGTTGTTCGAAATAAAATTGTTGTATATAAAACAAAATAAAAAAAAAAGATTTTCACGAATAAACGTGGTGAAAAACAGGCGTTTTAAATCAAAATCTAAAATTGAATACAAAAATCTGCTAAACCGATTTTGTTCTCTAACCTTTACACAAAGTCCTGGAAGACTTGTATTATTATTATTTTGTTGAATGGCACTTTCAACCGATTGAAATTGTTGACGAAGCCTTTTTTGCATAACAAACGCGTCGGAGTTAATCAAATAACGAATATTCCAAAGCATTGAAATGTTAAATCACAATACTCGAAATTTCATAAAAAAGGTAAATGGGAGGTGAATCTCGTTTCGGTCAATTCTTTTCGCTTTTCAATTGCCACTGGTAAATGAATTTTGGGTTGAATCAGAAACACACTCGTAGATTGGATTTTATTTTTGTAACGTTGGACCTAACATATTTCGTGACGATTTTTATTATTTCAATAACAGGGATGTCAGGACTTAACTTTTACACCAGGTTTTTGACCTAACCATACCTCGTCTTGACAATAATCATAGATTTTTGTAGTTTTCGCATCGTCATTTGTACATTTGATACATGATAATGGGTCGCTTCTGCAAAATAAGAACATAATTCTTGTGTTCAATATTTCTTCTTCTTCCTTTATTAATAAACATCCCGAATGAAGTTAATCTAAAAAATATATTTGTCTGTTATTGAAACGGAAAAGTATTGATGCAGATAAAAAAATTCATAAATAAAATTTGCACCCATGAAAAAAGAAGATGGTTTTGCTAAAATTGTCCGATTACATTTCATGAACAAATTGTTTCATACATCAAATGCATTTTATCTATAGTACAGAACTGAACATCCAATTTATCAGTTATCAGATTTCACTTCCAGATTCGAAGTTAATTAGAACGTCATTCACGGGTGCTGAGCGATCCCGAATTATATCATGTTAATAAAATATACGAGCTTTCGGCGAATAAGTGACTGGTGAATGGTGTCATCATTCATTATTTTATTTGAAAACAAAAGCTTTTCCAGCTTTATTTTTCATATTTGTATACAGGGTGTTAAGGTACGTACTTGACTTACTTTAACCAGTGATTCCTGGCATTATAATAATTGAAATTATTTGGAGTAAAAAATCCAAATGAAATTTTGGTTTCCGGTGCCTTTTTTATGACCCTTTTTTTCATTTTTTTTTCATCAAAACTGAACTAAAAAAAATCCTCCGCATGAATTCACTGTTCACTCAGCCGAGTAAACGCCACACCACTTACCCCGCCTCCAACTGTCCAATACCTACTATTTTTTTAATGTTTTTGTAGAAAAAAAAAACAATAATTTCATTTACATTTTTACTCCAAATAATGTCAGGAATCAATGACACCTAAATTATATTTCATTGAAGAAGAAGAAAACAATAATAATCTAATTTTTAAAATATTAAAATGAACAAGACACAGAAAAATAATAAAAGATAATGGTCGCAACTGGGACTCGAACCCAGAACTTCACGTCTAACCGAGACATACGCTTTATCCAATTAAGCCATTGCGATTTATTACGAGACTGTCGTATTTGTCAACTTCATATTTCAAATTTCAGAATTAACAATATTATCTTCGACTGATGTTTTTTTTCCATTTTTCCACTAATTTATTAGCAGCTACCTTTTTTTCATGGGGAAACAAGTATTCAAGGAATAACCTCCAAAAGTTAAAAAGAGAGTTTTTTTTTTTTTTTTATAGAGAATACCTCACAAGAGTCCCAACTGCTCCCGTCTGGAGCCAGTGAGACTATGGCATCCCCAATTGGGGTATGTTGTGAGGCTGAAGGAAAGTGGGGAAGGGAAGGAGATGGGGAAGAGGAGGGTAGGAAAGTACCTGGCTATTCAGATCTAGTCACTAAACACGGCTAAAGCCATTATTAAGCAACGTCTCAATTCTGAATGGTGGTCTTACACCAGGGCGATACTGACAGTATCTTCCACTCTGGAACGTGCCGCAAATGTAGTATATATTATTTTTATTAATTAATTGTGAAATAACACAAATTAATCAAATAAAATTTATTTGCGCACGCCGGGTTCGAACCCGCAACCTTCCGATTGGGAGTCAAGTGTTGTTACCACTCAACCACGGACGGTCGTAGTTTTTCTTATAAAAAAATAAATTATATTTGTTCATATGAAGCAGATACTTCGTGATGTGACGTTATAATTTAAAATAAATTAATAACAAAGTAAACATAACCTTTTTATATACATACTTTATGCCGACCGGGTTTCGCTACAACCGAAGCTTCTTCGGGGCAGTATAATTCTCTTCCAATAAATATAACGTAAAGTATATAAAAAATAAAAGCGGTGTTTACTACATAAGTTATTGTTTCATTTTAAATTATATTTCACTACTTCTGAAGTTAGTCATCAAAAAAGTAACTTAAATCATAACAAAACATGTGTAAGCTAAAAAATATACATTTTACATCGATATGATTGGTTCTATTCGATTCGATTTTTACGTTTTACATATATTTATTTTGTTTTTGGATAAATTAGAACGGAAAATATGTAGGTAAAAAGATATATTGTTGTGATGTAAATCGATAGTTGAAAAAGGAATAATTAAATTGATATTATGCAAAAAAATTTCTTCAGGAAATTAATTCCGTTTAATGTGTGTCAGGGGTCCAAAATAATTAAAGAAAAAAACATAAATCTGATTTCAACACTAGAAATATGTAAATCAGGCTATTTTGCAGCCGCGATCGCGAAATTGAATCGAACAAGATGCCGTTATACCACCGTTTTAATGGTCTCAACAATGAGAAACATCGTTCAAAGTTTATGGCAACGAAACTTGCGTAATGATTCCTCCTTTTAGAATGAAAATAAAGGAGCTAGGGGGTTGTAACTCTGAGGCTAATGGCCAGTGGTAGAACATTGGGCTCTATACACATCTACACGTACACGCTAAATCAGGAGATTTTGAATTAGATTTCCATTTAAGCCATTATATTATACATACATCTGAAACATCAATACCTCCTCGGAAAGCTTAATGGGGGCGACAGACGCGAAGTTCACATCAAAGATACGTTATAACACAATAGCGCTCGCCATGCAATCCCAGACCGGCCACACGTAAAAATATGATGTGTTATAAGCGCGGTTCGGGTCTTCGCTATTCGGAATTATTCGCCGTAACCGCTCCCGATGCGATATTTAAAAAGTTATGCGATCCCCCCTCCGCCGTAAACAGGATAGGGGGTCATTGTATATACACGGAGCGCCGTGCTGAAGTCGCTGTCAGCCATCAAGTTGACATATTTAGTACAAAGAAATGGTATTCCCTCTACCGCTCCCGAATTAAACTGACCCCCTCTCCTGCCGTAGGAAGAAATCTTAAATTAAAACATAAAATCTTAAATCTAAAATTAAAACGCAGTGTGTCGGTAGAAAAGATACTTTATAACACAGTATCTTTTGATGTGAACTTAGCGCATGTCCCGTGCATAAACCAAACCAAGTTATCCATAAACATGTTTCTAGTTTTAGAAATATAACTTTAAATTTTCAATTTGGAAGGCGGGTATAGGTACCGCCGATGGTGACGCCGATGTTGATGATTCATGGGGATAAGACGGGCACTTCTAGGGAAATCTTCTAGGTCTTGGCGGCGAATGCATTTCCCAACCTACTGCGGACCGGTTCGGAAGAGAGTATTTGAAGGATACCTAACCTATACATCTCCAGCCGGACTTTCCCGACCCATCGCCTTGCAATGGGATGGATTCATATGTCCGTCACTACCGGACACATTGACCTCAGATTCCTACCCACACTTCACACATTTTTCCTTCCCAGAACTTCCTTACCTTATTTTCACTGAAACACCCTCCACACAGCATAGCCAAAGATGACGTAGGCCCTGAGGGAATGTACTGTAAAAAAACCTTTACTTTAATCCACATACTTGGTTTTGTTGCATCACTAGCAACTTACGAATAAAAGAAATACGTCAAGCTAATAAATTATATCATCCACTTGAAACTGTACTGCGTATTAAATTGGCAATATATCTTTTTTTTGTATTTACCATTAACTAAAGCTGATTCTCTAATCGAATTATCTGTAAGGTACTTAAAATTATTTCACTCTTGACTAATCATTTTGTAAGACGTTATAAATAAAACAACCTTGAAACCTAATATTATCCTATATTTATTCAATAAAAAAATATATACACGAAAGTAACAATATAATAATTTGAGTATAATATGTGAACTTTTGGTTTCTGTAATGTTCTGTTTTCAGAGGATTCTACGTACAAAGTTAGGCCACATTAAAATAATTCCACCGCTAATTAGTGTTTTCAAAAACAGTCTTCGTCAACTGTTTCACGTCTGAAACACGTGTAATCATATTCGTAAAATCTAACAATAATACTGTACACCTTTTTGTTAATTTTTGGGTAAATACATAATCATTGTGACATAATGAACCACATTTAAATATCATAAAATAATACATAAAATGCCATCACCTTCTAGAGTTTCAGATAATCACACACTACTATTATACACTTTTAAAATTTTGTTATTTGTCGGTACATCCTCTTTGCCCACCCCTTTGGAGACACTTAGTAAGTAGGTATACCGTATTTTAATAAGTTTGCCGGGGGTCCAACTGTCGAGAGATCAACTGTCATGGAATCACTAAATATACAAATATTATAAGCAATAATTATTAGCCTGAAATACTCCTTCATATTGAAAAAAACCTCCCGAGAAAAGATACACGTCGCTGACGGGACTCGAACCCGCACCCCTTCGATTGCCGGTCGAGAGCTCTAGCATTAAGCCACGGCGCCTTATCTGTTACCCGCCAGATGATTCAATAATTATATACTAGTCTTTCATACCACAACTATCGCTTATTACATTTTTTATTATCTATATATATTATCATATTGCTTATAATAATTGTTACCCTTTATGCTATGCATACAAAAATCTTGTCTTAAAACATTAGTTTATCATAAATAATCACTAAATATACCTTATTCTAATTCTACCTTTAAAAAAAGAAGCTCTGAATTTTTTGCATTAAAGTTATATAAAAAGCTCCCACACAGTATCAAACAAATTAAATCGAGAAATAACTGCATTAATAACTTCAAATCTTGTCTTGCCTGGTATATTAAAATCACTAGTATATTAAAAACATCGTCAAAGAAGTTTCAGAAAACCTCACCACACCAAAAAGTTGTACCATATAAGTCGCTGAAAACGTAGTAACTCAGTACAGTAACGCTTGGTGAGGAGGACTACGAAAATAATCTATATCTCTTTTATATTGAAATTTTACATACATCTTCTTACGTCATATCAAAATTTAAATAAAGGGTGTCCGCGGGTAAAGTGCATTGACTTCGGAAGATAATTCTACATTAAGGAGTGAAAAAGATTAACAACTTTTTCCGAAATTCCAATTTTTTTTCTCATACGTACCTATTAAAAATCCATAGTGTAAGGTACAAACTTACCCGATAAATTTGCTGTGAGTTAGCCGGGCGCGATTGTGGCAATGTTAAGTGGTTGCGATTCACCCGTATCGCAACAGCGTAAAATAATAGTGCTGGCCGCACACACCGGACTAATTTTATCTTTTTACCAAAAAATACCCCTAGAAGTTGGAATTTCGATGAAAGTTATTTACCTTTTTTACTTACACTATCATGTTTTTTACTTCCTTAATAAAAAAATTAAAATAATATTTCATAACATTACACAAGTGTTGTAGCAAGCATAGGTACTGGTAAAATATAATGTTTGTATGAGTAAGAGCTGAAGGTAGCCAGTTGTAGGCAGTTGGCAGTTGTAGTACGTTAGGCACTTTAGTCAGGAGTCATGGTCGCGTTTTTCCAGAATCATAAATCATCCGCAATAAACGGTTGACAAAACATCACCCGCAACCGGGAATAACAGCTTCTACGTCAGGGGTCACCAATTACTTTCATTAGGGGTTCGTTTTTTAAAATAACATGACCGTCGTGGTACGGAAGGGAAAAAACCTAAACCTAAAAAACTTTCCCCCCCACCGGCTTAACAATTAAAATAATAATAAACTGTACTATTGAACTGAAAAAATAAAAGGAATGGGTTCCGGAACATTATTTTATTAAATCGTAAACGAATATCATGAATAAAAAGAAGGACCAAGGGTTTTTTCAACATTAATATTAGAAAAATGACATTTTTTGCATTGGACTGTCCGTCAAAAGTTTGGCCTAAAGATTGTGCAGGCTATTGTCATTACATCTTGGAGGTGTTTATCGTAAAGCTGCTCCGGAATTTATTTTGAATGAAGTTCTTGTTGGAAAATGCTGCTTCACAAACATATATTGACCCAAACAAAGTGAGAAGTTTCAAGGCATTTTTTTTCCAATTCTGGGTATTTATTATCACCAACAAAATTATCCAGAAACTTCCTGTTTTCGTGTTTTAAAACTGTATTTTCTTTGAAAACGATCATTTCCAGTTGGAGAGCAGCTTTATTACTCCAGAAAATAATTGCAGCTTCATTGCTCCATTCATTACCAGGATACAGAGAGTAAATGTTACTGAATGTTTCTTATGTTACTGTTACTTACGACATTCTCAATTTTCTTAAATCTGTGAAACTGTTTTCAAATTCCGATTTAAAATCCTTAATGAACGTCTTTTTTATATTGATATTTTACATACATCTTCATACGTCATGTAAAAATTTAAATAAAGGGTGTCCGGGGGTAAAGTGCATTAACTTCGGGAGATGATTCTACATGATAGTAGCAGTGAAAAAGATTAACAACGTTGATGATTATCAAATGTGGCGAAGTTTGGTGGTTGTGATTCAACCGTATCGTAACAGCGTAAAATAATAGTGCTGGCCGCACACGCCAGACTAATTTTATCTTTTTACCAAAATAGTAGGTACCCCTAAAAGTTGGAATTTCGAAAAAAGTTATGTTTCTTTTTTACTTACACTATCATGTAGAATCACCTCCCAAAGTATTGGCCGACATCAAGCACGGTGTCACTGCTGATTTTTTTTAAATTAGGGAATTAGTGCAGGTGTTCATTATCACGATCGATGTTGAAAAGATCGAGTTTTCGCAAAAAGCTTTTTACTTCTGTCAGGAGCTGCCATACAACTTTCTCTTGCCTTGAAGTTTAAGGTTCAGATCATTGATGTGTTTAAAAATATCTGATAAAAAAGCAATTGAAGTTACATTTTCTTTATCGCTAAGAAAACTTAAGTAGGCGTTTGCTGACTTCTGATCAATGTTGAAGATAAATGTCTTCACGTCTTCTAAAATGATAAAGAATCGTTGTAAAACACAGCCTTTGCTTAATGCGTAGCATGACAATAAATTTTGCAATTTTAGATTTACGCAGGTTACTGCCAAGTGGAAAATTACATGTATAAAATACTTTGTATTGTTAACACAAGGTCCGCACACATAGGTCGGCGGTCCGGATACGGACCCCTGTTGGTGACCCCTGTTCTACGTTCTACGGTCTACAACCAGCAAGGCTCTACAGAGAGCTTTCATGTTTCATTAATCAACCAATAAAAACTGCCTGTGACGCAGAGTGGCGATGAAGCAGACACTTGCTAATAGGGTTATTAGCGGAACAATTTGCACTAAATTGGGCGCTTGTTATAATGTTTATAAAATTAATGGTTTGTTTTTATTTTTCTTCTGAAGCTGACGATCATTTATTTTTTGGCCGAATATATATTTTTTATGCACATTATGATTTGACAATCACATGTTAGTCTACTGCTAAGAAATAAAAATTGCTCATATTCTCCCATAATCAGGATAGCCAGTTCCAAGTTTTTGTGAGCTGAAAATCTTAAAAGCTCACAAAAACTTCAACTGGCTATCGAAATGAAAAGACAGCCAAATTTAATTGAATCAGAATTTTTATAACTACTCTATACACTCCAAATATTGCCATTTTTGTTATTGTCTCAGTAAGGATACTGTGCGTTGATTTTTGAAGAGGGGAAGATATGGAACTGGGTAATGAAGAAACCAACGTTTTATGAAGGAGGAAACACATATCCCATAAACACAAATCACTCGTTTTACAGCCTATTGAACACTATATCAACGAAAAAAATAACAAATTACGACTTCGTCGTATTACTTAATTAAAATTTTATTTGTAAATTATATCATTATGTACATGTACATAAATATTTGTTTTCAATTCTTTGAATTGGGTTCAACATTGTAAGAGCTCTGAGAGTTCGGGGAAGTCCATTCCGTATGAACTTGTCGGTGACACCAAAGCACGAGCATAGTTAGTTATCAGCTCTATTAGACCGAAGCGGTTCGTCAAATTTAACTAGTCCCAGTGAGAGCTCGTACTGACAACACTGACGTTCGTTCACTTCCTTCTCACGCATCTTGTTTGAAAATGAAAAAGAAAGATACTAGAACGATGACGTCTCGTATGATCTCTCGCTGGGACCAGTAGAACATGAATTTTGTGTGAATTATGTTGTTAGTAACAAGCTATTGAAGCCATCTTTACGATAAATTTAGAAATGCGTAAAACATCCATTTTCCGAAGAGAGTAATTTTTATTAAAATGGAAAATAGGTCGGTATAACGAGAAAGGAAAATATCTTAGAAAATACCTGGCCATTTAGATCTAGTGTTTAAAAATAGCTAAAATCATTTCAAGCAAAATTCCCGCGTAGTGTTCAAGCAACATTCTCACAAACATGTCACTTCTGATGTACACATTTAAAAGAAAAAAAATAATTGATTAAATAAATGTATTTTCTCATTTTTTTCTATATTTTTTTATTAATTGCACATCAATGGATTCAGGCTTTATGATCCTTGGCCCCAAAGACAAGGATCTTGCTACTCCACAACATAGTCAAATAATAATTAGCAAATGCTTCTAATGGAAGAGTAGTAAATAATCTAAGATGTAAATTTATCAACATGTATCATGTAAAATATATTATTATTTTTTTTTTTAAATCACGAAAATAACAAGTACCTAGGTAATAACTATCCTCCCTTACCCACTTCTCAATTGGTTCTCAAATACGCACTGAACTGGAATTTGGTATAAAAATCAAATTTACTTTGGAACTTCTATTGTGTACAATGGAAAAAAAGTTCAAACAAGAAAAAATACTACATAGTTTATCCATGTCAAAGAAACTCGTGCAAATATATCTTGGTGCGTGTAGGTACGTACCTGTGACTGAATGACGTGAATTTCAGAAACTTTTTATTAATTTGTAAAATGGGAATTGGTCAGTTTATTGGGAAATTTGGTTATTGTGTGGATCTAAAAGTTTTATTAAACTTTATATTCACACAATAACTAATTTTCCGAATAGAAGATCTTTTTCTAGAATACTAGAAAGCGTAATATTAGCATTTATGACAATAAATATTACAACTGAATAGACGTTGTTGTTGTCCTGCTTCTAAGCTTCTCCCACTAAACACTAGTACAGATCCGATAATATATAAATAAGATTTGTAAAGCTGAAAGTAGATTTTTATATGAAGAATATTTGCCATAAAATCATTGCCGTATAAAAATAAACATTGTCAATGTTAAATTACCTTAATTTTAATAATCTTAAAAAATTACGACATTTTTCCAAAATGTAAACAAAGTAGTATACTTCTTCAAATTTTGCAAATTCACTTTGTGGCACCATTTTATTAATGACAAATTAAAACACTTTGTTTTTACCACGATAATCTTTATTTTAACAAATCGACATGTTTCCAGATAGATGTTCTCTTCCTCAAGACATAAAATGACATAAATGTAATAATTATTAATAATATTTAATCCACCATCCACCCCTATCCACCTCTCCTCCTCCCCACTCTTCCCTGTTGATCTTCTAAGCACCTCCCCTCACCACCTCTCTCCCCCCACTACTTCAATTTCTTCCCACGCATAGCTTTGTATTTGATTATTTAGTTTTAGTACATTTTATGTCCTGAGGAAGAGAACATCGTTCTCGAAACACGTCGATTTGTTAAAATAAAGATTATCGTGGTAAAAACGAAGTGTTTTAATTTGTCATTAATAAAAGTAGTATACATTTCAAATATAGAATTGTTAATTATTAAATTAATTTAAAAAATAAATACATTTGTTTTATATTTTACCGCTTGCTTAATTGTTCCAACATTCAATTGCAATTTTGAACATCAAAGCATCTAAGTTCTCGAGATTCAAAATGTGTACCCAATGTATTTTTTTGTATTTTTCTCCTTAATTAAGACTTTATTGTTGTAGCTACTAACTAACCACCGAATTAGTCTCATGCCCCTATAATGCAAGCAGGAAAACAGGATTGAAATCGATTGCAATGGATTTTCATTCATGTCATGTAGGTATTGTGATACTATAAGTGGTGGTTAATTTAATGCAAGCCGTGGTGACGTTCCCAGCTATATTGCTGGAAACAAGGTCAAAGGAATTCCTTGGATATTGGGGTGGCGTCGACGGTTGGCAAGCACCTTCCAAGCGCATACGGGACATTGATGCCTTTTGATCGATAATCAATATACGTATATATTATTATTATGCAATATCGCTTGAAGGTGGGTACATATTTATTTTATTCTACAAGCCGTACAAATTGTAGCGATAAAATGCAAATACATGTTCTGGAATAAAACCATGAGACATGCTTTTGAGGAATCTTGAATCTCGCTCTTTCAGAAACCTATTGTACACGCATTCAAAACACAATAATTTAATTTATTTATATTTTTTTAAAGTGAATACCTCACAAGAGTCCCAACTGCTTCCGTCTGGAGCCAGTGAGACTATGGCATCCGTAATCGGGGTATGTTCTGAGGCTGAAGGTGAGTGGGGAAGCGAAGGAGACGAGGAAGAGGAAAGTGGGGAAGTACCTGGCTATTCAGATCTAGTCACGAAACACGGTTAAAGTCATTTCAAGCAACGTTTCAATTCTGAATAGTGGTCTTACACCAGGGTGATACTAAGAGTATCTTCCACTCTGGAACGTGCCGCAAATATACTCTATACTATTTTAAATAATTAATTGTGAACTTTTAAAAACACAAACCAATTAAATAAAATTTATTTGCGCACGCCGGGGTCGAACCCGCGGCTTTCGGAATGGGAGTCTAACGCCCTACCGCTGGACCACGCCGGCCGTCAACAAGTTCTTGAACAGAACCACGAGGCATGCTTTCGAGGAATCTTAAATCTCGCTCTTTCAGAAACCTACTTAACACGCATTCATGACAATATTATTCAATTTCTTACAAGTTCTGGAATAGAGTTGTGAGGCGTGCTTTCGAATCTTGAAACGAGAAATCCTGAGACTGAGATACTTATTTAACACGCAACCAAGATACTATCATTTACAGCGTAATATACTACCAATTTCTGTTTCGTTGATCAGATGACCAAAGCTAAAGCTATAGAGCTTACTGGCTCATGTCAAATGTTCACCGAAGACTAGAAAAGAATTTCAGATACCATCTCTTGGTAATTTTTTAAATAATGAATATCGACTGAGGTGAGTGGGGAGGCTGCGAGAAGGCACAGCGATATGGGCTTGTGCATAAATTAATAAAACAGAAGAACGCACGTAATACGAGTAGACAGGAGAATCCGTAGAAAAGCAGTAGAACATGGAACAAGACAGACTGAATTGTTGAAGTTGTTTTAGATTTTGCCGACAGTCCAGGTTTTGCCTCTCGACAAACCACTTTGGATACAAAGAGCTGCTAACGTCGATAAAATAGATCAGTTAAAACCCACAAAAACATGCATTGGTTGGCACTTGCCTTTAGTATATATTGTTGATTTTTTCTTTTCCACTTAAGCTCCTCTTGAAGGCCAGGTGTATTTGGAAAAAACCGCGCGAAATTAGCTTCCCGGCTTTTGATCAAATATCGTATAAAAACCAAGGAATTGTTTTTTTTGTGATTGTTTTCTGTTTGCCAGATAATGTATCTTAATATTCATATATATTTCACGATAATATCGTTACAAGTTTTCCCAGAATAGCTAACTTTAACAAATGTATGAAGATTTCCTCATTCGACAAAAAATGGTTTCACTTTGATGTGGTATTTTGTCTATTTATTTTGACCTATATAGTCTTATATTTAACAAAACACATGCCGTGGACAATAAACTATATATAAAAACAACATTACTTACGTTTTATTGATAAAATCGGGAGATTACGTAGTTTTTACGGCGAACTAGAATGTGCTCGAACTGGCGGGTAAAAAAACGGTTGCGAAAGTGACGCCGACTTCATCATAGATAATTTATGTAAATTATTATTTTTTATTTTTATTTATTTTTATTTATTTATTAATAAGAAAAAGATTTTACATACAGGTGATTACATTGTGCAAAGTTATACAATTATACATAATTATTCTACTACTCCATAAGTTGAGCTCTAAGAGCTCGTGTTTATGGGAGGAGTATTTACAGCAAAAAATAACGTTCTAATTAAATTTGTAATCAATAATCAAAAACTTATAAGATAAATACAAACATTATACATTATTTATCATAGGTTTACAATTTAGAAAGAAATTTTTATTAAAAGACAACAATACATATATTTTTTTTTTACATTAAGTATGGGCAGAATAAACTAAGCGTAAACAGAGTGTAAATTAAGGTTACAATATATCATTATCCAATTTCAGAGACTTAATTTGTTTTTTGTATTGTTCATATTTCAAAGTTTCGGTTATACTAATTTTGTTTTTGGACAATAATAAATTGTACCATTTCACACCTAAATACAGGTAGTGATGCTGAGCCGTGGTGGTTCTAAGCATAGGGATGGTTATTAAGCCTTTAGTTTTGAATCTATTGCTTATGTTATCTGAGGGTTGAATTTTTTTAATAAAATATTCTTTATAAATTTGATATAAGGCGTTTCTTTTATACAATTCTGTGATAGATGGTACATTAAATTCCCGAAATATCTCTAAAGTAGGGAAGTCGTATGGTTTTTTCAGGATGATTTTAATAATTATTCTTTGTATTGTAATTATGGGCTGTAAGGAAGCCTTAAAGGCCCCTCCCCAACCAATAATGCCGTACTGTAATAAGGACTGAATTAATGCATAATAGACGATTTTGATAGTTTTCTTGTTTAAGATGTTTCTTAAACAAGAAAATTAAAAATTTTCTTGTTTATTATTCCGAGAAGCTAGAGTTTTTGCTACGTCGAGAATGAGACCGGCCCAAGCGATTCTGACCTTGTTCTTAATACAATTTCCTTTTAGATAAGGGACAAAATCGCTTCCAAAAAATGTATTTTTTTGAAATTTTGTGTCCGATCAGCAAATAGATGGTCTAATGTCGAAAGAGCAGCATGTAGAGAAGCTTAATTTTAACTTAATGGCATAAAATTCCAAGTGACAAAGCTTTAATCACAGGGTGGCTACAAAACAATGGAACAAAATGAGTTCGCTTTGTGGTGGCTTGGACCACCGTCAAAGGAAGCTGTCCGGCATTGTAAACGATGGTATTTTAATTTTAATAACACTCAACCGTTGGTAAAGAATACACCAGATGTTTTCAGATGAAATTTCTTTGTTTTTAAAAACACCTTGCATTTTTACGGAGGATGCTAATTAGTTGCTGTGCGCTGCTTTAACACATTTTTGTTATGACTTTTTCATTCTCCTCCTTTGAATTTTAACAAAATTTCATTAAAGGCGAAATTGAAATTTTACGCTATTTTTTGTATTAGGTATTTTTTGTAATAGGTATTTTTTGTAATAGGTATTTTTTGTAATGGGTTTATTTTTGCTACCGTCATATGTTAGTTTTTTAAAAACTCCGCATAAAACATGTTTAGCCGATGTCGCCTGTAGTTTGCAAAGCCTCGGGATCAACGACATGTTATCAACATTATCGATAAAATCTTTATCGATATCTTGTGCAGACGATAAATTAAAATAAATTTTCCATAAGTAATATTAATACGAAGATTGTCTCGCCGTAATTTTAACTTTCTAAAACGAAATAATTTTTGCGAAAAGTTCAAATGCATATAGATTCCGAAAGGCAACAGAATTTGAATTTATTGCACTATTTTCACACTTATTGCTTACTGTATTTTATCGGCAACACACCGCGTGGAATAGTTATTGTTAGATTTTATTTCTAAACATTTTTACCTGTCGAATTTCATTTGCCATATTTTTCAATAAGTGTAAATGTCAAAAGTGCAATTTAGTTATGTCGTTTATATCTTCTTCTTCTTTATATATAAAAATCTTACGATGTTAGTCCAAGGTAAACTACTTAACCGATTTTGATGACATTTGGCTTACTGTGTGTAATTTGTTGCAACTTAAAAGATAGGATAATTTTTATCTCGATTATTGACCTCAATATTTAGTAATGCGAATTAAATGTTTGTTATAGGACGTTGCTTTATAATTATTTGTAATTTCCACAAGTTTCTAACAGCGATGTGAGTTAATTTATTGAGATAAAAAATGTTATCTAGGTTAGGTAACCATCCAATAGATGGCGTTATGTTTTGTTAGCTACAGCAACGTGTGGCCGGGTAAGCTAGTAAGTTAAATAAAATTTTCAAAATTTGTTTTAATCATTGTGAATATTAGTAGATTCTATACATTCTTAATCTTGTGTTGCCGTTATGTGACATTATGCGTAATATTCTTCAAATTTTTAAATTTTTTTGTATGGGCGATAAGCAGTCATGTGGGTATTAAGTCGATTTTTTAAGTGTTGTCTCACACTCTATCTTCTGTTTTGTTAAAGAATGGCGAATATACAAATTATGTATGATGAGAAGTTAGAATTATAAGTAGAAAAATGTTTGTCCGATAATAAAGATGGATTAGATGCCGGGAACGAGGAAGACTTAAATATGAAAGTGATGATGAAAATATGATTGATCCTAATTTCCGTTCCGAAACTCATACTTTTGAAGACGAATTACTTCAAAAGGATATATCACAATGGAATAAGATATAATTATGTGTCTGGCATAAATAGGTGTTAGTAGTGCGAAGTATAAATAGACGCCTAGACATGCCTGTGCAAACATTAATGTAAGATTTGCTTGTCAAATAACACAAAGAATAAACCATCTTACGAGTATATATTTCGATAACTAGTCTTCCATTATTGGCATTCATTGCAACGAATTCGTAGACTTGGTACAGTTAGAAGATCAAGAATAACGAATTGTAATTTACCAACTGAACTCGAAATAATGAAGATTTACCGCGAGTTGATAATTATGAAAATGTCACCATCTACGAGTATAATGGTGTTGCAATATCTTCAAGTCGATAATGAAAGAATATAGAGTTTCTAAACAAACTCCGTCCATATTTTGACGCGGCGGCCATTTTGTCGGCTATCTTTCTTGCCCGCCGCATCATAGACAATTTATTAAAATCATTCAGAGAAGCTAGACGCTCTGCAATATTTCGTTACGTCAAGAACGAGAATGGACCAAGCGATTCTGACCTTGTTCTTGATACAATTTATTTATACATAAGGGACAAAATCGCTTCTAAAATCAATGGTACGTACGGCCAATGACAGGTTAACACAATTGACGTTATAGTGGTAACAGCAGATCCAAAAAAAGAAAACAAGAGGACCTACTATTTGTATCACACAAAGAAGTATGTACGTATAACATAGGACATTGGCCGACGATATTAGATAAAAGTAGGTGCAAAATAAAATTTCAGGTTGCAAGAGGTATATTATTCACTATATTTAACTTTGCCTACAAAATAATTATTTTCAAATGATTCACTGCTAATTACCGCAATACGTTGAAATTTCTTTTTTTTAACTGTTGCGGAACGGCAATAAAATGTTTTTGTCATAATTTTTTTTTCTCAAAAATTTTCCCCAATTTCTATGTTCAGTGGGCCTAATTTCGTGCTTATATTTTACATTCGAGGGCTCATCTGGGGTAAACCATACTTCTGTTATTGGCCGCTTCATAATTGGTTAAGTAAATATTATTATGGAGCCAAATTTATGGCCGAATTTCTTTAGAAAGATAAAAACTTTATTAAAAATATAATCACGGAGCACTTGTTGTGTTCGACGAACAAAAGGGTTCGTCAGATTTGATTAAAATGGGTTATACCTACCTACGCAAGCACTCTTTTGAATTGAAAAATATATTCTCGTAAAAATTATTTCATCATTTCCCACAGATGGCGTTTTTCTTTAAATTGAAATTGGTTTAAATATTAAGTTCATTGCAGTTTGTTATCTGATTTAACCGAAAGGAGATTGAGGAGAGATGGCGTAGTGTTCATATGATCATTATGCAAATGAATAGTTTTAATTTTTTTTTGTGCCTTTTGGCCTGCTCTTCTAAATACATGGTGGTTTCGTATTCCGAGCACGAATTGTTCTTCCATTGATAGTATCATACGATTGACCTGTGTTCCTTTTAGTTTTTTGATAGCTTTTTCCAATCTTTCGGATTCCTCGTTTTTAAGTGATTCCGAAGTTATTTTTTGCAGTATTGAAGTAGCATTTTCGGATGTTGAAATTCCAAGATCACAGACTTAATTTGTATTATTATTAGTAGCATTTTCGGATGTTGAAATTCCAAGATCACAGATTTAATTTGTGGATTTTTTTCAATAACGGTTGCATAAGTGGCGAATTCTCCTCTATAATGCCAATAATTTGTTTAATAATGTGATAGTAAATAAGTTAAAAATCATAGACAAAAAAAAAAATACTAATACCAAAAATATTTTTCTAGGATTCTGCAATAGTTTCTTTATTCTTTAAGTCACTACAGTATTATTTAGAATTTGTTTGGAAATAACTCATATATTTTTGAAGCACATATAATGAGAAGTTAAGGGTGCGCTACCCCGCTCAAAAAAAAGAAGATGGAGAGATAGGAATCTGATGGGTCAATATGTCCAGGAGTGACAGACTTATGAATCCATCCCGCCCACTGCGGTGAAAGGTGATAGGTCAAGAGGGTCTAGGTTGGGTTTCCCTGAACCAGTCTGTCCCGATCCGCCCTACCACGCAGTTGGTGGGCAAAAGCATTTCCCGACAAGTCCTAGACAAACTCACTCCATAAATCCGGGCATCTTCGCTAAGTCACCAAACGTAGCAATCCACTTGGGGTAACCTATGGCTGGGTTGTTGGTTTTACAATAAATATATCTCTTCATTAGAGGCACTGATCGCTGAACAAAGTGTATCCTCTGGAATACATAACTTTATTATGCCAAGATTTGTTTTATTACACAGTGAATTCAGTGTGCGGGTTTTTGATGTGATACTATTACTTTGGCCAATCCACAAAAGCTATGGATTTAACAATGCAAGAACTACCAGGAAGAAGAAAGCCAATTTACCTAAGACCTTTTGATACGTAGGCCCCAGCCAAACCAATCGAAATTGATTAAGATATTTGAAAATGTTTTTACATTAGAAGTAAGGAAAAATTGAGCTTTATTTAGTCAGAAGGACATGTCCACAACACAGTTCGATCGATATATCTCCTCATGTTACAAGAACCTCTAATACTCGATTTCATTTAAAACTTACCCTGTTCTTAACACAAAATATAAAATAAAAATTGTCATTACTGAAAAATAGTATTAAATAATAAATAAACACAAAAAAATTATTCTATACCCTCTTTGTTTTATATTTTATTTCCAAAGAAAACTACATAAATAAAAATTTTCCAAGGTAAATATTATACAATGAAAAGAGATATATCGAATGAAGTCACCGGTAGATATAAATTAGATGAAGGTTGATTCAAGTGATATTTGACTTAAAATAGTACTGCACTCGAACAGAAACTATTTGCGGGCCAAAGTGTAAAACTTGTCCACAAGATGTACAGGTAAAGTTTCACAAGATGGTTCTCGACTTAAAACACAGTTGTTAAGTTATAATTGTATTCAAGACTAAATTCAAATGTTCTCTAGTCTGAATTCCAGGATTTACTTATTAATACAAAAATACAAGGTATAATAATAATAATGTTTAGATCATTTCTATAGCGCGGTTTTTACGAGAACCTAAAGGGCGTTTAGCTGATTTGACTCATAGTATTTCCGGATCGGGGGGTTTTTTAAATCTTGTTGTAGACGCTTATTTTAGGAGTTGCCAATTTATAGTTATACTCTCAGTGTCCCTAAATTAGCGACCACTATTCACTTTCAGCGTTGTTTAAAGTGTCTTAAGTTATTTTTAAGAGCGATTGACCAGCAGCTGAGAATACAAGTTACAAAATGCTTGCAACTGTGCAGGGAGGTTCCAAAGAGAAAGATCAATTATTCCCCGTATCAAATTTTTTAAATTAAAAATTTAATATCGATTAATTTCATTCAAAACTTGCTTTAATATATACCTACATTCAAGTAAGCAATAAAAATGCTCAAAACGCACGATGATAAATTATTAAATATAGTGTACTTCTTCTAAGTATTTTTTAATCATAAGTATTTATGATTTTTTAATAATGTCTAAACAAAATAAGTGTGTAAAAAAAAAGAAAAATTTTAGTTTGTAAGACCTTAAATAAATAGAAAAAACTGAGGTATTTTTGTCACAAAACACGTTCGTGGATTTATTTTTTAATGATTTTAATTTAAGGATTTTAAATTTGTGTTGTTTAATAGAATCTATCGTTTGAAAATTAATCAAATCTGCCAACGACCAACGGTATAACTTTTGTATATTAAAAATACCTGTAGTATTTCTAAATTTTAAAACTGTGTGTACCAGATAAAATAACAATCTTTCAAAATCAATTTATGTTTTTTTTGTAAAAAAGAGTCAATACGTCTCGAATTAGATTTAAAAGGGATTAATTTCCGGTATTCTCTGGTAAACAGGCATTTCTCAACCTTAATTTTCCACGTATCCTTCCCCATCTCACTAAATTGCGTCTCTTAAAATTCTCATAATCAATCAAGGAATAATAATAGGCATAATAATAGCAAGAATGGTTCAAAATTTGACATATTTAGTGATAAAACGTTCAACGTGAGATCTATGCGGATTTGAACATACTTCGGACAAACCAGCAAAACATTTCTATCGTCTTATCTCTTTAATGGTATTTCCAGTAGTGTCTCAGAATTTCTAAGATTCAGAAAAAAAGAAAGGTTTTTATTCCTTATCCACCATTTGTCTATCTGTATTGCATTGTAAAGTATTCTGTTTTAAGAGGAACGGCTGCGCGGCCGCTTTCGATTTGAGGCCACAATACCCAACCAAACTGAAAAATTATTTTTGTAATAAAAAGGTAGATTAAATGTGGATCTCGATAGGAGCTACTTTTTTTTTGCTTTTAAATTATTTGTTTATTTTGGAAGCAACTTTGGAATTTTTTGTGAGTTATTTATAATTATTAAAAAGAAAGCCTACTATAATCCTTGGTTCTAAAATAATAAAAAATATTATAAAAAAATAAAAAAAATGTTAAAAATTCAATTTTTTGGGTAGTAATTTTAAGATATAAACGACAAGTTTGTGATCCGATGTAAATAGGTAATTTGTAATTTAAATTTACACCATCAAAATTGTATCTAAAAAAAAAACAATATTTTATATTTCATCTTTACAAAGTACTATCAAAGATGACCTTCTCTTTCCTTGTAGTTTTGGAGTGAATGTACAAAAGTGCTTTAAAATTAAGTTTATGAAAGAAGCTTTTCAGCCGAACATGTGAACGGTGAACGGAGAGATATTTTAATTAAAATCACGAATAAAATTAACATCAGCCTATATCATCATAAAAAAGGTATCTCTCTTATTGAATTTTAATATAATATTTAAATTAAAACGCTTAAATGATTGATGATGAATTATTATAATAATTAATCATATCGCTGTTTACATATACCTTATACCCGTCGAGAGAAGGACGAACCTCTGTGCACAGCGCTGCTTGAAAAATTTAACGCGGTTGATTAAATTTACTTTGCTGATCAAATTGACGCTACAAAAAAAGCCCTGGAACCCGCCACTGGCTAGGGGTAAACATAATGATTGGATTGGACAACTGACCGCCCCCGAGTTCGTCCGCCCGGTGCGAGGTCCGGTGCTGGCGATTAAATTGATTTACGGTAATAACAGAAACAAGGGTTGATGAAGTGTGGAAGCGCTCCTTTAATTTTCTTACAACTCGAAATAAGACTTTTTTTTTGAGAATTGTTAATGTCTTTATGAAAATGATTAGGTACTAACCTATGTTTATTTATATTTAAATTCTTTCTTCAATAATAATTGTTGCAAATTCACTTTGTGGAATAATATTTTTTTCTATGATGAATCAATATATTGATGGGAATTACTTTCAAAAGTCATTAATAAAGTTATTCCAAAGAGTTTTAACATTAAACAATAAAAATAAATTGCAGGTAACTATTGTAACTTTTTTTATTTAAACAAAAATGGAATGCATGCTTAACATTTTGAATCGTGCACAATTCAGTTATTGTTGCATTCGTTAATTATTTAAAGGAATTCAAATGCTTCTTACAAATAATAAAACAAAAAAGAACTTTGATTAAGAGGGTATAACCAGACAATACCGGAAATTTGTCCTTTGTAAATCAAATTCTAGACGTACTGACTTTTTTTTTACAAAAAAACATAAACTGATTTTGAAAGAATGTTATTTTTTCTGGTAAACGTCCTTTTTAAATTTAAAAAATAAACAAGTTTATTTTTAATTTCCTAAGGTGGTTGGTGGTTGGAGGATTTGTTAAATTTTCAAACGAAATATTTTATTATACAACACAATTTTCAAATCATTCATATAATCATACAGCAAAATAAAGCAATACATAATCTAGAAAAGACACTTTCAGAATTTTAATTTTAGTTCAATTAAAACCATTAAACAATGAATACGAGAACGTGGTATGTGACGAAAGTACATCAGTTTTTCTATTTATTTAAGGTCTTACAAATTAAAATATTTCAGTTTTTTTGCACACTTATTTGGTTTAAACATTATTGAAAAATCATATATACTTACGATCAAAAAATACTTTCAAAAAGTACACAATATTTATTTATTTATCATCGTTTGTTTTGAGCATTTTTATTGCTTACTTGAATGTAGGTATATATTAGCAAGTTTTGAATAAAATAAATCGGTATTAAATTATTAGTTTAAAAAATTTGATACGTTGAATAATCGATCTTTCTCATCGGACCCTCCCTGTACAGTTGCAAGCATTTTGTAACTTTAATTCTCAGCCGCTGGTCAATGGGTCTTAAATAAATTGATCCATAAAAGTATCATAATACCTTTTGGAGAAAATGAAAAAGTATTGTGATATATTTGCCATAATGGAATCGATATTTCAGTACGTGGTCATTAATTAACAGCGATATGTACAGAGTATACATAATAATTCTACAAAGGTCGCAGAACCACGAAGTAAGCAAATGCCATTGTTAGGATAACCCTGAACCAGTTGCCGGTTGCTGGTTGCTGGTGGCTAATTGCTGGTTGCTAGTTGCTGGTTGCCAGTTGCTAGTTGGTCTAGACAGACTCCGGGACAGAGTCTGTAAGTACACATTAAACGCGAGATAATTGGTTCGGAAAGGTCTCGATTAAGGAGGGATGTATCTGCTATCTTTCCAGATTGAAAACTACACTAACTGCTCAAGTTACTTAACTACTTTCTTAGTGTTTTAATCTTGATTTACTCTGGAGAAAACAGACATACCTACGTATATTGTGTTTCGTATTTTGTCTCACCATTATTAAATGTGTGAGAAAGAGCAGCAGCATTATTGTGATAAGGAACGTATCTTTCCAGATTGAAAACTACATTGACGGCTCAAATTACATGATAACTTATTAAAGTTTTAATGAAAGAAGACAATATTAGCGAAACACAATCAAAAATCTGAAACAGTAAAATCAGAAAAAGATCGTGCCACATCTGGGACTCAAACCCATTGTTTAATATTGTCTTTATTATTTAAAATATTATAATTTGAGGTTTTACCTATTAAGTTAAAAATTAAATTAAACATTTATCCAAGACACGCAGAAAAGTCAATAGATGTCGCATTTTAAATAAATGGATATATCTATCCTGACACTATCTAGATGGCATTTAGTTGGAGTTGAATCTTGCAATCACACATAAATTATCCCATTGGCAAAAATAAATAAAGTAGCTCCTGTCCGAACTAGATATTTGACATATCTTTTAATTACAAAAATAATTTTTCAGTTTGGTTGGGTATTTTGGCCTCAAATCCAAAACAACGTTTTGTATGAACCGGCCTCGTAGCTGTTCCTCTTAAGCTAGTTAATATAATATAAAAAAGCTCGTATTACAATCGCGGGAAATATTTATATTGATGAACAGTAAGCACTGAGCATAGCCCTTGAAGTGATTTTCACAAAAACGGCGCTACACAAATAATCCAAATATTATTTATAAAAATACCTTCAATTTTTATCATTCAAATCAAACGTCAGCAAATAGATTTGGGTAAACAGCTTTGAAGGATGTCTAATGCTACGTTATGAGATGTTACGATACTCCGATAAAAACCGAAAGATGGCGTTTAATTTATGTGAGTTCATTCATTCCCCATTTACATGTTTTATTTTCGTTTTATATCTCATACTATTTGATAGCATTTAGGACGTTAATTCGTGCTAGAATTTAATCGTTATATGTTGGAATAGATACCTAATAATTTTGACGGCAAATTAATTTATTTTTAACCATACCGGTTTCACCACAGTATAAATTCAACTAAAGCAAGTTATTTTTTAAGACCATTGTCATGCCGTAACCTATAATATTCCCACTTTATATTTTATCAAAAAAAAAAATAGTTTTAGATACCAGCCGGAAATGAAACGGAGTGGAAATGGTATGAATTTAAAAACAAATAAGTGGTAAGTACCTATATTCGTACTTCTAATATTTGTTTATATCCATATTTTTTGTTAGTTTATAAAAGCTATGGAACGAATTATTTCACACAACTTTAGTATGGTTCGATATCGAATATTATAAGTTATGAAAATAAAATTACTAAATATATAAGTAGATATATTTATGTTTTGGTGAAAACTTCATCGAATCATTAAAAAAACATTTGAAGTAAAGATGTTTTTCTTGTTGGATTATTCCAAGTAGGCAAATTCAGTGGCAGACAACGAATTGTGAAAAGTTTTTGGAAAAGTTTCATTTCTCAAAATTCCCATCTCTGTTTCCCTTTGAACGTCAAACTCTTTAAAGTTTAAAAATACCTCTAATTGAGCAAAATCTCCTCAGAAAGATTCTTACAGAATATCTCTCTACCCGAGAAGCATACGGATGCAAGTCCAAAATTTGAAGAAATGATTTTTTTATGAAGATGTGTAGTAAATGATCATGTTCACCAGTGACACAAAGATGGAAGTCATATTTTGAAGAAATATGGGGTTTTTCAAAAATATATAAGGATGCAACTACCATTACTCTTAGAAGCAGAAAGACTCAAGTCCCTCCGTCTGTTTCTAATCTCTTTTGTTTTCTATGGAACTAAACACAAAAACGTCATCTATCAACAAACTACACCTGTGATATTTGTAATCATTATACAGGGAGGATAAAAATAAAATAAAACTCCTTCCTAGAACCTCATTTCTTTCCTTACCCTAAACGACACTCCACACAGCATCCCCAAAGATGACGTAGGCCCTGAGGGAATTTTTTTCTCGGGGCCTACTGTATGGAGCTAATGTTAAAAAAGATCCACTGCACTTTTTAACAAAACTTTAAGTCATAAATGCCCGATTATCCTTTGTCAGTTGACGAATATAATGAAAATACCAATAATAAGTAATAATTATGTAAAGAAATAAACAGTAAAATGTATTTTTTTTACCTGTTATGTATTGTTATTATTTTACTTCCAAATTAAATTTTCAAACATAATAATTCATTACTTGTCATAACAAAATAGTCTATTTCATTTTGAAGCAGAAGGACTCAAGTCCATACTGATTTATTTTTACGCTTTGCTTGTAAAATATTTTATTTTATTTTCTCAATTTTAAAACAAAACTAAATCATATAATAATTAAAAAAATTTCATCAAACAGCATGAATATCTGTAGAAGTTATGAGACCATAATTACAGAAAAATAACGGTTTTGGCTCTCCTGAACATTTGGCTTTTTGGACTTGCATCCGTATGCTTCTCAGGTACAGAACTCTTCTTCCCCGAGACAAACTCTGAGGGTTTTAATCAAAACTTACAAAGTTCAAAGGGGCAATTCTACTAGAAAACACTGATAAATTGAACTTTTATTTTGAATTTAAAAGGGCAAAAATATGTGACAATGAAATTATTTACATCTTTTTTTATTTTTTTATTGAAAGAATAATTGAATACACAGTATCAACAAACAAGTCCTGCTAAACCAATTCAATTGGCTTGTCAACAGGTGCTTATATTTTACATTCATATACATTTAAAAAAAAATAATTTACATCTTATATCTACAGATTCAACATTCTTTCATACATTTTTTCATACAATTTTTCACACATATTTTTCATACATATTAATATAAATATTTTTTTTCCGATAGCCAATTTTTCACCATATATTTGACCTTATTCATAGAATTACATTGCTTTATAGTGTCAGGTAATAAATTAAATATTTTCGGCATGTTGTTTTCAAACGTTCTCTGTCCGTACTTATTATTAAATTTCGGAACTATTAACCCGTCGTTGCGCGTGAATCTAGTGCTATATTTATGTTCTAATTTTTCTTTATGCTTCGGGGTAAATATATGCTGAATTATAATTTTGTGCCATAGTATATATATATATATAGCCTTAACAGGTAAGATTTTGGCACTCTAAAACTTGCATACTGTACTATTAAATGCGTTAGTGCAAAAATAATGTGAAGCGAAAGTTAATGGTAGCCGAAGTCTGGGATGCACGAGGAAGACTAACTAATCCGACAGAATGAAACAAATATGCCATCTTGAAACAGGCTAAGCCTAATTTAAAAAAAAAAAATTAATTTAATTTAATAATATTATTTTTAAGTTTAAATTAAATTAAGAATTAAACCCAAACACAATAAATTAAAGGCTCAGCCTGTTGATATACCAAAAAAAAAAAATATATATATATATCTATTTATGTACATATATTTTATAACCACAAGCAAATGCTTTCAATGGAAGACCAGTTTGAATTAACATGTACCATTTTTAAGATTAAAAAAATATACATGTCAAAAATATACATATAAATATATTTATATACAGGATGGCGTAAAAGTTATCACCTGATGTTCTTATTTTCTTTGGCTGTAACTTGTTTAATGAATGAAAAAAATTGGCTTAATTTTTTTCACATTAAGTCGAAAAAATGATATCGGCCAAGTGGCCGCCGCCAGAATTGTGACCATACGGCTATTTATGAAAATTTCCATGACTCCTGCAGCGATAGGTTCTGGCATTCTTGACAGATATTCTTTTTAAATGCTTTAAAAGTTGACATAGACTCGCGATTTCAAGAAATCCTACAAAAAGAAGTCTGGAACTGGAACATTACCACTTTAACAGAAAATATATATCTAGACGTGTGATTTTAACCGATTTAAAAGAAAACTGAAGTACACAAAAAAAAAAAAAAAAAAAAAAAAAAAAAAAAAAAAAAAAAAAAAAAAAAAAAAAAAAAAAAAAAAAAAAAAAACATCACCCTACTAGAACAATGAGTTAATTGGCAGTTCAAGAAAGAAAATATCTGATAGTTTTCACACGATGTAAGAAAATATTGTTCTTAATTTGAGCAAAAATGTCCACAACACATTCCTGTCGGTTTATATCTTCAGTGTATTTTACTAAAATCTATCTATCTCTATAGGTGTACTGTTATGTCGCAAAATTAACAATGCTAAAATCTATCTATCTCTAAAGGTGTACTGGTCTATACTGTACTATCTATATGTACTGTACTATCTATATGTACTGTATTATCTATCTGTATAGGTAACTAAAATCTATCTATATCTATAGGTGTACTGTTCTGTCGCAAAATGAACAATGCTTTATAGCCTTTTTAGGATTTTTTTGTAATGCCGTATAGAGCCATTTCGCGAAAACTCGACCTAATGGCCCTTGTGGTAGGAGGTTAGCGAGTGGTTTATGAAAGCAGGGACTAATTTCAAGAGAAGTATTTTATGTTATGAAAAAAAAATTACTTGTTCGTACTTGTAATGTCGTCATCAAAATGCTTTGTATTTTATTAAGTATTGGGATATATTTAAAATGTATATGTTTACAGCCTTACGAATAAAAAAAAAATCCCTTCCCAACCCTTAAACGGCGTTTTAGTTACACATTAAAGAAAGACTGGACATTTTCAATTTCAAATTATTTTTAATAAAAATGTCTTTAACTGTGTTGCGAAACAGCTGGAAATACAGTATCCGTGTCATTTTCCCGAAGAAATGACAATTTTCGTTTATAAAAATGTGATACGTGATTCAATTTATGTTTTTATTCAAAATTTATATTCTAATGACCAGATCACCATTATATTAGTAAAATTCAATATCTGATAGTATTATTGTCCTAAAGCCCGTAGGCAAAATTTGAGAATCCCACTTCGATGACATCTCTGACGTCGCGGGTTACCAAAACCCTCTATTCCATCTCTGTACGTAAAAGTTTGGGACAAACTACTGCTGTGATTTATCATAACGCCTATTCGGTTGAATTTAAGAACCCCACTCTAATTACATTTCTGACGCCGCGGCTTATCTGAACCCTCTCTTCCATCGCTGTGCGTGAGTGTTTGGGACTAAGCTGCTTTTGTGATTTGTGGCCACTCGCTAGCATGCTTAATTTCGCGTAACGCCGCGTGTGGCGCTGCTGTCGTGTTGGTTCATTTATGCTGCAGTCGTTGAAAAAATTTCAATGATCACAAACGACACAGACACAACACGGTGAAATCGCTGTCAGCGGATTGTCTTGAGATGATCGATCATATTTACGTGGTCTATATTCCTGTCACGGTTACTTCGATTTATTATAAAAGTTGAATACATTGTAGGATAATAGATTTGCTTTTATTGTTTTTTGGTAAAATCATAATATTATTTCAACCAAATGTAGATTTTTTATATATTTAAAAAAATGCATTTACTTTGATAATATTTTGGTAAGAGTAAGTTTAGCTGGATTTTATGTAAAATTATTATGTTATTATTATTATATATATATATATATTTTAATTTCCGTGAACGTTTATATAAATTTTACAAATTTATTTCGATAAAAAGAAATCATTTCACAGGTATTTTTTTTAACATTAGCTCCACACAGGAGACCCTGAGGAAAACAATTTTCCCTCGGGGCCTATGTTATCGTTGGGGATGCTGTGTGGATGTTCTTTTTAGAGAAAATAAGGAGAGGAAGTTCTATGTAGATTTATTATATATTTAAAAAAATGCATTTACTTTGATAATATTTTGGTAAGAGTAAGTTTAGCTAGATTTCATGTAAAATTATTATGTTATTATTATTATATATATATATATTTAAATTTCCGTGAACGTTTATATAAATTTTACAAATTTATTTCGATAAAAAGAAATCATTTAGGAGGTATTTTTTTAACATTAGCTCCACACAGGAGACCCTGAGGAAAACAATTTCCCCTCGGGGCCTATGTTATCGTTGGGGATGCTGTGTGGATGTTCTTTTTAGAGAAAATAAGGAGAGGAAGTTCTGGGAAGGAAAAAATATGAAGGATGAGTAGGAATCTGGGGGTCGATGTGTCCAGGAGTGACGGACGTATGAATGCATCTCTCCCACTGCGCTACAAGGCGATGGGTCGAGAGAGTCCTGTTGAAGAGGTAAAATGTCTCCATCAACCAGTCTCTACCAATCCGAACCGCCACGCAATAGAGGGCAAACGCATGTACCGCCAAAATATAGACAAACCTTACCCTATGAACCTGGGCACCCCTGCTAAGTCACTAAACATAGCGAACCACTTAGAGTTACCTATGGCAAGGGTGTTGATTATCCAATAAACGGTATTGGGAAGAAACATTTGTCTCTTTCATTCATTACTAAGAAGATACCATTTATTATTCGTGTTTTTGTTTTTGATTTGATTTGATTACTACATTATTTATTTTGACTATATTTTATACTTGACGATTTTATTTTGAGTTTTAATTGAGAATATTTTATTCGAATTGATTTTATTATTTTTTTGAGTTTTAATAAAGATTATTGCCTTTAATTTGAATTCCGATTTACATTATTAATTTATGGTTTTTTTATATATTGTATTGTGTGTATTGAATTAGAGATTTGATTTAATTATTTTTATGTAATTTAATTTAATTGTATTTATTTTATTTTGATTAATTTATTTTATTTTATTTTCTGTTTTATACTGGAGGCACTGCTGAAAACCAACTGCATTCCAGGAGAAATCCTGAATTGTAGCTGAACAGTGACCTTTACGCTAATAGAATCAATGATTAAGAACAAAATGTGTAATGTTGTAATAAATCTATTGATGAATAAATATTTTTATTTTTATCAATTTTCTTTTTTTGTCATTGACGTGGATGAACGAGATTTAGGTATGCTGAGTTGATTCTTTTCCGAAATTCTACTCACTGTCCGCGGTCTTATAATACAGAATGTCTACTGTTATATATCCACATATTAAATGTAAGTGTTTTGTAGTTTTATATTCACAGTTGTTATTTTTGCATAAGGGCGGAGCCTTATAGATGGTCACCAACACTTGGCGAAATTGGGCGAAGCCCGAATAAAAGCCGCCCGCAGGGCCTAGCAGCAAAAACCCGCGGAGCGGGTTTTTAACTGCTAGTATTAATTATTAGTGTTATTTTTCGTCAGTTTTAATCCATTAATAATGTCATGTTGTTTAGTTAGTTAATTTAGTTCTGTTATCGGAAAAAGCTAGGTTATTTCTGACACATTATTTTTAATTGACTTTTACACTTCCATGAAAGTGATTTGCGATTGCGCAAAAATGAATCCAAATTATCAGATTTCTTTTTGGTTATTTTCGGGGAATTGTTATTATAATTTTGAAATATTTTTAAATCTATGAACGAGAAAACGGGTTAAATGATGGTTTGGTTACAAACCCGTGAAAGACTGTGATTTGTTAAATTTTGAATTTTATGCATTTTTATGATAAAAAATGTTGTAATCAGCCTTTTTCAATTTTTTCATGTTTGAAATAAAAGTATTGCAATTTTTTAATATATATTTAAAAAAAAAATGGCAGTTTCATCTAGTTTTTTAAATTGTATTTGTTTTTACGACATCTTAAAGTATTAGAAATATATAGGACATTTAAAATACCTTGGAAAAATTCATAATTTTCAGAAACAATTTTTAATAACAATGTTCACAACAGATAAAATATAATCTTTGGTTGGATAAGCAATGTATATATTTTTCCATGACTTTTTTTTAGTTTCTAGATTAGTAAGGTTTCACATACACTGTTGTTTATCAATTATATAAAATAGTCACAACGTTTTAAGTTGTTCTTGTGTAAACGACACAGTCTCATATCCTCAATCTCCATACGCGAACATTAAAAAATATATATTCTCGTTAGGGTCGGTCGGTCAGAATGTTCGGATAGTGGTTAGTCCAAACGATGTCAACTTTACTTCATAGTTTCTGATGTCAAAGTCGTTCCGTTTCGTTGGCTCTAATAAATATTTCGGTATAACTTTCCGAGTCGTTCACAAAGTTAAATGTGATTCCATTTGTCTATTTGATGTGTTGAAACGGTTTGAACTGAACACACTGTGAAAATATTTTAAATTACATGAAAGATAAAACATTTTTAAAGTGTATTTAACTTACAGAGAATGATGCCACATATGAACATACTAAAATGATCTGAGTAATGAGATAGTTAAAGGATAAACACAATGATACGTTTTTCCCCTTTACTGTAATACCCACCAGCTCGCAGTGGATTGAATCTGCCGACACGGTATCGCTTCCAAGTAAATAAGCACACACAATAAACACTAACAATTACACAACGTCGGATCTGCCGGATTTTCCCTGATGGTGGACACTGCAACGCAGTCCGAAACGTCGGCTAAAGAAGGAGGTAGCGTAACACAGCATAACACTCCAAAAACAGACAACGAAGATAAACACAATGCTCATTTATTCTCATAAATTTTTCCACTTTCCTTTCGGGTCCATCGGTTGGACAACGTCGTGGACCATTATTGTCAAAAAAAAACATCGCGTCGTCACCGTACACTAGTCGATCGTGTACTAGCTTCGGGAGTCCATACAAAGCCAGGACAGTAACTTCGGCGGAGGGGGCATTGTTAGCTCAAATAATAATCGAACCCCATCTAGCTTACTGGCAATAGCTTGCTATCCTGGCTTGAAATAAGAAACTAGGCTAGCGGCAAACTTATCAAATTTGTGGTTTTAGTACTAATTGATTTAATTTACAAAGAAACATCAATAGTTTTCCTAATAATGCTATAAATTAATTACAAGTTTAATAATTTATCGACTTTCCAAAAGTGCGTACCGTCCATTATTTACCCAATCGAATCAATCAGATTGAAATATTCGGGGAAATTAAAATGGAAAGCGGGAGGAAGTGTATAAGTAAAGTTATCCGGGTAATAACTCACCACCGGATGGTGCCAGGGGGAGGGGGGGCGAGACTTCCACTTCCGCTTCCTTCACCCCTCGGCCGCCATCGTGCAGGAACCCTCGTGACGGGTCATCGGGGGTCACGGAGACCCAGAGGTGCTGGGTCATAGCTCCATGGCAGCCAACCTCCGCTTTACATTCTCTCGCGAGAGATAACAACTACTGCCTGAGATTCAGAACACAACACTTGGCTTTGTAAAAACACTTTCACGTATACACTGCTACTTATCTTCAACGAAAAAAACTCTTCCAAATAAGATTTGTTGCTATTAATATGTGATTTGATTAAATATTATCGTCTCATCTATTTCTACATCACTGGTATGAGATGTTTTAAATAACGTCTTACGAACAGTTTTAGTTCACGATATTTCGTTTGTTATTTTATCTTCGATAAAAATATTGTCATTTTATAAATTTTAAAATACTCTAAGTTATTCGTTAAAAGATCACAATTCACTTTAATATTAGGTATAACATAATCATAAACTTTAACAAAATGAAAAAGTTTTTAGCTCTTTTTTAACTTCTTTTATTAAGGTTATTTTTTGTTTGCTTTCAGTTGAAATAAAGTAAGTGTGTCCTGAGGCACAAGATCACTTATAAGCACTTTTCAATGAGGTTTTTGTTTATTTTGCTCCTTTTAGTTATTCCACATCGGTTACCTGGAAAAATATAAAACATTTTATTAGTTCATGCCGTAAGTAATAATATAAAGCTTAGACATTGAAATGTATTTAACAGAATTATATCTTTCCATTTCTTCTACCTAATCACAATTAATAAATAATTAATTAACTTCATTTGAGAACTGGTTATTAAAGTCGCACATCTTCTTACTAATCTTAATAAAAGTTTGTATGGATGTATGTGTGTTTGTTACTCTTTCACGCAAAATTTACTGAATGGATTTTAATGAAACTTTACAATAATATAGCTCATACATCAGAATAACGTATAGGCTATAATTTTTGAAGCTAGCTATTTATTTTAAATATATTGAAAATAATAATTATTGTTTAATAGAAAATGTCAAAATTTGAGAATGACATTTTGCAAAACAATGATTGTAAATCAAAATTCTATTTTAGAAAATATTTACATTAGTGCATTTATTTAAAGTACTCGCCTAATACTTTGAATCGAATCAAGAATTATAGATATTTTAAATAAATAAGTTAAGAATTTTGGGATGAACGTAGATAGGACCTAGGAAAAGAACATAGATTACTCGAATTACTAATCCTATGCAGACAAAGTCACGGACAGAAGCTAGTGTTTCAATATATATCTTTTTGATTTTCGAGGTGCAAGTTAGTTCGTTTGTCAAACTCATATTCTTCTAGATTCTAGAAACCAAATAAATAATTATCAATTGAATTTTTTCTTTGGTACTTCCCAATATTTGTATAAAAAGTGTTACAATTAATAACGTTTCTTCATATTAAATTCACACCATTATTCAGCACCCAATAAATCTTTTTTGAAAAAACATCTGCCAGAAATCTCTTGTTTAAAATTAAGATTTTGTGAAGCGCACATTTTTGAGAGAATTATATACATTATTATCATACTGAATTTGTTCACGCATGTATAATTTATCAGATGTTAGTACCTACTCATTCGTGATTTCTCGAAAATACCAAATTTATAATATCAGTTTTCCTGAAAAAATGTTTCAGGAAAATTAAATAAAATCGAACGTTTTTAAAACATATCATTGAAGAGAAAGATAACAATAAAAATCTAAATTATAATATAAAAATGAACAAGACACAGAAAAATAACAAAAGATAACGGTCGCAACCGTTCCCAGATGCGTTATCTTTTATTTATTTTATCTTTTATTATTTTTACCGTTATCTTTTATTATTTTTCTGTGTCTTGTTCATTTTCATATATTAATTTAGATTATTATTAATATCTTCTTCTTCAATGATATATTACATTCATGGGAATTACCTTCAAAAGTAAAAAGAAAAGTTTTTCTAATAAAAAAATTGAGTTTTTTTTTGTATAGAGAATACCTTACAAGAGTTCCAACGGCTCCTGTCTGCAGCCAGTGAGACTATGGCATCCCCAATTGGGGTATGTTGTGAGGCTGAAGGTATGTGGGGGAGGGAAGAAGATGGGGAAGAGGAAGGTGGGGAAGTACCTGGCTATTCAGATCTAGTCACTAAACACGGCTAAAGCGATTATTTAGCATCGTTTCAATTCCGAATGGTGGTCTTACACCAGGGCGATACTGAGAGTATATTCCACTCTGGAACGTGCCGAAAATTTAGTATATATTATTTTTATTAATTTATTGTGAAATAACACAAATTAATCAAATAAAATTTATTTTCGCACGCCGGGTTCGAACCCGCGACCTTCCAATTGGGAGGACTACTCTTACCTCACCACTCGACCATGGACGGCCGTCGACGTTTTAAAAACTTCTTTCAATAATTAAAAATAGTATTATAACATTTAAATGAATAACGGCGAATGAAAAGCAAATTGTTTGCTTTGAAAAGAAAATAAGATTGTAACAGGAGATAAATATGTTTCTGCAAAAGAACTGACTGACGATTTCCCTTTACTTTGTGATATAAGAAAATAATATTGTCAACAAACAATAAGTCATCAATCTGTTCAAATATACCAATTTTATACGTATTTTTCAAAGGTAGACAGCAAGCGACCCAAGAAAAATCAAATTAATAAATTTAGCGAAAAAGTTAGGTACCAACTCTGAACTCCACGCTTCTCCGCAGAATGAATACACTCGGAATAAATGTGGCAGAAAATTTGCTTGGACAACGCGAAAATTCATTTTCTCTAAGTCATTCACTTGAGTTAGGTTGCAGGCACAATTTTCGAGCTGCACAAAAATATATGGCGATAATAAAGTTTAAACTCTGTTGTATGTGAAGAGCAATATGAGAACTGTGCACTGTGCAATACGCAACCTACTGTATTTACAATTACATTATATTTTCATTGTAAAAAAATGTACCATTTCCTAAAATGCATATTAAAAATTTGAAATTAATAAAACTAAACAATAATTATTGTTATATAGTGACAATCGACGATACGATGATGTGTAAATAATCGATTGACGGGTTACTAATTAAAACTATTGGGTTTTATACATATATATATAGATTTTTCAACTGCACAGGATATTTTTTAAAAATAATATCACTTAAAAAAAGCTTTATATCCAGTAAGTGTTGTGCTTATACAGGATGTTAAGGTACGTACTTGGCTTACTTACTTATGTATTAAAATATATACAGGGTGTTAAGGTACGTACTTTAATTACTTTAACCAGTGACTCCTGATATTATTTGGAGTACAAAATGTAATTAAAATATTGGTCCCTTTTTTTTCAGATTAAAAAAAAATCTTCCGCATGACGTCATTGAGCAACCTCTCAACCTCTCACCCCATACCCAACTGTCCAAAACATTTTTTGCAGAAAAAAAAAATGTTTTTGCAGAAAAAAAAACATCAAAAATGTAACCGGAGACCAAAATTTCCTTTCCATTTTTATCAAACAATTGATAAAAACAATTCAAACATAAATTGGCTTCCTCATTGATGCTTGTCCCAAATATAATTTATTCCGGGTTAAGAATCGTAGCAATCGTTGCAAACCGTAGTGAACTTTCCGTTTCTGCTTAAGGTCTCCGTTTTATGTCGATTCGGCACCGAAACCAAACCAGTGGGTAAACGGGCTGTCTATCACGCCACCTGAAAGTTATTTATTTATTTATTAATCGATGTGATTGTCGCAGTGACAGATATATTTGGTTCATCATGAGGAACAAGAAATGAAATAAAGTGAATTAATGCAGGACTGTCAATAAGGGCATTAAAGATTTAAAATAAAAAAATGTTATCAGATTCTAATCTTTTATCGGACAACTGAATTAATTTTTTATTTTCAAAATATTATTTATATGCCTTAAAAATAAGTGCTGTATTTTTTCAATATTTTCCGAGTTAGAATTTAATGCGGTGACCAAATGCGTGAGTTATATTCAATTTGGATCTAGCCTAATGAAATACACAAACATTTTAAAATATTTTTTTCTTTCTCTAAAAAGTCTTTGGAAATTCTGCCAAAGACTTTTAAATAATTTTTCGAGAGTTATTTGATTATAGGTATTATTAATTTATTTAAAACTAAATTATTTAAGATGAAGGGTGAAATTAGTTGTTGTGAAGGGTTGTAGGTATGCCACAAAGTTTAGGAAACCCTGATATAAATAAACAATATATTATGTACTATCTTACACATGTTCCTTGTTTCAACTAACATAATACTAATGTGTTTGTTGATTATTTAGGGGCCACATTCCTGCAATTGTATTTACTGTGTGAAAATTTAATCAGACATCTTCAAAGGGACGAGTAAACAAACAATCGTAGCTTAGCAACAAACCTATTAATAATTCGTAATAATACCCTGTTTGCTCGTAAATGGTTAATTGAAATGCGACACAAGAGATAATAGTGCTTAATACCATTCAAAGATGGCAGTGTAATTGAAATAGTAATAATTTAATATGACAATAATAATTACGCTTCGTTTCTGCAGATAGCGAATTTTAATTTTAATTTGTATATAAAAATGCAAAAATCAGTCATTTTAAATACATGTAAAATTACGAAAGATTTTTTAAATATTTATATTTTATCGGTCAAATTAGGAATTCCACAGAGCCGAACCCTCCGATATGAAAATATCTGGAGACGGTGAATTATATTCCCATTTAATAGTTTGGTAGATTAACGTATTGTTCTTGTATTGTTTTGTATTAATTATACTTATATAATACACTTGCATAACGTGGATTTAATAGATGATCATTTATATGGAAAAGTGTATGAAAGGGTTTAGTTTTTCCTATGGGAAAAACTAAACCCGGACCTGAAAATCTGGTGCGTAAATAAAGCGAAGAATAATTTTATTTGTGCCCAACATATTCATGAATTCTGAGATTTTTTTCATAAGTATCGTTTTCGTATCAAACTCCCGTATTGAAAATAACACACATAAAATATACACAGTTAACTAACTAACCATCACCCCGTTTCTACGCAGGGGTAGGCAGAGAGGCGCCAAACAACTCGATTTTGGCATACACTCCTTGCCTCATTCACATTCGTCATATATATATACTCTTCTATTACAATGTCTCTTGACATGGCCGGAATCGAGTATCTGTTTCACTTGATCGTGCCATGTCTTTCTCGGGTTCTTATTTCTTCCATGTCTTTCTTCATCTATTTGCTCTACATGCCCAAACTATCTATACGTCAACTTTTGAATCTTTCTCACTTATTCTTATTACGCTTACATCGTCCTAGCATTTTTTCGGATATCCACATTTCTTACACATATGGTTTTACTACACGTACGCCTCAGGGATCCCATTTCTACAGCATTTAGTCTACTTTCACCCTTCCTCTATTGCCAGTTACATGCTTCACTGCTACACATCAGGGTAGGTACCAGCATTCCATTGTACATGCGAGTGTCGCTTCTTTGGACAGTTTTTGTTAGCGCTAACGGCGTTAAATATTATGCAGACGTACAATAATACAATTTAATTAAAAATCACCGTTAACATTACTGTGTTCTTAGAAATCGTGTACTAAGCCGCCGTGGCCGGCCGGGCGACGTACAAAGCTTTGTATCACAACAATTACACAAATACACATCTCAAAGGTCTGTGTTGGCATTCTAGGAATTATATTATGTTCGTTCAGATTATACTTTAAGTATTTAAGCGTGTTGATCTCTAGAAACTGGATGCACTTTAATAAATTTAGATCCCCAGGCGAATAGATTCGAGAGAGAAATGTGGAGAGATCCTTTAAAATTAAATTTTTAATTTATGTGTAATATTATAATAGGAAAAAAATTGCCAATAAATGTAAAATATTGTAAAATGGAAAGGCGAAGACAAGGATCAGCGCACCGGATGTTTATTAATGGAAAATGGAAGTAAAAGTCCACGGAATATGGCTTCTCAAAGAGAATCAAATTAGAAAATGTAAAAAATGATTTATTCATTTAATGATGAGAAGCGAGAAGTATAATTTCTGTTAGAATATCTTCATTTCTTTTTACATAGATACACCTCTTGTCAAATTAATGAAGTGATAGTTCGTTATTTAGTTTTTGAATAAACAAGTCGAGTCATAAAATCAAAATGAACAACAATCTAATCTAATAGAAAAAACAAGTTGATCTACATTTAAAAAAAAAACTTTCATTAATCTTTTAAATAATAATAAAAAGATCTGTAAAATCTAAGAATAGAGATTGATCGCTCTGCGATCTTAGATACGAAGTAAAGTTAATCGGAAATTTGATTCCTGGAATCTCTAGGCCTTCAGGGAATAAATGAAACAACAATTACATTATTTCCCCAAAGAGGAAAATTACATTATTTCCCCAAAGAGGAAACTTAATTACTATAGCAGAAATTCGAATGCTTAGATGGTCAACAGGAGTATCACTAAAAGAAAAGATTAAAAGTTCACACATTCGTGGTAGTCTGAGTGTCACGGACATAAATAGTAAGCTGGAGGAAAGACATTTGAGATGGTATGGGCCATTAGACAAGTACCACCAGACCACACAGTAAAGCAGGCAATGTCTATGGAGCTTCATCGACAGTCATCGAGTGGAAGACCAAAGAACTCCTGGACCTGGATAACTCAATGCTCCAAAATACTACAGAGAAACGGCCTGGATTGAAGCGATACCCAGAACCGAAGAAGCTACAACCTGAGAACGAGAAGAGCCGACCCCAAAAGCCTAACTAAGAAATGAGTTGGGACATTGCAAGGATGTGGAAGAATTAACATGCCAGATACTCATATCGTCCTGGTAAAATACCACCGTTCAGAATCGAAACATAGCTTAAATTAGCTTTAATTTATCTCCTTTACCTGTTAAAGGTTTTAAAACTCAACGGTTTGCTCTTGGGTCCTGAACGGGCGCCAATTTTTAATTACGCACCTTTTTACCTATCACGAATTCTGCCTTTTAAATGTTCGTTTTGTTGTTTAAGTAAATATAAAAAAAAGTGGTTGGTATATTTCATAACATGTGTAGATATAATTATTTATCAATTGGATTGTCTAGGTATTATGTGTCCAATCTCAAACCATTGATTTTGTGATTTAAAACCAACTAGAGAAACGTATCCTAGAAACCATACCTGTCATTTGCCAGTTTTCAGAAAAAACTTGGCGATGATTTCCTAGTTGGACAGGCAAAGCTTTCTTATATGTAAAATGTACTTTTTTTGTATCCTTCTATAATAAATAAATAAATAAATAAAATAAATAAAGATTAAACGATACACCTAATAGGTATACATTTGGAGAGCGGTAAAGAGGGTTAGAATATTTATAACATTTGATAAACTAATGCTTTAATTTCTGGTATAGCGAAGCCAAATAAAATATAAATGTACAAATTTTTTCAATTACTAGATTTGCACTCGGCTACTTCGTCATACAGCCACAAGTATTGGTTTGTTCTTTTGACGAACCTTTAACAAGTTGTGAAAAACGAGCATTACATGTGGACATGTTTACTTATGTGATTGCTTTCAACTTTTGTTTACCGTTTTGATTTTATTTCTTTATTTTGTGTTCTATAGGATTACATGACAACTCAACACAGTGGCATTTCAACACCCCTTTGAACAGAAATAAAAATATGTCAAAAAAGTCGATAACTTAACCTGACTTAGCAATTTAATTTAGTTTTTGTACAATGGGTACAGCCTAGCGGGTAACGTGATATGCGAGCTTTTTCGTGTGTTACCGTGCTGCTGGAACAAAATGGAGCGCTTACCACTTAAGCCGCTAGGCTATACCTAACTACCCAGTTGCGACGTGTGATAGAAAAATATTTTTAATTGTTATTAATTGAATTTAAAAAATTCTTCGAACAGCACAATGACATCTACAAATTTTACTCAAAATATGCTCAGGAATCGCTGAATAAAATTCTTCGGGTATGTGCAATAGAGTGGTATATGCAAATATTACTTTATTATACACCCTGTATAATAAAGCAATACCAAACATTAGTTTTAAAAAAGTCCATTTCGTTACAAATGGTCTGTAGAACAAACAATATTCACCTAGCGATACACAGACAATTTTGTCAACATATATTCTCTGCCAAAACGATTGACTCAAAAAACTATGTTTTTTACCGGTTTATTTTTTTATTCTAAAATATTGGTATTTAAAAAAATATGATTATTGTACTAAGAACCTACCTGCAAAATATTGTTCTTTAAACATTACTATAACGGTTTTCTAATTTTCCAGTATCTGACACAAGGAATTCAATTTTCAATTCATCCACTTTTAATTAATAGAAGCTTTAATGAAAAGCTCGGGATCGAGACGACATTGTGTGCTGAAAATTTGCAGCATAGCGTTCTGCAAATAAATTTTAAACAGATTCTGATCGCGACTCCAAAAAACATTTTAGAATAATAAATGTATGGAGAAATAAATTTCGTAGTGAGAGAGCCGTTTCCTCGGTGATTAAATGTGACAATTTAAGTTTCCACAATTAAAATATTCATCCTAAATTCGTAAAAAGTCTATAGATGTCGCTAAAATAAAAAATAAAGATTTATTCAAGACACTCTTAACATTGTATTTGATTTGGGTGGAATCTTGCAATCAAAAGACAGCAGCCCAAAAAAGCGTTAAGAAAATGAAGACAATTCTCGACGTTTAACAGACGAACCAGCTCAGTGATCAGAGCACTTCCCTGGCAAGGAAGCGGTCCTGGATTCATTGTTCTTTTTACTGTTTTTGTGCTTCAAAGTTATCTTTTCAGATTTAAAATTATTTTTAATGATTAATCCTCAAATGATAACTGTGAAACAGGAGAAAAAAACTGGTAAGACAAGAGATCGTGGGTTCGATTCCCAATTGCAACATTTCCTTTTTTTACGTGTCTTGTCCTTTTTCATATTTATTCTAGATTTATTAGTATTATTTTCTTATTCAGTGATATAATACGTTGATGGATATAATAATCTCCAAAAGTTATTAAGAATTACAAGAGGGTATTCCAATAAAATTGAACATTTTTATAATATTTAAAATTGATTTTCAATTTTCTAGGTCTGCGAAAATTAAAAAAATAATGGGGATTAGCTTACGGATATCAATTGACCCTTGTGGCAGAGGCTTAAAGAACCTTTTATTCAATATTTATTTAAGGATGGGCGATAAAAGCGTTAATTAGATGATTTTTAATAAACCCACAACAGTATAAATGATATATTCCTTCTTATTACAAAATGTACCGTCCTTTCTTGGTAAGTTCTATAAATGATAGGCAGAAGCATATCAAGGAACTTTGATCATTCCTTGATATAATCCAATTAAGTATAGTTGTAACTCTTTTGGTTATTTTAGGCTTTAAATCGCATTTATGAGTCGGGGGTGAGCCGGTCCTTTGTGATCGCGCAGATAAAATCCTTTGTGGAAATAATCGAACAAAGCCTTAAACATTGTTAAATGGCTAACGTATATTACACCCGACCGTTTTACAAGTTAATATTGTATGTTCGGAGCAATCTGGGAACTGATAATGAAACAACATAAAAGGGACGGAAGTAGGGATCCGCATGTTCAGTTGATCGTTGTTCATTGTTCTGTTGGTCAGTAGTAAAGTTGTCTAGTTGTTCTGGCGTGTTAATAATGTCACCCTTCCCTAAAATAATTACTAACACACACTATAAATAGACGAGTGAATTAATGAGATTGAAATATACGATTCTCTGATAACCTACAAAGTAAGTGATAGTCAAATGTATTGCCAAACAAGCTTCTGCCCGCAACTTCGTCTGCGTACGATTAGTACTTCGAGTAATCTATTTTCTTTTCCTAGGTCCCATCTACGTTTATACCAAAATTCTTAACCTATTTTTTAAGAATATGTATAATTCTTGATTCGATTCAAAGCATTAGGTGAATACTGCAAATAAATACTACAAATTCACTTATTTAAATATTTTCCAAAATAGAATTTTGGTTTAACAATCATTGTTTTGCAAAATGTCATTCACAAATTTTGACGTTTTCTATTAAACAAAAATTATTATTTTCAATATATTGAAAATAAATAGCTAGCTTTATAAATTATAGCTTATATGTTATTCTGATGTTTGAGCTATATTATTGTAAAGTTTCATTACAATCCATTCATTAAATTTTGATTTAAAGAGTAACAAACATACATACATTAATACAAACTTTCGCGTTTATAATATTAGTAAGATAAGATAAGATGGTTAGAAAAATATATTTGATTTGGGAACCAATTTACGTCGCGTAAATGTCATTTTAAACGTAGTTTCGCAGACTCACAAATTCAAAATCGAAAGTTTTATTTAGGTCAGCCCTTTTTTTTAATTGGCAAAATTTTTTGATGCATGCATTTATTTAGGTACTTACATAATAACGTAAATGAAGAGAGTAACAAAAAAAATCCCACAAAGGCGAAGCCTGAACGTGGGCATTATTTATTTATTTATTTATTAAAAGAATTTTATACATAGTGTAGATATTGTTTTATTTCGCCCGCCATGCTAGGGATGTCCCTGTGTTAAGTATGCAGATTATATAATTTAAGGTAATGAAGTACATTTACTGATAATATAATAATTATGATAATGAGGTTTACAGTTAATGCAGCAATAATATGTGGGTATATAATAATTCTTATAATTAATTAATTTGGGATGCGGGTATTGGTACCGCCGCCACAGGTCACCCCGAGTGGTTCGCTACGTTTGGTGACTTAGCAGAGTGGACCGGGTTCATGGGGTTAGGTTTGCCCGGGACTTGGGGGCGGATGCGTTTGCCGACCATCTGCGTGGCAGGCCGGATCGAGAGAGACTGGTTGAGGGAGACCTTTTGATCTCTACAGCCGGACCCTCTAGACCCATCGCCTAGAACCGCAGTGGGAGGGATGGCTTCACACGTACATCACTCCTGGACATATTCATCCCCAGATTTCTACCCACCCCTCAAACCGTTTTTCCTGCCCAGGACTTCCCTCCTTCCTTTCCCTTAAAAAATCCTCCACCCAGCATCTTTATAGATGATATAGGCCCTGAGGGAATTTCCCCTCAGGGCCTCCTGTGTGGAGCTAATGTAAAAAAAAGATTACCCCTATTTTCCTAAGCTATGGAGATTTGTCGAATCTATGTTATTATATATAATTTTTTGATGCCTCCATGCAATAATATTATTAATAGAAATGAACAAGTTTGAAAATGAAGATGAGGTCTACAACAATGAATATGTGGAAATCATAAAAAAATATGAAGTAGGTAGCACCAACACATAACCCGAACAGTGAATATATTACTATTCTATGTAAATATTCATCCTAAATATATAAAATCTCTCTTGTAATAGGTATATTATACTAAATACGTCAGACAAATGGTTATTATATTATTAAAAAAATAATTTAATAAAATTAGTATGCGAAAATAACCCTCCCAGGTATTTTTAACGAATAATAAAATAATTGAAGATAAGAGTTTTTTTTTTAATACATCTATTTGAATTTCACTTTTGTTTCCTTGATTGAATGAATGTATGAATAAAGTGGAAATTAGCCCACTTCCTCACATCCGATCAAGCTAAAACTCGGCAAATAGGCTCGATGTCGATGACAATGCATTATATCAATGATTTTGGTAGCAAGCACGCGCACACACATGTACTCATTTCTCTGAAATTCAATGACATTATTATTTTTTTAATAAGTTTATTTTTTGTTTTAATTTTTCTATATGTTTTACATTAAGTCCCGTTAAACTGATTGATATATGTATATTTACGGGTTTTTTTAACAATTCCTTTAAAAAATAATAATAAAGTTACATAAAATATTCACATTATATATACAATGAATGATAATAGACGAAATAAATGTCGGCCGTGTCCAACTGGGATTTGGCTCACTTGATAGCGCGGTTGACTCCAGTTCCAAGATTCAATCCCCAGTCAACCAAAAAAGTTTTTTTTTACGAGCTGATTTTTTAGTAACAAAATATTTAGGTAATTACTTCTTATTTTGGTATGGTTATCGTAAACGTCTCACACACTGGATATAGTGAAATATTTCCTGCGTCCAAAATCTCCAAGACAGGAAATTAAATTAAATAATTTCTCTCAAAGAGCTTCGTGTGTATTATGACGTTAGCAAAAATTATACGAAACTAGATCGCGGCTCGGATTACCGATGCAAAAAGGCTGTACTTTGTAACTTTTAAACGTGAAGCCTTATCTTAACGGTCTTTCTGGAAAGAGAGTTTCTGGAATAATGTCACACTTTTATGCCTTTTTTTAACAGGAACGGATCCAATTTGAAAGTTTTATCAGCTCAACTTTTACCCCGACCAAATGGTTACTAAATATTTATTTATTAACACTATTTTTTGGGGCTTTTACATATGAAAAGTAAAAATTATACAGTATTAATTGTTTATAACTGAACAGCCCCAGTAACAACGTTTTGTAATTGTTTTGTGATATATTGCAGATGTTAACTGACTTGGTATAATTATTTCCCTCCTTTAGTGTTATTGGCAAAGAGAAATCATATAGTAGTCAGTCTCAGAATTTTTGCACAGAAATAAATTCCGATTTCTGGTATTAAAAGCCTATCAATATAAGCAATTCTGGAGTATTAACTACGTCAATTAAAATTTTATATAGAAATACCGAGTCAGGGAAAATCCTTCTGTCTGATAATTAAAGCACATTCGTATCATTTAAAATAGTCTTGTGTTATAACTGCTAGGACACTCATATAAAAAAAATATTTTTAATCTTTGGACATTGGAAAAATATTTTTAATCATGATTAATGCTTAGGTTATTAGGCCGTGTTATAGGGGCAAAGGGGCTGATGAGCTTAATAGTTCGTTGTATCTGGTATTAGATGAATACATAAAAACAAAACGCAGAAAACCACATTAAGAAGATTAGCGCTTTCAACACGGTATCACTTCTACATTATTCAATATTTTATAAAAATGCACATTTTTCATCAGAGGGCCGTAGTCTTTAACTTTTTATAAAAATAAAAAATAAATATTTTTAATACTTCCAATAAGAAATTTTTCAAGTGTAGTAATATTTTTTACAATTTCTATTTTTTATTATTTTATTATGCAAACGGACATATTAACAAATAAAAAATTTTAAATCGATTCTCGCCCGTTGTAATTTTTTTTCTGTTAATTACAATTTTTTATAATTTTGTATTTCAATTTTTTTTTAATAAAGTGTTTTTCACGGGTCTATACTAGAACATAAGTATTAAAAAACGTATTCCATTTCGTAATAAAAAAACTTCAAAGCCAAAATAATTATAAATCTCGTGAAGATACATCAAAAGAAATTGTTCGTGAAAATCTAGCAGATTTTAAATAATTTAGATATTAGGTATTTTATACCATCTTCAATGCATGAGATTTTAATTGTTCAGGAAAGACTTACTTAAGTCTTAATAACTTCCGCTTCCTTCTAGCCGAGGGCAGAGGCTTTTCTTCTGCCTGAAGAAAAATAATAAAGCTTCGCCGGGCAAATGAAATAACTAGCTATTTTAATGGAATTTCTAAGAGAAGTGTGGAAAAAGGTTCTTAGTATCTTTCCCTACTTAAAGGGTATTAGCAGAAATACTATACTGTAGTAAGTAGCCTTACACTAATTCAGACTGCATTGTGTCATCAAAATCCACCATTCAGAATCGTATCTTGCTAGATATGGCTTTTGATGTGTTTGTTGACCATATAACTAACTATCTTCCCTTCAGTCTTACAACCCCTATCCCAATTGACCATGCCATAGTCCCACAGCCTACGAACAGTCGGGATCGGAAGGGACTCTTGTCCGGTAATCTCATGAAAAAGAAACTTACCGTGAGAAATGAGAATATTAAAATCACTCTTAAAAAATCTGATTCTCTATTTTGTCACATAAAACAATTAGGTACATGATTTCTATGACGAATAAGTAAAAAAAAAGAGGAACCTGATCAGTGAGAACACGGTCAACAAATGAAAAACAGATTAGATGTCATATATAAACCCCCGTTAATAAATAAATAAAATGTCAATTTAACATTTTTGTACGATATAATAAATGGTTCCTAGCTTTCAAGGTATTTCAAAACAAATTAAAAAAATGAATAATTTATGTTTATGTCAGCTACACAAGTTATTTCCGAGGGTAAAGTCATAAACTTCGGGAGCTTATTCCTTATAAATGGAAAAGAAAGGCTGCTTTTTTCGAAATTCTAGCGTTTTAAGGGAGTTTTTGCGTTAAAAAATTGAATTGTTTGTAAAATCACCTCCCGAAGTTTATGCACATTATTCCCGGACATCATGTATTGTCTAACATCTAAAACGAGAAGAATAATTTAGGGATCTTTGCATCTCGTATACTTTGACCTCTCATTATTGAGCAGTTAAAATAAAAAAATTAAATTGTTAGGCGGGTGAAGGTACCGCCATTCGGAAAACAATCATTTGATTACCAACACCTCTGGCATAGGTCACCCCAAGGGTCCGTGACTTAGAAAGTATGTCTGGGTTCATGGGTGAAGTTTGTCGAGGTCCAACCACTAACTGCGTGGCAGGCCGGTTAAGGGAAACCATTTGACCTCTCCAGGCGCTCTCCCTTGCCTCATCATCTTGCATTGCAGTGGGAATAATGAATTACTATGTCACTCCTAGAGGCACTGTTACCCAAACTCCTACCCATCCCTCACACATGTAGCGATGCATACGCTACCTACTTAAATAGCCACTCGCAATGTTTAGTACTGCGCGCCTACTGACCACCTTCTGGAAAGAGCTCAGTTCTACAACACACAATACATAGCGCTATCGAGAAACTTCTCGCGTGTGCATGTTTGACCTACCTTCGGGTCGGCCTATATAAGGACTCGAGCAAGCCAAATCGAGTCAGTCGTTCTTAACCAGTCTCAAAGTCAACGCATCATTCGGTCGGCAACGGGCCGCCGCAAAGCACATCAGCAGTCCTCGGAATAACTTACGCATAATGTTAATATTGTAAATACTCTCACAATTGTAAATAGTGCATAATGCAAATATTTGTAAATACACCATCATCATCATCACAATCATCCTCGCGTTTATTATTCCGACCTACAGCACGCACGGAGATATCACGACTCATCGATATCTCCTCTTCCAACCGGAGGCCCATTCCATCACCTCATCCAGCACATCACGCATTTTGCCTCCACACATATTATTCCTTGCCAAAACTTCATCTCTTTCCTTTCCACAAAAATACCCTCCACCCAGCATTCCTAAAGATAATACTATAATGTTAAAAAAACATATGTTTATATTAAGAAATACTTAGATTCAATGGTTCAATCATTAACACTCGTATTTCGGTACAAGTTTGTGAGCTTGTACTATATTGTGCCATACAAAAATGAGTACCAATGCAAACAAGGCCAAGTTTATTGATTGCTTACCAAATAGGCGTCTTTACTACATTGCTCGATAACGATTATGACGTAATACAATAATACTAGTGTGGAATGAATACATTATTTAGCCATCACAATATTATAATTTCACCAAATAACTAAACTAAATCACCCATTTTATTTCGTTAGCGGACGGAATTTAATTTCGTATTGTGTACGGTGTATTCGGAGGGAAATGACCTTAATAAGGACCGAGAACGGTGAACTATAATGCCTTCAAACAAAAACGTATTTGGGAATGCGGAAACAAAAGCTCTAGGGTTTAGCAAAGTCATTATCGTTTGTCCTTATGTAAAGATAGGAAACCCTCTAATAAAACCGCTGTTTTCTCCGTGTACATTTCGATTATTATATTTTAGGGGTGGATTATTCGAATAAACTTCTCAAATAAGAATATTAAAATATTTATTCACAAAAAAAATCCTTTGCGGAAAAACGTACCTACTCATTCGAAGTATTCATTCATACAACGTTCTAATAATCTTATGTGACTCTCGTGAACAAACAAAAATTGCATCATTTGAAATTCTTTGTTATCTAAACAAACAATAAAAACAGGACATCAGTGTCTTAGTCTAAACTAAAGAAATCTAATTGACGATGTGGTGTTTTTATAGGAATAAAGTCTTTCGATTTTATCACGATGGAATTTTATATTTCGATTTTCATACTTACATGCAAAAAATATGTATTTAGTGACTAAAGATTATCGCACACATATTTTCAGCTCGGCATCGGATAGGAATAGCCTCACCTCATCACCTCGCCGTCAACCAGCCGTCAACCAGCCATCAACCAGCCGTCAACGCAACGCAGGCACATTACCCCCTACTCACCGGAGGGCTCAGTACATCGCGTCTGCGATGCTGATTAGTGTGCGCGGCAGTATGGAGTTTCATTCAAAGAACACTGAACGGCTCGAGGTGAGGCTATGCTGATCCGATGCCGAGGTTATATGTCTGAAATAACCTTCACTTACTTAATATCTCAGATAACGAATGTCGCAGAAAGAAATTAAAAATAAAAAAAAAACTAGTTTGTTACCTAATAAATCGCAATACTGAATCATCGAATTACCGAGAAAAAAAAACTTTACGATATTTTATGATTTCTCAAAAATACATATTTTTAAAATTTTTTCTTTATTCATCAAATTGTTAATTATATGTTTTGAGGATTTTACGACCACGCTACTAGGCACAAGCCCGTGTAGTAATGGTCGATAAAAGATAATACGTCAAACGTTTTGATCATTTCAGATCTTAATAAATAATAATGTTCCCTCAAACTCAAGCACACTACTTATACTTACGTAATTACAGGGTTGAGTTTACGACCCTTAGGACCGTTGATAATAGCTTGTGATAGAATAAAGATAGCTACGACCCATAGAAGGTCAGCGATAAAATTATCCATAGAACAAAACAAACAGTGATTATTATAGGGTACTCTTGACCCACTCAGAACCTTCCTTCCGGATTTTTAACATTTAAAAGTATTGTAGCTATATTTTAAATTGGAGTCCGTTTTTCCAAACACTAGTTCCCACTAAAGCACTCAATAGACAAACATGATTTAACCAAAAACTTCCATTTCGCTTATCTATCGAAACTATCTGCCACAATGACTCTAATTATTTGTTAATTTGCGTCAATACCAATACAACATAGATCAATCATTAATCGTTCTTGCAAAAAAAACTGACTAGCAGAATGTTATAAATAAATTATAATGGACTAGCACAGACCCAATTTCAATTTGGGAGGCGGGTATGGGTACCGCCGCCTCGAGAGGTTATCCAATAAATATATTTATTGGATAACCTCTGCCATAGGTTACCTTAAGTGGTTCGCTACGTTTGGTGACTTAGTAAGCGTGCTCGGGTTCATGGGGTGAGGTTTGTCCAGGTCTTGGCGGCGGATGATCTGGATACACTGACCCCCAGATTCCTACCCAACCTTTACACCTTTTCCTTCCCAGAACTTCCTCTCCTTCCTTTCCTTAGAATACCCTCCATACAGCATCCCCAAAGATGACATGTCCCCTGAGGGTTTTCCTCAGGGCCTCCTGTGTGGAGCTAATGTAAAAAAAAACGTGAAAAATCACACCTTTGGCTGAAATCTCGATAAATCAGTTTCAATTCTGAAAATGACAATTAATATAATTTTCTGTTAAAAATATTATATCATAGGTAGGTAATTTATCGTTTTCCTGAATTCTTCAAATAAATAATTTATATTTTAAAAACGTCACTTAAATTCAATAAAAATTCGAGTTTTATAGTTCATTGTACCAGCATTGCGCAGAACAGACGAAACCAAAATTAATATTTTTAACTATATACATATAAGTACTTATGGTTAATAGTAATATGATGAAGGAGATAATATTAACCATTATTTCTAAGAATAGTTAGTAGATTTCGCTTCCAAGTAGGTATTATTCAAATTTTCTCATTTTATTTCTAATCAAGACTAAAATTTCCTCGGAAATCTTAATATTTGTACGTGGGTAATAAAATACCTCCCTACCATTCTATAAATCATATATATTATAGCTAATTCACATTCACTTAATTAACATACCTAAAATAACATCTCAATTTCCGAGGAAACAATTGACAAGATATTCATTAATTACTATTATCTATAATATTTCAGAATAAATACAATACCTAACTGCCCTTAAGCAGAAAAAAAACAGTAAAAAATGTGCAATAGTTAGCTTTTACATGAGTGTAGTTTTTTAATGGTACTTAAAAAAAATTAACTAGAAACATTATTTTTTCAGATAAGAGCATTTCTAAACAGAACATTTACCAAACCGGTCATTATAATACAATATTATTGTGCCGATAATCTTGATTTTTATAAGTATGCTATAATGGTTTATTTAACGAGTAGGGTGATAGTTGATATTATTTGCTTTATGAAATAATCATGTGTTTGTGAGTAGAATCATCAGATTGTTACTGTTATTGTTCTGGGGATTCCGTGATGTGGAAAAATAAAGAAAAACACATTAAGGTTGAAGCATTTTACTTGTTCGTTGAAACATGTTATTTTCACATTACCGAATAATTATTAGTGTAATGTTACATCATTAGAAATGTGGAAATGGTTAACGTAATAGTATAGGTATTCTCATGTTGGGTAAGCCGTTAAAATGATATCCTGGGTAGTGAATTTTTATGTCGCAATATAAAGTAAGAGAATAGCTCGAAACGTCATTTGTTTTGGTTCATTAAAAAATCAACTAAACTAAATAAAACCAGAGTAATGATACTACGACTAGCAGTGAAAAACACGCTCCGCGGGTTTTTGCTGCTAGGCCCTGTGGGCGGCTTTTCGTTCTACTTCGCCCAGTTTAAGTGTTGGTGACTATTTATAAGGCTTCACCCTTTTGCAAAACTAACTACTTTTAACATTAAACTACAGAATACTTATATTTTATAGGTAGATATATAATTGTAGACATTCTTATATTAAGACCGTGAATAATGAGAGGAACATAAATCTTCTTATTATTGAATGAAAGCGAAAAATGTTTCTTCTTCTTCATACTTTTTTCCTTAAATATAGTTTTATAGATGGCGCCACTTCCGTTTGCAAAATGCGTGTGGGCGAGATCTAAGTGTGTATATTACGGCAGCAGCTCCGTGGAAAAATGCACGTTCACGGACGGCTCAGAACGGTGTCCATACGGTGTGGCGTTGGAGATTTACTCGGAGTCGGGTTCCTTAATTTGAACCGTACGGGCATTACCGTATTAATATACTTCGATACAATGCTCTCACATACTTAAAAACGGTAAACGACTTCATATACCTGGGCCCTTCTATACATAAGGGATGAAGGAGGTTGTGAAACGGAAGTGAAAAGATACATTTGAGAGGCATAACGAAGACCAACAAGATATCGTCCGCGCTTTAATTTCCCCCATATTTCTGTGCGGTGTGGAAACATGGACACTTCATTGGCTCAAATGTCCTGAAAGAATCCAGTTTAAGCTCTGCTGGATGGTATTTAATATCCCTTAATGGAATGGCTCCCGTTTACTTATCGGAAATGTGTATTCCAGAAACTCCAATTCCCGACAGTCAACTCTTAGGTCAGCGGCGTCATCAGCAATCGGAAGGTTGAAGGAGCCAAAGCGCACACCAGATACTAAGTTCGGTGAGCGTGCTTTCGGAGTGTCGGGACCTAAAGCCTGGAATGGACTGCCACATGACTTAAGAATGATCACAGACTCGGCGAAATTTAGAGCTAAACTTAAAACTCACCTTTTTAGACAGTCGTATCCATAAAGGAAAAAACCAAAACCTTTACCTTCACCTTCTCAGCCCGCAAATAGTAAGTAAATAGCTAATTGCATAAAAATGTTAACAAATTCTTAATGGTGAGTTATTTGTACATCAAATTTCATTCAAATTCTCCAGTCCTAAATTCGCAAGTCTTTCGAAAACACTTCAATTTATTAACTTCATTTTTGGCAGTAATCTTCTAATAAATGTAATATGAAAAGTGGTGGTGTAGCAAATGTAAAATTATGCAATATCCAATGTTTTAATATAGGGTCCTCCACGTGCAAATTCGTATCTCCTCCAAGCATAAACTTTCTATTTTTTTTAAATTGATAAACTAATGTTTAAGACAAGATTTTTATGCATAGCACAAAGGGTAACAATTATTATAAGTAATAATTATTAGCCTGAAACACTCATCAATATTGAAACCTCTCCCGAGAAAAGATATATGTCGCCGACGGGACTCGAACCCGCACCCCTCTGTTTGCCGGACAGGAGCTCTACCATTAAGCTACGGCGGGATACCTCCTACCCGCCAAATGATTCAATATATACCTAGTGTTTCATTCAACAATTATTGCTTATTATATTTTTTCACCTGCAAACAACCAACTTTATTTTTATATGAGAAAGGCATGTAAGTGCTAACTCTCTCACTAGGTGGCGTCGAGACATTACATCTACATTTTTTGGTGAAAATACTTTAACTCGTCAAATATTGATTATTTTTTTTAAATTGATAAACTAATGTTTATGACAAGATTTTTATGCATAGCACAAAGGGTAACAGTTATTATAAGTAATAATTATTAGCCTGAAACACTCATCAATATTGAAACCAATATTGGATTATTTCAAATGTCTCAATTTTTCATGTTGAGTTTTGATTACGCACCACTTGTATGTATCCTATAAACCAAAATTGAATTGCCCAATTAATCGATTAATTATTGTGAATAAATTTTATTTAAAACTTCTAAATAAATCACAGTTTTATTTGATAACAAAGACCCCATAAGTAGATGTAGGTTGTAAATATATAAATTTAAGACAAGAATGAAATATTCACTTCGATTAATATTTAGTAGGAGACGGAATGTTGTCAGATGATGTCATTTGGATTTAAGAGAAAAACCACACGGAGAAAATTTTTTATTCTAAAATAAAATCATTTTATTCGTAAAATCGGTTAAAAATGGGACTGAAGTTCTTACGAACAAATTAACAGGGTTTCAATATTTATTGGCACATGTAAGAATAATTTGTTGGTGTACGTAATTTCGTACATATACTAACAAATTATTCTTACATATTCCCGCCAATAAACATTGAAACACTGTTAATTTGCTCGTTAGAACTTCAGTCCGGTTTTTAACCGTTTTTACGAATAAAATGATCGTATTTTAGAATAACATTTTGTCATATGATGTCATTTGGATTTAAGAGAAAAACCACAGACTAGATAGAGCAAAGTTATACATTTGCAGCTTTCCAGTCATTCCAAGGGCGCTGTACAAATTTATGATAAAATTCTACACTCTTACTTCTAACTACAGACTAGACAAACCATTATAAGAACTTATAATAATAATAACATTACATTTATATAGCGCAGGTTTGTGTGATTTCACTTCAAGTGCGCTTAATATTGCAGTATGTTGTAGTTAGTGTATGGCAAAATATTGCATCAACCGGATTGTTTTTTTTCTGTTTTTACAGTACATTTGACCAAAGAACGCGACGCTGCCTAAAAATGTACATATTATAAATGTTTTCTTTATACTCTATACATAGCAAGTATACAGGACCATACTTATCTGGGAAGTCACCCGTGATTAAAACTGTTTATTTAGAAAAATTTAGATAGATACAGTTTGCACGCAGATGACACAATTGGGAAGCTTACTTCCTGCAATCTGAACAGCATACGCTGAAGTAACTAGGCCAAAAGTTTTTTTTATATTAATCCCGCACATTGCCGGCCTCTGTGTTTCTTTCCTCCTATAACATGGGTCTCTTCAAGACCCATGTTCACTCCTACCTCTCCTCAAAAAGACCCCCCACACATCATATACATAGATGACATAGGCCCTGAGGGAAAATATTTTCCTCAGGGCCTCAGGAGTGTGGAGTAAATATAAAAAAAAAAACATCGGGTACCCTTGCTAAATCACCACACATAATGAAGCACTTGGGGTGACCTATGTCAGAGGTATTGGTTGTTTAATAAATGGGTCCCGGGGCGGTGACACCTTTACCCGCCTCCAAAATTGTGTTAATATATATACTTTTTTAGTATAGAAGAATTGTGTGCATAGTATTAATTAATGAAAATTATCAACCAATACTAATGAATGTATATCCGCAAACTGTAAAATTCACCCGCAATAACACAGGGTCATCCCTAGCATGGAGGGTGAAATATCACAATAAACTGTATGTAATTTCGATAAATAATGTATTAAATAAATAAAATACATAAATAAATATATTATGATAAATTCAAAATCATAATGGTGTTTTTATGTGAAGTTTTCATTTGTCCCTAAGACATAGAAAGGTGACATAACATTTGTTCATTGTTGTCATCATAACAGAATCTTTCTGAACATTAACGCCCTTCGTTCACGCAGCTACTTACAAGCGACTAAATCGCCACTATCCGCAACCTGTCATACTATTTTGGCTAGTGTAGCGCCTAGCGGCGTTTACAAATACTTATAATATTATGGAAGATACAGACGAGCGGCATTAACAGTCGATGGTTATACGATTATGAAAACCCCGAAAAAAAAGATTCGTGAAGTATTAAAAAAAAGGTATTGAAAACATAAATCAGAACTCAAGAGAATTAGTTGAAAAGATGAAATAATATATCAAGTTTAAGGGTACAGTTAAAAGGCATGACATCATTAATTATGTTGAAAATTAATTGCCAGACAGAATTTTGCTCCCCTCAAAAGTAATTGCCCTTGTAGTTAACCAGATATATTTCTCCCAAGTAATTTGTCAAGTATAACGAGTCGCTAATCGACCGTAAAACAAAAAGATGTCATTAAAATTAGGAGGGAACGGTTATTTTGAGAAAATCCGCCCAAACTAAGTACTGTCCTTGCTCCATTCAGCATCCGAGTTTGGATCTTGAAATAAATTTATGTTTCTTGATTTAAATAAATTTGTAAATTTAGAGAAGGCTGCGAAAGGCCCTCGTTTTACGATCTCAAATCATTCATAAGCCGTGGAGCCTACTGCTGTCGGAACAAAAATTATGTTAAAATAATAATATCTTAAGGCTCCAATAAATTAATGTAAGGATACTCTATACAGGGTGTTAAGGGATGTACTTGATTTACTTTAACTAGAGATTACTGACTTTATTTAGGCTAAAAAATGAAAACGAAATTTCGGATGTTTTTTCTTTAAAACCATTTTTTTCTCCTTTCATATATTATCACTGTTCACTCAGTCTAGTTACCACCCAACCCCTCAGCCTGACCCTACTTTATCAAAACATAGTGATGTTTATGTTTTAAGTTAAAAAGAAAAATTTCAACAACAATGTCACCGGAGACAAAAAAAAATTATTATATTTTTTACTCCAAATAATGTAAGGAATCACTCGTTAAAATAGTCAATTAAGTCATTTAAGAGGAACGGCTGCGCGGCCGCTTTCATACAAACGTAGGTTAGGATTTGAGGCCACAATACCCAACCAAACTGAAAAAATATTTGTTGTAATAAAAAGGTAGGTTCAATGTCGATCTTGGATAGGAGCTATTATTTTTTTGCTGTTAAATGATGACGTATATGTAATTAAAGAAAGTTTTTGTTCATTTTGGAAGCAACTTTGGAATTTTTTTGTGAGTTATTTATATTTATTAAAAAAAAGTCTGCCTAATCCTTAGTTTTAAAATTATGAAAAATAATATTAAAAAAATTTAATGTTTCTTTGGGTAGTCATTTTAAAATATAAACGACAAGTTAAGTTGTTCCGATGTAAATAATTTCAGAAAACTAAACGACTATTTTAATTTCGTACGTTTGACAGTTCGCGCGTTTGATATATTTAGAGATATTTTCTATACTATTCATCCGATTGCGAAAAAAAATTGGTGAGTTCTTGTGGACATGCCCATGAAGGTTTCTACATAGCAATATTTTTACATTGGTAGGCTCTGGAGTTATGAAATTTGCAAAAAAAATTGCAATAGTGGACACGCTAGTTGTTTGAAAAATCAGTGTATTTTATAGAGTTTAGCGGCAGGGAAAAAAGGCGGGAGGGGGAGGGGAATCCAAGAGGGGTGAAGGGGAATAAAGGGGGGCTGGTTCGTGGGAGGGGGACGAGGGAGGGGGAAAGGCGGAGACGGTGGTAGGGGAATTCATGAGGAGGGAGGTTAGTGAGAAAAGGGCGGGCGGGAGAAGGAGTGGAATCCGGGAGGGGCGAAAAATAATGAAGGAGGAGTGGTTCACTGCGGGGAGAATGAAGGCGGAGAAGGTGGATGGGTTATTCGTGAGGGAGGAGGTTCGCCAGAAGGGGGACAGCGGGAGAGGGGAGGGGGAACGCGGGAAGGTGAAAATGGCACGCGAGAGGGGAAGGGCAAGAAGGCAAGAAGGTCGCGGGTTCTAACCCGGCGTGCGCAAATAAATTTTATTTGATTAATTTGTGTTATTAGACAATTAAGTAATTCAAAATAATATATAGTATATTTGCGGGACGTCCCAGAGTTGAAGATACTCTCAGAATCGCCCTGGCGTGAGACCACCATTCAGAATTGAAACATTGTTTGAAATGGCTTTAACCGTGTTGGGTGACCAGATCTGAATAGCCAGGTACTTCCCCACTTCTTCTACCCCATCTCCTTCCCCTCCGCACAACCTCCAGCCTCACAACATACTCAATTGGGGATGCCATAGTCTCACTGGTTCCAGACGGGAGCAGTTGGGAATCTTGTGAGGTTATCATATAAAAAAAAAAACAGTGAGCAAAATTGAGGTAGCGTCAAATACACGGACCATAACACGGTTAGGTTTATACATAATGTCCAGTGTTTCATAGCTACTTTGCGGAGGGAACTGCGGTGCCGGCTGGTGCGACCTTCTTAATGTCCTCCATGAAACGGTGAACGGACACAAGACACTGGAAGTGGACATTGGCCACAAGTCAACCACTTATACTGATTGCCTGCTATTCCGGTAGTAGCGGACCAGACTCACGGTTGATGCTGATGCTTGTTGGCGACTTGGATTCTTGTTGTATTGACCTTTTTGTAGTATCGAGTTAGTCCACAGGGGTCTTCAGAAGTCTCTTCTCCATTATCCCACCGTCTGCTATAAAACGTCAGCTAATGAATGCCACTAATTCTTTTAGTGTTCCGGTTTAATGGTGCAACAGACGGGGTAATGTGTACTTAGGGCATGGAAAGTGTATGCCCCGTTTAAAGGTATTTATTTGTAGGGTGGAATTAGCGGAATGAGGTTGTTATTTGGAGAAATCTTTAGTAAATTCGCACACCTATGATTATACTTACATTATTATAAATATGATGCTATTTAGCTAGTTAGGTCAATAACTCAGAGATGAAGGTTCGCGTTCTCAAAACAACTTTTTATTTATTTTTATCTTTATAGGTAAAACCTCAAATTATAACATTTTTATTAAGAGGAACGGCTGCGCGTTATACAAAACGTAGTTTCGGATTTGTGGCAAAAGTTCCCAACCAAACTGAAAAATTATTTTTGTACAAAAGAGGTATGTCAAATATCTAGCACGGACAGGAGTCCATTTTTGCTCTTAAATGATGACGTATAAGAAATTAAAGAAATCCTTTTTGGTTCATTTTGGATTTTTTTTGTGAGTTATTTATAATTATTAAAAAAAAAATCTGTCTAATCCTTGGTTTTAATATAATGAAAAAAATAAATCAATTGTTAAAAATGCGTTTCTTTGGGTAGTAATTTTAATATATAAAATACAAGTTTTTGTTCCGATGTAAATAGGTAATTTGTAATTTAAATTTACACCCATCAAAATTGTTTCTAAAAAAATAATATGTTTAATTTTATGTTTCATCATATAAATAAAAAAAAAGTATACTGAAATTATTTTTTTAAATTCTTAGATTGACTCGCAAATAAGTATCCAAGTTGCCTCTAAAATCATAAAATATTAAAATCTATAATAGCCTATATTTTATAATAAAGTAGCGAAAATAAATATAATAGCTCGTGTCCAAGCTAGATATTTGACATACCTTTTGATTACAAAAATAATTTTTCAGACGTTTGGGTATTTTGTCATCAAATCCAAAACCAAGTTTTCTATTAAACCAACCCCGCAGCCGTTCCTCTTAATGAAGACAATATTAGCGGTGTAAGATACGGTTACATCTGGGACTAGATGTTACCGTATCTGGTCCCAGATGTAACCGTATCTGGTCCCAGTTGTAACCGTATCTGGTCCCAGATGTAACCGTATCTTTTTTTGATTTTTCTGTTTCAGATGTTCGATTGAGTTTCGCTAATATTGTCGTCATTAATTAAAAACAACATTTTTAAATGTCAGTTATTTGGGTTTTCCATAGTCCCACTGATACCGAAATATGGAATGCTTGTATGGCATTCAAATGAAACTCTGTCATAGTTAATACCGCTCAAGAGTTAAGACTGCTAGCAACTTGTATTCTTATTGTTATATTCCTAACAGTGGTGTTGTGAGGCTAAAAGGATTGGGAAGAGAAAGATATGGTGAGGTGTAAGGTTGAGAAGCATCATATCTAAATATTTTTTATATATTCTCATGAAAAAGAATTGCATGAGTATAACGCTGGCTTATAGCCCGAATGACATAACAAAAAAAATATAATTTTACACGAGAGGCAAATTGCGATACAATGTTGTTTAAGTCTGTACGCCCTTGGGGATTTTACAAAAAAACAAATGTTAATTGTATTGTATGCATTAAAATTTACATGATAAATTTAAAAAAAAAGTTTATTCTCAGCTACGCGAGTTGGATTTATATTTCGAATACATAAAATTTTTATTGTTATAAATTATATTTAACATATCCACATTGGCACTATCTATAAACATTATTATTACGGACATGCATTAAAGTATATAATTCATTGAATATAAAAGATAACAATTTGAGGTTACAATTTTTTTGTCTACGGAAACCTTATACATTTTCTCAACTACCCGCAAAAAATTTATAGTTAATTTAATTAATTTCATTTCCAGTTTCTCGAGTTTAACAAAGGAATTTTCCGGGCCACTTTATAGTGCCGAATTTAATTAATCAATTTATTTCAATTTAATTTTTTTTTTCACACCGCCTTCTTTGATTAAATTCTCCTCCAATTTGCGTAAAATTTAAAGCAGGTAGGTACCATTTAAGTCGCATGTATTGATGTTACAAATTGTTTTTATCATCAGACATCTTCAGATTGCAATCCGGAATAACTCAGCGGAACTGCACACCTACCAATTACCGAGGTTTCAAAGACAAGGAGTACAAGTATTCGTCTTCAACATATAAAGCAAAACTTCACCTAGATTTTCAGTTGGATAATCATGCACCTGCCTCTCCCCATAATATGATAATTTATTTGATAGATTTTGAAAATTCAATACGTCCTTCATTAGAGACCAAAAAATATAAAACAAAAACAGCAGCTCAATCAGAGATCAATGATGGTTTGGAACAATCAACTTTTGTTTTTATTTATTTGAATGCGATGAACACCAAACCTCTCTATTTTTTTTAATACTTCCTTCTTCTTTCAGAAATAGGAGTGATTTTTGTTAATACAATGTATAGGATACACAATCTTTCCAAAGAAGCTCTGTTGTGTTGTATCTCGGCAGTTACTGACGAAACTGTAGAAGATTTATTACCTAATTCTGTAGTAATAGTATACGTCTATACTTACTACTTTTTAGATAAGCAGATACTTAAATATTTTTAACGTTAGGTATCTTATGCATATTAATAAGACAACATTTAAGGTAAGGTAAAATGAATTGTCATCCGTCATTAGATCATCTAAACGTTTTGATTTTTAAATCAACATATTAAATTGCATTTGTGATTATTTCTTGGATGTTTATTAAAATTAAGCGTTAAACATCGAATGCATTTTTTTTAATGTTTCTAAGAGAATAATATCAATAAAGAGTGTGGAAATATATAATTTTCCTTATTATCCACCCTCCATAAGTTGAGCTCATAAATTGGTCGATTTCTATAAAACTGTTGCTCAGAAAATCCTTAAATACCAAAAAAATCAGATTAGAAACATTTTTTTTCTTAATTTTTCCTCAAACCATTTTTGTTTGATGCTTTCACACCCGTGTTTAACCTTTATTTTTCTAAACCCTTAGAAATAGGTACATAAATGGAACTTACATAAAGGGGTTTTTTCATTCATGTAAAAGGGGGTCCCTCCCAAGCTCCCTTCCGTGAAAGCTAATAGAGGAACTTATCGATCAATACAGAAAGGACCTTATAATAAATTATTGTAAATGCTACTTAAGCATAAACATAATATAGTTGGAGAAAAAACTGTCCACCTTCAAGTTGTTTACTTAGCAGTGACCGTAGTAACTCATAAAATTAAATAATTCTAAGACTTAGAAGACTTCATAAAAATATCGTTTTTCATGATTTAAATTTACCTTTACATATTAAATAAAATCAGAAAACGCCAGAACAATGAAAACCGTTGATTCCGTTATCACAAAGTACAAACGCAGGGTAAAAACCCTTTCGTTTTTAAAAAAGCAGTTCGAAAAAAAGCCAACGGTATACACCCACCGATATTTTATATCTTCCACTGGACGGTCCAAAGTAAAACACAGCAATCCCCACGTCTGTACCTACATACATTTATTAGATATCTAAACAGAATTAAAAGAAAATTTCTCAAATAATATCTCAAAAAAAAATTTGCTGTGTTAGGAAAAGTTTTTAACATGTTTTAATTTTGTGAGGTTCAATCTTTAAATAGAACATGGCCCTAGCTTGGAATTGCATTAGGTAAATGTAATTATAACCTTTTGCAATATTAACTTGTATGCCCTAGCAGGTTGCATACGGTTCTATCTGCATGTTAAGAGGGTATTACCAGAGAATACAGGAAATTAGTCATTTTTAAATCAAATTCTAGACGTATTGACTCTTTTTTGCAAAAAAACATAAATTGATTTTGAAAGATTGTTATTTTATCTGGTACACACAGTTTAAAAAATTTGAAAAACTAAGTGTATTTTTTATATACTAAGGTTATACCGTTGGTCGTTGGCAGATTTGTTCAATTTTCAAATAATAGATCCTATTAAACAGTACAAATTTCAAATTATATAATCATACATATATACTCTTTTTTATTTTCTCTCTTCTTCTTCTTTTATATCTTTTCTTTACTCAATTCTGTTTCACGTATAATGTATGATATACATATATAAAAAAATTAAATATTATAATTTTCATTATCCTTACTACACATTTTAAAAATATATGTTGAATTGTTTTTCGCTGCTCCACCTTTTTTACACGAGCATTGCTCAAAAAAAAAGGTGAATCACGATATTTAAAAAATGTATTTTTTTTATACAACAAAATAAATCAATACATAATCTAGTCAATACAGTTTAAATAAATTTGTTGTTAGTTAAATTAAATCGTGATATTGCTAAAAAAATGAGGACACGATATGAGTATACATTATGACGAGTTAAAAATATAAACCGTATTTTCATATGAGAAGGTATTTTTTTAATGTTTCCAGGGTTGAAGTTGAAAGCTAAAGGCAAACTTTGTGTAGTTTTTCAAAACATTGTTAAAGTATTATTTAATTACCCTGCTAACCGGATGAAACGTTTAGTTTTGTAACAAATAGCAGACTTTTAAAATAATAAATGGTTAGCGAAGCCGAAACAACGCCATTTTCTTCAGGAAACAAAAGGAAATACGTGGCACGGCAATGAGTAAAATACGCCACTCTTGAGATAACCTACACGCAAAGTTACTTAGCTTAATGGTCTGCCCACTTATTCACACTTAAAGGAATTAAATAATATTCACTTCATTTAGATCGGAACTAGTCCCAGCGAGAGCTCGTACGGACGTCATTGACTTTCATCCTCTTCCTTCTCACGGGTCTTGTTTGAAAACGAAAAAGACAGAAGATACTATAACGATGAAGTAACGTACGCTCTTTTGCTGTGATAGTGTGCTACTAGTAAAAGAGTATTATATAACGTGTGCTATTGACCGACATATCTAAGGAACAACAATTTCGGGGTTTTGGTCAGTGCCAAACTGGTATAACCGAATAGGTATATAAGTTTAACAAAGTGGAGCTAAATGTGAAATTACTATTTTTGATTAAATTTTACGAATAATTCGTTTATACTATGAATATCTAAAAATATTCGTTGGATAAAGTAAAGCTTTACCTATCGTTTCGCTTGAGGGAAATTAAAAAAAAGTTTTATTTACTTTATAAAAGAAAGTTATTTACTTTACAAAAGGAAGTTATTTATTTCTTCAATATTTTAAAATTTCTTTGTGGCATCATTTTATTTAAATGACCGTCCGTGGTCGAGTGGTAAGACACTTGACTCCCATTCGGAAGGTCGCGGGTTCGAACCCGGCGTGCGCAAATACATTTTATTTGATTAATTTGTGTTATTTCACAATTAATTAATAAAAATAATATACGTTATATTTGCGGCACTTTCCAGAGTGGAAGATACTCTCAGTATCGCCCTGGTGTAAGACCACCATTCAGAATTGAAACGTTGCTTAATAATGGCTTTAGCCATGTTTAGTGACTAAATCTGAATAGCCAGGTAATTTCCCACCTTCCGCTTCCCCATCTCCTTCCCTTTCCCACTTACCTTCAGCCTCACAACATATTCCAAAATTGGGGATGCCATAGTCTCACTGGCTCCAGAAGGGAGCAGTTGGGACTCTTGTGAGGTTTCTATATAAAAAAAAATTAAACAAATTACCTTTGTGTAAACCAATATAATAAATGTTATATAATCTACATGTTTCAAGCCCGATGGTTTCTTCTTCAGGATACATGTAAATGATATAGTTATTTTTTAAAAGAAATAAATTCATTTTTTATAAGAAAAACTCTCTTTAGTTTTTTAAGGTTATTCCCATCAATTTAATATATCATTGAATAAGAAGATATATTAAGATTATTATTGTCATATTCTTCTTTAATGAAAGTTATTTACTTTATAAAAGCAACTTATAAATACCCTATTTTACCTTGCAAGAAACCAAAAGCCGTGGTTATCTTTGCATGCAGATTTCATTTTGAATATTAACTGTATAAAATTATGAAAATAGTTTAGCTTCCAAGGGTGACTAAATTAAAAATATTAATACTATTTTCTGTCCATGATAGTCTTGGATACGTAATTACGTACTTCTGTAAAGCGTAATAATTATGTCGACAGCATAGTAATCTCTTCTAAAGGGAATACATTACGAATAATTCTTTGTTTTTCATAATATAAAAATCGGGTATTATAGAGTATAAAAAAGGTATTATACCCACACGGAAGTAGTTCAGATAAAAAAATAATTGAATTTGGTACGATATTGACTTCCAAACAACTCAGCAATTTACATGCGTAAATGATATGTGATCGTAACAGGAAATACGCAAACAAGCCAATTAGAGATGCTAAACAAATATTGGATGAAGAGAAAAACAATTTTATTAATAAAAATATCTATTTTTGACAGCCTTCAACCAGTTTATAAAATATCCACAGATGCTAGGTACTTAATGTAGGTGTTATCGGAAATATATGAAATCTAGGAATTGTTTACAACTCCCAGGAAATGTATAAAATTCAGAAGCTATTTTAATCGATGAAATGAATAAAATATTGTTTTAAAATTATATAATACATACATATTCTGGGAAATGTATACATTTTCTAGGAATTGTATATAATTCCAATATCGTATTAGTCAATGTATAAAAAGAATGCTTTCTGTAAAAAAAAAACAAGTTTTTTTATTTATAGCTCCTTTCTTGCATGAGTTGCACTAACCTCAAACCATCATTCCAATGTGAATTATCATTGTCTTGCATCCACGTGGTCAAGATATCTTCAATATCCTGATTTGCTCTTTCCACACTCCCCTGACTTTGCGAATACTTGGGTTTACCTAATCTAACCTAACCTAACCTAACCTGACTGTTTACCCGGCACTAGCGCGATCGCCTGATCAGACGATGCAATACCCTCTCCTTGCCCCGCTGTCCCCGCGTAACTATTGATATCTTAAATGTTTTACATTTCCGATTGCCATTTAGGAAATGTATAGATTTCCCAAGAAATGTGTGTAATATAATTTATTTCACACATTTCCGGGCGATATTAGGAACTACATACATTTCCTAGGAATTGAAAACAATGACTATACTACAGGTACTATATTCCATAATATAATAAGTACATCCGAAAAGAAACCTTCGCCAAAATAATCAGTCTAAATAAGATTAAGAAATGAACATCTAGACAGTTTGTATTCGTGGTGTACATGTATAATTTTACATGGTTCCAAGACGTTCTAAAAAGTAGCGTTTCAACACCCCTTTGAAAAGTCATTAAAAATTATGATTTTTTTTTAATAGTTCATAACCTATCTTAATGAAACCTATTACTTACTAAGTTTATTTCACCAATTTTAATGACTTTTCAAAGGACTGATGAAGTTGCACATTGTTGAGTTGTCAATATTTGTGTACAACTTAAACAGTTGGGAACGCTACCAAAAGCATGGCACGATCAAGCAAATTAGTTTCTAAAAAGAGTCATGCGAAGAAAAGGAATTAAATTAAGTAATTAAGAAACGAGTATGCTTTACACCACACGACTGAAGTAAAACTTCTAGAGAGAAAGAAAATGTGCGCGCGCACTTCTCTGTCTTTCTCCTACAGTATTTATAAAATTGTTGAAGAACTTCAAGCACTGGCTATGAGAGGAAGAGACAGCGCCGGTTCTACGGAATCTGGCGCCCTGTGCAGGAAGTACCGATGGCGCCCCCCCCTCCCCCAACATTTTTTTAAAATTCAGATAAAAAATTTATATACATATAAAAAAAAAAAAAAAAATTATGCATTACGTTTAAAATAAATTAATATCCCGCCAACAAGAATCAAGAGTAACTTTTCCAAGTGACCTGGCGGTAGCTATCTATGACACTGGACAAAATAATAACATCATAACAAAATATAATATAAAACATGAGGCAGTTTAGTTCAGAAATAATAATATTCTGATCAGTTTGTTTAATATGGTGCCAAATCGCGCGCGAATGGCAACATAAATAAACCAATAACGCGGCGAAAGCGACGAACTATCATCAAAGAGCAACTTGTAATCAACGAAGGGAGATCCGTAGGAGAAGCGATTAATGAACCAATCACAATGTTTGTTGAATTTCGAACGATACAATAGTCGTAAGAGCAACAAGGAAAAATAGGTCTTACGTTCGTATGAAATATATTGTATTTGGAAAAAAATTCCTTGACGTAAGTCAAATCCGTATTTCGTAAAATTTTAACCATCGATGCGCGCGCATTAGGTTCACGCATATGGAAAGTGAGTGTTGCCAGCGCGAACTAATAATTCCGTATTACGAGTAATTTTTAAACGATTCGGGGAATATTTTAATTGAATTTTAAAACAATATTTATTTTATCACGGCGCCCCTTCGTAGTGGGCGCCAGGTTTTTTGCACGTTTTTGAACGTATGGCAGATCCGGCGCTGGGAAGAGAGAAAGAAAATATGCGCGCGCACTGCTCTCTCTTGCTTCTACAGTGTGATACAGCCCGTTCGCCTCGCCCGTAACGCATTACACTTTTTGTAACGCATTCGCCAGCGTACCCCTAAGTCAAACGTGCGTAAAGAAGTTTTACTTCAAAAATAAGTATACGCGAATGAATATGTATGACTCAAGGATAGTGTGAGCACAAGAAGGACTGTGAAAGTATTGGGATTAACTCTAATGAAAACTGTTTTCAGGGTTGGTGATTTTTGACTAAATGGGAACGATATTTATTTTTTTTATTTTGAGTATTGTCAAATATGTACAAAATAATAATAATAATATCAAACAATCTTAAGGCATCCATGCCTATTCTTTGATCTTTGTCGTCACGTGGTGCATTGGCAATTTGCATATTGGCAAATAAAGTAATTTCGTGGGTCTAACCACACAATTTGAATGTAACGGTCTGCTCATTGTCAAACACCTTATGACATAATTATTTCAGCCAGTGAAGCTATCTTTTTTTCTGATAATTTAACGATAACCGAGTGCATTTAAATTTTAGAAAAAAAAATCGGATGCAAATTAAGAAGATTTAAAAAAAAGTAAAATTAATTACGTCTGAATCTTATAAAACGTATAAAAACACATTATCAGTTATCAACTTTAAAGTTTCTGCCCTAATTTAACATTATTATATTATCTGAGCGTCAAAATATTTCCGTATTGAAATAAAAACCAAAAAATTTAATTTTTCTGAACTTATGCCAAAAAAATCAGTTTTTAAAAAGGTGATAAAATAATCTTTATAATTTTATAAATCAAAATGAACACATTATAATTTTCCAAAGAAATTTTTTTTTTTTTTAAATTGCCAACCTAACTTTTTTTTAAATAAAATTACTGAAAACGATTAAAAACACGTACATATTTTATTAAACAGATGTATTATAAATGTTATTGACACATCACTTTTTTCATGTAAAAATAATTAATAAATTTTTCTTCATAATTTTGATAAAATAAATTTAGTATCATATATATTTTTTTAATTGTGATCCGAAACTTTGGTTTCAATAAGGTCTACATTTCACTTATTTTATTATATATATTTTTTTTTTTGAGCATCAACGATTACTATGACGCCGATATGAGTTGTTTCGAAAAGCGAACAAATTAGCCTGAGGTGAGAAATAGTTTCAACATTGGTTTTCTATGTCAAAGTTTATTAGCAGACTATTTTATTTAGATGACGGTATCGAAACTAAGTCTGCGTTTAACCACGAGATTACTTATTAGTTCAAATTGGCCCATTAAAATTAATTTCTAGTGGTTTGTACGTTTTAACCCTCCGCATGCCCGGTAGGGTCTGACAGACACAGGGCATTTTAAAACAGCTGTAAATTATTTAAGATTTTACGCGACGAGTTTCAGTAGCTGCCGCTAATCAGTCACGCTAGAATTATGTGAAGAAAATATAGATGTATCCACGCTGTCCTCGGAAACACACGTCGTCGAAGTCCTGGCGGATCTCACATGCACTACCAGAGGCCCTAGCATGCTTGCTCTATAACGATCGATAGGATAACTATCGGTAACTTCTCATCGTTCCCTACGACAACTGCAGATCGCAAACGAATAGGTGATAGTTCACAATTACTAAGTGTCCTTAATATATTCGATATCAACTGTCGTTTATACGTTTGAGATCTGCAGTTGTCCTAGGGAACGATGAGAAGTTACCGACAATCGGTCGGTAACTTCATATCGAGCGACCGTGCTAGCACACCAGGTATACGAAGTAGTTGTTTAATAAGTAGTAGCTATAATTTTTTTATATCGTTTTCTTTAAGCAATGTTTAATGTTTTTTTAAAGTTTGAATTGAACTAAACCTTAAACCATGATTCCGAATAAACTGTTTGTTTGATTAACTTACATTTCGATAAAAATGTAAATGATTCTCAACCACATCCCAAATAGAAATCACAGCTGTACAACGTGTTCACAAAATAGTCATACTTTTCACTAATATTAGTTTGAAGCACTCAATTTTATCCTGCTGAAAATATGCCATTTTCCAAGATAAAATATTAAACTTAATCACAAATATTATTTTTTAAGTAAAATATTAAAAAAAGATTCCTATTCAACATAAAACGCAACATTTTTGTGTATATTATTACATTAAATGTTTTACGCGATTATAAAAATGCGATACATTTTTGTTGCATAAAAATTAAGGTGTTTGATTTTGGCTCATGGTGAATAAAGAAGTTATGTTTTCTGAAAAGTTTTGTATTTATTTATTAGAACATAAATTTATAAAGCATTAATGTAAACGAAATTTAAAAAAAAATCGATATAGGGGTCCCACAGACCCCCTTCTAGGCATAACTAGTTCTATAATTTCACTAAGCATGCGCAGGGTTATTTACCCACATACTTAAACATGCGGTCGTTATGACGACTATGACTAAATAATAATATTTAATGAATTAATTTGGTGGTAACTGTTTTCATATAATACTACATTAATATCTACTTTTAGACGCCCACATGGTTTCGTGTGCATCAAACTCTAATTAATTGCCATTTTTTAATCTGAATAGAATTGTGAGAAATAGATAGATAAAATAAATTGGTTTTGAAATGATCTATTATTATAGTATATAATTTTCATTTATAAATTATTTATTGATGAAGTTTGGGTACTCTGTTTTTCCTCCCTCCTATAAAATGGTTGTATGCACGAACGCCACAAGGTGACCTACCACCGGAATGGAGATTATATTATAATACACAAAATAAGTATTGTACCATCCATAGTACACAACACATAATTTGAAGACGATTGCCCACAATATCTAGCTGCTAAAATCACAGTCGAATGAGATTTTCCCAAGTTTAGTTTGCGGTAGTCTTAATAGCTTTTCGTCCTGAATGCTGAATAGTCCTAATGAAACAGTCGATAATTATTACTTGCCGATTGGTCGTTTTAGACATTTCAGTCCGTTCGTGAAAGCACGAGTTCTGAAAGGACGACACAAAGGATAAGTCTATTCCTGTCCTTTGGAATACACCATTGAAAGGTTTGACTCTATTGCGTAAATCAACCATTTGCGAATTCGACATAACATCCGTTCGAGTCATAACGTTACGTAAACTCACGTAATAAGATATTCAACATATTTATAATATAAGCTATAAGCGGAAAAAATAATTAAGCGCTCCTGGTTCAAAGGGGATCTATATGAATGTAAAGTATTAGGAGAGATGGTATTAGAACTTCCAAAAGAAAAGTTACTCGAAAAAGAAAATGACAATAATCAACTTATGGTAGGACATTAATTCAGTTGGCTCGATGCAACATTAATGGTAGGTTCAGACTGGACGACGTACGTACGCATCGCTACTCAAACAATGCTTAGCAACCCATACATTTTCTATGAAAATGGCCACAGACATCGTACGTCGCGATGCGTGTGGCCAATGTGATTCTAAAACATAAATTTTCATTGAAAATCTATGGTTGCTAAGCAGTCCAGATATTGTTAGGCGTAGCGATGGGCACGTACGTTGACCCAGTCTGAATCTACCATAATACTTAAAAATGGCATGGAGGATACCTGTTGAATCCGAAACTGCATGCGAATTACAGCTTCAGATTTACTTGAAAATGGATTATAAATACTAAAATTAAAACGAGACGAAATGGTGTTTGCTGGAATTAAGTAAAAATATGTATAGGAAAAACTAGGGATGCAAGGAAAAAGGATAACCAAGTACTCACCACTGTACCTCTGCGCACAGAACAAACATAATATAGTTAAATAGTTCCACCGTGATACCTCAGTATAAGTAAAAAAGATATTGTTTATCTTCAAGATGGTCAAATACTTTCTTTTTAGTTAAAAAAATGAATTTATGTATCAAAAACACCAAAAACTTTCTAAGGTAGTCTTAATCCTACTTCTGTTTTTTTTTCTTGCCATGGTTCCAAATTTCAAATGCTTTCCACCGAGGTAATGGTTAAGGAAAGGTAGTTTCTGCATAAATGACATCCCAGAAGGAACTATGCATATTCTCATTTCAAAACCAATTAAATACCTTTTCCAAAGGGGCTTTATGAAAGATCAAAATCAAGAAGGTTTAATTGTGGCAGAAGGGTAAGCTTTTCCTTTAGGTGATCAGAACTCTCCAAGATTGTTGAAGAGTTTTAACCAAGTGTTGGTGGATGGTGGTGAAGATCTTTAGATGTATAGTTTTTTTATTTATAGTCTATCGTAGTTGAACGAAAAAGGTTAAATTTTTATGAACCTTTAGCTTTTTATTACCGTTTTCTCTCTAGTATTGATATCACAGTCATACAATTATTAGTAGTATATTAAACGGTTTGATAGTGATTTCGGCATTCATTACTTGTTTGTGGCAATAAAAATTTTCGTCATTTTTTTAAATATTCAAAGAATGAGTTGACCTATTATACACTAGGTTGATGGATCACGTTTTTTTTACTTTTTATAAAAAAATTCACCTATTTTAGTTCATTTCCGTCATTTTACATTGAAATGTCGTACAAATACTTTCTAACCCACATCGAATTTCAATCGGTAAAAATTGCAGAATTTATTCGTTCAGCTCGGCGGTCCATTAAAACGATTCTCTTCCTCGGTAATGCTACATTTGTATGCAGATTTGAATTGATCTTGCATCAATAACGAGCAAACAAAGAGCACATCTTCAATACTCCCATCCGTGTACTGGGAAATGTTCCCGCAATCGCCGTGTAATTCGCATAACATTCAAAACTATGTGGCTATTGTGAGGCAGCTGCAACTGCAGCCCATGAATATAGAATGCCCCACAATCGAACAGAGTACAGGGTATTGAGGGTGCTTAACGATTCGAAAAGCAGAACCGACCGCTGCAAGTTCTAAGGAAAATTCTACGAATAGTCTCTTTTAAACCTTCGCTTGCTTCTTAGTAAAGATACCTAACTTATAAGAGCTGCGAGAAAATGTAAAGAATAATACGAAATACACAATCCAACACCTTTAATCAGTTGACGGAGGAGTTGATGTAGAACAAACGAGACTATTAAGGGGGTATTCTAGTCTAGAGGCACAAATTTCAGGCGTTCTATCGAGCTCTGTAAAAAATAAACGAATAATATGTTTAGTATCTTTCTTTTTATGATTTGTTTATTTATATTTTAAGAATAAAAAAAAAATTAAACAAAAAAAAAAATCAAAAATTGAAAAGTAATCGGCTGGTAAGTTGTATCCAGGCGTTTTTTTTAACAGTTTAATTTTTTTTTAAATAGTAAAAATTAATTTTAATTTTATCTGATTTTGCTTGGGGCCACGAAGGGAAGTGTGGAGAAGGTTCGTAACAAATTTCAAATAAATCGAATGCTGTATGGAGGATCTTTTTGAGGAAAGTAAAGAGTGAATCTGGGTCTCGAAAGCACCTATGTTGTAAGATTTTTTTTGTTGATAATATCTCCATACAGGAGGCCCTGAGGAAAATAATTTCCCTCGGGGCCTATGTCATCTTTAAAGATGCTGCGTGGAGGATCTTTTTGAGGAGAGGAAGGAGTGAACATGGGTCTTGAAGAGACCCATGTTGTAGGAAGGAAGAAACACAGAGGCCAGCTAATCGTTCCAAAGCCGAGCTGTTGAACTTAAGAACGAGTCGTAAAAACGACCAGTTCTCATGTGACAAATGTCAACCGTGTACATATGTTGGGCGAGCGTTTGGCGTGTTTCCCGACTATGCACCGGTGCCGAGGGAATCAATCAGGCTAGTTCCTCGGAGCATCTTCCAACGGACCGCCCTTTTCTGCACAGAGTCGAGGGTGTTTTTCACGTACTTTGGGACTTCAGACCAGAGGTGGCTGCCAGATGTCAACGCCAGAATTATTTGACCTCTCACCCCTTTAGCAATCCGCTAGAGGAAAGTTGCGCCAAAGTTGTTTTATTTTTTTATTTATAATTTTACTAGAATAAAAAAAAATTGGCCAATGGAAATATTAAAAAAAATCTTAGCCATAAAGGGGAATTTTTTAGAAGTGGTTTCTTATATAACTTCATATTTATGTAATGAAAAAACAAATTATTTAGTACGCATATAAATTTTAATAATTTTATTTTAATTCCAATAAATAGAGAAGTTAGGAAAAGCATGGAATATTTTTTCCTATTCATAATGTAAACCGGTTCGTAGTAAAAATAAATCTAAATAGTGATTTGGCGTACAGCTTCAGATTAAGATAGGAGTTTAGGATGTGTTCAGGGTTAGTAGTTGTGTACTATTAAAGTATCTGCGGGCCCTGTATAGTACGCCCAGTTTCTGAGACGTTAACTTAACTCTGACTTCGATGGATATCTTTAAGTGTGGATAACCACTCGAGCGCTTTTTGCCACATAATGGCACTATTTCCAAAACCTCGGATTGCTTTGTTGCCAAAATGTGGCAAATTTTCAAAAATTTTTTTTTTATCAAAACGACTATATAATATATTGTACATTCAAAATATAACAAAATAAATATTCTCTAGATTCTTAAAAATGTTTTTAGGTTAAAGATTTAATTATATTTTTTTTTATAAATCCTACAAATATGTGATAATAGACAAAAGATAAAGGAATTCATTGGCTACATAGAACTATAATCAGTTTGTAAGTCTCCATATTCTAATTCGGAGGTATGATTTTTTTAATGTCGGCGGAAAAATTTCCTTTAGCAATCCGAGAAAAAATATTTTAATTAATCCGTCGTTTAATTACAGTGGATAAGCAGATGTGATTCGATACAGAGTTGTGTCCAGCAGGGAAATGACGTTGCAATTGATTGGCTGGTTTCTTCCGCCTCAAAACTGTCACTTAAAAGTGTGAAATATCACATTTTGCCTTGAGTCTTCTTCGACATATCGAATTCTAACAATTGAAATATGCAGTGAGCGCTGAGCGCCATTTTGAAAAGTTTCTAATGACTACGAATGATTTATCCGTAAATTCTGATCGAGTAGTCAGAAATGTGGTTATGTTTTTCAGTGTAGGTACAAAATTCTTTAACTGTAACCAGCCGGAGCGAAGGCGTTTCGAATCTTTTTACCAAAAATTTCAGTATGTAAACCTACTCGTATTATCTTAAAGATCGCATTTTGAGAATTTTGTTCATTGTAAACCTCAGAGATTTTCCTGACCACCCGTTTAGAAAACACACGTAGATCATGTGTAGGTAGTATTGCTTGTAATTATAATTTGCAGTGACTAGTATTGAGTGCGGACAAAGCAAAAATTCAAACTACACATTTCATCCAATTTCACGTGTAAATATTTCATCGATACGATTACAATTATTAACCCATATTTACAGTGCATTTAGTCCTGCATCGAATGTGAAGCTCGAATTGCAAAACGGGAACAAATGGCGAGGGTAATTACAAGCTGGATCTCGCTCGAGTGAACGAATTGAATTGGTTATTATTCTGTAAGCCGGGCATCAGGGGGGTTGATGCATTCAAGGTTCAGAGGACTGGGCATTACTGGGCACGTAAATTACCGACAAATTATTGGTGACGGCAGGGGGATATGTTGTCAATGGAATATTTTCGATTTTTGTTTTACTGTCGAAAAAATGATAACAAGTAAATATTATTTTTATGTTGATGAATAAAAATGTTCTATAACGATTTAAAATGTGCTATTTTTTATTGGTGTGAACCGATATCTTTGTTTTTATTCACGAATATGGTGTTGTCAACGTAACGCTGGCCAATGTCCGTAGTTTGTGAAAATATCCCATTGTATACATTTAATTCTCCACGACCAAAACAACGGTTAAAGCAATATTTAAACTTTTTTTGATTTAGGTAATTCACATATATTTAAACTTATTCAGCACTGTTGAATCGAGATGTATTAACCATTTGGAGCGCTAGGCGCCCACAAATTGGGTAGATAGCTTTCACACTTATCGACGCCTACTTTTCAAAATGAATTAGAAAATATTTGAACCTTCTCGCGATTCGTTATGTTTGTAAGTTGCAAGCTGAGATAACACTTTCGCCAATAATAAACAAATTCCAGTAATCCGTTTCCATTGAATTGAGCCAGCGGTAGAAATGTCAGCAGTTACCCATTCTATATATTTTTCATTGCGACATAGTGTCGCATTCAAAAATCCCTTGCATTTTTTTTTTTTACATTAGCACCACACAGGAGGCCCTGAGGGAACCCCTATGTCATCTTTGAAGATGTTGTGTGGAGGGTTTTTAAGGGGAAGGAAGGAGAGGGAAGTCCTGGGAAGGAAAAAGGTTTGAGGGGTGGGTAGGAATCTGAGGATAAATATGTCCAGGAGTGATGGACGTGTGAAGCCATCCCTCCCACTACGTTGTAAGGCAACGGCTCGAGAGAGTCTGGCTGGAGAGATCAAAAGGTCTCCCTAATCCAGACAAACCTAACCCCATAAACCCGCCCCCCCTGCTAAGTCACCAAACGAAGCGAACTACTTGGGGTGACCTGTGGCAGAGGTGTTGGTTGTCCAATAAATGGTTCCCGGGGCAGCATCCCAAATTAAAATTCCCAAATGGATGTTTATTTTAGGCAAATTCTGTTATGTACAGTATATCAACGTATTTGTTATTAAAATCTCTGCGTATTTAAAGATATTTTAATAAGCTGGATATAAAAATAAAGTGTTATAGAGTTGTTGTAAGTTGCTTCCAGAATGCTGGATATTTTATTTGTTTTATTTTTACAATACTAGCTCAGATTCCATTTCACAAATCCTTGCGATTATAATATCCCGTTATTTTTCACGGGTTTGCGCTAGTACACCATAATAAAATAAAAATAAATTAAATTAAAAAATTGAACATGGTTCGACAGTGAGGATAGGAAAGGTGACATGGCAGAAAATAGCGACTTTAAATTTAAAATGTATTTCTTTAATTATACACAAGCTAATGGGGAATGTCTTACGATGGGTTTCAAGACAGTAGGTCTAATTATTAATTGATATTATCCACTCGAACGCTTTTTGCCACATTATGGCAGTATTTCCGAAGCCTCGGATTGCTTTGCTGCCACAATGTGGCAAATATTCTCTAAATTCTTTAAAATGTTTAACGATTTTATAATATTTTTTTTATAAATCCTACGAATATGTGATAATAGACAAAAGATAGGTGAATTCAGTGGCTATATAGAACCGTAATCAGTTTGTATGACTCTATATCCAAATTCGGAGGTATGATTTTTTTAATGTGGGCGGAAAATTTTCTTTGAACAATCCGAGAAAAAGGTTTTAAATTGCTTTGTCACTCCAGTGGTTAAGTAGTTTAAAATAAAAAATATATATATATACTTTACTGTTTTCTGACAAAGCTATAAAATGCTTTAAATTTCGCTTCTCAACTGCAGATGCAACGTTATCTAGTTACATAAAAAAAAAAGGTACGTAATACACCTGCCATGTTTTTTTTTATGAAATGAAGTTCTTAGTAAGTTAGCAACGTAACTTAGTTCATAAGCTGATTTTGTAAGTTATTTTAAGCCAAATTGAAATTCATCGTGTTACTTCAAGTTATAATTCATTCCACCTTGTTGTGCCGAAGTTGTTGTCGGATATTGTAGAGGATTGTGCCAATATTATTTATTTTACCAATCTCGTATTACCGAAACAATGTAGGAATGTTAGTTGCTCGCGTCTCACAGATAAAACTTACCACTGTTTCTACATAAAATATTCATTCACACTGTAGCTCAGTAGTTTTTGAAAAAAAGTGTCAAAATTCTGCCAAGAACTTACAACATTTTCGGAACAACTTTGTGGCTCTATGAATAATATAACGGCACTGCGCTAACTAAAGTTGGAGTATTTTGTGACGAAAGGTTTATGAAAAGTTTCGTAAATCCGATATCTACCTGTCAGACTTGCGTTGAAATCTTTAGACAGTTTATTTTAAGATATTCAGTTTTCCACGATAAACTCAAACCAGCGAGAAGTTTTTTTGCGTAAAAGAACCAAACTTAAATACTAATTTCGGTTGTGTGTTCTGCGTAACTCTGGTTCGATGAACTCTGGTACTCGGATTTGCTTAATTTAAATGTTCTATTCAAAATTTTAACTGATTGCGTAAAGAATTCAGATATGCGATAAAATACCTACCACTATAATAGTATTGTTTTAAGAAAATAATATTTTTATTGTCATTTTCAAAATTGAAACTTATTTGACAAGATTTTGAATTATCCCCTGATTTTTTAAGGGATTTAGCTAGTACCTATTATATTATTTATACCAAAGTTTTTTTAAAGTAACATTGCAAAAGAGGATTTTTGATACTCGTATTACCATCTCCATCACGAAAGGTTAAAGAGTAGAAAAGCGCCCTTGTGATTTCTCACAAAAACAATTATTAACAAAAAATATTATTATTATAAATATGTGTATTAACTTTTACCCACTTGCTACTAAACGTGTTTTACATTTTTCCAATTACCATACATTTATGGTTGTTCTACAGATTATTATTAAAATTACGAATATAGATATAGATAGTATGATGAAGTGTATTAGATAACGTAAACAAACGTGGGTGAAATATCACACTCCTCTCATTTGGAATGCGCTTCTTTCAATTACAATTGTTCAGACACTATAAAACGCACGTGAGCCGTTTCCAACTAGCAGATAAATGTTTAAATTCAATTTTGATTATTATTGACCTATTCTGGGCTTTCTATCAATTTTCAAGTATTTCTTACTTGCTAGTTCGGTACAGCTCACGTGTGTTATGTAGTGTCTGGACAAAAATAATGTAAAGGGTAACAATTATTATAAGCAATAATTATTAGCCTGAAACACTCATCCATATTGAAAAAACATCGGGAGAAAAGATACATGTCGCCGACGGGACTCGAACCCGCACCCCTTCGATTGCCGGTCGAGAGCTCTACCATTAAGCTACGGCGCCTTATCTGTTACCCGCCAAATGATTCAATACATACTAGTGTTTCATTCAAAAATTACTGCTTATTACTTTTTTTCACCTGCAAACAACCAACTTTATTTTTATATGAGAAAGGTATGTAAGTGCTAACTCTCTCACTAGATGGCGTCGAGACATTATATCTACTTTTTTTGGTGAAATAATTTAACTCGTCAAACATTCATTATTTTTAATTGATAAACTAATGTTTAAGACAAGATTTTTTATGCAAAGGGTAACAATTATTATAAGCAATAATTATTAGCCTGAAACACTCATCCATATTGAAAAAACATCGGGAGAAAAGATACATGTCGCCGACGGGACTCGAACCCGCACCCCTTCGATTGCCGGTCGAGAGCTCTACCATTAAGCTACGGCGCCTTATCTGTTACCCGCCAAATGATTCAATACATACTAGTGTTTCATTCAAAAATTACTGCTTATTACTTTTTTTCACCTGCAAACAACCAACTTTATTTTTATATGAGAAAGGTATGTAAGTGCTAACTCTCTCACTAGATGGCGTCGAGACATTATATGTACTTTTTTTGGTGAAATAATTTAACTCGTCAAATATTCATTATTTCAAATAAACTTGTAATTTTGGAAATATAAAACTTTTGAATGCAAAGGTTTTATAAAATGGCTCACCTTTCGTTTTTTCTAACTAAAATTACCCATAATAAAAAATGAAAAACTATCTCACTTTTTATAGTGGCATAATAATTAAAATAAAACTCACAAAAACCCATTTATTTTCGAATTGAATTCTAAAACTTTGGTTTCGTAAAGTTAAACAACGATTTCTCTGAATTGTTCTGGAAAACGAACAAATTAGACTGAGGGGTCATACACGTAGGTTCAAAGAAAGCAAACACAAAGTTTTTATTTTTATTTTCAAAGTCTTCCCACCTTTTTACAACGATGCTTCGTGTTACGTAGCCTTTCTTTCAAATGCCAAATAAACCGATAATCCAGGCAATTATAATGATCAAATTCTCGCGATTTAAACTTCTGCATATTTTGATTGAATCATTATAATTAGTGTTGACATTTAAGCATTATCAAATTATCCAATCACAGTTGATCCGGATCGGTATCGTAATCTAAGGGCGTGACCCCTGTTATGCCAATTACACCGAGTAGTAATGCCTTAGTGCATACAGCCTTCATGCCCTACACTACTACCCCTGTTCCAAAGCCACCCCTAGCCCCCCTAAAGGGGCCCAGGGGAAGGGTTGTTTTAATTAAAGGGGTGACATAAGTACGCTGTCTTTAGTTCATGGTACGTGTACTAACACATATCTGCCAATACCGATTTTCACTGCGGAATGTATGACACGTTATGTTTTAGATCGTGACTTCGTACTTGACAAGTTTTAGTGGAGATCATCTAACGGCTGTTTACAGAGTAAATAAAATATGGTTCTTTTTATTTTTAATTTAATATAATATTATTTATAAAAAGATATAAATTTTTCTTATAAATAATTTAATTAATTTTTATTTTTATTAAATAAAAACCTCAAATTATAACATTTTCATTAATGAAGACAATATTAGCGAAACGCAATCTAAATCTGAAACAGAAAAATCAGAAAAAGATCGGGTCACATCTGGGACTCCTGACACTATCTAGATGGCATTTAGTTCGAGTTGAATCTTCCCTCATACATAAAGATAGCAGTCAATAAAATATGCGTTAAGAAAATGAAGATAACTGCTAAGTATGATGCAGTTAAATATGACCGAATCTGATAAGGACACATTTGCTCAGTGGTTAGAGCATCTGCCTGGAAAGCCGAGGGTCCTGGGTTCGAGTCCCAGATGTGATCCGATCTTTTTCTGATGTTTCTGTTTCAGATTTAGATTGAGTTTCACTAATATCGTCTTCATTAATTAAAAAATATATAGTTCATATGAACAGTTGTGCGTTATGTTAAGATTTGTAAGTATTCTGTTTTCAGCAAACCTGGAATTGTTTTTGGTAGATATTTGTCGTATATTAAAAAGGAAGGCGTTATTTTATATTTTAATACGTAAATAGTCAATTTCTAAACCTAAAGATATGTGTACCTAATTATTTATAAAAACTTTAACTTCTGCATCGAAACTAGAACAATTTTTTTTTACTAATATATCATCAGATAGTATTATTATTTTAATGACTGTACAGTTTGTATTGTCGTAAACGGAAGTAGTTCTGAGGTTTCAAACAGCATCCCCGATAAAAAAATATCGTATTAAACATTAACTAACTAACTAACTAACCATCACGCCGTTTCCCCGCAGGGGTAGGCAGAGAGGACGGACCGCCAAACAACTCGGTCTTGGCATACACTCCTCGCCTCATTCACATTCATACATCTTATCATAGATTCTCTTCTATTATTCTGACTCTTGACATGGCCCGACTCAAGTATCTGATTCACTTGATCGTGCCACGTCTTCCTTGGGCGTTCTCGGCTTCTTCTACCGTTCACAGTCGCATCATAAATTCTCTTTACACTCCTTTCTTCATTCATTCGCTCTATATGTCCACACCATCTAAGCGTCCCTTTTTTAATCTTACTTATGACGCTCACATCGGCCTTGCATTCTTTTCGGATCTCCACATTCCTCACACGATAATACATGGTTTTACCACACATACGCCTCAGGGATCTCATTTCTACAGCATTCAGTCTACTTTCATCCTTTTTCTGCCAGTTCCATGCTTCACTGCCATACATCAGGCCAAACATTAATGTATGATTTTATCCTTTTGATCTATGAAAATATTAGCTAAGAACAAATAATAGAAAATAATAGTTACTTGATCAAAAATGTTTTAATAACGACCAAATATAAAACAATTTATATTACACCATCAAAGTAAACAAAAAAACTGATGTTGGGATTTTAATCTTTTGATAGGGTTTTTCGTCTTCCATAAAAGTTTGTAAATGTGGGTTATATCGTTTTGTCCTTTCACGGTTGATATAATGGTGAATGCATTACTGGTTCACTTTAAAAGCATTTTATCTACCCACGAGAACTTTTCAGTCATTCAGAATGATATTATTCGTGAGTACCGGGTATTATAATGCCTCGCCACACTAGCCAAATGTTCAGATTTACGCGTCATTACCATTTAATGCCAAGTAAGCCACCATTATCTCGCAGATTTCAATATACAATTTGGCACAGGTTGGGGAATAGGGCAATGTCAAAAAGGCGATAAGAGGCTTTGGGTCTTCTTTTGTGCAAGGTGGTAATGTGTGGAAAGTACCAGGAATTAAATAAGTTGACAAAACGGTACAATTTCTGACAAGATTCTATCACAGTTAGAGCTTAGTGTCATCTCGTCATTTAATAGGTTGAAAAAAAAAATTTGCACCACGTTGCAATATTGCAAAACTCAATCAAAAAAAAAATTATCAAATAAAAAAAATCCCACATATGGACTTCACCAGTTCGTGGCTATGCTTGTGTTTTTAAGACAGTTAAAATTTACTCGTATGTAGATTACATTTCGCTTGCTAAGGGTTGGTTTGTACTATGTCTACAAAAACTGGTATTGAGAAAACGAGGATTGATGTTTTAAAATTTTTTATTTTTGTTTCCTTTACTTCAAACTAATTGTTATAAATAATAATATAAAATACAAGGGTTAATCCACCTACAAGTAAAAGAACAGCATAATGGTAGATTCAGACTGGGTCGACGTACGTGCCCATCGCTACGCCTAACAATATCTGGACTGCTTAGCAACCATAGATTTTCAATTAAAATTTATGTTTTAGAATCACATTGGCCACACGCATCGCGACGTGCGATGTCTGTGGCCATGCGTACGTACGTCGTCCAGTCTGAACCTACCATAATTGATTGAACTTTTATTTGAATAAAAGCATAATCAAGAACGTAAAAGGACAATTTTTTTAAACAAAATAGCAAAAAAATAAATGTTGGTTTGTACCATGACCATATTTAAAATGTTGATTTATACTATATCCATACTCTGGGTGGGGATAGACCAAACCAACAGCCAAGTCAAACAATAATAATTTATCATTCACCTAAATAAGGTTTTAATAAATAATAATAATATTTAAAAATTCTTCATTAGAAATAAGAAAATTCTGTATTGTCGTATGAATAAATAAAATGTACGGAGTAATCAAACATTAGACATTTTTACATACGCGTACATAAGGTTTTAATAAATATTAGTAAAAAATAGTATTAGCCAATGGACACAGTTACACTCTAATCCTCATTTTTAAAAATTAATTAATATGGAGATAAAACAAAAAGTGATGTTCGAAATGTAAGTTCCCGCTGAAAATTTTTTCGTGGGTATAGTAGATAAAAATGTGATTAATATTACTGCATTCACAGTTTAAAAAAAACATAAATGGACATAGTAAAAACCAACCCTCAGCAAGCGACTTGTAGAAAATAAATAAAAAATCGTATTAAATTACAATTAAGAAAACAAGTTTATTAAATATTATAGAGTGTATTATAAAATGGCGTAGGTAATGATAAAAATATGTCTCTGCGCAAGCCTAGTTTTACGCAGAGGACTTTAAGTACATTATTTACTATAACGGTAAAGCGATTTTCATTTTGTGTAAAAATACTTACAAAATAAATGTTTTAGACAATGTATGCAATTTTTTATTCTTATATCTAAGCGTCAAACTTTTTGGAATAATTGCAGTGAAAGGTAATATCTTTATGCAAGATTATTATTAGAATTAATTTTTCACTTGTTTTTTTTACATTAACTTCACCTTGAGGAAAATAATTTTCCTCAGGGTTTATGTCATCTTTGGGGATGCTTCCATTGACTTAATGTGACCTTAAATGCTATCAAGTTTTCTTTTATTTTGTCCTCCTATCGTTCCTTTCCCTCCTAACTTCCTATCTTCGTGCTGTTACTATAATATTGCGTTTGTAAAGTATATAATAATAGTTTAAAAGAATAAATGTTGTTTATAAGTAAAACTAACATTAGTTGTTTTAGTTTGTGAAAATGCAACATTTAATGGACGCTAACAATTTAAATGAATTAATTTAATATTTATTTTTTTACTCCTTCTCAATACTAGGGTTTACTATCTACAAAATGTCTGATGCCTAGTTATGTGGGATCTAGGTCGACCGTTAAAATATATGTTGTAAGCTTCAGCTTTATTTTATACGATACATTGTTAAAATGACAGGTCAAATGTAGTCTTTAATGAGAATTCTCGTTTGAAAGGTGATTTGAAAATACTAGTATTAGTATTAGGACGATCAGAGGCCCTAGCACACTCGCTCGATAACTATCGGTAGAATAACTATCGGTAACTTCTCATCATTCCCTAGCATGACTACAGATCGCTAACGAAAAAGTGATAGTTCACAATGACTAAGTGTCCTTAACATATTCGACATCAACTGTTGTTTGTACGTTAGCGATGTGCAGTTGTCTTGGGAACGATGAGAAGTTACCGATAGTTATCCTATCGATCGTTATCAACCGAGTGTGCTAGGGCCTCTGATGTGTGTCTAACCAAAATTCGCCGCCTCTGTTGGAAAATTGGGAAACGGATTCAGCACAATAAAAAAATGTATTTTACGTTAAAGACGAAATAAAAGTTTTTTTTTCGCAGGACAACCCAGCCCCTATTATAATAATTCTTTGTGATTAGTTTAACTTTCGTCTTCCCGAAAGGGAAGACGACCTAAAACTCACGGCTGGACATCAATGGAGAAGAGTAGCGCGTGACCCAATGGAAAATCTTAGAAGAGGCCTATGCCAAGAGGCAAACTGAGCTTCGGGATATATTATAACAAACAAAAAATCTTTAAATTCATGTACCTAACCGAAGTCCAGAATAAAAGGATTATTATTATTATTATTATATAGTTTAACTTAAAACAAAACTTTGAAAGTGCCCTATAATATAATATATATATATGCGTATAATAGTGGAGTGAAATGTCAAATTCCATACCGAAACTTTAATAATTTGGGATGAATGTACTGTACCCCAAACTATTTGAAGTAAGTTAACGTGACATTGCAGTAGCGTGCCGTCATCACTTTTCAAATTTTTCAATAAAATGACAATGTGTATTTTTAACCACTCGAACGATTTTGCCACATTATGGAAGTTTTTCAAAGCCTCGGATTGATTTGCTGCCACAATTTGGCAAATATTCCCTGAATCTTTGAAAGGTTTTAAAGTTTACGATTTTATATTTTTTTTTATAAATCCTACGAATATTGATAATCAACAAAATATAGGTGAACTCATTGGCTAAACAGACATATAATCAGTTTTATGTATCCGTATTCAAATTCGAAGAAATGTATTTTTTAATGTGAGCGGAAAAATATCATAATGATGACCAAAAAATCTTGAGCAATCCGAGAAAAAAGTTTTAAATTGTTCTGTCGTTTCAGTTGTTAAAGTCGCAAAGATTTTTCATCTAAATTCCAACATTATATACTTATTTGTAAGGAACAAAGCGCTTTTATAATACAATGACAGAATAATATACACTTTAAGTTAATTAAATTTAAGACCAAAAATTTAGTATTATTTAAAATTTGTCTAGAAATAGGTGTCTTATTGTGTCTAAAAACGTATTAGTTGGTAAAGGGGAGAGAAAGAAGAATATAGGATAAGGGTAGGCGATGCTCCAGATATGTTCTATACTCACGTATTAATTTTTAAGCGTACGCGCTATTTCCGTTCGATATTTCTGAATGTTAATTTCATTATAATCACTTATAATTAATTTGAATGGATAATACATGCTCAACGTATCATACATATTCAATTTCAAAGGAATAATTCGCAATATATAAGATATATAACGTATCGCAGATATTTATATCTGTCCAAGTCTTTGCAAATAGGTATAATCTTCTAAAAATGAAATTATTTTGTACAGCTTAAGGTCATTGGCAAACAAGAGATATTAAAATTTTATTCCTAAAACTATGTATTTGATAAAGATTAAAAACAGCAAGGGTCCAAGATGAGAGCCTTGTGGAATTCCCGTCGTTACAGTAAAGAGATCCGCAGAGTACCCTCCTACAACTACTTGTAGTTTTCTTTCAGTAATGTAACTTTAAAACCATTTCAGAGTATTTCCACTAATTCCAAACTTCTCCAGTTTCTTGATAAGTAAGTGATTGATTTAACTTATCAAATGCTTTACAAAAATCCGTGTAGATAGCATCCACTTGTAAACGCTCATCAATGTTATCGCGGATGAATTGAGAGTATATAAAAAAGTTCTGTTTTTGTGGAAAGCTGGGGGAAAAATCCATGTTGCTCAATGATAATATATTTACTTATGTGAGCTGGTAGATAGTCATGCATTATTGACTCAAATAACTTTCCGATGCAGTCAAGTTTAGAGATGGGTCTATAATTGTATCACATATGTCATCAATTACATTATATAAGATTATAATGTAATTGATGATAAATGACATACATAATGATACATTGAAATTGATTATACATCATTATAATGAAATTGATTATGTAGGATACATTGAAATTGATTATTATGAAAGTGATTAATATCGAATGATTTGTTTGTCAATTAGGGCCGTCATAGCCCTTCTGGCTCCGATTAGTTGGTACCCTTAACAATCATAAAAAAGGGATATCTTTCACCAAATAAATCTCCGTCAATCCCGTTAGGAAGAATAAAAAAGGGTTGTCATTATGACCGCCGTTGTCGCAGGCCTTACGACTCTGATAATAATGCCTGAACTCGCCGCAGCATCCGGCATCTTTTGGACGGAGTCCAAATTTATCACAAATCGATCTATTAGATAAAGTGAGGCTAATATTCTGTTTGCAAAGCTGCCGCAATCACAAAACTAGAAAAGGATCAAACACAATTTTCTCGCAAAATGTTTTATGTACGATTTGTGCGATTTGAACATCTGACAACGATTAAAGATAGCTAATGTCAAGTATAATAGACTATTTACAGAGTTGTATCCATTCGCATTATTGTACAGTTATTAATTTATAATCCTAACTTTTTGTTTTTTTCTAAAAAAAATCTTTTTGAGAAAATGAGATTTTTAATATGAGATTCCTGAGGCGTATATGTGGTAAAACCATGTAAAATTGTCTGAGAAATGTGGAATTTCACATATAATGCAAGCGTCATGAGTAAGATTGGGAAAGGGATCCTAAGATGGAGAAAAAAGGAGTATAAAGAGAATATATTATGCAAATGTGAATGTTAGAATAAGTCGAGGATGACCGAGGAAGACATAATAGAAGAGTATGTATGAAACGATGTATTATTGTAAATGTGGCAAAGAGTGAGTGCCAAGACCGAGTTGCTTGGCGGTCCGTCGTCTCTGCCTATCCTTGCGGAAAAATGACATGATTAGTAAGAGAGTTAGTTAGTTAGCCTTTTAAGATTCTTGTAATATATGACTCTTCTATATAAAAATATTGATTATGCGGAAAATTCTAATCTCAAACATTTTGTACCAGAAAATTCCCTTAAAAAATTGGTCTAATTTATTTTTATTCATTTTTTTATTATTTCTTTACAATTAAAATACATTGTTCAGCTTTAATTATTATCCCCACTAGGGTTCGACTGTATCGCGGTTAATAGTTTCACAATTTAATAAAAGTAACACACATAACAGCAATTAAAAAAAAAAAAACAATGATGTATGAAATTTGTAGAAAAAAAAAAATTAACTACATTATAATATTTTGTTTGACCAAAAGACTAAACGAAATGTTATTATATCTAATGCAGTGACCACCTCCTTGGTCGGGCGATCCTCGATGCTAATACGGAAGTCATGGGTTATCGTGTTCTTATATAATAAAAATAATCTGTGCCTTAAAAAAATCAATCAAATCGAAGATACTTTATCCCGTTACTGTCAAGATAAATGTCAGTATTGACAATAGGCGTTATTATTAGGGACACTTGGTGGGGATGGACGTGTAATTTTGATGGGATATTGTGATGTCTAAAGTCTGAGCTGTTCTGCCCGATGAGCCACTCGGAGCGCCACATCTGATGGACCGTGACAAAGGGATGATTTATTACTACGCGCATCACTGCCTCTGGATCTATTTCAATCGTAAATGTATTATAATGGGATACCGATAGGCTTCTCAAACATTTATAAATCATACAACAAATCACAGTATGCACAGTAGAGTTGTGAAGAAAATAACTAGTAAAACGAAAATATAATTTTGAAAACTCGACTTTCCGCTTTGATCTTTGGCTAATTTCGCCTTTCTTACAAGCTGCCCCAATATTATTTAGTTTTTTTTTGTGAGAGGTGGATAGGTAACTTAAATAATACTTTTATTTATGTAGTTTATTGATTACTTCGATGTTGGATCTAATAGTATGGTGGAATTATTATCTAACTTGGATGATGGTCTGGTATAGAAAGAAACTGAGCTAGATCATGCAACTCTGTATAAAGGCTCATCTTGTGTCGTTACCATAGGCATTCAAATTAATAAAAAAAACTAGTTGCACTGAGCGAGAAGGCTGCGTGACCATATTTTTTCCGTGATTTTTTAGTAAATGAATCTGACAGTATACGGGCAATTCACATTGTCATAATTATCGAGAATAAAATCAGCTTATGAATTGCAGATTTTAAAAAATTGACGAACGTCTAACTTGGATGATGGTCTGGTATAGAAAGAGGCTGAGTTAGATCGCCCTACTCTGACTGGTTCGTCTGTTGTCGTTTCCATAGACATTAATATTGATAGACCAGCCAATCAAAGAAAGAGGAACAAACCAAGATGCGCGGAGCGAGGGGGAGACGTGACTATCTTTTTCCTTGATTTGTAAATAAATGAACCTGACAGTATACACACTCCTCGCATTGTAATAGTACTAGCAGATAAAAAACCCACCGCGAGTTTTTTTTATGGTAGGCCCCGCAGGCGGCTTTTTGACAGCCTTCGTCAAAATTAGTAAAGTTCACTGACAGTGGAGTTTTGCCCCTTTGTATGTACAACATAAATTATTAAAAGGTATGCAAAAACTTTCTTATCACGTATTCAGTTTTCTATTCAAACAAAAACCATAAATGTATGTCGTAAAACTTTGATCATTTGAAATTCACTGGAAGAATGAAAACTATTTTCCTCTAATTAAAAAACTGCCGTTAACTAAGAAATTTACTGCCAATCAAACTCAAGAAATTAAAGAACTCCGCCGTTATTTGGTTTTTTGGCCTCCTTTTGGCCTCCTAGCCTCCCCTGTTGCAATGTTTTAAAATTTCAAGATTACTATTTACATGCACCTATAATATTTTAGAAACATAAACACCCATCATATTAACGAATTTTATAAAACCGGAAAGGAACCGATTTCAAGAATAGCCGGTCTCTTGGAAGATAATGTCGGGCGATCGAGAGGCAGCAGTCACCAGGATAAACAAAATTGTGACATTGGATATTTTTCATTTCATTTTATATTTTTCTTTGGAAAACGTATTTTCGGTAGACATTTAGCTTTTTTTTTGTTTTTCGAAGTTAGATTATTTTTCGTGTTAGAAAATTTTCGATATTGTGAAACATAATTTTTCTGAAAAAAAATCTTCAGGAAAAATGGGATAATATAAATGAAATAATTAAATATCAACAGATTTTACTGTTCTTCTTATATGACTCTTGAATCTTTCATGGCCTATGTTGAGAACTTCACGAGACATCATCATCAGAGATATCATTTAGCAGCACCACACCTCTAGGCCATGCTGAACTACCACATCCATTCTGCCATGTAAAAAAAATAGCGTAGACCCTGACGGTTGAGGTCGTCAAAAACTGGTCTTCATTTAGATGAGAAATTCTTTTAACACCTTCTAGGAAGTGACAGGAAAACTTTGTATTATTTTTCTCGTATACGTGAGTGGTATTTTTTTTAGACATATGAATTTCTAATAAAAGCGTCAACGCTTTAATTTTATGTACGTATGCTGTGAATAAATAACGCAGTCACTATGGTAACGTTGATTACCCTTTCTAAACATAATAATCCCTTTTGAATTTAACAAAATAAGGCAAAGGATAGATGACATTCCCAGATACAATTGATAATTGCACGCTTCGAAGTTTTCCACCCTTTAAGCTATGGCATTTTTTCGTCAATTAATAGTCAGTTTCTGGAGGTTTTCAAACATTAAAAAAGGTTTAGTATTTTAACGTCCCACAGTTTGCTTATCTGAGGGATAAGGAATGGATAGGTCTGGAGTATTATCTGGAACTTAAAGTTAGTACGTCTTTGGTGACGGAGAGGGTAGTATTTTTGATTATAGACGCTTCGGTAAATTTGGAAAATCAAACTCAAGGACCCTATCTGTCCTCGATTTATCCTATCGCCTTCACGATACAACTTTAAATATTTAAATAAATAACTTTTATAATATCTGCATATATTCAACTATAAACGCTCCTAAAAAAATAAATATTTTACTTAAATGAAACAAATTACTTTGTGTAAACCACTATGATCACATGTTATAATATCTCATAAGCAATAATTATTAGCCTGAAACACTCATCCATATTGAAAAACCTCGGGACTCGAACCCGCACCCCTTCGATTGCCGGTCGAAGGGGTGCGGGTTCGAGTCCCGTCGGCGACATGTATAACGGGAGTTTTTTTCAGTATGGATGAGTGTTTCAGGCTAATAGTTATTGTTTACAATAATTGTTACCCTTTGTGCTGTGCATAAAAAATCTTGTCTTAAACATTAGTTTATCAATTAAAAATAATTATAGTATCTACATGTTTCAAAACCGATGGTTTCTTCAGGATAATAACACGAAAAATAATGAAATAATATCAATAGTAATTAGTTTCATTTAATTCAAATGATGCCACAAAGTAATTTTGCAAAGGTTGAAGAAATACTTTACTATTTAAGAAGGAAAAATTATTAAAAGCTACGGTCATATTTTAGGAAATGGGGATACCTTATAGGAAAACATAATTACTTTCGTAAGTGATGTTTAAAATCTAAATAATATTTTGATTGCTGATTTAAGTTTATTTTTTTTATTTTTTTAGAACAGAATATTATTCCAATTAAAGTACAATTTAGTTTTTAGAATATTTTTATTTTTGATTTAACCTTAAAAAAATAATCTAAGGAACAAAAAAACAAATAATTTTTTTTTTAGTATGATCGAAATTTATTTTTGGGGTATTATGCCGTGTTGTTCTAACTCTTCCATGGATGACGTTTTGGACAGCGTTACAGTGTTCATCATAAAGGTAGAGTTATAAATTTCAAATCATGTTTACTTTTTAGTAATTCGTCAATGGGTAGTTTGTTATTAATTAATGTACTAAACCTAATCGATCCAAACTTCATTTTAAAAATGCTTTCGAAAAATATAGTTTCTAATCGTGATACCTCCCAAATACGCGAATAATATTTTTAAAAACGCTGATTTCATTAAAAAAACATTTGATAGCACTTATTCCGTTTCGACTTAAATTTGACATTTATATTGTACTTTAGCGTTGAAAAAAGTTCAGTGTCGACATTATTCCGAATCACTGAAACAATTCCGAAATAAAAGCACGGATAATAAAATGCGAAACAGCGAAGGAAAAAGTTGACAAAGAAAGAGATTTAAAAGATTTCTCAGCGTATTTTAACGATCGTTATTCGTGTTAAAACTTAATTTAAGAAGAAATGCAGCCAATCCGAATAATTTCATAATTCTTAAGGCTTTGGTTTAAGAGTAAGAAACGTTTAATTTATACGAGCGTTGTTGTTAACTTTTTCATATTCTATTGACAAAACTCATTGCAAAAAAATGTTTTTGGAATACCGTTTTTTATTAAGTATATATAACATAGTTCTCGTTGACTTTTTTAATGTATTAATAATATATTTTTTACTATTTACACACATTAAGAACAAGTGCTGATATGCAGTATTCGTGAACCGGGAATTTAACGATTCTTGCTTATAGACAAACCTAACTTGTAAACTTCTATGAAGTGCATCTTTAATTTCATTTCACTTATTGAGAGAAGAATTTATTAATCAGTACGATTTTTTTAATATTTTTTTATAGAGAAACCTCACAAGAGTCCCAACTGCTCCCTTCCGGAGCCAGTGAGACTATGGCATCCCCAATTGGAGTATGTTGTAAGGCTGAAGATAAGTGAAGAAGGGAAGGAGATGGGGAAGAGGAAGGTGGGATTACCTGGCTATTCAGATCTAGTCACAAAACACGGCTAAAGTCATTATTAAGCAACGTTTCAATTCTGAATGGTGGTCTTACACCACGGCGATACTGAGAGTATCTTCCACTCTGGAACGTGCCGCAAATATAACATATAGTATTTGTATTAGTTAATTGTGAAATAACACAAATTAATCAAATAAAATTTATTTGCGCACGCCGGGTTCGAACCCGCGAACTTCCGAATGGGAGTCAAGTGTCTTACCACTCGACCACGGACGGTCGTACGATTGCATGTATGCAAGATCAGAAGAGTGCTAGAGCCTAGTAGTAGTAGTTAAAAAAATGTTTTGTTATCGATTTGGATTTTATAAGACCAAAAATACCTAAGATACCAAGAAATATCAAGACCGGAAGCATATAAAATAGCAGAAATGTTGTTATATTTGTTGTTATTATAAATATTGTTAATAGATCACAGATATAGATTTAAAAACGGAGTTTGTATTAATACAATCCGTTGGCGTTTTGAAGGCAAACTTCAATCACAAAGATGTTTATTTAGTCACGAAAAGATTCGATCACGAAATGATTCGATCACGAAAACACAATTCACAGGGACTAAAGCACCGTAAGATATAAAGCTTAATCCCGAGTTGTGTCATTCTCACCATAAAGTGCACACATGTTTTAGTGCGACTGTTGCAGTAACAGTTGATAGTCGCATCCCAGTTAAAGGAGATTGCATCGATAAAACCACGGAGTTCAGAAGGACAGAGAGGTTGCATGCAGCAAACATATTACAGAAAAATTAATGCAAAAGTTAGACATTCGAGCTTGTAATTTTACAAGCTCGAATGCTGTCACCATCATCACCAAGTTTTTTGGCTGGAAACAGACACCAAATTTTAATTTAAAATTTTTAAACTCAATTGTTTAACTTTGTGGTACCGAAGTATTGAACCTTTCTGACTAAAGTTAGCCAATAACCTCGTGTTATTAAAGTATCAAATAAAGTTGTTATTGTCACAGAAACTTTGAGAAGCGCAAATAATTATTCGACTTACGACAGAATGTTTTAAACTGAAAACGTGAAAAATCTCGAACTTTTACCTCATTTTAATAAATTAACTTAAACTTTAACTATAATAATTTAAACTGCAAATATCAATATCTACTAAGATGAAAGCAGTGCGGTTAAAAATAGGGTAATTTAAAATCGGTACACTTAGTAGGTTGTTTGTTATCAGGGACCCTAAGTATGTAAATCTTGTATACAACAGTAACACTACATAGGAGATCCAGAAGCGCAATCATATTGAGGGCAAATCGCTGATTTTTCCGCCTATAGAAGCGGAAAAGTCCAGACTGCTGTCCAGAAATACCAAGATATTAGTGTGCAAAACACTTAGTAGACCAGTGCTCACGTAGCAGCTGAGACATGGGTACTAACTAAGAGGAATGAGCGAGCATAGACGTTTTTAAAAGGAAGACCGGTTTTAGAAAATGGATTTTGTCGCAGTTTTTACAACAATGAATCTATACTCTTTTAAGAAGTCATGTGGAAGAATGATCGAACATCAAGCACCAAAGTCCGTGCTGAACTCAAGACAGACAAGGGCGAAAGGGCCTGGGATTAAGATGAAGCGACAACGTCCTCAAAGACATATCTACCTTGGAGCTTCCAAACTGGAGAGAGCCAGTACAAACCCGAGATGAATGGGGGAATACTCTTGAGGAGGCCAAGACCCACCAGGGGTTGTAGAGCCAGAGTGACGAAACTTAGTAGAACCTGGTGGAAATCCACTCGTCAGAATCGAAACTTTGCACAAAAACTTTTGCCGTGTTTGGTGACCAGATTTTTGTAGTCAGGTACTTACCAATCTTCCATTTTCTCTTGTCCTCACATGCCCCTTTCCTTTTCCCACTGCCTTTAGCCACACAATACACCCCGTTTGGGGATTTTTCATAGTTTCTATGATTCCGGACTGTTAAAAGCAGTTGGATTCATATATAATTCATATTTACTAAGACATTTAGATCTGGCAAATTAGTTGAATCTAGGAAAAATCTCACTTCGAAAAGTCATTATAGTAAAAGAGAATTTGTAAAGTTTGTTGTAGTTTAAAAAGGTTTTTGTGTGTTATTGCCCTCTTATTGGCATGAAAACTCCTTTGTTGTAAAAAATATGTTTTTAACAAGAGATGGTAGATATGAGACTTTATTTTGGGAAAAAGAGTTTATTAAAGAGAATATTTTGGACATTTTCTGAGCGCATGGTACCTTACTAATTTGTTCTCTCCCCAATTTAATTAAATTAGTTGTAATGGCTACCATTTACCACATGCCACTTGATATGAAAATTTTAATTTAGAAAATCCCTGTTTATTTTTGGTCTGTAAATGTATCAGAAAAATGCACACAGATCACTGGGAAAGCCGTCAGATTTTATAGGTTTACTCGTACACGGTTTATGGTTTAATGCAAGCGACAAAATGCAGTGCGAAATGCAATATATCTTGCAATGTCGTTAGTTCTGATTCAGTGTGCAGTTTACTGAGATGACAGTTAGCACGTTTAATGTACATATTTTATCTCCAAGAAAACCTCTCTCGTAAAAGTCACGCACGCATAAAATGCCACGTTATACAAAAAATACTAGAATATACAGAGATAATGGAATCAGACTTTGCAGTTATTCTCAATAATTTGTTTCAAAAATCATAATTTTCAAATTTAAGAAAATCTTCTCTCGTGAATTATAGCGATTTTTTTTCAAAGTAAAGTATCATAAAACTACATTATATATAACAAAAACTGCATTCGGGTAAATATTACGTAATTGCATTTTATTAGCTATTTAATATGCATTTGTATTTCTAACCAGTGTGTGATCAGATATAATTATTTTTGTTTTCTTTATCTTATGAAATAATCTTATCAGCACGCAATCCATTGATATGCTTGATGTAACTCTAAATGGCCAGCTTAGGCATGGGGACTTCGGAGTGAAGTTAGCTCTTCAAAATTGGGCGTACTGTACAGAGCCCGCTGATATTTTAATAGTACACAACTGCTAACTCTGTACAAATTGAAAGTGGGTCCCACTGTTGAATTTGGCAGCCACATCTGTTCTGGCACCCCAAAATACTTGCCTCTGTGGAGAAACGGGCTGTCTTGTAATCTTTATAGCACAGGCGTCAGGTAGTAATGCTGTCATTTTTCTACCGGTTTTTCATTGGAGGATGCTCCAAGAACTATGGTCTTTATCCCTTCATAGTCCGAAGACATAACAAATGCGTAAATCATTTTCTCAATAGCTCTGCCGTTGAATAAATTGCCGGATGTGTTTCCACCCATCTACAACTTGGGTTTTTCAAGACCAATGATAACTCCTTCCCCAAAAGATCCTCCACACATTATTCCCAAATATGACATAGCCCTGACTACTCTTTTTTCTTACTAAGTGTAGTTAATGTATTTTTTTAATAGCGTAATAAAATTTGTTGTTATTCGTCCGTATATACGCCTATCAAACCAAAGACACTTTAAACGCAGAAATACATGTTTCATCCACAAATAGAGCAAGTTAGTAGGTATTCAGTGCTATTCGCAGCTCGTTCAATTATATTCGTCCGTATATACGCATATCAAATCAAAGACACTTTAAACGCAGAAATACATGTTTTATCCATAAATAGAGCAAGTTAGAAGGTATTCAGTGCTATTCGCAGCTCGTTCAATTATATTCGTCCGTATATTCGCCTATCAAATCAAATACACTTTAAACGCAGAAATACGTGTTTTATCCATAAATAGAGCAAGTTAGTAGGTATTCAGTGCTATTCGCAGCTCGTTCAACTATATTCGTTCGTATATTCGCCTATCAAATCAAATACACTTTAAACGCAGAAATACGTGTTTTATCCATAAACAGAGCAAGTTAGAAGGTATTCAGTGCTAATCGCAGTTCGTTCAATTATATTCGTCCGTACATATGCCTATCAAATCAAATTCACTTTAAACGCAGAAATACATGTTTTATCCATAAATAGATCAACTTAGTAGGTATTCAGTGCTATTCGCGGCTCATTCAATTATATTCGTCCGTATATACGCCTATCAAATCAAATACACTTTAAACGCAGAAATACATGTTTTATCCATAAACAGAGCAAGTTAGTAGGTATTCAGTGCTATTCGCAGCTCGTTCAATTATATTCGTACGCCTATCAAATCAAATTCACTTTAAACGCAGAAATACATGTTTTATCCAAAAACAAAGCAAGTTAGTAGGTATTCAGTGCTATTCGCAGCTCGTTCAATTATATCTCAGTGAGCATTCTCAATATAGAATGGCGAGGTGTTATGATCCGGCGGTTAGCGCAAGAAGCTCCCCGCGCCCGCAGAGGCTGCCAGCATAAAGCCACCCGACCCCCTGCCCCGTGACAGGGTGATGAGCTGATGGGGTTTCGGGGTGCTAGGGGTAGAAATGCTATACAAGTATTTCGCAACCTTTTCGTGCCATGCCCTGCTTCAACAACGCTTCAAAACGCTTTCTGTGCCCCCAAACACTTGAAAGAAAAAGACAACCCAACAGGAAGAGAGTGTAAAGTCAATAATATCAAGTGATCGTTGTATAATATTTTGAAGGGGAAGCTTACCATCCGTTTCATTAATAACGAATACTAGAAGATAATGCTACCGTTCAAATACACGAATTCACAATAAACTCAATATGCGTCGTGTTGACATTTGCACTAGGATATAAATATTGCTATCTTTATGGCAAATTTTCAATAAACAAACAAACAACACCCCATTTCTGGAAACCCTGCTATAGAGGTTTTCAACCCTCTCGCTTTTTGCGAGAGGGTTGAAAAACTATGTCTTTAATATAGTTCTATATTCAGTGTACGCTGAAGCATTAGTGTAAGCATTTAGTGGATGAATATTGATTCTGTTACTATAAAATGAATTAAATATAATTTGAATATCTTCATAAAAACGAATTTTCGCAAAGTATGTTTAAATCTAAAAGCAAATAAATCGATTCTACATGCGGTGCGAATCAAGCTGGGACCGTTCGACTGTTGACGGAACGACCCACTCACTGGATTATTGAAGTAAATACTTCTTTACGCACGCTTGAGTTGGGGGGTAAGCTGGCGAATGTGTAACGGAAATTGAAATGCGTTGCGAGGTGAACGGGCTCACTGTAGAAGCAAGAGAGAGCAGTGCAGTTCTTTCTCTCTTCCTCTCGTAGCTAGTGCATGAAATATTTCATTCAGTATTTTTAACTATCAGTAACGCGCCAAACTTGGAGGGGAGCGGGCGTCGATGCGCACGGCTTGAATGGGCGAGGCGAATGATAATAAATTTAAATAAATATTTGTAGAAAATTAATATATGTATATATTTTATACATACAAACATACACATATATAGACACAAATAAGTATTTACTTCATTCGTGTGGTCTAAAGCCCACTCGTATTACCATTATTTTTTCAGGTGTCGTAAAAAGCAGGCAATTAATCACACTGCCATCACATAACATGAATTTTTAAACGTCTTAAAAATGGTTAGCTTTTTCGAAATGCGGTTTGAATGATTTTACAGATTCTCGATCATCAAAATCATTAATTTCTTCCCATTTCCCAGTACACAGTGTCTCTTTGTTAAGGCAGAAAAGGTATTCCTATTTTTCGTTTACCGATCCTTCGCAGACCTTGTCTTTCCTTTTCTCAGCGACTATTTACCATACCCAATCTTTCTCCAAGCGGCCCCAAATATTGTAATAATATAAATTATGGTAAAACATGTAAATCTGATAAACACTTATTTGTTCACTTTAGTAACCAAATTAAAACACATTTTCTACCTCACAGCAGAAACTTTATTTTCCCGACCGAATAATATTGTAATGAAAAAATGAATTTCCAAACTTTACCAGTAAACAAAATAATATCAGGCAAGACATAATTTTCAATAATGTTATTAGATATCTATACTTCAAGGAAACTTTCTCAGGTTTATGAAATTTTAGAAACTTTTAAAGGTCAGGGGGTGAAGAAAATCTAGCTTTCTACAGCGTATGTGTTTTAATAATCTTAAATAACAATATTCTATACTCACTAACCGCTGTTAGGTAGTTCGTTTTTAAAGAATTTTCTCCATTGATTCGGAATTATCTCCGTCTTTTGTGCATTTTTTCTCGGGGATCTCAATAAAATAGGTTAGTCGCGGAAATTTTCGATAACATACGAATTAAGTTTTGGCTTTTAGAAATCGAATCTACAGTTAAATTCGTTTTACTCCAGGCGGTGTCTGCCAAAGGGAATTTAAACTAATTAGCGTAGGATTCCTTAGAAATGTATAATATAATAACTAGACAACGGATTATATGCACTAACAAAGTGCCAAAATATGCATGCAAATATGCACTAAAAAAGGTCGAAATATGCACTAAAAACTCTTGATATGCCCAAAATATGCACAATGCAAAATCAAGAAACCATTTTTATTTTATGTATTCTAACTAAAGATACTAAAACAGAAATAGTCTTAAAATTATGCATAGTTTTTGTGACAGTATAAAATTAAGTATTTTTCAAAAATTTCGAGCGCAAATTTGTGACGTTTGTCACCCACTATTGAGAGGCTAGACTTTGATCGACACGCGGAACACCCGCGACTGTCATTCTGTCCCGCTCACTATAAGCTCACGCACACTTACAATACATGCGAATGCGAAATGTGCGAATGAGACAACGCTCAAATTTACCTGCAGAAATCGCTCGAAAAGGGGTTTATGGAGAATACACTTTTCTACACCAAAACTTTCACGAAATTGAAATTTTAAAAAATATGTATTTTTTAGAAAAAAGAAGCTACGTCGGTAACTTTTTATAATTTTATAATTCTTTATGAGAGTTGAGTTAGCAGCACTTTTTCCTTAAATAATATTTTTTGATAAATCGTACATGTTTGACAGTGAATGTTTACGTTAATACGAAACGCATCGAAAATTCGAAAACATACCGACATAGTTTTCACCCTCTAGAAGGCAGTATAAAAAAATATATTCATTTTATGCAATTTTCGATGTAGAAAAGTGTTTTTTCCCGGGCGTCCTTTTTGTATGGGCCGAAAAACGAAGTCTATCGTCTTAATCTGTACGCCGAAAACGAACTCTCTTTGTCAAATGACGTCGCACAAAATTTAAAATTTGCCGCCATTTCTGGAGTTTTAGATTTCCATTTCTACCTGTTTAGGCAAGGTATGTATGACCAATGCTGTTGCAGTAGGCATGTCCTTCGTGTCTTCAAGACTCTGGTTTTTAAGCAAAATATCGTCTAACGTTTTACGAATCTTTTCTGATATTGAATTAGGAAGGGCATTGGCGAGTTCGATTATTGCTTCCAGTATTTCTATTGATTTAAATAGAGGAAGGTTTATTGTTTACAATTTTTCTATGGCATCTTATTGTTAACGTGTGGAAATGTATTGAGATGAGGGCGATATTCTGTTTGATGGATGTGCCTTAAAATTTACTTGACTGAATTGCAATGGCCTCAGAACTGTCAAATTGACCAACGAAATATGCACGATTGGGAAAAAAGGCCCAAATATGCATTAACGCCGTAATTAGACAGTTATATACATTTGCATATGCAAATATGCAAATGCATAAAATCCGATGTCTATTAATAACATTATCTTCTCCTCCAAGACTCAAACATTTTTGCACTTTATTTATAAATAAATAAGGAAGAATATTAAATTGACAGACAACAGAGTTGTTTTCTTTGTATTGTAGGGATATATGTAATACGGTTTGATGGATTACAAATAGGTAGGTGTGTGGAATTTGTGTATTATTTTACATAAGTGTTGATTTGGCAGATATATGCTCATTGCTTCAAGTTGCTCCCATTAATCACTCTCTTGTTCTCGGGACTGTGCGCATTACCTCGGGTAATGTTTGTTTTAGAAGGCACAACACATTTTGATTGTTACAATGATTTATTGAATTATATTCATTAATTGAATTATGCATATAATTATTATACATACATAAAAGTAATCCCGAAAAATTGATTGGATATAAATTGGTGATTAAAACACCAAAATTGGTACATACAAGTAAGGAAACGTTTTCTCTTGAATTGAAAGTTTATATTTAATTCTGAGGTTTTTTCGATTTATAATCCTGAAATAATGTCTTACCATTTTTTTAAGAAATATTACAAATACGGGGGATAAAAAAAACACATTTTATAGTTTTTGAGATGAGTAAATAACGAATATTCTCAAAAACTTTCATTAGCATATACTTGTATAAACCTTTTTGGTTTAATTCAAGTATATTACAAGTACATAACTCGTCTAAAATTCACGTCGAAGACAAAAATAATGTTCACGATTCACGGTTTTACATACGTATCTTTAATGTTATCTACCAAATGTACAACGAATATATGCCAAAAATATATTTTTGAAGCAATTCAAAAAAACTGAATCGTCTACTAGACAGTGCATCCATCACACTAGATCATACAAAAATGAAATAAAAAATATTCCAAGCTATAAAACCACATTTGGACAAAGAAACCACACGTACTTTGCAACAAAACTCCACAACATTCTTCCCCAAGACATAAAACTGATTAAAAGTTTTAATGAGTACAAATCAAAAATAAAAATATGGCTGAAAGAGGTCAATGAAAAAATTCTGATGAAAACACTACAAACTACGTAGAAGAAAACACTACAAACTGCATAGAAAACAAATAAATTATAATTAAATAACTTTAGTCCGCCTCGGCACAGGACTTCCTAGTGAGGAGGACTACGAAATACAATATATTATATACTTAAATTCACCTTTATATTTTGTATGCACAATTGTTTTAAATAGTCGCTTTAATAAAAAAAATAAAAAAAAACCTATGTAGATGTTTATGTGGTTTTTGGGAAATTAATACTCAAGAAAATTAATTTTTTTTTCTAATTTCTTGCATTCCTTAAGTCCCGAGGATGTAGTAAATACAATGCGTTTTGAAATTGTTTCTCTCGTGTCCAATTTTGTTCGGCATACGAATTACTTTAGAGTCAAGAGTTCCGTGACCTCCAAAAACGGTTAAAAAAGCACCGGCGAACCCAGATATAAAAAACTAATTACATCTAAATATTATACTTAATGGACAATACTCAAAGAAGCTTCACTTTGTCACAGATTTTCTTATAACAACAACCACACAATAAGAGACAAGATTAAAAATTTTGCATCCATTTGAATAATCAGTTTGATATAACAATAATCGTTTACCAGATAATATTATTATCTTATGATATGGAGACAATGTTGTAAACCGTATTATCTTCATATCATATTTTAAAATAAAATTGCAATGTACACATTAATACATGTTCACTTTACTTAGATTCGATAATTACAATTTTTTGGGTGGAAATGCGAAAATAACCATTTGTTATAAGTAAAAAGTATTATTAGTTGATTTTGATTATATGTTTATAATACTTAAAATAATAATGAAGAATGTTGGTGGAGATAAAGAGACATTTTAAAATCAATAAGACTGATCAAATTTTAATGGAAAGTTAAATGTAAGTTGTTTTAAAATAATTTATATCACGCCAAGAAATTTAATAAATCAGTTTTGTATGTTTACAAGTAACCATGAAAAATATCTAATAGTAGTAATTTTTCATCGTGGGTATAAAAGTTGTGATTGCGCGAGTAATTGGTGAGTTATTTTCTGCATTCGTGTCGTTAGCTTCTATATGAAATGTGTAAGGAAGTGTTCCTTATTCCTCATTGGAACATTTAAACCAATGATGGACTATTGTGTGTAAAAGTTTACAATTTATTTTTAACTAAGGTCTCAATCTTTTTGACAGTGGAATAAAAGCCTTCTTTAAACCTCGTTTAGTAAAATGGAAATCATTTTTGAAAACCGTTGAATTGACATTGAAAAAACAGAAGAGATAAAATGATAATGTAATATGTATTCAACCCCGCACGCGGAGTTTCACTGGAGCCCTTTTGATATATGTGGGTGACTGCTTTAACCACTAAGCTTTCATAACACATAAGAAAAAACTGGCTCGAAACTATACATATTTTTTTATTTTTTATTGGTTCCAAAAGGATACATAAATTACAAATATATATTTTTACAGTGATTAATTACATGATATATGTATTTGATGTACCTCCATAAATAAGTAGGGCTTGTGTGTATGGGGGGGGGGGTGTTATTACATTGGTTTTTTTTGACATGATTCAGTTCAAGTTTTTAGTATTATTCAGTAAATTCATCTTTCTAATTTTTTCTGGTAAATTAGTAAATTTTAGTAGGAAGTATTGAAGTTTGTCTAAGTTTTCTGTTATTTTATTAAATGGTGCAGCTTTATTTTAAATATTATCTTTATAAATTTGTAATGTTGCATGGTAGAAGTATTATGCGCTTAATTTTCTGACCTTAAATTGTTTGAATAAGAGTTCTGATGAATATGTAGAGGGTTTTTTCAAATGGTTTTTATTATTAATTTTTGTGATTTGTAAATTATTTGTGTTTGATTTGATTATTTACCGCCCCATCCCATGATGCTGTATTGTATAATTGATTGACAAGAAAGCAAAGTATGTGGTTTTAAGTAATTTTTCGTTTAAGACGATAGACTTCGCTTTTCGGCCCATACAAAAAGGACACCCGGGAAAAAACACTTTTCTACATCGAAAATTGCACAAAATGAATATATTTTTTTTATACTGCCTTCTAGAGGGTGAAAACTATGTTGGTATGTTTTCGAATTTTCGATGCGTTTCGTATTAACGTAAACATTCACTGTCAAACATGTACGATTTATCAAAATATATTATTTAACGAAAAAGTGCTGCTAACTCGTGAAAATTTCGTGAAAGTTTCGGTGTAGAAAAGTGTATTCTCCATAAACCCCTTTCCGAGCGATTACTGTAGGTAAATTTGAGCGTTGTCTCATTCGCACATTTCGCATTCGCATGTATTGTAAGTGTGCGTCAGCTTATTGTGAGCGGGACAGAATGACATACGCGGGTGTTCCGCGTGTCGTTCAAAGTCTAGCCTCTTAAAATATCTCTTAAACATCTAAATATATATGTTAGTTTCCTTACTCTGTCGTTCAGAATATTTATATGTATCTTCATATACAGAAAGAGATAAACATAGCGAGGTCTGGAAAGTTTTATCACACAAATTTGTATTTAATGTATTTTCTTAACAAATCAACAAAATTAAAATGCCATTAAAAAATTCTTTTGGCCCACTGTATACAGACTCACGTAAGTCCACAATCAATAAATTCATTTTCACTCTCTTAAGCTTTCAACAAAGTACGATCTCCAAATACTTGTTTTACTTTTTATGTTATTGATCTTTTGTTTTTAATGGATTCAGGAATAAGCAGAAATAAATAAAAAAATGTTGGTTTTCGATAAAAAATGTTAATATTTATTCGCATTGTAACTTTGAATTCTAAAGTCAAACAGGTTACTTCTAAGTAGATTCTTTCAAGGTATTCGTAATGATAAATTGTTGGTATATGCAGGGTCGGAGCATATGAATTCTACATAAAAAGTACAATTACTATGCCATTTTACATATTGACGATTCTATTGTGACGTTTATCCCCTAATGTCGGGTTTATTCTTAACAACAGTAATATGATAATATAAATTTACAAGATCTAAATGAGCTAAACATGCATACATTTATGGTAGTTTTTTTTGTTTTTTAGTTACGCTACCTCTTTTTTTGCGTAACATTTCGGGCAGCTTTACAGTGTCCGTAGTCAGGGCAGATGCGTAATTATCACACATATACCATGATCATTGACACTACACAGCAGAAACGTTATGTTAAGAAGGAAGTAGCGTAAAATTGCAAAATAACCCCAAAAATAAATAATAATAATACTTTTGGCCGTGAGAATCACAAATCTCTCGATCATTTCATGGATCAATTTATTCATTACACACCGTCCGCATATATATTAATTGAAGTCACATATAAAAGCCAATCGAAATAAAAAACTTAATTGGTAATTATTTTCTGCTTATCTGATAATACTACAAGACTGGCTCGTCCAAATACTAGGGAAGTTTTCTGCAGTTTTTAAATGTTTTGAAGCTTGAGAAGAATGTTTCGTTGGAGACTTTTCAACCGGCTTTTATCGCTTTGTCATTTAAAAAAATTGAATACACCGAAGAATCAAGTACAATTTTGCTTGTCTCAATAATATAGCGCACTATCTTTTCACCAAAATATTTATTATAATAAATTATTTATGTAAGTTTTGTAACTGCTCAGGGTCAATATCCTAAAAACGGGTTGGATATGAGTTTTGCATTATTATATTTCTCGTAGTTCAGAAACAAATTATTTACATGTTTGTCGCACGATTGCAAAATTTTCACTGGGAAAATAAATTTTAACGGATGAATTATATATAGTACTGTAAAAACAGTAAACATCGATTATTATCAATTATAGAAAAATATTTTACATCATTTTGGCGTCAAAACTAAGTGTTTTAGTTCAGCCATGGTTTAATCCGAGCTCGGACCTGAAAGAGAGTCAATAAAACTTTCAACACTCAACTTTGGGAATCAATACATCGTCATGTGGAAATTGGTTGTAAAAATTAAAGGTCGATTTTGAATTCACCGAAAATAGTGATTCAATTTTCTTTAGCCACTGAAAGGAAGCACTATTTTTCATGAACCCAAACATAATAGTTTTTTGGTCTTATCTTATTTTGATTTCATCAAAGTGATAATATAAAATCAGATCCATAAACTGTTCAGCATAACAGTCTAGCATACTGTATCATAACTTCACAACACGGAATAGAAACACTTATTTAATATATTTGGCCAACAATCGTCATATATGGATAGTATATTTTAACAAAATATTAGTATTTTGGTGGCACTTCATCTACGGCCCTATAGGGACCTATTCGGCCAATATGGCCAACGCAAAAATGCGTTGCCACGTTAAAAATACGTAAAGATATTTTTTTTATTTTGAGCGGAGGATTAAATTTAAAAAATATATTATTAAAATCATACTATTGTATTCAAATTTCTAGATGAATAGAAAACCTATTTGTGTTGTACTATTTGGCTCCATGTGTGCACGGTCGTAATTGCCTTAATATTTGTTTTAATGTCAACTATTGCCAAATACTAACACGGAATCACAAATACGCTAAGTGAAGAGCCACCATAAATTAGGATGTTTCTATGATCATAGCCATTTCGATTAATTTTAAATCAGTTAAATACAGATTCTAGACCATTTTGAGCTTCTGATCAAATAAAATATATTTTGTCGATCTACGTAGTGAATGTAGCAAAAGTTTGCTAGCGAATTATGATAGCCAATCAACAATCAGTTACAATAATAAATACAACAGAATAAATTCATAAAAATATAGCTTTAAACAACGGATTTATGTTAATGTTATGTGGTTAGGGTAATTTCAAAAGATATGCCAAAATTTATAACAAGCAGTCCACAACGTAAATAAATTTTAGATTAACTTGTGTTGTACATAATATTATGTTAAGAACATATTCCAGGAATATCAATAAAATGTTTCAACAAAGCTCACTTACTGTTAGTTGTCGAAGGTTTATTGGATCAGGCCATCAGAATCTGAAAGAAAAATAAATTTCAAAATAAAAATTATTTTTTCCCAAAAGATACAGATAATAATATCGTTGTGTTACACAACTCTTCAAAAAAAATTACATTACTATAAACGCAATCTAAATTTGAAAAAAAAAACAATTCATATTGAAGAACGACTAAATAAAATGATCTGATTACGAAAAGGGTGCCTTTTAAATAATTACGTGAAACGAATAAAAACACTAGCTCCATTCTCTCAATAATATGAAGAGAAATCCAATCATTTTAAACTTTTATAGCGAAAATAATAAAACCAAGCTACTATCACTGAATATTTCAAATGTGAATTCTATTACTGGATGTTATTTCTAAAGAAATTGGACGGTGAAAGGTAGGTACGCGGAATATTCCACGGCTCCCGCGGGGTATTCCCCATCAAAATAGTTCTATTTTCGATTGGGAATTCAACACGAATTTTTGTGATATTTTTTGTGATAAAAGAAAAATACCAAGATTTTCAGAAAATTCAAATTATACCTGTTTTCATTAGGTCTTCACAATAGGCCCCGAGGAAAATAATTCCCCTCAGAGCCTATGTCAACTTCGGGGATGCTGTATGGAGGGTATTTTTAGGAAAGTAAGGAGAAGAAGTTCAGGGAAGGAAAAACTTACGAGGGGTTAATAGGAATCTCGGGGTCAATGGGTCTAAATAAGAATCTCTCCCTCCCACTGCGGTGAGAGGTCACCCCATGAACCCCGGCACCGCTGCTAAGTTCGGGGCGTAGTTCAGGGGCAAGGCTTTGGACTTCCATTCTGAAGGTGGCGGGTTCGAAGCGGGCGTGCGCAAATAAATTTTATTTGATTAATTTGTGTTATTTCACAATTAGGTAATTAATTAAAATAATACATACTATATTTGTGGCACGTTCCAGAGTGGACGATACTCTCAGTATCGTCCTGGTGTAAGACCACCATTCAGAATTGGAACGTTGCTCAAAATAGATTTAGCCGTGTTTATTGACTAGATCTGAATAGCCTTCCTTTTCCCCATCTCCTTCCCTTTCCCACTTTCCTTCAGCCTCACAACATACCTTAATTGGGGATGCCATAGTCTCACTGGCTCCTCACGGGAGAAGTTGGGACTCTTGTGAGGTATTCACTATATAAAAAACGTCTTAAACTTCTTTTCCTTACTGGAACACAAATAGCTGAGCCTCCAGACTCGTCCTATCTTATCTGCCCGGGCCTCACGCTCGTAGGCAAGTTCAGACCAAAAGGAGGCTTTGCCTCTATAGCCGAACTGACGTCAACTGTGTGCGAATGTTGAATCTAGAAAATCCTAGGGAGATATATTTCACATTAAAAACAATCAGTATAAACATTTTTTATTTCAATTCTTTCTTATATTTAGACATAAATAGACGTAGACATGAATAGTCTATAATCTCTACAATTTTTGTCTATATTGAATATCTTTTTTTTGTGAAACTTCTTATATTTTTTACCTTTATATCTAATTTTATTATATGCATTTATTGTTATATTTTGTTGTATGTATATGCTTTTGTTTTACTTTTATGTTCACTGTATTATGCTTTCTTTATTGTTTTAATTTAGATTTTTTTAAAATAACTGTTATACTCATCTATTTAACTAAAATGTAAAAGCCCATAAGGGCGTTTAATAAATAAATAAATAAGTAAGGTGGGTGCGCGTCAATCTTGCCCTCAAAGGGAACAAAATCCTACTGACTGAAGAAATTGAAAAGCGAAAGAGATGCGAAGGAAGAAGTCTGCGAAGTTATTGGCTCTTTAAAACTTGTCACTTACATGGCGTAAGCTATTTGAAGTAACGTTTCGATTCTTACTGGCATGGTCACTTCAGGGAAATACTGAGAGTGTCTACCGGTCTGGAATAAGTAATCATTATTTAAATGAAACAAATTTCTTTGTGAAAACCACATGTTTTAATATCTACATGTTTCAAAACCGATGGTTTCTTTGTCAGGATAATAACATGAATAAAATAACAAAAGAAATAAACAAATTATAGAGAAAAAGAACAATAGACAAAACATATTAAATAGAGAGGTGATTAATTACCTAAAAATATCATAAAAAACTACCATATAAAATTAAATATAAACATTATTTTAGAATATGTTTACATGCAAAGATTGAAGAAATGATCATTATTTAACCAAATTAGAATTACCTGTAACTCGATCCAAGAGGATTATTTCTCATCAATCTTATATTACATAAACAACAATCACTGTTCACAATATTTTTTATTTATTTACAAAATTAGCAAAATTAACATTGTTTAATTTTTCATTCATGAATGAATAACAAGAAGCTTACCAAGTTATTACATTAATTTTCTCAAGAATCTAAATATATTTATGATTAAACCAATATTATAATTAACGAGAGAAGATGATTATTTATTTTCTAAAATGAATAATAATACTGGTATTTCCAATATTGAACCGAGCGATAAATCATTTTTTCTTTCCCAATAACTAATTATTAAGTTGGAATTAATTACTAATATAGCGGTAAATTCCGGGCGAAGGAAATACCTTCGTCTGCGGAGCGAATAATAATTATTGGGCAAAATTAAAGTCGAATGAAAGCTAAATGGAATAAGCAGGCATGAATAAATAATATTAATCGATATTTTCCCCAATAAATCTGCTCAAGTGTGCTTTTAAAACTGGATCTCTGGAGAGCCGAGTGGTTTATTCGTATCAATTTTCATTTTGCATGTGATAAAAGGTCACGTGAGATTAATATCATGTTAGTGGAATAAGTAACAAAATTTGAGTACGTAAAAACAAAAAAAAACTCTAAACTGAAAAAAAAATGGTTTGATGTGATTTTAAAGCATTTCTTTACATATTGTTTTTTATAACTTACGGAACTTGTAAAAATATAAGAATCTTATTTTTAAGATTACTATCAATACTATTATCAAGGCAGAATAATATAAGACGTATATATATATTTAACATTAAATGCATAAATCGTGGTAAGGAAGGGAGCTTCTCAGACGCATATTAACTTATTTAAATCTAATATTTTACCTATTATTTAGGACGTTCTTCGTGCTATATCTTTCACACATAAGATCAGTTATATGTTTAATACAATTTTGAAGGGAAGATGACAATTGGGGTCACAAATTAAAACAGAGTTGTTCTAGTCCTATTATTGTGGCACTTCACTTGGAGTCGCGGATTTGTGCGTATTGGTTGTATTTGGCAAAAGTTGACGTTAAGACAAACAGAGCTATTTAAAACTTTTTTATCGGATATATAATAACATCACCTATGTACACTCCTCTTCCATACACAAGCAAATGCTTTAAATGGAAGAGTAGTAATTTAATATAAATGTTAAATAAAATATATTTATAATGTTATAATTAAAATTTTCACAAATAAAAAAAAAAAAAATAAATAAAAAAAAATAAAGGAAATTTTTCCGCCCACATTAAAAAAATCATGCCTCCGAATTTGAATATGGAAACATACAAACTGATTATATTTCTATGTAGCCGATGAATTCAACTATATTTTGTATATTATTCAACATTTGTAGGATTTATAAAAAAATATTATATTATTATTATTTGTAGGATTTATAAAAAATTATTATAAAATTGTTAACTTTTTAAAGAATCTAGAGAATATTTGCCATATTTTGGCAGCAAACCAACCCGTGGTTTTGGAAATAGTGCCATATTGTGGCAAAAAGCGTTCGATTGGTATATATTCGTAATTAAAATTAAATAACTCGTGGTAAGTGTATTTGTAGCATGTTCCAGAGTAGTAGATGTTCTAGTATAATAAATAGTACTAATAAATATTACCACCACTCTGAATCCAAAAGCGGCTTGAACTGCATTACATGTTTTTAGTGACCGAGTCTGAAGAGCCGGGCAGGCACTTCGTAACTGTATAGTTCATCTGAATGGCTCTAGTGCAGTGATAACCAACCTTTGAAGCTGAAGGACCAATTCATTCATGTTCAATTTGTTCGCGCTTCGGAGGAGGTAGGATACCAATAACACGACAACTTTGCAGTCGGTGGTGTCGTCAACCTACTTATATTTTCTAAAACGGCATTTAAAAAATATCTTATACCGCAAAAAGCAATGCGCCGCAGTCGCAAAATATCTCCAAGGCCCAACTATTATGACTATCGATCGGAAAGTTAACATTTTTTCCTATAAACGAGAAGCTTTTAAAATGCATTAAATATAAAATATATACATTATATTAAAATATTTAATTATTTTTTTTTGAAAATCAACAGTTGAATTATATCCATTTTTTACATTTTACCAAAAATAAAACCAATTTATAAATTTTCTCCTTGCGATAATATGTGAACAGAACTAATAACGAGACGGAATTATATAAAACAAAGCCTAAAATAATGTAAGTAATATAATAAGAAAATAAGATGTAATATAAATTTAACAACAGGAAAGTTATTACCTACAATATAAGACAAAAAAAAACTCAATAAAAATAATGTTAAAATCATTGTTGTGTTTGCACCTTTGATTTGCACTCAAAAACAGGATGGGTAATTTTACATTGTCTACTTATGTATATGTTTTTTTATTTTATTTTTTTTATTATACAATACCTCTCTAATTGAGAAAATCTCGTGTTTAGAGAATTATATATATATATTTTTTTTTACAGTGATACCTCACAAGAGTCTCAACTGCTCCCGTCTGGAGCCAGTGAGACTATGGCATCCGCAAGTGGGGTATGTTATGAGGGTGACGGTAAGTGGAGAAGGGAAGGAGACGAGGAAGACGAAGGTGGGGAAGATATTATGTACCTTAAAGCAATGTGAAGTGCAAAAAAGCAAGTCAAAACAAGAGAAATGTTACTGCAATAGGGTCCGAGCCACGAAATACTGAATTGTTAAGAATATTCCATATCCAAGAAAAAGCTAACTATAGACATATTTTCCGCTAAACCCTTGTGTAAAACAGAACTAAACCATTGAAAAATTCTTACCGTAATTTTTTGATATTTTCTTAAGCCAAGTAGGCCGATCGAAAAAGGCTCGAGGGTCGCAAGATGGCTCTAGTGTATAGGTTTGCCCCTCCATTTTCAAAACCGAGGTGGGTTAGCAGTTAGTTTTCTAGCAACGGAGAGTTTCTGAGAGGACTTTAGCCTCCAAGCGGTCCTATACATTCGTTCCTGATTGTAAGAGTTTTTAGTCACATAACAAAGTGTTTTGTTATGTGACGTTATCCTCTCCCCTTATTTTCTCTTTTTTATCGTTTCATACCCCCATTGGGAATGACATAGCTCCAGTGGCTTTGGGTAGTTAAAAAAAAATCATTAAAAAAACTGTGTGAATTAAAAAAAAAATGTTTTTCACAAAACAACGATACCCGTGAGACTGTTAACGGTTATCCCCGAATCACAATTTAAAAAAAAACCTATTCTTATGTACATACTAAATGGGCAGAGACACTTCATCACTTACGAAAGGGCGTTAAGGCTACCTTGTATTTTAGAAAAAAAAACTTTCAGAAAATAATTACTAATTAAATCATATTTCAATTTACATACTAATCTCTCATTTAAAGTAAAGCATGGAAAGTTTTTAAACGTACGATATGATAGCTTCACTTCAATATAAATGAAAATTCGATAAAATATCAAAAGAACATCATTCCCAAAGAAGATGATATAATTGACTACAGTAAGTTTTTGTCTGATATTTTTATCAGATATGTTCATATTTCCTGAATGGCTTTCTTCCAAAATATTTCATTGTATCTTTGCTATCCGTTATTTTATTTTAATTATTTGAGACACAAACGGGATATTTATAGAACATTCTTGTAGATAATAATAAAACATATTATTCAGGGTGTCCGGGGGTAAAGTGCATTAACTTTGGGAGGTGATTCTACAAGATATTTTAAGTAAAAAAGATATATAACTTTTTTCAAAATTCCAACCTTTAGAGGTACTTTTTTGGTAAAAAGATAAAATTAGTACGGCGTGTGCGGCCTGTACTATTAGGTATTTTCCGCTGTTACGATACTCGCCAATTAAAACCAACAAATTTATTGGATAAGTTTGTACCTTAAACTAGGGATTTTTAATAGGTACATCTTTTTATATGGAAAAAAGTGGAATTTCAAAAAAAAATGTTAATCTTTTTTACTCCTGCCATCATGTACAATCACCACCCCAATTTAAAGCACTTTACCCCGGACACCCTAACCTAAATATATAAAAATAAATATTCCTAGACTAAAATGTGTCTGCAGTAATCATACTGGCATATTCACAGAAGCAAAAACATGAAAAATAATGTCGATATTTTTATACATAACCTAAAAACTTAATCACAAAATTTGAAAGACATAATAAGCAGAAAAAATTTAGGAAGTATTTATTAAAAAATATTTTTTTTTTGGTGCATAGATAAATATTTCTAAAAAAAGATATTTCTTGAAACAAGTTATATTATTTAAGAAAATATCTTAGATAGTGTGTGTTTTAGTAAGACCGTTGTATGATCGAGGCATTCTAGACATAGGATTAAAATATTCGGTATTATTGGTAAAAATTTCGTTCCAAAATATGTTAAGATTTCTGATAGATTTGGGCCTGGCATATAACTTGATTTGATTGACTATGTTACTATCTACTCGTCAATCACAATTTACTTATGTTTCATATTTTATCTAGACTTTTTTTTTTTTTACATTAACTCCACACAGGAGGCCCTGAGGAAAATAATTTCCCTCAGGGCCTATGTCATCTTTGAAGATGCTGTGAGGAGGGTCTTTTTGAGGAGAGGAAGGAGTGAACGTGGGTCTTGAAGAGACCCATGTTATAGGAAGGAGGAAACACAGAGGCCGGCAAATCGTTCCACAGCCGAGCTGTTGAACACAAGAACGAGTCGTAGAAGCGTCCCGTTCTCATGTGACAAATGTCAACCGTGTAAATATGTTGGGCGAGCGTCTGGCGTGTTTCCCGACTATGCACCGGTGCCGAGGGGATCAATGAGGCTAGTTCCTCGGAGCATCTTCCATTGAAATACCGGTAGAACAAGGATAGCATTCCTACCCGACGCCTGTGCTCTAAAGATTGCAATCCGTTTGTTAAGACGGGAGAATCTATCAAACGGACCGTCCGTTTCTGCACAGAGTCGAGGGTGTTTTTCAGGTACTTTGGGGCTCCAGACCAGAGGTGGCTGCCAAATTCAACCGTGGCGCGCACTTGCGATTTGTACAGGGTTAGCAGTTGTGTACTATCAAAGTATCTGCGGGCCCTGTACAGTACGCCCAGTTTCTGAGAGGACTTTAGCCTCCAAGCGGTCCTATACATTCGTTCCTGATTGTAAGAGTTTTTAGTCTTAATATTACAAAGTGTTTTGTTATGTGACGTTATCCTCTCCCCTTATTTTCTCTTTTTTATCGTTTCATACCCCCATTGGGAATGACATAGCTCCAGTGGCTTTGGGTAGTTAAAAAAAAAATCATTAAAAAAACTGTGTGAATTAAAAAAAAAATGTTTTTCACAAAACAACGATACCCGTGAGACTGTTAACGGTTATCCCCGAATCACAATTTAAAAAAAACCTATTCGTATGTACATACTAAATGGGCAGAGACACTTCATCACTTACGAAAGGGCGTTAAGGCTACCTTGTATTTTAGAAAAAAAAACTTTCAGAAAATAATTACTTTTTATAATTACTAATTAAATCATATTTCAATTTACATACTAATCTCTCATTTAAAGTAAAGCATGGAAAGTTTTTAAACGTACGATATGATAGCTTCACTTCAATATAAATGAAAATTCGATAAAATATCAAAAGAACATCATTCCCAAAGAAGATGATATAATTGACTACAGTAAGTTTTTGTCTGATATTTTTATCAGATATGTTCATATTTCCTGAATGGCTTTCTTCCAAAATATTTCATTGTATCTTTGCTATCCGTTATTTTATTTTATTTATTTGAGACACAAACGGGATATTTATAGAACATTCTTGTAGATAATAATAAAACATATTATTCAGGGTGTCCGGGGGTAAAGTGCATTAACTTTGGGAGGTGATTCTACAAGATATTTTAAGTAAAAAAGATATATAACTTTTTTCAAAATTCCAACCTTTAGAGGTACTTTTTTGGTAAAAAGATAAAATTAGTTCGGCGTGTGCGGCCTGCACTATTAGGTATTTTCCGCTGTTACGATACGCGCCAATTAAAACCAACAAATTTATTAAGTAAGTTTGTACCTTAAACTAGGGATTTTTAATAGGTACATCTTTTTATATGGAAAAAAGTGGAATTTCAAAAAAAATGTTAATCTTTTTTACTCCTGCCATCATGTACAATCACCACCCCAATTTAAAGCACTTTACCCCGGACACCCTAACCTAAATATATAAAAATAAATATTCCTAGACTAAAATGTGTCTGCAGTAATCATACTGGCATATTCACAGAAGCAAAAACATGAAAAATAATGTCGATATTTTTATACATAACCTAAAAACTTAATCACAAAATTTGAAAGACATAATAAGCAGAAAAAAATTAGGAAGTATTTATTAAAAAATAAATTTTTTTTGGTGCATAGATAAATATTTCTAAAAAAAGATATTTCTTGAAACAAGTTATATTATTTACGAAAATATCTTAGATAGTGTGTGTTTTAGTAAGACCGTTGTATGATCGAGGCATTCTAGACATAGGATTAAAATATTCGGTATTATTGGTAAAAATTTCGTTCCAAAATATGTTAAGATTTCTGATAGATTTGGGCCTGGCATATAACTTGATTTGATTGACTATGTTACTATCTACTCGTCAATCACAATTTACTTATGTTTCATATTTTATCTAGACTTTTTTTTTTTTTACATTAACTCCACACAGGAGGCCCTGAGGAAAATAATTTCCCTCAGGGCCTATGTCACCTTTGAAGATGCTGTGAGGAGGGTCTTTTTGAGGAGAGGAAGGAGTGAACGTGGGTCTTGAAGAGACCCATGGTATAGGAAGGAGGAAACACAGAGGCCGGCAAATCGTTCCACAGCCGAGCTGTTGAACACAAGAACGAGTCGTAGAAGCGTCCCGTTCTCATGTGACAAATGTCAACCGTGTAAATATGTTGGGCGAGCGTTTGGCGTGTTTCCCGACTATGCACCGGTGCCGAGGGGATCAATGAGGCTAGTTCCTCGGAGCATCTTCCATTGAAATACCGGTAGAACAAGGATAGCATTCCTACCCGACGCCTGTGCCCTAAAGATTGCAATCCGTTTGTTAAGACGGGAGAATCTATCAAACGGACCGTCCGTTTCTGCACAGAGTCGAGGGTGTTTTTCAGGTACTTTGGGGCTCCAGACCAGAGGTGGCTGCCAAATTCAACCGTGGGGCGCACTTGCGATTTGTACAGGGTTAGCAGTTGTGTACTATCAAAGTATCTGCGGGCCCTGAACAGTACGCCCAGTTTCTGAGAGGCTAATTTAACTCTGGCCTCGATAGAGCCCCCATATCTGAGCTGGTCACTTATCAGAGGATTAATTTTCTAATCCATGAGATTAACTTAGAATTTAAAGAATTGTTCAAATTCTGTGAAACAATCCGTCCTCAGTGTACGTATACAATTGATTATAATTTATTTAAGAACTCTGCATTAGAATATTTTTCCGCCCTCTTATTTGTTGTGTATTCAGTAAAAAATATTTTTCAAAAATAGCCGAAAGTATTCAACGTAATTCTATTTTTTTGACTAAATTTATAACACGAAGCCACAACAATAAATATTCCGGTGAATATCCGAAAGTCGAGGAAGGGTTGGAAAAAATTGCGGAAGGGAAAAACGAACGAGGCATAAACTAACCCTTTATTTATTATCCCTTACACCTGCCTAGGTAGGGTAGGCAGGGCAGGTGAAGCGGGTAGGACCAGGGATTCAGGGTATTTGGCTGGGAGGTCCTCAACCATTGCGAGATTCGCGAATTGTGAATACAGATTAGGTAATACGCAATTGGCATATACTCGAGAGTGCGGCGAAAGCTTAATATTTTTTTTATCCTTTCCAAGCTCGATTTGATTAAAATGAGAGATTTAATAACTGTTTTGAGAATATTTATTTCGATAAGAGAAGATGGTTATTCCGGTTCATTTTTTTTCCAAAACTCACACTCGAAAACGCCATCTACTGATTTAAAATTTTTCCTCTATCAATCCAGTAAGCATCAATAATGAGTATCAAAACGAGATGAGGGGACCGTATTTATTTACGGGAATGTGGACAAGGACTGCATTTATTTTTCATCTTGTTAGTGAAATAACCACAGAGCTCCTTCAAGGACGTTTTAATCATTTAATGGTTAACATTCTTATATTGATATTGGTTAATAATGCTGTGCTATCGAATATTTTTTTATCGTTTAGCGATATTGAAAGATTTTGAATAACGACAAAGTTTAAATTTTATCTGAAGTCAGTGGGTCTATCTATGGCATACACAAATTGGGGTATGTGGAAAGGTGAAGGGAGTGAGGATAGGATAATATAAGGTGATGCGAAGAGAAACGTTAGGTTAGGTTAGTACTTAGAAGGTACCCGGCGATTCAGATCTAAATACGGTAAAGTCATTTCGAACAACGTGGCAATTATGAATAATGAGAGAATCTACCACTCTGAAATGTGCCATGATAATATATAAGTACGCTATGATAATATACATTATTTTTTCTCTTCGCTTATCCTGTTTCTTATAAGTACAAAATTGTATATTTAACTAAAGCTTCTATGAGGAATTCAATCTTAACACTTTTTTCCTTCTATAAATAATTTGTTATATAATTAAACATTGTAATATGAAATTATGTTATCAACTAAACATTGTAATATGAAATTATGTTATGATCTAAATTTGTCATTTGACTGGCCTAAAACAGGATCCATTCCTAGTTGGCTAGTCAAAATTTCCGCATATGTTATTGTATAATCTTATGTGAAATAAATTTATTATTTATTATTATTATTAATTGTATTCCCTTAAAAAATTTGAAGAATTTTGTCGGAGGCTAAAATCCAAATAAATGGAATATTTGTTAACGTATCCGAAAGTTAAAAACTGCATTTGAAAGGCGATAAAATGGGCTTTGAAATGTTATTATTAAAAATAACCATGTAATTTTTTAAATATAAAAATTTCGGATGAAAATAATGAAAGTTTTAAAAATGGCTCACTTTACGTTTTTTCCAAGTAAAATTACTGATAATGAAAAAAAAATATATATATATATATACTTCAATATACTAATGAATTATAAACGTTACAATCACCTCATTTTATTGTCGCTTCATGAAAAAAAAATCTAAAAAAATTCACAACGTTTCATAATTTTTTTTTTCAAATTTTGATCGGAAACTTTTCTTCTATGGAGTTGTACATTATATTTTTTATGGTTATCTTTTAGATTTGAATATATAGCGTGTTGTATTTTCTTCCCAATACCGTTTAGATCATACTTCTCATTATAATAGTAAGGGAGAAACAACGATTTTTATGAGACCTAAGTGAGCTGGCACAAATATGGTTAAAGTGCAAAATAAAACAAAAATAAAATAACACTTATTTACTCACGCCGAGATTCGTAATTGAGGATCTTAATCGCTCAACCGCGGATATCTTTACGAAAACGTAACTTAGAAATATTTAATGATAGAAGAATCTGTAAATAAAAATTTAACTTAAAAATCCATAAAAAACTTGAGATAAAGGTCTTTTGAGAATCTGTGCGAGTTGCTGCGAAAGTTAATGTAGTGCGGTTGATCCTCAACTAGAATAAATCCCGCGTCAGAACCAAGTAGGCCGAGCTGACCGGAAAAACTGTTTTTCCGGTTGAAAAAGGAAAGCATTCGATAAATCACCTTTTAAGTGTACCCACAGAATAAGGGATGTTATAATTTTCCACGGCAAAAATGCTTACATTTTGGAAAATAAATAATTGCTTAGAAAAACACCATAAAATACCGTCAAAATTTTTGCCAAATTTTTTTTTGAAACATTCTTGTTTTTTATGTTTCTTTTGCTCAAAGGCGAGTAATACAAATATTTTAATGATTATTTTAAAACTAGTTTTTTAATCCGGCTTTGCAAAGCTCTCACAAAGAATTTCTGCCCACGTGTTTTTTAAATGCTCAAAACGTTTGGACTTCGTATGATTATTATTTATCTTTTCTTTGTTAGGTAGTGTTATTACTATTTTAAATGATCAGATTTTACAGTCTACAATTATATAAATGGTTGGGCATTTAAACAGCTACACTTACATATATATATATCTATACAAACCCATACACATACTTGAACTGCTGTACTTGTAGCTAGATTGTCACATTTCCTTCCTACCCTTCCCTATAAACATTTTTCACTTTTTCCTGTTACCCACATCAGTCAATAATCGAACCTCTTACCGCAAACACCTCTGCATTTTAATTTCGCATCCGCATCCGCTCTTCAGCTACCCACCGCTTTAAGAAGAAATATTAACACAGTGCAAAGTTAAAACCGGCCAAAAGAAGAAAGTTCTACAAATCCCGCAGTGAGTAATTGTCTCCTTTCCTTATATGCTTACTTCTACTTGTGCAGTGGTCAAAACATACACATTCCAAGGTCATTCGTTTACAAAAATAACACAAAACACGCATCAATTATATTATTTCAAAATGTAAGCTAGTGTGACTGTTAAAAAACTGTACTTACTGTGATGACAAAATATAAAAAAGGAATAAAAAATAATGTCTAGATATCTAATAGATATTTTTTTGGCCCTAATACCTAGTATTATCCATTCAACGCTTACAAACGTTCGTACGAATACACGTCTTAAATTAAAGATAAAATCTTTGGAGGGTGATTGCGTGACTCCTATGATGAGGTGATGATTGGGCCTCCGGTTGGAAGAGGAGATACCGGTGTGTCGTGATATCTCCGCGTGCTGTAGGTCGGGATAATAAATGCGAGAATGATGATTGTTGATGATAAGATGAATGTATTTACAATATTTACATTGTGCACTATTTACAAATGAAGAGTATTTACAAATTGCGTAAGTTATATTATCCCGACCGAACCGCAGATTGCGTAGTTGTGTTACTCGGTCGCTTGCTGCGCGAGCACTGCGTTGAGTGAAGACTGTGTGAGAACGACTGCCTACTTGGATTGCTCAAGTCCTTATATAGGCTGGGACAAAGGTACTCGGAAGGTAGGTCAAACATGCACACGCGAGAAGTTTCTCGATATGGCTAGGCAGCGCTGTGTGTAATGTACCGCAGAACCGAGCTCTTTCCAGAAGGTGGTCAACAACAAAAAGGTATGTGCAGCGGAGCGCCGGACAGTGCCAATTAGTGCGGCGTAGATATCGATAGGTAAGCCGCTACAAATCTATAATATTAATTTTAAATTTATCTTTTTATGAATAAAACTACTAAATTCTTCTATGTTGTGGTTTTATTGAACTTGGTTTGCGGTTCATGCTGAAATCGTATCAGTATTTTGTAATGAAAGTAGATATTTTGATAAATATTTTTTCCCATAAATATTTAATTCCCAGAAGTATTAAATCAAAGGTAATATATAGGAGACATAAATGACAAATGAAAATATTTTACTGATCGGCAACTAATACTACCACATTTTTAGTTATGATTCGATTTAGCTTCCTGCGTGATGTTCTATCAAGGACAAACAAAAATCTTTATATAAAAATCTCGCGTCACGATGTTCGTCCTAGATAAACTCCGAAACTACTTAACCGATTTTGATGAAATTTGGCTTACTATATGTAATTTGGTCCATCTTAACAGATAAGATAGTTTTTTATCTCGATTATTGACCTCAATATTTATTATTGCGAATTAAATGTTTGTTATGGGATAATGATTTAAAATTATTTGTAAGTTCCAAAAGTTTCTGACAGATGGCAGTGTAAGTTAATTTATTGACACAACACTTGCTTATCTAGATTAGGTAACTATCCAGTAGATGGCTTTGAGTTTTGTTAGCCACAGCAACAACTATTTGAAAATTATATTAAAAATCTAGAAATTTCTGTCAAAAAGAGTCACATTCGTGACAAAATAGACCCACATTAAAAAAAAAATATATATATATACATTTTTTTTAAATATATGAACTGTAACATATATAGTTCAAAAAACGGCAAAATAAAATGATAACGTTCGCAACTGGGACTCGAATCCAGGATCTCTTGTCTAGCCGGGACAAATGCCTTAACAACCCGATCATTTAGCACGTCTCATTTTTAAGTAATTTTATTTTATATAGTCTTCGTCTTTTTCATATTTTCGTTTAGATTTATTAGTAGTATCTACTTCTCATTCAATGATATTTACATTGATGGATATAACCTTATCAATGTAATATATCATTAAAGGTCAAAAATTATTAAAAAACAAAGTTATTCCGAGTTAAATTGATTCTTTTTCTATTATGTCGAAATAGGCACTTAACTCAAAAAAATTATACCTATTGACAATTTTTCGTTTTGTTATTTTAAATCTACACAATTTATTGACGATTGTTGATTTTTAATATCGCGTATAGTAAATAACTTTTAATTTCAATATAAGGTCCCAAATGAATGTTGGTTATAGGATTTAGCTTTTCCCCGCATTATTTGAAAGTCCCTTTTCGAAAAAGTTTTTCCCGCATTTCCGTTCGTGTCGCGGTATTTGAACTGTCATGTTAACTTAACGAATGGTCAACAGGGTTAAGCAGAAAAACAAACAGAAAAAATCTACATATTGAGAACATGTTACTGGAAATTTTGTAAACCTCGTGCCTTAATAAAGATTTCAAAAATAATTCTGAAAAGCCGTAAATTACTAGCCTAATTACCAAAATAGCTCCAATGTGACCTTGTTAGTCTCTCTCTCTGGTTGAATCCTGGGATTGGTTTGCAGCAATTTCCTTTATTTTTTTCTTCCATTCTTCCCTGTCTTGTGCGGCTCTTTTGAGGTCTGCATATGATGAGCAGCGCATGTCCACCAGTAGGTCCTCCAGGTACTCTCGGCGTGGGCGTCCCCTAGAGTTTGTCCCCTCGGTCATACCCTCCATTATGGCATGCAAGAGGCCTTCTTGTCGTATTATATGACCGATCCATCTTGCACGCCTTTCGGACAAGGTTCTGAGCAGGTGCCTTCCTCCTTCGATTCTTTGGAGAACCTCCTCATTTGTAATGTGGTCTCTCCAGGAAATTCCTAATATTCTTCTATAGGACCACATCTCAAAAGCCTCTAGTCTCCGTTTATCTCTTTCGGATAGGCACCATGTTTCGCAGCCGTACATCAAGATACTCCATACATAGGTCTTGATGAGGAGTATTCTCAGTTTTAGGTCTATATTATTTCTTGTTAGTATTGAAGTGAAAATGTATTTGAAACAACATTTTTATTTTTAATGATCGAAATATGAGTTTCAAATTAAATGAACTAGAAAACCTCTTATGATAATAATATGGCTGGTTAGCGGTGTTTATTATCAATAGGTAATAATTATACCTAGATATATTTTTAATGAACACATATTATGTATCTACTGTTTAGAATAATACAGTAGCACAGTGAAATCGATAACTTTACAATAACGTATCGATAGGCTTAACTTCCGATGATTTTATATCAATGTCCCGAGCACGGTTTTACCGTTGGCAGCCAAACCGATATTGATGGGGAATAAATAATAAATAGATATACGCTGGCAACATTGAAGATACTTTGTATGAATTGATACTACGAAATGTCAAACGCCAAACAATAACATGTTTGTACAAATATTAATTAATTGCCAATGTTGAATATGAAATACTTACCTAAATATGCATTGATAGTCCGCATTTACTTTTTAACGATTAATGGGAGTTAATTAGTTAATCAGGTCTTTAGTCATATTTCAACTACTTGAGTTTCTTAAAGATTGAACTGAATAAATTTGTCAAGTCTTAGATGAATTATTTTAGTCTTTAGATCGCCTATACGACTTTATTTAATTCTAAGAGATTCCTTAGTTGAACTTCGTTAATTAATTAATAAGTCAGTAATTTTGCATAACGAACGACATTACCGATAACTTAAGTGATACTATGAAGGTCGCGCTAATATTTATCAATCGTTGTTCGGAATATTAACTTTTGACCGTGCTCGCAAACATTGATAACTGGCCATAAATGACGGATTTGATCAATATCGTATTGATATAGTGTTTTATTGGTCACAAGCATTGTAAAATTTTTATTATGATTTTTTTTATACGAAAAAACATTATTATTAAATAAATGTATTCAGTTTTATCCGATATAATGAATTTGAAACCAAAAAAATAGCATTTACTTACAGAAAATACACAATGTTGACGTTTGACAAGTCATTTGACAGAATTAATCTTTCTGTATGTGGAATTTTGAACAAAGATAATATTTTCCTGCCAATTACATTAGTTTTTAAAATATGCACAAAAGCATACCATATTAAAATTTCAAGTATTATTCTAAGTCGGCCGTGCTGGTGGGTTGCCGTACAGTTTTGTTTCTTTCAAAAGATATATTTTTTATAACAGTTTCATCTGTGTTATTGAGTGCATTATATTTGAACAAAGTTACTTATGCACGGAAACATCACTTTTATGGGGGGGTAAAAGAGCTTTACAAGAGTACAGTCTTATGTATGGACTACTCACCATACCTAGGGAAACTTCTTATAACTGAAAACCACGTTCAGGTTCAGTGAACATTGTTCGCTCTTGTGCGAAGTGCTCTGGATGTTATAGTGTCCAATATGTTTGCTGCTGAGGTGTGTCTTTAGGTGCTCATGGATTTAACTTGTTTTATTGTTATCTAGGTGTGTATATAATGTAATTATTAAACTATTTAAAAAATACAAAAACATATTTATTTATTTAAATACATGATTCATTGAAAGTACATGCAGTTTACTGTGATATTTCACCATCCATGCTAGGGAACCCTGTTTTAATTTAATTATTTTCTTATAATGTGTCGAAAATAGTTAGTACGAAAATATTAATAATTTTTAATGCAAAATAATGTGGATTTGGTATAAAAATCTGTCAGCGTTGCAATATTTTAGATGCTTTAAATAAATACTGCAAGAAGTACGATTCTTGGTCATTGAGAGGCATGTTTTTTATTGTTTCTATTAGCATTCTTATACGCACAGGGATATACAATAAGTATTGGATATAATAGAATTACTTTAAAGTTCAAAATCGACTACTTATGAACCCCTTTCCGGTTATGGTTTTACTGCATAATGTGGAAAATTATTTACGTTTAAATAATTGTGCTTGATTTTCTCAAAATAAAATAAAACACACTTTTAGGAGATTTTTTAATTACATAAATCAAAACAGGCTGCTGGTGTTTAAATTTAAAAATTTTCACCATTTACGTAAGAAGTGTTATTGTTAACGGCCTGATTTTAAATGTTACACGGCCTGGTGCCATTTCCTTAACAAAAAAAACATAGATAAAAGTGGCAATCGCAGCAATTAAGTAATCAATACACAAATGTTTTTCAAATCAATATTTTGTAGTTCATAAATTTTAAATCTTTACATTCAAAATGTTTAACAAATTGTATTGGTTATTTTACAATATCGAAAATCACTAAGCTTTGGCTATAATTTTAAAATAATTAATATTCAAGGGTATTATTTTACATAGAGTTAAATTCCATGCCACTAATCCTTATTTGATTTCTGGATGGCAACAAACCACGATGAATGTCAACTGGGTGAAGGGTGTTATAAACCTCAGCAATTTAAATATTAAATTACTTCATGCGATTCTATTACAAGCGAAATATAAAATCATCTATGTTCAACGTAATTCGAAAAATTCCCGACAAATTTTTCTATTATTTTATTTTACTGGATGTGAAAATGATCTATTTCACATTTTTTGTCCTGTAATTTGGTAAAACCCTTTGCCAAAAAATGAAAACTTTACAGCAGACGATAACAACAAATATTTAAATATTCGTAAAACAAATTAAAAATCTTGAAGTTTATATGAAAAATTTTGATGTTAAATATATATTTCAATTTATTCAATTTATGGTTGTGGGATATTTTTGAAAGATACGATTTTGAGTTTGAATATTGGTTTTAATGCGTGTGTTTTTCTGAACAAAAATGACTGTGTGGGATGGAAAACAGATCAGTGTAAAAATAAACCTAAATTTCAAGAGAGTGAGAATGTTGTGTTTTGAAAGTGAACTTTATCCTTTATGATAGTTTTGTTTTGGTCAGACGGGGACTGTACGGTTTTGTTTTCCTTTATGAATTGACAGCTGTTAGTGACAGATATTTCTTTAGAAAATGGCATCCCACATTAATAAGAAGAGACCTAATGCTTTATGGTGGACTATGAAAGTAGGTACCAAACCTTCTATTATCTTCCGCGAACTGAACTTTTTATATAAAAAAGATTCCAAAGAATAAATAGAGGTACTCGTTTTTCAGAAAGAAATGGAATATTTGAGGTCCGTAAATATAAAATACGGATTAAAAAAGGTCCGTATATAAAAAGGTTGGTGATAACTAATAACAAATAAAGCCTTTTAATTTACAATAACAGTTGAAAAATAAAAATTTCACGCACTCAAAACTGGTGAATATTTTTATCGATTAGGTATAATTGATAAGAATGTTTAGAATGTTAATGAATTGAAATTGTTAAGAATGTTATCCGTAAAATGTGGACTGCATGACCATCTTAGATCATACGACGTACGTCGTGATTACTTCAAGATTGATACACTTAAAACTAGAAGGCAATTGGCTGATCTAATATGTTTACATAAAATTATTTACGGCCATCATGATATTACACTATGTCTTAGCAAAATTGAAATACACGCCCAATTCCCATTGTTTAAGACGCCATAACACTTTTCACCTGAAAACATTTAAAAATAAAATCGCCTACTTTAGCCGTCTGACCCAGATGTGCCGAGTATATAACAAGATAGAGTGTGCTGAAGTAGATAATATATTCGTCGATAATTTGTACGGGTTCAGAAAAAAAGTTATGGCGCTGTTAAAAAATATGTTAAACTAAGTATATTGTGTCAATTGTCTCTCTATGCATGCCTCTCGTGTTTCTTATGTCCCTTGCCTCTCATTGTAATATGTGTTACTTGCGTGAGCTTTGTATATATTATTTTGTATACTTTTTATTTGTGATGTTTCTGTTTTTTTTAATTGTATGTATCTGTATTTAATTGTATGTAATTGTATTTTAACTGAGTTTTTGTATAACTGGTTTGTTCTCACGCAAGTGTGAACATCTGTAAAAACCCAGTATAAATAAATAAATAAATTCCCTAACTATTTACGAAATAACTATCACGCCGCTTTTTAGGCTTGCGCAGGCAGAGAGCATTGACTTCCATACAACTGTGTCTCAAAACGCACCCCTTATTTCATTCACATTTTTAATATATCACCATCTCATACATTTTATTCCATTCTTCTGACTTTCGATATGATCCGACAAAAATATTCGATTTCTGGAACGTTCCAAGTTATACCCCTAGTATCCCCGACTTCTTCTACCATACCAAAGTAAGGTAATGATTATGTTTTAAACTCGGATTCTTCCTCTTACCTGGCAGTTACTCTAACCCACAAGTCGTTCTTCTGACATGCGTGATCCCCCAATTCGCATATGCATGGCAATTATTTCTAGAATATTTGATACCTTACAATGTCATCCCAAGTATTACTTCCTTCCATGAGGGAAAACACTGATTGCAAATAACGAAGGTAATAACGTAATTTAACATCATGTAGCGGTAATATTAGATTTGGCGTAATTCTTGATATAAACTACGAAGTACCTACTTAGGGGAAGTAATTTCGTATGACGATGATGTGAAGGGGTACTTATTTATTTAATATTTTTCCCGGCTGTAGAAAATTGTTTCGGGGGAGGAAAATGAAAACGTAGTCGGAAATTATTCCTTGGTTAATAAAATGCACGTTTCAAAAGTAACTTATTTATTTATATAAGTAATACGCCATTAACTACTGAAATTAGATTTTTTTCGATTTTAGTATTTTTTATAAATTTTTTTTTTTTTAAAGATATTTGTTTTCAAATGTTGCATAACGAGGATTGCTAGAACGGATTTTCAAAATAAAATGTTAAAAAAATCACCCGCGAAAGAAGCGATGAAATGGGATGTGATTATAAAAAATATCTTTCCACTGTCTAATTCTTTTTATTGCAATTTAAAGGCGTGGGCTGCAAATTGTTTCTAACTTTTCGGCTAACTTTTTCCTTTAACACTTTCACTTAGTCACTGTTTTATTATATTCAATGATTTATTATCAGTAAACATGTAATAATTTACTTAGCAGTGAAGGGAGGAAAGGGAAGTATTAATATTTTGTAGTTTTGAGTTCATTAATTTTTCAGTTTTTCTATGTAAAATGTACAATTAGTTTGATTCTCCTGGAATATTTCTGAAATAGAAATAAATAGGCCAACACGCCACATCTAATACTCTAAGTACTACCTGAAATAATTATAATCATCATTAAGAACTGTCCGTCTTTATGTGAACAAATGTGTTCCTTAGTTTTTCGTGTCCAGATCCATCTATCAATGTCTATAATTGAAGAATACACCAGTTTACCTTCAAATTAGAATTCACAGGAATTTTGGAGTCTTTGTCGTCATCAGAAATCCCAGTACAACCCACAGAGGGTCTTGACCACCTCCAGAAACCCTTCAACTAAAGGTTTCATATTCTCTTTCTCAAGTTCTTCAAATCCAAGAATGTGTTATTGGCCTCAACGTTTAGGCCTTCAAAAAGGCTTATTACGAATAAAATCTCTTTGGTGGTCAGACATCGTCCGTCCTTGCTAAACTCCATTCCAAATTTATAATCCTTGTTAAGAAAGGCTCTTTCCAGATATTATTTTTTATAAGGCTTTAACAAACTTTCTAAAAAAAAAAACCAATACATTTTAGATCATTCCCCATCGTTATACTTCCCGTAAGTTGTTTTACCTTACTCCGGGTGACATACAATGTTCTTAACATAAAAAAGACATAAAATTGTGATAACAAAGCATTATAAGAACACCGTTAACAGGTTTTATCTCCGTTTTACATCATGTCAGATGTGTTATGATAAGCATTAAAATAAAATGACGGGAATAAGTTTGATAGGCACGTATGGGGGACGGAGGTGCTTTATTGGGGCGGAGTGCTCATACGCAATACTAAATTCAATGATAAAGAATTTACTAGACAATCCCTGCACAGCCAGAAATTTAACGAGCTAATGGCAGGAGTATTATGCCTCTATTGATGTTTTTAGATGGATATATGTAGGTTTTAAAATAAATATATATTAGGTCCTTACATATGAAATTGGCGTTTTGCCGTACTGGCAACTTTGATCTCAAATATCTTCTCTTTGGTTGGGAATTACAAATTCAATTTTATACAGCTATTTACTCATGTATTTGTGTTTCGAAAATTATAATTAATTTATATTAAAGTTACTTGTGAGCGTTTGGTGACGCAAAGAAAAAAAAATTAAGGAAAAACAAATGAATTATAATTTTCGAAACACAAATACATGAGTAAATAGCTGTATAACTTTGAATTTGGAATTCCTAACCAAAGAGAAGATATTTGAAATCAAAGTTGCCAGTACGGCAAAACGCCAATTTCATATGTAAGGACGTAATATTTTCGATCAACTGCAAAAAAATATATGATATTGAAATAGATGGAAGGAGAAGTTGGGTACGTAATAGAAAAACTTTTTTTTTAAATGAACAACAACTCATTTAGGCAAGTTCTTGCGAAATTTAAAAAAAAAATATGTGCGGTAAATATATAAACAAAATGCCTTAATAATTTCCTAATAATTTTCGTCCAATAATTTCATTAATTTATTATTTATTGTTATCAAGTTTTATTATTTATGTATTATTATTTAATTGATAAAAACAGTTTATTTTTAAACAAGTTCTGCTGTGCAATTATTATTACGCGTGACAGCTGTTTCGCCTTCTGAAGGCATTATCAAACTGTGGGGGGCCCACTTACAGACAATACATTTATACTATTTCTAGACAGGTATTTTTATTTCAATTCTTCAACTAATACCCTTATTTATAACCCCAAGTAAAGTTTCTCCAATTGATGTATTGTTTAAATTTGAATTAAGGTCGTTATGTTAGTTATTCCCAAATTATGATTATTTTAATAGCATATAATTGGGTATTTCAATGCACTCATTTGCACTAGGCTTGAACATGTCTAAGGGCGAAGGAATTATATTTCTTTGTTCATTTATCAAAATAGCTTTCGGATTATTGGAATTTTTGTTAATTTCCAACTGTTCTAAAATATTTAATTTACGGCCTTTATTTTGTACGTGTAACGGAGTTGGTTAATTATTATCACTAAGTAAATGATTTTTATTTATGTGATGTTTGGCAAATTGTGACTGTATTTTATTATTTATACACATTTATACACATTTGTTCACTTTAGTTGTAGGTATAATATGAATATTGCACATTTACTATTATTTATGTATTGTTATTACTGCTATTATGTAGTGAAAATAAAGTTTATAATACATTATGTTTTGAAATTTAGCTGGTTATTAGTATATTAGTTACATTTAAATTGTTATTTATTTGTGTTCTTACATCTTGTATTATTTTTTATCTAATATTTACAATATTCTATTTTATGTAAAAATGTCAGCCCATGGGTATAGGAAGGACCCTTTGAATTTTTTAACTTTATTATTATTATTATTACAATTTTAAGGTATGTGAAAATCTGTAATTGGATTTTATTTTTATTATTACGTTCTTTGTAAATAGATGTAAATAATCTGTTGATTTTCCTAAATAAATTATTATTTTTAAAAGATCGCATGTGTTCTTTGAACCTAGTATTAAAGGGCCGGCCAGTTTGTCCAACATAAACAGCGTTGCATTCATCACACTCAATAATATTCATTGCCTATCGTAACCATTTCGAAATAGTAAACTTGCAACAACTATTTGCATATCACTTCGACCCTTTGGAATAACAAGGTTCCATCTGTTGCTTTAACGTCATGCGATAATGAACTCTAAGGTACCTCACCATAGATCCCATAACCGCGTGACGTTTCCGCAACGGATGGAACCTTGTTATTCCAAAGGGTCGACTTTTAGAGTGATTTCTATTCTTTATTCAGGTATTATTTTTAAGTGTAATTTGTAGATCTCCACTTTAAATTTATGTTTTTTCTATCATTAATAATAAATACCTATCCAAATGTATTAAAATATAATAAAAGTTTTTTTGAAGTTCGGTTATGTATTATTTTTACGCGTGGACACCCTATTCGCCTTCTGAAAGCATTATTAATCTTGTCAAACTATCAGTTTGTCATAACAAAAATATTTCTGTTAATATACACGCAAAACGCTAAATTCAAAACAAAAAGGACCTCGTCTGCAAAATAAGGGGAAAAATAGAGGGGGAATAAAATACTTCATTTCAGTGGTTTTGGGTGAATGTCCGAAAACTTAATCGTCTCATGTGTGCTTTAAATACCTGAAAATTTTAAATGATGAGTTTAAAGAACTTAAAAAACATATAAAAGTCTTTAAAGAGTAAACTCTAAAATTCGGATTGTTTCACAAAAACTGATTACTTCATTAAAATTGAAATTTAAAATTCAACGTCTGTGAAAGTGGTATTCAGGTTCTGTTACTATCGAAGTACTAGAATCAACCGACCCATGATGAAATAATAACAGAACTTGAATATTAACTTAGAAATTTCGATGAATTATAAAAAAATTGTGAAACAACCCACGAAAGAATCCAAAAATGCAACTAGTCCATTGATAAGTTATCTTTTTATTTTTTTTTTTTAAAGAAAGACAAACATTCCCGGGTTACGAATAACCCAACAACATTTGAAAATCTCCTACCACCACCACACTAAGCGGAAGATGTTGCTTGTGTTGTGATGGAGGACTTAGCCAGCCGAGGAATCGAACACGGAACGCCTGGGTGGAACCCAAACGCTATGCCCACTCAACCACTGACCGGTTGCATAACATAGTGTAATGAAAGGGGAAGGCCAGTAGATGCAAAGTAATGTTAAGGGAATATGGAAATAAAGCTATTTAAAATGAAATTTAAATAAAATAAGGCATTTTCGTTTTGTAATCTAGTTTTTATAATATCAAAGCTACCCAATTCGGGCACATTTTGGGCGAGTTGGGTAGGTAGGAGGTGGGGTAGTTGGGGTGCCGTGGGGCAGTCATTTGGGGCCAAATGGGCCCATTAATAACTCGGCGGGCCTCTGATGGAGGAACATCTTGACGGATGGACTTTTTTGAGTAAGTGAATATAATTTTTTATTTGATTTGAGACGTGGCACGGAAAGGTTGGTATTTTCTAACGCGCAGTCTACCGAAGTGAGCTTTTCACGAGCGCGATTAATAATAGGCGCACACATAATGGCCATTTCCTTTTCGAGCAACGCAATGTTTCGATTCTGAATGGTGGTCTTTCACCAAGGCGATACAGAGAGTATCCACAACTCTTTTTTCTTGTTTTCATTTCTACTTTCGTGCGTAGAAGTCTCAAATAGATAACAAAGAATTAACTTAATTAATTAAATTAGAAAAAAATAACTTCAAAAATTCACTAACATTCATTATAACTAGCAGTGAAAAACCCGCTCCGCTTTGCCCAGTTTAAGTGTTGGTGACTATTTATAAGGCAATCACCCTTTTAACTACTATTGACACTACAGAATAATTATATTTAATAGGTAGATATTCTTACATTAAGACCATGAATAATGAGAGGAACACTCTTCACCCCAACATAAATCTTCTTATTACTGTATGAAAGCGAAAAATGTTTCTTCTTCTTCATACCTTTTTCCTTAAATATAGTATTGTAGATAGCACCGCATACGTTTGCAAATCGCATGTGAGCGAGTGATAAGTATGTACCGTATTAATTAATATACTTCGATGATGATATCAAATTTAATTCCAAGGGAAAAAATAATAATATGAAAACTTCACAAGTATTTTACCTCTAGCGCCACTTCCGTTTGCAAAACGCGTGTAAGCGAGTGCTAAGTGTGTACATTAAGGCAACAGCTCCACGGAAAAATGCACGTTCACGGACGGCCCAGAACGGATCCCATTCAGTGTGGCGTTGGAGATTTACTCGGAGTCGGGTTCCTTAATTTAAATGCTGTCCTTGTTGATGAACTTGCATCATTAATCCCTTCGGCACCGATGTGCAGTCGAGAAAAATGCCAAATGTGTGCTTAACACCTGTATACTGACCGGTCAGTGGTTGAGTGGGCATAGCGCTTGGGTCCCACCCAGGCGTTCCGTGTTCGATTCCTCGGCTGGCTAAGTCCTCCATCACAACACAAGCAACATCTTCCGCTTAGTGTGGTGGTAGTAGGAGATTTTCAAATGTTGTTGGGTTATTCGTAATCCGGGAATGTTTGTCTTTCTTTTTAAAAAAAAAATTAAAAAAAAAAAAAAAAAAAATACGGTTGACATTTTGTCACCCAAGAACGGGTCGTTTCTCAACAGCTCGGCTGTGGAACGATTTGCCGGCTTCTCTACCTCTGTCTCCCCCCTCTTATAACTTAAGTCTATTCAAGATACTTGCATCCAATATGACACTTGGGGAAAATTATTTTTCTCAGAGGTAGGTAGAGTTTACAGCAGGCCTGGCCAACCCAATTGACGACCTAAATGTTTCAAGTGCCGCACAGAGTGGGGTGGGGAGGGGGGGGGGGGGGGGGGGGGGTGCTCAACTGATTAAAAATATATAAAATTATTTTTTATGACTTTTTAGTTCAGATTTTTGTTAGCAAGTTAAAAAGGCAATTATTTTGTGTTTTAAGTACAGGGTTGCTACCTCATTACATTATTTATTTATTACATGCCCTGTTGGGTTTTTACTTTCTAGTTGAGAATCACAGTTATTTTAAATACTACAAAATTAAAACATAAAAAACTGAAAAAACTGTTGCATCAAAAGCATATAAAAAAATTAAATACCTTTGTAAAATTGATAAGAAGTCTCACATAAATAGATATTAAGTAGAAACAAAAATTGCAGAAATTATATACGTCTATTTGTGTCTCGATATATAAAAGAATTGAAATAAACAATATTTAAACTAACAATTTTTAAGGTGAAATATATATGTTATATAACGGTTAGTGATTTTTATTTCTTCAACGAGTTTCCTTTTCTTCGAAATCACGTTTAACGGCTAAAAAAATAAATGTACTAATTAATAATATATCTCTATAATAAGTGCACCTATTTAGCCCTGAATGCGCAACGTGTACGATCGCATTAGTGTAAGTAAATCTAAATACTAATCTGCACTGATTGGTCTTTGTCCTTGGACAGGAGTGCACAGGAGTGGACAGGAGTGGACAGGAGTGGACAGGAGTGGACAGGAGTGGACAGGAGTGGACAGGAGTGGACAGGAGTGGACAGGAGTGGACAGAAGGGGACAGGAGTGGACAGGAGTAAACAGGAGTGGACAGGAGTAGACATGAGTGGACAGGAGTGGACAGGAGTGGACAGGAGTATACAGAAGTGTACAAGAGTGGACAGGAGTTGACAGGAGTGGACATGAGTAGACGGGAGTGGACAGGTGTGTACAGGAGTGGACGGGAGTGGACAGAAGGTAACAGAAGTAGACAGAAGTAGATGGAAGTAGACATTAGTGTTGTAGTAGACAAGTAGTAAACAGAGATACAATCGACTATACGGCCTAACTCGTACTCCATACCCTTGCTCGACATTTAAGGATTCTGCCCACGTGCGGAAGGATATCAAACTTTTCACTCTCTTTTCGGGAATGCGGGAAGAATATATTATAGTCATCTCCATTTCACTACCGAGATATCGACGATTGTGTCCGCATCATTCGGTCGATGGTCGTTATAAGCTAACCGTCGGAAACTTTCATTTTATTATTCGGGAAATAACCGCAATAAATGCGTAATGGGATATTGATTTGCAAACGGTGCGTAATCCTGAGAGACCTACAAAAGTAAACAATGATGGATGAGGGAGTAAATGCAGTTAAAGAAAAACGTTCATCTAATATTTCTTAGGTTGCGTTCCGGTTTACGAGATCCTTAGTAATACTTTGTTGTGGGGATTTTGTTAGACGGCAGCCCTGTAGCCTTGCAAAAGATTATTATGGATTTTGTTAGTCTGTAGCACTGCAATTCGAAACAAAATATTTACGTAGCAAATAATTACGACCTTCTTATTTAGGGCATTTCGCAATAATTCTTAATTTGTTAATGGATACCTAATGAAATATTTGAGAAACTTGATTGCTTTGTTGGATATCTGTATATTATTATTTATATTTTATTAGTACTTTGTCAGGTGACAAAATGTGTTTAATCATTTGCAATAAAGGGTAATTTAATGATTATATCGCGACAAATTAAGAAAAATTATCTTGAGTTCACGTAAAATCATTGCCGATCCTACTTGAATGCCTGGAAATATTTATACAAGAATAATGTACACCAATCTTTTCGTAAGGCTCACAACTATACATAATATATGTTTAATACAACATATAAATATATAAACAATATAAATATACGTGTATATGCGATTACGATACAGAACAATAAAATTACATGTGTATATGTATACGATAATTCGTAGCTCTATGTAAATTCAAAATAAGGTATTTAAAAAAACTATTTCACTACGGATATTTGGAAACAAAAGTGTTAATATTAAGAAAATTATACGAATACAATACAATATATTAAGTCTCCTTATATACAAAAATAATTTTTAAAAAAATCATACTGTTATGGAACGCCCTATAGCTAGTAGAATGTACATGGCAACAGTCACCGCGGCCGGTTGGAGCCTGTAACGGCGGTCCCGTCCCCCACCGTTTCCTGCATTCCCTACTTCCCCTCTCCTACTCGGCCGCGGCGTACGGACCGGCCGGCAGTTGAAAGTTACACCCGGCCTCGGACGCACGCGGCAAGTTGAAAGTTGCTCTCTGGTTGAGACGCACGTAAATACGGTCGAGAATCACGCTCTGTTTCGGGCCCCCGCAGAATATGGCCGAATTCGCGTCGTACCGTAGTGTTAATTATTGATGATGTGCATTATAAATACCTTCACATAAACCATGAAGACTGTTGAACGTGCTGGAAGCGGAGGACTTCACCCCCACACATGTAAGCTGAACACCAGATTCCCCATTCTTTCAATGTGTCTGTAAAAATGCGATAGGGTCCCGCGTAAAAACCATAACGCAGAGAGTTTCGAAGCAGAGATCACGAGGTATAAACACTTTAGCTAGGTTTGTGTGACATGCATTCTTGTATAGCCCTGTACTGAAATAACCTGTATACTGTGTTCTGAATTGTCAATATATGAATCTATTTAAACATATCTTGTTGTCAATCTGCTCCGGCAGGAGAATCTCGTAGAGTATTAATTCCCCAGGTGACCGAGGAGGATTGGAGTTATGTAAGCATTAATTTGCGACCCACGCCTGAGATAGAGGGTGCCCTTTGCTCCCGCTTGAGCTGGCTTTGGGGCTTGTTTGGGGTAGCTGGAGCTGACAATTGGCGACCAGAGAACCCCGTAACAATTGGCACATAACGTGGGGCTCCATTTTTTTTTCTATCCCGGTCGCTATGCGGAATGAAAACTTGTCGAGGTCCTCCCCGCATAGGAATTGTTTTGTAAACATTAATTATGCTTTTGTTACCCTGCACCCAACAGTGAATTCTGTGAAAAAACCACAGAAATCTATGTGTAAATCGGATACATACATCGCAGTTCGAATAACGGCCATCTTGGACGCCCAAAAAGCACCAACCGTTTTGACCGCGAAATTGACTGCGCATGCGTAACCCCTTTGTTTACCGAACTACGATCAACTTCGCGCCAACATCAACGGCAAGTGTTCACGCAATAGATACCTATTCTCTAGATTGCGCGCGCAAATGTATTGTCTCGCGCCAAAATCCAACGGAGAGGGCCCGTCGAACAGAACAATTAACTGGTTGCTATGCGTTTTTATAACCAAAACGTTGCGCATAACCAAGTCAAATTTGGCAATGAAAGTGACTTTTATAAACTTGATTCTGGAACTACAATCATTTTGTGAATCCTATGATTAGAAATCTCAAACCTACGTTTTTTCCGCACAATACACCAATAGGCCCACTTGTCTGTCAAACTGATACAGTTTATACCCCACCAAATGGACAAAATAATGATTTTTCTTCCCCATTCTATGTTGTAGGCACCGTAAATTTTTTTTTTCAGCATAAGTGAATTGTGTTTTTTCCTTACATAAGTGAATAGTGAATTGTGTTTTTTCCTCACATAAGTGAAAAGTGAAATAATAATAAAACCCATGATTGGTCCCATGAATAAATAAAATAATTTTAATATGGTTAACGTATCAAATTCCATATTCAGTTATTTTCTTCCGGAAGTTTATCCCCTATTTGCCAGAAAAGTGCCTTTTGTGAATTTTAGTGCCTTTCTCAGTTCAAAGTGATTTGTGGAAAATAAAAAATCCATTTTCCAAGGGTCAGTCCTGGCCAAATTTTCAAAAAATAAATAAATACTTGTGAATTTCACAATTTTCCCAAAAGTGGTCAGTGAAACAAAAAACTTTCACCACTAAGGTCTGTCCACGCAAAATTTTTTTTCACTTCCTCTTTCATTGGACAAGAATTTTGGTATCATGTATACTAAATCGTAGTGTGAAACACAGCTTTTCTATAACTATTTTGGAAGTGCCAACTAGTACCAAGTGAAAAGTGCCTCACAAAAATTTATTTTGCGTTTTCTAAAGGAAACCCCTGGCCAAATTTTTTTCACCACCCGGAAACTCACAATGGATAATAACCAAGCTATTGCGTCATCCAACCTGGGCATAATTCCCAACGTGCACAGCTTATCCAAGGCACTCCTACAAACTGCTTTAAAGGATAGAGGACTCTCGCCATCAAGCAAATCCAAATCTACATTAAAAGCATATGCACTTTTATTCAACAAAAAGTACATTAGGAGAGTAAACCTCGCTCCCGCAAGCGAAAATAATTCGTGCTCAGCCACACAAATGTTGGATAATCTTGCCCCTAACAAAGAACTTATGCCGCAAGTATTGATAAAACAGGACGTCACACCCACCTTGACACAAGATAAAACTTACGATTTATCACCCTGGAAAGTCAAATATAATGGCGTCTCCGATGTGCTGGATTTCATAGACCGTATTGAAGAAACGGCTACAATTAAAAATATCCCATTCGAGATTCTACGGAAAAACTTTATAGAACTCATCTCCCCAGAATTAATACCCTGGCACCGCATTAAAAAAACTAAATGCAAGGACTGGAATAAACTCAGATCTGCCCTAATCTCCAGCTTCGGAAAGACGGAGGCCCAGCACCGGATCAAATTATCTTTACTATCTATCAAACAGCTAGTAAATGAACCCGTGGCATCATTCATAGAAAGGGCTGAATCCATTAACATCAAACTTTCACATCCTGTTTCGGAAGCTGAACTATTACCAGTCATAACTGATGGCCTTTTAAGCAAATACGAGAACATCATTACCTCACAAAAAATTGCATCCCTGGCCCAGTTAAACGAAGTCTGTCTCCTTCTGGAATCATACCAGGACAGAAAAAACATTAAGGATATTGTAAAGCCTGGAAGTGAGGAGTCAAGTAAAACTGCCCCCACCATCTCAACAAACTTAAAATAATCCAGTGTGTATCACCACAACCTTTTGTAAGCACATCAAGTCTTGCAATGGCTGGCGTGTAAAGTGTCAATTACATGTCCACCCTTTCGTTGATAAAACGAATATTGTTAAAAAAAAATCACTTTTGTAAATTTATGTACACTCCACGGTGTAGTTTGCTCCCGTTCATGTCCTTGAATTGGCAACCACCGTAATTTTGTTTCACACGTCCTTTTATTTATTTTTCTTCTCTTTTCTCACCTGTTCTAAAATTGATCACTTTAGAGCAGAGACACCCTTCGAGTCACAATGTTTGGGAAGTCATGAACCCAATCATTGCCTCTCAACCCCTCACACTACGCAACGTTCATGCCATGGCACGCTTTGCTATGTCATGCAATATTGTAATTTTCACCATTTTTGTTTGTTGTTTTTCATCATATCGGAAGGAACCTCTTCAACTTTTCCTTTTCCATGAAAATTATGTTCTGCAAGTACTGGAGCGTCGTTCTAAAATCGGATTTGGTAAACTCCAAAGTGTTAAACCACGAACCAGGACTAGTTAACCATTTTAACACGCTCCATATTTTGACCTATCATGGTAAAGATAAGTGGTTACTCACATAATCACATTCCTTGTGCATAGTAGTTTTCAATTTTTCTTAAAAATTGATGGCGTCCTACCCGAGCTCTTTGCTAACAAATTGGATTTTGACACGTCCATTTTGAAATCATATGTATGTAAATAAAGGAAAAACCTTTAAATTGGTCTTTCCACCCTTATGCAAATCCTCATGGGCTCATTTCAACTAAAGTACGTAAAACCAAATACTCGGTCTTTTGTTGTTATAAGAAGTCCTCGATTTGTCTTTTCTCTACTATTATAACATGTATGTCTTGTATTACATGCTTCAACCCCTTCGGAAAAGGTTAATAACGGCAACCTTGATTTCCATACATAAATAACTACAGTTCAACGTAAATCATCAATGTTTTGTTTGATCATCGTTTTACAAACATCGGCACTCATCTCCAGTTCCGCCATAACCTGGTAGGTTTGCAACTGCACAAAGGGTATGTAAAACCATATTTGGTCCCTTTCCTTGGTCTTCCTCACTGTAGGTTGCCACAACAAAGAGTGTGTAAAACTATAAGTCCGTTCTCGTTGTTGTCACATGGTGTAAACAGGAATGTACCCTGTCATCACCCCGCCCTTATAACATATGAAGTAACATAAATTGCTTACCTCCTTGTTATTCTATCGTACGCTCTTGGGCTACGGAGTTAGTTAATCTAACAAATCTTTATAAATTGTGTCAAAACGACCATTGTTAACGTTTATTGTGTTGTATTTAAACGTAACCATGTTACATTATAGGAGAGATCCTTAGAACATCCACCATTATAGGAGGGATCCTTAAAATACCTGCCGCGATACGAGAAGTTCGTCATAATCACTTTTGCTCATAGCTAAATATTATTGAGCAGGGTGTCGATTCTGGACCGACGACCAACAGTTAACTGTTATGCGCAATCTGCGACCGAAAAATTTTTCGTCGCCTCTACAAACTTCTACGATTGATCATAGTTTACGTATTCCTGAGTTGCGTGTGATCGACGAGATTGTTGTATTGGTAACCCTGAGAATATTGTCTATGCTTCTGATTTTTTTTACGTTTCTATGGTGGAAATGTCAAAAACGTTGCGTTTGCGTATTATGGTTGCCTGGAAACGTCAGATTTTGTAATTAAGTTTCTAAAATGCCTGGAGGCATTTCGCAAAACCAAAAACAACTACTAGTTGAGCTAGTGAGTGCCGACCCGGAGCTGATGATGGGAAAATTTACATCGGCATTCACCTTCGTCGTATCGCGGCGAAGGTGGTCTGAAATAGCAGACAAGCTAAACGCAATCGGAGGGGCCAACAAAAACTTTAAACAGTGGCGAAAGGTTAGTTATTAAATCCTTTAATTTGTGTATACCTTACATTTAAAATGTTTTCTTGTTGCCTTACGATGCTCTGTCTTTGACGAAACGCGATTCGTATCGTGAAACCTAACCTCAATGCCGAGTGTTTATCGAAGAATATTGAATATTTAAAGATATTATAAAGTGAATTTGGGGGGTTTAGTATCACAGGGGCCCTTTTCAAAAAACTTTGTGAAAAGACGAAAGTTTTAATGCGTTGAAACTTGGAAAATAGAACACGTTTGTGTAATACATTTTTTTTTATTTACAAGGCAATATTTCCCGCTTACTGTGGGGGTAATAGGATATTTTCAAATATTGTCATGTTAACAGGCAATACGCCCTTGTATTACTAATTTTATATTTTAATTTGTAGAATGTCCAACCTTATCTCAACAGCTTTATATTACATGATTATGGCATTACCGAAACTTTCATTTCAAATCACCATTTTTGTAGTTAGGCCCCTGTGATCCTTATAACCTGATTTCTTTCTATGTTACTGTCAATAATTAATATTATTCAAAATTATTTCCAGACATGGCAAGATTTACGCTGTAAAGCCAAATCAAAGGGTTTAATGAATAAAAAACATGCTGCCGGGACTGGAGGAGGACCACCATTGCCTGCAGCCAGTCTAAACGCGACTGATGAGTTGATTCTTCAACTCATCAGTCCCGTTTCAATCTCCGGCCACACGGGCACATCTGAGTCAGTGGTCGAATTCGACTTTTCCTCTCTCGGGGGAACTCAACCTGAGGCTGGTTGCAGCAGCTGGCAGACTCCCGAGAGAGTTGTGGCCCCATCACGCCTGGAGGCGTCACCACCCTTGAGGGCAACACCTTTGGAGGAACCCATCACATTGGATACTTCACCCATACAGACTCGAAGGCCAAATACGGCAACACGTAGAATGGTGGAAACAATAAATGTGTCCAAGAAAATGGTAGAACTGGGGGAGCAAGCCAATTTTAATCAGGCCATATTTTATAAAGATCTGCTGGCTTTAGAGATGAGACAAACAGTTGCCGCTGAAAGCAACAATAACATTTTAAAAGATTTGTTAAATGTACTTGTAAAGCTGCTAGAAGAATTGAAAGACAAATGTAATACTTAGATTTGGAACTTAATTCTTCTTACAGCTTTACAATTACATTTAACAGCTCTATTAAATTAGTGTTGTGGTTTTCAATAGAAACTGTTTGCCTCATCATTAAAGCAAGCAGCTTATTATTTAATTTTTTTTATAAATAATCATCCCGCAAAGGTTCCAGTGAGAATGCATTTAATGAGTCTACCACTCTACGATATGGCATCTTTGGCCTCGGAGTCTGCACGGGTGGAGGTTCAATGGTGAGGGGGCTGATATGCTATGGTTATTATTTTCATTACCCGTTGGGTTATAATGTAAAATATGAGGCTTGGCGTGTCTCCTCACCATTGACTGATATGTTATGGTTGTTATTTTATTATTTTCATTACCCGTTGTGTTACTATGTAAACATATGAGGCTTGGTGTTTCTCCTCACCATTGACTGGTATGTTATGGTTATTATTTTATTATTTTCATTACCCGTTGGGTTATTATGTAAAATATGAGGCTTGGCGTGTCTCCTCACCATTGACTGATATGTTATGGTTGTTATTTTATTATTTTCATTACCCGTTGGGTTATTATGTAAAATATGAGGCTTGGCGTGTCCCCTCACCATTGACTGATATGTTATGGTTATTATTTTATTATTTTCATTACCCGTTGGGTTATTATGTAAAATATGAGGCTTGGCGTGTCCCCTCACCATTGACTGATATGTTATGGTTTTTATTTTATTATTTTCATTACCCGTTGGGTTATAATGTAAAATATGAGGCTTGGCGTGTCTCCTCACCATTGACTGATATGTTATGGTTGTTATTTTATTATTTTCATTACCCGTTGTGTTACTATGTAAACATATGAGGCTTGGTGTTTCTCCTCACCATTGACTGGTATGTTATGGTTATTATTTTATTATTTTCATTACCCGTTGGGTTATTATGTAAAATATGAGGCTTGGCGTGTCTCCTCACCATTGACTGATATGTTATGGTTGTTATTTTATTATTTTCATTACCCGTTGTGTTACTATGTAAACATATGAGGCTTGGTGTTTCTCCTCACCATTGACTGGTATGTTATGGTTATTATTTTATTATTTTCATTACCCGTTGGGTTATTATGTAAAATATGAGGCTTGGCGTGTCCCCTCACCATTGACTGATATGTTATGGTTATTATTTTATTATTTTCATTACCCGTTGGGTTATTATGTAAAATATGAGGCTTGGCGTGTCCCCTCACCATTGACTGATATGTTATGGTTATTATTTTATTATTTTCATTACCCGTTGGGTTATAATGTAAAATATGAGGCTTGGCGTGTCTCCTCACCATTGACTGATATGTTATGGTTGTTATTTTATTATTTTCATTACCCGTTGTGTTACTATGTAAACATATGAGGCTTGGTGTTTCTCCTCACCATTGACTGGTATGTTATGGTTATTATTTTATTATTTTCATTACCCGTTGGGTTATTATGTAAAATATGAGGCTTGGCGTGTCTCCTCACCATTGACTGATATGTTATGGTTGTTATTTTATTATTTTCATTACCCGTTGTGTTACTATGTAAACATATGAGGCTTGGTGTTTCTCCTCACCATTGACTGGTATGTTATGGTTATTATTTTATTATTTTCATTACCCGTTGGGTTATTATGTAAAATATGAGGCTTGGCGTGTCCCCTCACCATTGACTGATATGTTATGGTTATTATTTTATTATTTTCATTACCCGTTGGGTTATTATGTAAAATATGAGGCTTGGCGTGTCCCCTCACCATTGACTGATATGTTATGGTTATTATTTTATTATTTTCATTACCCGTTGGGTTATTATGTAAAATATGAGGCTTGGCGTGTCCCCTCACCATTGACTGATATGTTATGGTTATTATTTTATTATTTTAATTACCCGTTGGGTTATAATGTAAAATATGAGGCTTGGCGTGTCTCCTCACCATTGACTGATATGTTATGGTTGTTATTTTATTATTTTCATTACCCGTTGTGTTACTATGTAAACATATGAGGCTTGGTGTTTCTCCTCACCATTGACTGGTATGTTATGGTTGTTATTTTCATTACCCGTTGTGGTTACTTTACCAAATAAAACTAAATGTGGTGGTTAATTATGTCTCAATCTTTAGCTTGTATTCAAAATATAATTATTCTTTTATAAGTAAACATTATTTTCTATATTATACAATAAGAATTGTGATATTTTTCAACATATATTTTGAAATGTTTTGGTTTACACCATTTTTTTTATAAGTAAACATTTGATCAAAATTGTGGTATAACTAACTAAGCATAATGAATACATGTTTTATATTTATAATGGATAAGTATAATATTCTAATTTAAAATTAATATCAAAGATGCTAGTCTTATTTAAAATTTACACCAAAGATGCTAGTAACTACAATACATTGGACTTGTTTTCAGTGTTTTTTTCTTTAGCTTATATTACAAAATATATTAAAATAGTACAACTGATTTCTGACACTGTATTTTGTATAAAGAATTGTGTTATTTTCTGTATTATTTGATAAAGATTGTGATATATCTGAGCGTAATGAATAAATGTTTTATATTTATACTGGAAGTATAATGTTCTTATTTAAAATTTACACCAAAGATGCTAGTAACTACAATACATTGGACTCGTTTTCAGTGTTCTTTTTGTTTTAGCTTATATTATAAAATATATTAAAATTGTACAACTGTTTTCTGACACTATTTTATATAAAAAAATTGTGTTATTTTCTGTATTATTTGATACAGATTGTGATATAACTGAGCGTAATGAATAAATGTTTTATATTTATACTGGAAGTATAATATTCCTATTTAAAATTTACACCAAAGACGCTAGTAACTAGAATACATTGGACTTGTTTTCAGTGTTTTTTTTGTTTTAGCTTATATTATAAAATATATTAAAATTGTACAACTGTTTTCTGACACTGTATTTTATATAAAAAAATGTGTTATTTTCTGTTTTATTCGATAAAAAATGTGTTCTTATGTTAAATACACTTTTATTATCACACCATTGTTCTCATTTTTATTTATTTAGACAGGGTTTTTTACAGATGTTCGCACTTACGTGAGAACAATCCAGTTATGAAAACTCAGTTACAATATACAAATAGGGACATACAATTACAAAAATGTACAATAAAATAAAATACAATTAGATAAACAAAAACATCACAAATAAAAATATACAATTATATACAAGCTCGTGACACATATTACGATGAGAGATTACTTACGTAAGAAATATGAGAGGCATAAATAGAGAGACAAGTGACACATATTACGATGAGAGATTATATATAGTCTTGTTATATAGTCTACACATTGGGTACGTAATCACGACGTATGTCGATGATCTGATTCTTAGATTCTCTTAAAGATAATTTATCTTAGGCTTTAATTAGGCAAACCAAAATAAAGTGGCGCTTGCAAAGTTACTAATTTATTATAATCATATAATAATAATTGGATAATTTGTAGAGCGCATTTTTGTGGAAAATCACCTCAAGGAAGCTGTGCATATTATATTTTAAGTGTTGTGTGTGGATAATCCACCATCATTCAATAATAAAACCATGACAAATAATATAGAGTAAACAGAATAACACAAGGATTTAAAAAAAACTAGTATAAACTTTTAACCAAAATGATTTTGCACTATCCTATTTTGAACGGCCCTATCGGCTACTAAATCTCGGTTAATTCTGTTAACAGGCCCATGGTCAGCAGCCGCTTCACCAGCAATCAGTCCTAAATCTAGATTATGATCAATCAGGTATTCTGGAAGATCAAATTTATCTTCTACACACATATTGTGAAGCACTATGCATGCGTTGATAATTTTGGACGCCTTTTCAGGAGCATAATGCAGAACTCTGTGTTTACAAAGGCAACGAAATCTCATTTTTAAGACACCGTTACATCTCTCAACAGTTGACCTGATTGACCTTAGTTTTGTGTTAAACCTATCTTCAGGAGATCCAGGTACAGCCCTATCGACTTGAGTCATTAACCAAGGTCTCAAAGGGTACCCAGAGTCCCCCAAAAGATAATATCCGGACTGACCACTAGTATACAGCTGCTTCAGCACGGGTTCCACAGAACCTGCCTTCCAGATGAAGGCATCGTGAGTGCTCCCTGGGAAACGTGCATCCACGTGCAAGATTCGGAGATCTGAGTCACAAATTAATTGTACATTTATGGAGTGGTACGACTTCCTATTCACATAAATATACTCTGGAGTGTCTGGATCTCTTGTTTTTGGAGGGAATATGGCAACGTGGGTGCAGTCGATACATCCTATTATCCCAGGGAACCTGTATTTATTGTAAAATCAAAAATAAACAAATATTATTGATAGAGCAAACGTCAAAATAAATAAATAAAGTAATCATAATGTTCCTCTAATAAAAACTTACTTAGTCCTTATCTGGTTTAGTGCCTGGATATTTGGGGGAAATTTTACCCATTGGTTGAAGATTATGGGGTTGTTTAGGGCATTCACCACTTCATTCAGTGCCCGTGATATTGACGGTTGTGAAATTGCAATGTGCAAATTGCACCCCACTGGTAACCCGTGGCAAAAAAGTTTAATGCTGCTAATACCTGCAAAACGACATTGCAACCGATTAATTAGAAGTTTACATGTGAAAACTATCAACGGTTTTTAAAATAATTTTTATAATCACTTTAGTTTCAACATCCAGAGCTGAAGAACGGGGTGGGGGCGTTATGTACGGAGATACGAGGATTATCAGCCGACGTACTAAACTTTTGCTTAGCCTAAAATTTCGGATGAAGTTTTCGTCTGTTATCTCAGCGAACGAATCAACCCTCTGGCGAAAACTTCTTGTCGGTCTCAAAGCAACTTGCTCAGCTTGCTCCACATTTTGTACTGCAGCAAAAATCGCCGGTAAATTCGCCATTATATAAAATTTGTCACAACACTGACTCAAAAACTCGCCGTCCTTTAAAAAGCGCGCGTGTGTCTGTTTGACAGCTCTACTGTCCGCGAGTTGCAACGACTGGTTTTACCAGTCGTTGCCGGGCTCGATTGACTTTTGACGTTTTGCGTGTAAGTATGAAACTCAGGAATACGCACGACGATCGATGTACGTACTTTCTCATGCGCTTGCGAGTGGCCCTGAGTCAGGAATAGAGACCCTGGTCGTGTGACATATTTGTCATGAGTACCGTTTTGTATAATCTGTTTTGGTCGTGTGTCATTTACTTGCCATGAGTACCGTTTTATGTATAATTGTGTACAACCCTTGCACACGAGACGTGGAGACGTTAAAATACTTACCGCGATTCGTGCGAACGACATAATATCGGCTTTGCCATCTTCTTTAAGAGGCATTGTATAAACTCTTTGACTTCTGTCTATAATTGAGTTATATCTTGCATGTATTTGCATATTTTGTACACTATACGTGGAGACGTCAAAATACTTACCATGAGTCGTGCGAACGAAATAATATCAAACCCTTTGTGTGCGATCTACGAGATGTAGTCCACAACCCTTTGTTGTTATTCAACGCCAATGCCCGTGGACTTCCTGTTTTTTTACTTCTTTGCAAAAAGGAAAGAAGCCCAGGAATATCTACTATCCCAAAAGGACTAGTTAGTAGCTTCACTGCTAACTATGGGGCATAGTGCTGTGGGAGTTAATCGATTGAGCACAAAACCACCTAACTCGTTGTCTGGGGAACGAATAAGAAAACCCCCAGGTTTGTGAAATTAGAGCGAGGGTCTGTCTTTTCTCACAATCATGTAGAAGTTTTTAAAATGACTCCTAATCTTTTGCCCAATACACGCGAAAGATTAGCCTCTTTGATATAAGGTGTATTCAAATTTCTCCTCATCCCTTTTTTAAAATGTAAAGAGTCAGGAAATCTGCTGGTTGATTATGTTTCATCCTCACATAGAGTTTGAATTGGAAATTAGTCCAGTCTCTAGCAAATTTCGTAACTCGTCTCCTTTCTCCACTCCTCCCTCCCATCCCCCATGTTCTCAGACTTATGTTATGAAGTGAAAAATCTGTCGTTGACCATATTTCGCCCTCACTTGGAGTTCGAATAGGTAATTGTCCGGTTATCTACAGGTTTTCCCCCTCAATCTCTGCATACGTCTCACCATTTTTTTGTTTTTCTCTCTTCTCAATTCTACGAAACACATTCATGAATGTTGGATATGTACGATATGCACTTGGCGTACCGTCTGTCTCCTGTTGACAACCTTTATTCATGAATTGGTTTCCCTTTGCCGTGACTAGTTCACGATTCCTTGTCTTGTTCTTTGAAATTCTACGAAAATGTTACCATCTCATGTTAACATAGGCCATAGAGGGCCGGTTGTTTTTTAACCAAGACATATTGTCACCCGGCAAGCGCCAAGCCATCCTGGTAAAGGATAATGTTCATGTAATCACAATTTAGTTAGGAATCTCTCTCTTCGTCACTCTCTGGGTCGGTTGGTTAAAACCTCGTTTATTTCTTTATTTGGACACATTTTGTTTCTCTCCAAACCTTTTCTTCATTGGTCCCTAGGCAGGTAAACTTCAAGAATTTTGCTCTAATAATAATTTCTCCCGGATTTAAAAAGAAGCCCAGGCGGATGTCATCACCAACAGCCAAGCTGAGCTTCACTTCCTGACAGCACGCGCTGTGGTTACAAGGTCCCTCCTGCTGCCATTTTCTACGCATTTGTTTCTGAAAGCACAAACCATACCGCCCATATGTATGTTGTTTTGTCATGCCACAGCAAGCTGAGTTGTCCCACTATACATTATGACACTCTGAACTACCTTTGGGGCACGCTAGCTCCTAGGTTTGTTCTTACTCTTGCTATCAATGCCAACTTTGTCGTCTCTTGCCTGTCATGCAGTGACGCAAATATCGTCTTGTGTAAACCATTATTACCTTGACCCTCCAGTATTCGCTGAATGCGTACCAATACAAGTTACCTTGAGCTACATTATGCTTCAATAACTATTATATACGATCCGTGTGTACCATAATAACACTTAGGATTCGTACTGGCATGCCTGCAGATACTGGACTCTTCTCTTCAATGACCTCTGTAACCATAGTCGCGACACAGCAACCACAGTCTCCATTTCGTGAACTTCAACGTCTTCGACAAAAGCAAGTGTTTTCTAAGGCCTAAGTGTACTCCTGAGTGTTATCTCAAATGGGTCTGATTGCAGTGATAATGTAATCCTTAGAATCTGTGAAATCACGTCCTTTTCTTCGAAATTCTCCGAAACCAAACAAATCCACGCTTCGCAAACTTAGCTCCCAGACCAATGAAACCTTAGAGTCACATTTTTTTTCTCTGCTCCTGTACAAATGTATTGTTGTTCTTCAATTGCATAACCATGTACTGTTGTTTTTTCAATTGCATAACCATGTATTGTTGTTTTTCAATTGCATAACCATGTATTGTTGTTTTTCAATTGCATAACCATGTACTGTTGTTTTTTCAATTGCATAACCATGTATTGTTGTTTTTCAATTGCATATCCTTGTATGTTGTTCTACACCATGTACTTTTCCCAAAGTTGTCTTTTCCAAACATTGTATGTACCCCTACACTTTCCCTACAAACATTGTGACCTAAACTGTATGTTCTAGCTAGGCAACTCTCAAGCAACGAACCTCTCAAATCCCCGATGGAAGCATAAGAGGATTTTTTTTTCCCTACAGCTCCATTGCCACGTCGCTTTTTTTCCAAGCGCGGGGGGAAGTGTTATGGAACGCCCTATAGCTAGTAGAATGTACATGGCAACAGTCACCGCGGCCGGTTGGAGCCTGTAACGGCGGTCCCGCCCCCCACCGTTTCCTGCATTCCCTACTTCCCCTCTCCTACTCGGCCGCGGCGTACGGACCGGCCGGCAGTTGAAAGTTACACCCGGCCTCGGACGCACGCGGCAAGTTGAAAGTTGCTCTCTGGTTGAGACGCACGTAAATACGGTCGAGAATCACGCTCTGTTTCGGGCCCACGCAGAATATGGCCGAATTCGCGTCGTACCGTAGTGTTAATTATTGATGATGTGCATTATAAATACCTTCACATAAACCATGAAGACTGTTGAACGTGCTGGAAGCGGAGGACTTCACCCCCACACATGTAAGCTGAACACCAGATTCCCCATTCTTTCAATGTGTCTGTAAAAATGCGATAGGGTCCCGCGTAAAAACCATAACGCAGAGAGTTTCGAAGCAGAGATCACGAGGTATAAACACTTTAGCTAGGTTTGTGTGACATGCATTCTTGTATAGCCCTGTACTGAAATAACCTGTATACTGTGTTCTGAATTGTCAATATATGAATCTATTTAAACATATCTTGTTGTCAATCTGCTCCGGCAGGAGAATCTCGTAGAGTATTAATTCCCCAGGTGACCGAGGAGGATTGGAGTTATGTAAGCATTAATTTGCGACCCACGCCTGAGATAGAGGGTGCCCTTTGCTCCCGCTTGAGCTGGCTTTGGGGCTTGTTTGGGGTAGCTGGAGCTGACAATTGGCGACCAGAGAACCCCGTAACAATACATACAAACACTTCATGTATCAGTAAAACGTCCCAAACAAACACAAACATTTTATCGACAACACGATAATTAACATCATTCATACTAACTGCGGTAAGCAATCCATTAGTTACGAGGGCAAAATTTATATAATTGCCTTCCAGATGATATTAAAAACGAAAAAAGTGTGTGTAAATTTAACAAATTATTCATTTTTATTCACAAAAAACAAAATAGTGAATTTGAATAATATAATGTAATGTAAATGTAGATACTGTAATGTAATTTAAGGTAATGAATTGTAAAAGTATGTAATACATGTAAAGTAAATAGTATGTAATTAAGAATTCTAATTAAGTAAGTAAAAATGATATTTTCTTTTTTTCTAGAATAAAAACCTATAAAAAAAAGATTGCACTAATAATTGCATTAAAATTGTTTCTACCCTTTATAAAGAAGTACAAAATTAAAATATTATTTTATGTATTTAATTTGATCATTACAAACATGAGACAAAAGGAAACTTTCGGGTTTTCATAAAACACTTATATTTTAACGGTTCCCAGGCGCCTGCACTTAAAACTGCCATTAATATTACATCAGTTCATTTCGGCCGCCTCAAAAGATGCAACTATGAATAATTCACGAATTGCACACACGACTGAACAGGGATTTCGGTTAATTTTCACCGCGGTAACTAAATTTGCATAACACTTTGTGTTTAAAATCCGCAGTTAACTTGGTGCGCCCACCTTTATAATCCAAGGGGACTTCGTTATGAGCAGCTCACTCCATTCTCCATACCTGTACCCTGTACCGTGCACTCGCTTCAAAGGGTTCGTACCAGCAAGTTCGCTTTCATAAAGATACAATAATGCACCCTGATAACAATGGAATACCTACTATACGAAGTTGAACAAGGTACATACGCACATGCAGTAAAGGCCGTTTATTTGAACGAATAATATTATACACTTCGTTTCGTTGAACAGTTAAATAATGAATGTAGCTGAACGTTTACAAATGAAAGAAATTGTTTGGCTTTGAAATGAGAATATGCGTAGTTCCTATCGGGGTGTCTTTTCCAGTAGGTACCTACCTCTTCCTAACTATATCACATTATTGGAAAAGCATTTTGAGTTTGGAACAATGCGAAGAGAAAAATAGCAAATTCGAGTGCATTTGTTTTTTCAAAACATAAAAAGAATTATTGGGACTAAGGCGCTCCGCCCACTGAGGCAACTGAAAACCAACTAAAACCGTCTGTTTCTCTGTCTTGATTGGTCAAAAAGCTTGGTTAACCATAGAAGAAGAACAATCAGCTGACAGTTGGCAACTATCAATGGCCGCCAAGGGCAACCAGTAGAGCAAGTCGCAAGTCACCGCTTGCGTTACCATTGACAACGGGGTTTTGTGTGATAGTGTATGTGCGGGCCATCACATTGTCATACAAATACAGTTGGCAGTTGAGAGTTTTCAGTTGCCTGAGTGGGCGGAGGCGCTAAGGCGATCCGCTCACTGAGGCAACTGAAAACTATCAACTGGCAACTGTCTTTGTATGACAATGTGATGGCCCGCACACTAAACAATCACTCAAAAACCCGTTGTCAATGGTAACGCAAGGGGTTACTCGCGACTCGCACTGCTGATTGCCGTGGCCGGCCGTTGCTAGTTGCCAGCTGTCAGCTGATTGTTCTTCGTCTATGGTTAAATAAGCTTTTTGACCAATCAAGACATAGAAACCAGCCGGTTTTAGTTTGGTTTTAGTTAGCAGATGCACTTAGGCGCTCCGCTGACGAGGCAACTAAAAAAACAGTTTGCAATTAAACTCGCTATCCTGCGTGATGGTCCGCTCACTACACAACTTCTCAAAAACCCGTTGTCAATGGCAACGCAAGCAGTGACTCGAAACTCGCCATGCCAGCTGGTACGATGACAGCTGATTGTCTTCGTCTATGGTTAAACAAGTTGAGAAAATAAACTGAAATCGTAAAATTGAATAGCGCCGTCATAGAAGTTTGGTTGGAAATCATAGCAACCAGCCAGTTTTCATTTGGTTTCAGTTTCTCCGGTCAGCGGAGCGCCTACCTTGGAAGTAAGTTATTGGTGTTTTTCGTGTTAATCATCTCGTTTTTGAACTAAAAGGGAGGTTTTTGACCATATTGAAAAAAGCAATAATGTTTCAAACTTATTCGTGTCGTTGCAGCGATAATAATAATAACTATATTGTGATTGTGTTGTGTGCTCCTTCGCAGAGGTACACTGGTAAGTGATTGGTTATTCTTCTTCCTTGAATCCTTTGTTTTTCTTACACATTCGTTTCATTTCGTTGTTAGTATTTACAGTCCATTCCATGTGCAGCTGGAGTGTGTAATTCGTAAGCGGTTTCGGATGCATCGAAAATAATATTGTTAATTTTCCTTGAATTTCGAGACGAATACAATATCTCCGGGTGGGAAGAACTCTTGCGCAGTATTCACAGAAAAAAGAGAACGCTGTTAAAGAAACCCGACTTAAAAACAATGTTCTTACCATAATTTGCTTCATAATTTAAGGTAGATTCAGACTGGACGACGTACGTACGTATTGCTACACCAAACAATGCTTAGCAACCCATACCCATTTAAATCAATACAAAATATTATTTTTCTATTAATTTTTATTGGGTACAAAAGGATACATACATTACAAAAATATAATTTTTTACAGTGATTAATTACATAATATTTGTATTTGATGTACCTCCATAAATAAGATATATTCATTTTATGAGAGCAATGCTCCGGAAGATCTATTCTCGTGGAAAGTAACAGTTCTCTTTTACCGATAATTATATTTTATTACAAAGGAGATTTTTTGAGGGAACATGAACGAACAATTTGTGGGAAATTTCGGGGCACTTCGACTCCAGACCATAAAATTAGTTGACAGCGAAAAGGCGGTCACAAATTGTAATAGGCAATTAATTATATATTATCGTCAAATATGGTGCAGAGAGTGCTGGGACATTGATATTACATGCATTAGGATAGTCTTTACCGTAATATATATATACGTTGGAGTTAAATTGTGACGCAGGTTTACTTCAACAGCATGTTTAAACACCTACTTCAACAGCATGTTTATAAGCTGAAAAAGATAAGGGATATTTTTAATGTGGCATACAATCACGTTAAAGCTAATTACCGGCCCATTTCTGCTTTTAGATAAATTAATTAAAGCTACACGGAGAAAAATGTTATTATAAAAAAAAACGATAATTTTAATAGTAAAAACAGTTAAAAACGGGACTGAAGTTCTTACGAATAAATTCACAGGTTTTCGATGTTTATTGGCGGGAACATGTAATAATAATTTGTTGGTAGATATACGTAATTTCGTACGTATACCAATAAATTATTCTTACATTTTCCCGCCAATAAACATTGAAACACTGTTAATTTGTTCGTAAAAACTTCAGTCCCGTTTTTACGAATAAAATGATCGTATTTTAGAAAAACATTTATCTCCGCGTATACTAATAATACTAAATCTTAAATAACTAATTGAATTTTAGTAAGATATTACCGATGAGTAGTTTTTAATTTAGGGTGCACAGAAAGGTTTAAATAAAGTAAAAGTTCTAAATTTCTTCAATAGGTGTATTATTTTAAAATCATTCGTCTAATTTCTTCTCTGTCTTCAGAGATTTTTTTTTAATTATATGTCATTGACGTGTACCACTGAATGATGGTATACTGAGTGATTTATGTGAACAGAAAGAAAATATACAGTTTTATTATTTCACCTGTTTAAGTATTTGCTCAGGCATGTTTGGCAAGCACATTATTTTTGGTAAAGTTTTCTTTGGCCTGCGTTCATTTTTAGGAGCCATATAAAGGGATCTTAAAACTCGTTAAATTTATGCAGTGAATTGTATTTTTTAGACATACTCTGAGCTTTTGGTTTTGCGACCTACGTCGTTAACAACATGTTGTAACATTACTTCATAATTATTGTTAACAACGTAAAGGATAAACACGACGAAAAAATAATCACGCGTAGATACTCAAAATAAATGCAAATGATTTTTTTTAAATTAATTTAATTTTTTTGAGTGGGGCAACCCCATTGCCTTTGAGTACGTCAAAACCATTTCGGGTATGTTTTGAGGTGAGTGGCAAGCGAATGAGATAGGGAAGAGAAAGGTGGGGAAATGGATGTTTCAAAAAAAGAACACCACATTTTCCTTTTTTTAAATTTAATTAAAAAGAACAAGGTTACGAATAACCTGAATATATATTTAGAAAATCTCCCACTACCTATTAGCGGAAAATATTGCTTGTATCGTGATGGAGGATGATATCGGAGGATTTAGCCAGCCAAGAATTGGGTGACGCCTGGGTGAGACCCAAACGCGATGCCAAATAGTCTACTGACCGTAACTCTTACAGTACCGACAGTTATTGCGAAAATACTCGTAGGTATCATTATATTCTTGGAAATGACCCGAAAACGCACAATTTGTAAACGCCACTGTGTAAATGGGAGTTTCAAGATTCAAGACATATAAATGTATACGTCTATACAGACGTATACACTTTTCGACGAATATTTAGTATTTTTCTTGTGCTGATTTTCTTGTGCCGGTTCGAACAAACCATGAATTTTTAAATTAAAGACAGTTTCGGTTTCACGAATGTTAATGGTAGAAGAAGTCAAGGACGCCCGAGGAAGGCATGGCATGATCAAGTGAACCAAATACTCGGGTCGAGCCACGTCAAGAGTCTGAATAACGGAAGGATGTGTAAGAGATGATATATGAATGTGAATGAAGCAAGTAGTGTGTGCCAATACCTAGTCATTTGCCGGTCGATCCTCCCTGCTCACCCCAGCGAAGAAACGGTGTGATGGTAACCCTGGGAAAGACTGCCGTTCAGAACCGAAACGTTGCTTAAAATTAGCTTTGTTTACAGTTCTGAATAGGTTAACTTCCTCTCCTTCCTCTCCCCCATCTCCTTTCTCTACCACTCCCACAACATATCCTAGTAATTGAGGATGTCAATTTCACTATTTGGTATTTTCAACCACCCAATTGGTACCAACAGAATTAATTTAATACATATTCAGTATTATAAATAACGTAAAAATATCGTAAGCAATAATTTATCGGCGTAAGATATCGATGAAACTTATTTTACCAGAATCAAAGTGTTAAATAAAATTTGACATGTAATTATTGGTTACTTCGTGATATTTACCTGAAACCGCTGCTAATAAAAATGCTTGTAGGCTTTCTATTTTCGGATCGGCAGGTAAACCTTTCACGTGATGACTGATGCGTACATTATTCACTGCTTAATACATTGTCCGCTTGTTGGTATAAATTTCAACCATATTCAGAGGGATTTTATTTTTATCGGCGTTACGAATATTCGTGCATTGTGCCTCAATTGAATACTTTTTAAGGTGTAAAATCAGTTAAGAGAATTCAATGACCTAGAAATAATTCAATTAATAATGGTGTGATGCATGGCGTCATGCATCAACTCATTATATTTTCACGTTTTTGTTTTACTGTCGGCTTTTGACGAGTCAGAATAACAGAAGACATCTAACCACTGGAGCGCTTTTTGCCAAATTATAGCACTATTTCCAAAACCTCGGATTGCTTTGTTGCCAAAATGTGGCAAATTTTCACATTTTTATTTTATTAAAACATAATATATTATACATTCAAAATATAACAAAATAAATATTCTCTAGATTCCTTAAAATGTTTTAAGGTTAAAGATTTAATTATATTTTTTTTATAAATTCTACAAATATGTGATAGTAGACAAAAGATAGGGGAATTCTTTGGCTACATTGAACTATAATCAGTTTAATAGTATAATAAAACAAATTTAAAACTATAATATTTTAATTAATGAAGATAATGTTAGCGAAAGTCAATCGAAAATCTGAAACAGAAAAATCAGAAAAAGATACGGATACATCTGGGACTCGAACCCAGGTCCTCCGGCAATCCGGGCCGACGCGCTAACCAACTGCGCCAACGTATCCCTATCCGATTCGGTCATTTTTAACTGTATCATACTTCGACTGAGAACCACCAACATTATTTTCATTTTTCTTATCGCATATTTTTATTGGCTGCTACCTTTATGTGTGATTGCAAGATTCAACTCGAACTAAATGCCCTCTAGATAGTGTCAGGATAAATTTTATCACTTTTTATTAATATGCGACATCTATTGACTTTATCTGCAAGTCTAGGATGAAATATTTTTATTTTTATTTTTAACTTTTTAACTTAAAGAGTTAAACCTCAAATTATAATATTTTAATTAATGAAGATAATGTTAGCGAAAGTCAATCGAAAATCTGAAACAGAAAAATCAGAAAAAGATACGGATACATCTGGGACTCGAACCCAGGTCCTCCGGCAATCCGGGCCGACGCGCTAACCAATACGTTGGCGCAGTTGGTTAGCGCGTCGGCCCGGATTGCCGGAGGACCTGGGTTCGAGTCCCAGATGTATCCGTATCTTTTTCTGATTTTTCTGTTTCAGATTTTCGATTGACTTTCGCTAACATTATCTTCATTAATTAAAATATTATAATTTGAGGTTTAACTCTTTAAGTTAAAAAGTTAAAAAAAAAAAAAAAAAAAAAAATTTAAAACTTTTTCCACTTTTAATTTAATGACCCTCCCTAATATGTTTTGTATAAAATCCCTAGGTTAAGAATATTTTTCACCAGTCTGAAGATGGCTTTGACAAGCTGAAACCGGTTACGGTCATTAAATTAAAAGTGGAAAAAGTTTTAAATTTGTTTTATTATACTATTATAATGGAATTCCACCACGAATTATCAGTTTCAAAAATAGAAATATTATAATCAGTTTGTATGTCTCCATATTCAAATTCGGAGGTATGATTTTTTTAATGTGGGCGGAAAAATTTCCTTTAGCAATCCGAGAAAAAATATTTTAATTGCTCTGTCGCTCCAGTGGTGCATATGAACGTACTTTCCAAGACAGAACCCATCTTCTCTGCCTACAGGTTCTGTAGGCAGAGAAGATGAGTTTAGTTTGATAGCTTTAGTTACTCTTTCACAAACCGTCGATTGTACTATTAGGGTAAAATATCTTTTACTAACTAACTAACTAACTAACAACGGACCGCCAAACAACTCAGTATTGGCACACACTCTTTGCTTCATTCACATGCATGTTCTTCTTTTTCAGACTCCTGACATGTCCCGATTCAAGTATCTGGTTCACTTGCCATGTCTTCCTCGGGCGTCCATAACTTTTTATTCCATTCACTTTTGCGTCATATATCCTCCGTAGACTCCTTTCTTCGTTCATTCGCTCTACATGCCCAAACCATCTAAGGGTCCCTTTATTAATATTACTCATTACGCTTACATCAGCCTTGCATTATTTTCGGATATCCATATTTCTCACGCGATCATACATGGTTTTACCACACGTACGTCTCAGGGATCTCTTCTCTACAGCATTCAGTCTACTTTCATCCTTCCTCTGCCAGGTACCAGCACTTCATTTTGTACTGCTAGCTTCACTTCTTATACTTCTAAATAATTATATATATATGTTATGATTAAGGTTTTCACGGGTGTAAGATGTAGAATAATTTTCTCGGTTTACCCGCGAAACGTAGTCCTTAGAAGGACTTTTTAACTCCTGACGTTTCGGACAGATCTCACTGTCCATCTTCAGAGGCCTTATGTCTATGGAGGGGGTAGGCGGTCGCCTACCCCCTCCATCGTAAAATCATCTTCTACCCGTGTTCTTCGTTCTCGACATAAGATTTGAAATGCATTCACTTAAGTCTTGACTTCTGGACTGAACAGACATGCACAAGCTGTCAGTTTAATACAAAACTCAAGACATAAGGCCTCTGAAGATGGACAGTGAGATCTGTCCGAAACGTCAGGAGTTAAAAAGTCCTTCTAAGGACTACGTTACGCGGGTAAACCGAGAAAATTATTCTACATATATATATATATCACACGTTCGTAAAAACCCGTATTGGCGAATAAAATATGTCACTAAATAAAAAAGTGTTACGTAACTTTATACTAAAAATTATGTGTTTTACGTTTGTTTTCGAAAAACAGTTGATGATTATGTTTTATATATATTATGAATTCTAGTTAAAACTGTATTAATATAGTTTTGAACCAACTAAAGTATCAAATCGATATTTTTTCAAAGTTAAACGAAAGTCTCAGAAATAAGTTATGAGAATCTCAATTGCACTCAAAGCAGAATATTAATTTGTGTCAATTGAAAACTAAGTAATAGAAACGCTGAACAGTAGAGATGAGATGGATGGGGGAGGGATGGTTGTGAGGTGGGAAGTGGGAGGTGGATGGTGGAAGGAAGGAAGGAAGGAAGCGAGGTTAACTGAACAGGACTCGAACAGAGAAGTCATAGTTGATCTTCCACGCTAGAACGAGATATTATCGGTATTAGTAAAATTAATAAAGGTGAACTCAGTGCATCTCAAACTACATCAAATATTTAATTAGCTCAAACATGTAAGCGTGATTGAACTAAACACTAAAAACACTAATCAAAGAATGATAAAAAATTGGGTTCGTTTCTTGAATATTCAATGAACAAAGTGACTAAATTTCTGAGTGCCCTGAAAATCAAATGTGCGATGAAGAATTTAAAGTCACCTTCATGAAATTAAACTGTAAAATATAACATTTAGAAACAAAGTTAGAATTTTTTGATACTGATTCTTGAATCTCTTCGTTATGCAAGTTTTTTTTTTATGTAGATAAGATTGAAATGTATTTTCTGTATAAACGCAAAAATATGATTTTTTTTACTTTCATTTCTCAAACACACAATCGATTCTGAAGCTAACAATAGCGACAACATTTCCCATACCATATGTTTCTATCGCTTCTGTTGCTTTTCGCTCTTAAGAGGGTATAAGCAGACAATACCGGAAATTTGTTTTTTTTTTAAATCAAATTCTAGACGTATTAACCCTTTTTACAAAAAAAAAAACATAATATAGGTATATTGGTCGTTGGCAGATTTGTTTAATTTTCAAACGAGATATTGTATTAAACAACACAAATGTCAAATCACACAATTATACAGCAAAATAAATCAATACATATGTATATCTAGTAAAGATACTTTTCAGAATTTTAATTTTAGTTCAATTAAAATCATTAAAAAATAAATCCGAGATCGTGTTTTGTGACGAAAATACCTCAGGTTTTCTATTTATTTAAGGTCTTACAAACTATAATATTTCAGATTTTTTTACGCACATATTTTTTTTTAGTCATTAATGAAAAATCATAAATACTTACAAGAAGTACACTATATTTAATAATTTATCATCGTGCGTTTTGAGAATTTGTATTGCTTACTTGAATGAAGGTATATATTAAAACAAGTTTTGAATGAAATAAATCGATATTAAATTTTTAATTACAAAAAAAATGATACGGGGAATAATCGATCTTTCTCATCGGAACCTTCCTGTTGCAAGCATTAAACTTTTATTCCGCTGGTCAAAGACTCTTAAACCAGACATAATTACTGAAATATCGGAAACTAAATACATATTTATATTTTCTGTTACTAACTTGTATTTAATTCACTTCTAATTTAACCAATTTTAACCACTGTAATTAATATTAATTGCTTTATGTATGTAAAAGCCGTTTAAATAAAAATAAATAAATAATGTAATTACTTGTCGTAGTACTTATACCACTCGGAATAAAAAAACAGATAAACCCAAATTAAAATGAGGCGTTACAATTTAAAATACGTGTTTTATTTTTATCACACATGTAAATTTATAATTCACAACTTTTCTTTCACCTCTTAGAAAATAATACAACAGGTTTAATAATGTATTTAATGATGTAAACAAATTTACTATTTCAAGAACTTTTAATTTGTTTGTTTGTTTTTATTTTATTTTTATTATTTAGAAGTTTTATTTATTCTGTGTAACATAGTGTTAATAACAACAATTAATAACCACAACACCAATGCAGCGAGTAACTCACCAATCACTCGCACAATTACAACTAATATCCATTATGAAAAATTATTACAATTAGACATTTTTCACGATTCAGTTAAAAATTACTAAATTTCTTGTCGTTTTATTAAACTCGAGTGAGCAAATAATTTTTGATTTTAAAATATAAATTTTTCTCCACCCATACTCTTTCATTTATGTTTTATTAGTATGTTTTATTATGTATGAAGAAAATAATTTCCCTTGGATCCTATGTTATCTTCGGTAAGGGTCGTTTTAGGGAAAGGAAGGAGAGGGAGTTCTGGGAAGGAAAAGGTATAGGAGTCTGGGGGTAAGTGTGTCTAGGAGTGAAATATGTATAAATCCACTCCTTCCTTTGCGGTGCAAGGCGATGGGTCGGGAGAGTCCAAATGGAGAGGTCAAAAGGTATCTCTCAACCAGTCTCTACCAATCCGGCCCGCAACACAATAGGTGGGAAAGCGTATTGGGCGCTAAGACTTAGAAAAATCTCACCTCGTGAATCCGTAAAACCTGGGCACCCCTGCTAAGTCACCAAACAGAGCGAACCAGGGGTTTTGGTTATCCAATAAATTGTTCCCGGGGCAGCCTCGCCCGCCTCCCAAATTATGAGATATCGTACAGTGTTAACAATGTATTATTTTCGTATTTCTCATATAACCTGCGTTTTGCAGGTCTACGGCAGATACGTTTATTTCTGCAGAATACTAATCAAACATTTTTAGGCAATTTCACTTAAAAAGCAATTGCTTATAAACACATATCTGTTTTGAACAAAACTTGCTCTCATAAATGCCATACATACGAGGGGTGGTTTTTTTCATTTCATTGGTCGAATTCACCCTGCAGAACGGTGCTGAAATTTACCATCGCACTTTTATAATAAATCAAAATGCTCAATGTGAAAAAGCCTTTGTTATTCACACTCAGTTTTTCGCACAAATAAAATTTGGATGCAGCCCCGAAAAGAACAGCATTTTGCATTTTTCAACATTTGGCCATTTTATTTTTGTATAAAATTTACGCTTAAGCCTTATAAAAATTGATAAGATCATCTGGACGTAAGCCTGTTGTCCCTATGAACAAAAGAAATTGACTAATTTTCAAGTGGAAATACGAGCCAAAAATTAATATTCAACTAAGTGAAAAAGTGTTTTCAAAGTTTTGTTAAACCTTTTTACTTGATGAAGTTTATCAGATAAAAAAAAAAACGCTTTCAATATCTGAAACACGTTAAGTATTATAATTTCACGTTAGCGTAACAAAATTTTACAAACATTTTTTTAGGTCAACATTTAGAAACTATTTAAAGTTTTAAATGTCAATTCCACAATGAGTTATGTAGCTATGGCGCTCTGAAATACCCGATGTCAAAAGATAACACTCGATTGTTTGTTCATTGTTATTTCCGTATTACATTAATCAACTAATTGATGATGATATTTCAAACAAAATTGCGGACTCCGTAGTCAAGGGATAAGGCTTTCGAATAGGAATCAGGAGGTAATGGGTTTGAATTCCAGCATCAGTAAGTAAATTTGATTTAATTAAATTTTGTTTTTTCGCAATTTATTCATTTAAAATAATATAATACAGTCTATTTGCGGCACATTCCAGTGTAGTGGATAATTACAGTATCGCTCTGTTGAAAGATCACCAATCAGAATCGAAACGCTGCTTCAAATGGCTTTAGCCTTGTTTAATGTCAACATTTTAAATATGCAATAAAATGATTTTTTTTAAATAAAAACAATTTTTTTATATTTGCTTTATTTTTTTAAGTACCTACATTCCACCAAAAAATAATTATAAAATTTAAATGTAAGTCATAACGTCAAAACCTCCATACACAAAATGCATAAGTTTTGATAGGGAATTAGTATTCAAATTTTTTTATGTAACTGGAGGCCTCCTCAGATACATTGAAATAAGATAATAATGGGTTTTTTAGATTGTTTACCTACATTGTTATATCGCTTTTATGTAGATGTATGCAGATGTTTCACTTTGTGAAAATGTGTCATTTTCTATTACGTATTATAATAATCATAAAAACGTTTATTCGTCAATAGATCTTTACAAATATGTATATCTTCTTTATTTACCATTGATTCTTTTGAAAAATGGGTCCCTGCTCAGCTACATTCAGGATTTCTTCGGGGATGCAGCTGTTTTTCAGCTCCAATATAAATTATGTAATAAATAATTAAAATAACTTTACAATTAATTTTAATTGAAAGAAAATAATATTTAAATTCAAAATAAATAATATAACCACAAACATATGTAGGTATTCCTTTCATTGTAAATTCTATCAATTAAGATATTGTGCGGTTGAATGTGCTGTCAGTGACCAAGAAAATTGATTGATTTTTGAAAATCTGTATTAACTATTTCGTAGATTTTTTTTAGGACCTGAGGAAAATAATTTCATCATTATGTCATCTTTGGGGATGCTGTGAGGAGGGTATTTTTAAGGAAAGAAAGGAGAGGAAGTTCTGGGAAGGAAAAATGTTTGAGGGTTGGATAGGAATCTGGGGTTCAGTGTGTCTAGATCATCCGCTACCAAGACCTAGATAAACCTTACCCCATGAACCCAGGCACCCCTGCTAAGTCACCAAACGTAGCGAATCACTTGGGGTGACCTATGGCAGAGGTGTTGGTTATCCAATAAATGTTTCCCGGGGTGGCCTCACCCATTCCCGCCTCCCAAATAGATACCTATATAGAGAATGAAATCAATAAAAAAGCTCTCGAGTAAAAACTTCTCTTTTTGAAAACGCTCCTCAATTATAATACGAGGTTTGAGAAGCACAGGCGTTACGGTATCCGGAAACTTCCTATGTTCGGCGCAAACTTTAACGAGTTTTCCCGTCTTGGATAGCCCATGGAAAGTCTCGCTGCGAAGTTTGAGGAGCTGCGCGAAGTAAATACATCGGGTACTAACTAGTACTGCGATTATGGCTGGGAAGGAAATCGGGTACGGCGAAGTAGATTAGATCTCCAGACAGAAGAGGAGTTCATCCTAGACTTAGCTAAGAAGCCAGGCACCTAACCAGCTCAATGGGATTCGCTTGTAATCGTTATTGCAAGCGACAACACACGAGTAATGCCAACTGACGGGGATTTAGGCTTTAAAATACAGCTTCGTAAAAGGGAATAGTGATTGCTGCACGATTTTCTTCTTGTTTCAACACACGTCCTTCCTTTTTAAAATACTTAACACGACAGTCCGTGGTCGAGTGGTAACAACACTTGACTCCCAATCGGAAGGTTGCGGGTTCGAACCCGGCGTGCGCAAATAAATTTTATTTGATTAATTTGTGTTATTTCACAATTAATTAATAAAAATAATATATACTACATTTGCGGCACGTTCCAGAGTGGAAGATACTGTCAGTATCGCCCTGGTGTAAGACCACCATTCAGAATTGAGACGTTGCTTAATAATGGCTTTAGCCGAGTTTAGTGACTAGATCTGAATAGCCAGGTACTTTCCTACCCTCCTCTTCCCCATCTCCTTCCCTTCCCCACTTTCCTTCAGCCTCACAACATACCCCAATTGGGGATGCCATAGTCTCACTGGCTCCAGACGGGAGCAGTTGGGACTCTTGTGAGGTATTCTCTATAAAAAAAAAAAAAACTTTGTTTTTACCACAATAATTTTTATTTAAAAAATCAACATGTTTCGAGAACGATGTTCTCTTCTCCAGGACATTAAATGTACTAAAAACTAAACTATCAAATATCCTGATTAAAAGAACATCGTTCTCGAAACATGTTGATTTTTTTAAATAAAAATTATCGTGGTAAAAATAAAGTGTTTTTAATTATTTCATTAATAAAATGGTGCCACAAAGTGAATTTGAAAAAATTGAAGAAAACTATATTTTAATTTCACTTTCGTTTTATCGATTGAATGAATGTTTGGATGGAGTGGAGATTAACTCATTCCCCGATTTCCAATCGAGTGAAACTCGGCAGAAATACTCGATGTCGATGACAATGCATTCAACTTTTTGCGGACAATTTTTTGGCACGCATTTCTCCGAAATTCCATGATATTATAGAACTTTAATCCGATTCTAACAGTAGAACATATTTCAGCGAGTTTTTTAATAATTCCAGTATAGGCCAGAAGCGCCCACACTTTCATGATCAACGTTTAGCTTAATGAAACAATGCGAACCATCAGCTGAACTTTAAAATCTACTCCTCTCCCTTGGCTCCCCGTACTTGCAAATATAACCCCGCCAAACATCCGGCGAGAGATTGCAACACTGGGGGAATACAATGCGGCGCTGAAAAAAGAGCAATTCCTTTTCACGATGATGTCGTCTCTCACCCGGCATGCCGCTTGAAGTTCCGAAAACCCTTCTGGACGGAAAGAGAAAGACTCCTCCGATTACCTCTTTCCCCAGAAGATAGAAGGAAACTTGAGTGGCAATCGGCCAACGTGGAAAATGCCCATCTCGTACAAGACCCCACTGAGAGACAGCCTTGGTCATTGCCTCGCAAACTCTAGTCCACCAACAATAAAATAAAGAGCTCCCATAGCCGTTGTGCCCGTATGATGCATAGATGGGGCCTTAAAGAGTCGGCGATGAGTGAAAGTCGACGAAAATTTGTTAACCCCTGAACATGTGGTCAACGAATGCCCCCTCCATTCATTCCTTGGCGAGATTGATGAGGTACACACAACAAATAAAATAAGTAAATACGAATATGTTACTGTAATAAATATCAACAAATATATTTTTTGAATTTACCTACAGTTATTACACAACTATTTTATTAAAAACCAACTTATAAAAATCGACGAGTCAAATTTGGCAAAATAATTTCACACTGTAAAGACAAATAAAAAAATCAATTATTTATCATAGTGTTCTTCACGGCTGAAATAAATGAAAATACACATTATAAAGCAAGAGGTAATGATTCACATTCCCCATCTCGCAAATAATAACTCTTCGTGTGACATCTAAATTTGTTGCCAAGAACAAACACGTAATATATTACCCAGTATGTTTATGCGCTCCTGATACCTACTTCTACTTGTGTATTAGTTTGAAAAATTGCATGCATTCTTTCCTTGGGTGGTTGGAAGATTCACAAGGGCAGTTAAATCTAGCAGGGGTAGTCACGTTTACCAAAACTACCTCAATGTCTCGAGGGGTGAGCTACTGAGTTGCCTCACTACTGAAATGTGGGATATTTTAGATTCAAGACTGCGTTTTCACGCTCAGAAGTTAGGATTTAATCGGAGTGGAGAACATAATTCTCAGCAATGAGGAACTGACTTAAGAAGAAGAAGGTTTTTTTATGTAATACTTATCTTTTTTGTTATTTATTTTTGGGACGTTATGCCGTGTTGTTAGAAACGTTGGCTAAAGAACGAGGTTGCGTAACACGGCATAACATCCCAAAAATAAATCACAAAAATAAGTCTTTAGCCGTGAAAATCTTAAATCATATCTAATACTTACCTTCCAGTTTTGGTTTAAATTTTGGTTTTGCTTGAAATTTTGTAAGTTTTCGAAATGGCAAAAAAATTTCCTTCTATTCTTCTGACAGTTTTTTTTAATACTGTTTCATTCCTATAATATACTAGCTGATACCCGGCATGCGTTGCAATGGCCTTTAAATAAATAAATTGTTTCTCCCTTCGTGTCATTTCTCATTCGTCCCCGTTCACCTTCCTCCTCCTCTTCCTTTTCCCCGCCCGCCTTCCCCCTTTCACCTTCCCCGCGTTCCCCCTCCCACATGCATTCCGCTTCCACCTTCTCCGCCGTCCCCTCTCCCTCATCCCCCCTCCCGTGAAGCCCCCCTCCTTAATTCCCCATCCGACCCTCCGGCATACCCCTCCCTCCACTCCCTCCAAGCCTTTTTCCCTGCCGCTTAAATCCATAAAATGCACAATTTTTCCAACAACTCGCGTAACCTATTTCATTTTTTATACAAATTTCATAACGCCAGAGCTCACCAGTATATATATATATATATATATATATATATATATATATATATATATATATATATATATATATATATATATATATAATATATTCACAGGCATGTTCACAACAATTCAAAAAAATTTAATAGCAATCGGATGAAATTTTTTAATCGCAATCGAATGAATAGTATAGGAAATAATTTCATAACGCCAGAGCTCACTAACCTATAACCATCCCGGGTATGCGCACATCATATTCCCAAAGTTTCATCGCAATTGGAGGAATGGTATGACCGCGCATAATATAATATATTGTAATAGAAATACCTACATTCTCAAAAAATATTATTTCGGATATGATGCCGCCGATCTTACAATAATAGTTGGTGGTGTAATGGCTAACATATTTGCCTTCAAAGCATTTAAATGGGGTTCGCTACTTTTTTCAAGGTATTTAAATATTTATTTTATTTTTAACTTTATTTAAAAAAATATTGTTTTCGTCTGATATTTATAATATTATAAAAATGATTGCATGGTAGTAATTAGTTGCAACCAACTAGCTGGTTAAGATAGTAAGTATTGCCCTATTAAAATACTGCCGTTTGAATCAGAATCTTTGATTTTAGTGGCTTTAAGTATTTTTACTTACCAAGCTCCCTAGTACACTCGATCGATAAAGATTGTATCGATCCCTATCTCAACCTATGATCGCTAAAGTACAAACAAAAGTTGATATCGAAGATATTAAGGACACTTAGTCATTGTGAAATGTAACTTATTCGTTGGCGATCTGCAGCCGTGCTAGGGAGCGATGAGAAGTTACCAAAAGTTATCCTGTCAATCCTTATCGATCGAGGTACGTCAAACGATGTTAATTTTTTTTTTCGTTGTTTGTTTTGGGGTGTTATGCCGTGTTGCGCTACCTCCTTCTTTAGCCGACGTTTCGGACAGCGTTGCAGTGTCCATCATCAGGGCAGATCCATCAAAAAACAAACAACGAAAATGCTTTTGGCCGTGAAAATCTAAGAACGTATCCGATGTCAAATTCGTTCGACGTTCAATCAGAAAAAACGTTTTTAAAAATAGTTTAATTATGAATGCTAGCGATGTATACAGGTTGTACAGTCCCAAATGATTTTAACCAGCGTATCCTGAGCATATTTATATTTAAAAATGTAAATGTCATTTTGCTGTCTGATTACATATTTTTACTATTAAAAAAAATCACACATCGCCACTGATCCCATCCCTATACGTCGCAACGGGACTAAGAGGCATGCGCGTTGTTTTGTACGTTACCGTGCTGCTAGAACTATACCGACAATCTTTACAGGTCTACTCAGTTGCGACGTGTGATGAAACAAATATTTTTATTGTTTTTAATTGAAAAAATTTATCATCGGACTGCAAAAAGACACACCTACAATTTTATTTTTTTTTTTTTTTACTCCTTATGCTCAGAATTCGCCGGTTAAAATCCTCTGTGTACGTACTGTTATACCCTGTATAATAAAAAAAAAACGTAAATAAAATCCAATGGGTACCTGCCTGATATGGAAAAGAAGCGATAGTTTTAAGATCTACGTAAAATAAATTCACATGAGCACGTAAATTACTAGGTTTATTTTATTTACAGAGCTTTTTAGCGAATAAGTCGTTAATCAGAAAGCTGTTTCAATACGAAACAACCACAGTCCCGAGAGCTTGCAGCCAAACCGCGTTCAGCCGTTGTTATTTCGTTATTTATACCAAAACTAATGCGACGTATAGAAATCCAGAGAGAAATTGTGAAAGTTATTTCGTGTAGAGAGAATAATGTATTGTAAAATGGGGATATAATTTCCTAAGCAAACACCATATTCCTTTAGCTTGAAAGTGATTACATTGGCAACGGCTCCGGGTGCTATCATGGCTTGGAGTCGATCCAATAAAAATAAATGCCGAAAAGATATATTATTTTATTCCGGGTAAAAAAGATATATTCCTAGAATCTGTTATATTTTTGTGAATATATGGGCAATGATTATTATTTTAACCTATTCTATATTTTCCCTGAACTAATATAATTTGTCAATGAAGCCACACAAAATTATTAAATAAACGATATTGATGGTTAAATCATATATCAGAATGGTAATTAAATACTTTGAGACTCTCCATGGTTAAAAACCACTATTCTAAGCCTCGAATTGCTTAAAATGGCTTTAGTCATGTTTAGTGACAAGACCTGCATAATCACGTACCTTCGAGTACTTCCTATCCTTACTCTTCGCCATATTCTTCCAATCAATCATAACAAATCATTTTCTTTAATGGTGTACATTTTGCAATATATACACAAATAAATAAGGTGGCACATACCGGTGTTAGTTAGATATTTGCTTTACCTTTTATTTTAAGCTAAAATATTTATGATTGGTCAAGTATTTTAACCTCAAATCCAAACTTAAGTTTCGTATGTAAAAGGTCGCGCAGCCGTTCTCTTTAAAAGGAAAAAATATGGCTCGGATAGAAACGAATGTTGGTAATGCTCATTTCGTTTACCCCCGCAAAGAAAATACTCTGAAAAGAGAAAAATAAATTCTTGCACATTATTTGTAATGGTGCAAACCGGTAGTATTTTGAAATCTTCCAGAATGGAACTTTTTTGTTATCATTTGAATTTATAGTCAAATACTCAAAACCTTTGCATGGAAAATAGTGCCTAAAAAGTTTCTAAGCGGTTTTATATTTGCATTAAAAAAAATCAAAAAATTGCATTTCAAAAAGGTAGGTACAGAGCTATGCATCAGTGGGTAAATTGTAGGCTCCATCAATCTGTTATTTTTTTTCATAGAATAAGGAATAACACGAGATAATAATACCTGATGGGTGGGTTTCATGCTACAAGTACAGGCCTAATTTCGGCCTTTATATCTACCCCATCATCTTCATATCTACCATATCTATCCCATCTCCCCCATCCTACGCTCTCCCCAATCCCTTTCAATCAACTTGTTTATATAATTTTTCTTATCATCTTTAAAATATTTTCACTTATATACGATACCCATGTGGAAACCTGTAAATGGTACAATGAATGTAACTTAACTAATTTAACCTTATTAATAATGTATACTGTTGGTCTCCCAAATAAAATAAAATAAAATATACTGCCATATAAAACTGTGTTTCACCACAATTACAAAATTTAAATGGAATAGCGATACACACATTCAGGCAAGTGTAAGAGAGACAACGCGTGCTTAATGGTCTAGGTCTAGAGCCAAAAGTGACTATATCAGTGGAATTGTTTCCATTCAACTACTTTGTACGAAAAGCAGTACTAATGTTATATTCTTTATTCTATGATTTTCATGCATTCCCTTCTCTGGTGACGATCAAGACTCTCTTAGTTATTAGATAAAATTGGTGAAGGTCAGATCTATTATATTGCTCCTAAGACCACTTTAGTAAATTTATATTCAGAGTTCACGTGACTGTTGTAAGTTCACGTACCCTAATAAACTCGATAGATTATCTTTACGAATCATTACATTCTAATGTGTTTTTAATCCTGAGGTTAAGCCATTCGATCGTATGTAGCTTTGGATTGCTCTTATTTAGTCCGTTGTGGACAACACCAATGAATGTGTCCTACGCGGAAAGAAAGGGTGCACGAGTTCGTAGAAGTTGGAAACCATATTTTTTCAAGATTTTGTTTGAAATAGTTGATACAAAATAATGTAAACCGATGACGGATAATGTATATTTATTTATTTATTTTTAATATACGTCTGTACGGGTATTTACAAAACATGTGATATCCATTATAGTGGAACAGTAACCATCAGATAAGTTATGCTAATTAAATAACATAAGACCCATACAGAAGAATAGTAATAGCTAACATTGATTTATTGAGGTGTGTTATTGTTACAGTTGAACACATCCACCACTTCTGAGAAAGCATTTCCAACTGCATGGTACAAGCAAATAGCTGACATCCGTAAAAGATATTTGCTAGATGTATACTAAAGATTTTAATAAATATTATATAATTGTTTGTTAGGTATTTTGGCCTCGAACCCAAAATTAAGTTTTGTATGTAAAAGTAATTTTATTTTTTTTTAGTTAGTTATAATGTAAAATGAAATGGAAGTAATAATAAAACATGTAAGTTTGGTTGCAAAAGCTTATTAATATCTCATATTATTTAATGAATTTCGACTACTTACATGTTCGGTAGCAATTGAGATGAAATGCGATATTATATCATCCACTCACATCCGTATTAGATATTTGCTATATGCATAATTATTTGATATTTGCTATAATTAAGTTTGGTTAGTTATTTTGGCTTGAAATCCAAAAATCAGTTTTATATGACAAATGCCTCGCAGACGTTTCTAGACGCAGGGTATAATAATAAGACAATACCGGAAATGTATCCTATTCAAATCAAATTCTACACGTATTGACTCTTTTATACAAAAAAATAAATTGATTTTGAAAGATTGTTATTTTATCTGGTAAATGAACTTTTTAAATTTTGAAAAACTAAGTAAGTTTTAAATATACTAAGGTTATACCGTTGGTCGTTGGCAGATTTGTTCAATTTTCAAACGATAGATTCAATTAAACAACACAAATTTCAAATCATATAATCATAAATAAAAAAAATAAATCAATACATAATCTAGTCAACACACGTTTTTTAGTTAAATTAAAATCATTAAAAAATAAATCCAAGAACGTGTTTTGTGACAAAAATACCTCATTTTTTCCATTTATTTAATAAATATATACAAACTAAAATATTTAAAAAAAAAATTACACACTTATTTTGTTTAGACATTATTGAAAAATCATAAATACTTATGATCAAAAAATACTTCCAAGAAGTACGCGATATTTAATAATTTATCATCATGCGTTTTGAGCATTTTTAATGCTTATTTGAATGTAGGTATATATTAAAACAAGTTTTGTATGAAATAAATCGATATAAAATTATAATATTTTAATTAATGAAGATAATATTAGCGAAAGTCAATCAAAAATCCGAAACAGAAAAATCAGAAAAAGATACGGATACATCTGGGACTCGAACCCAGGTCCTCCGGCAATCCGAACCGACGCGCTATCCAACTGCGCCAACGTATCCCTATCCGATTCGGTCATTTTTAACTGTATCATACTTCGACTGAGAACCACCAACATTATTTTTATTTTTCTTATCGCATATTTTTATTGGCTGCTACCTTTATGTGTGATTGCAAGATTTAACTCGAACTAAATGCTCTCTAGATAGTGTCAGGATAAAAAAAAAAATAAATAAATAAAAAAAAATAAAAAAAATAAATAAAAATACGATATAAAATTGTTAGTTTAAACATTTTTACACGGGAAATAATCGATGTTTTTCATCGGAACCTCCCTCTACAGTTGCAATTTTTTTTTCAAACATTAATTCTCACTTATTCTGGAACTAATAATATGATTAGGTTTTTATCAATTAGCTTATTATATAGCTCATATTGTTTAATGAATTTCGACTAGTTTCACGTTCGGTAGCAAGACTAGCAAGTGACATGAAATAAGATATTATCTTCCCACTAACCCCGCTGTAAGCCTCTGCTCTGAGCCCAGCACCACCAGCACCACCAGCACCACCAGCACCAGCCGCTGTCTGCTTTGCGGTATCAAGGGTTGATTAAAGTCTTAGCACCATCTTACCTATTCATTAAGCTCCTTTCTCACATTATATCCTGAACTTTACCTTGCAAAAGCGACATGTCACTATATTTTTTATATTTTATTTTACCATTCGAGTTTGTTCGGAACAATCGTAGGTATCATATAAATCTTTGTATTATAATATTATTAATATTATTACGGTATTAGAAAGAGAAAATACTACGCTTTGTATTCAAATCTAAAAGTTATCTACACTATAATTAATATGAAACCCGTTTTAGAATCAAAGTTTCCAATTGCAATTTGAAAAATATTCATGAAACCTAAAATGAAACTAAAGTGACGATAACATTTTTAATACATTTTGCTAATAAAATATGTGTGTTTTTATTTTTTCGTTATTTGTAATTTTGGTTAAATTTTTATCTTAGCATTAAACAAATTATATGTGTATTTCGAATAATAAAATTTGAAAGTTTATTTTATTACATTTAAAAAACAGTTTTTTGTTTTTGTTTTCGGAGACGTTCAAAAATATTCTATTGAATGAATTTTATTGCAAAGGGGAATATTTTGACCTATTAACAAAATATGACCGGGGACCGGGGACCGAAAGTAGTTTTAAAAATTATTTCACTGAACCTTCAATAATGAAAATAATGCGCGACTTTTAAAATATTATTAGGTACAGGCCTTTAAAAGAAAGCCGAATATGCCGAGAGTACGAATAACCTATGCGAAAAATATTGTTTGTGCAAAGATGGACAACTTAGGCCATTCGTACACAGGGACCCGCAAGATACAAGTTGTGTACTTACAAAAAAACAAAATGTCGCGCACAGTCTGTAGACGTCACCTCTGAAATCACGAGACCCCAGTCGCCACCAATCATTCTTTGAATTCTCGTTAGAACCAGAATGCCATAACCTAACTCACATCCAATCAGTTGCTATTGCTGTCATTTTATAACCAGTCATTCTTTGTGTACTGTTTTATTCCGAGCATTTCTCTAAAGCACACACATTGCTAAAAAGTGTCTGACACACGTGACGCCGTGTTTAAAGTCTCCATGATGTAATTGGAGACGAGCGACGATCTCGTCCGGCCGGCCGCGGAAAAGTTTACAAAATGTCGGCAACATTTACATGTGACTTGTGAACATTCACACAGATGAATGGCGATAGTCGCCAAGATACTTGAATCGACTAGTAACGGATATTGCGTATACATATGGACCGAATTGTCGAACGGTTAAATATCGGTTTTAATGCTAGAAATGCGGAGAAAAATGTTATTATAAAATACCATCATTTTATTCGTAAAAACGGTTAAAAACGGGACTTAAGTTCTTACGACCAAATTAACAGGGTTTCAATGTTTATTGGCGGGAAAATGTAAGAATACTTTGTTGGTATACGTGATTTTACGTATACCAACAAATTATTCTTACTTTGAATAGTTTGAATATTTTTGAATAGTTTCTTAGAATAATTTGTTGGTATACGTAATTTTACGTATACCAACAAATTATTCTTACATTACATACATTACATATGTACGAAATTACGTATACCATTAAATTATTTGTACATGTTCCCGAAGAATAATTGGTTGGTATACGTACGAAATTACGTATACCATCAAATTATTTGTACATGTTCCCGCCAATTCGACAAACTAATAATAACTGATCTCTAGGCATAAATCGTATTGCAAATTACAATATGATTTAATTGAAATATGGAAAGGTTGTTTTTAGTGAAGTTTGATAAACCACTGGTACGAGAATGAAAAATTCTGCTGTCGTGAAAAAATAAATCAAATATCGAATAACTTTTTCAAGTAAACACATTACGTTTTTACACACGTGCTTCTCGCGTTATAGTTTATCGAATAATTTATTAGGCGATTGTTTTCACATTACAGCAACTTTATTGGATAAAAACACAGCAACGCCGTTGGCTGAGCAAGAGCAAGAGGTTACCTCAATCCATCGCAATACGGCCTAACATTATGAAGTAAAACTGACAGAATATTATTTTGTAGCTTTAAATTTTTTTTTATAAATGTTTTTAATCGCTTTTTGATTGTGAGGAAATGGTCGAAGATACTAATTTTATCCAACCTGTATCTTTTTTTCATTTCACTTCATCAGATTTTAGTTACCATTTTTATTATTTTTTGGTACCAAAGTTCTCCAAAACATCCCATTCTGTTACTTTTTTTAGATTTTCACGGCCAAAAGCATTTTCGTTGTTTGTTTTTAGGGTGTTATGCCGTGTTGTGCTACCTTCTTCTTTAGCCGACGTTTCGGACAGCGTTGCAGTGTCCATCATCTGATGATGGACACTGCAACGCTGTCCGAAACGTCGGCTAAAGAAGGAGGTAGCACAACACGGCATAACACCCCAAAAACAAACAACGAAAATCCCATTCTGTATTTCTGTATGTGAATGTTATCACTTACAAAACGTCCCATTCCGTATTTCTGTATGCCAATGTTATCACTTACAAAACGTCCCATTCTGTATTTCTGTATGTGAATATTATCACTTTTCAAAACGTCCCATTCTGTATTTCTGTATGTGAATGTTATCTAGGAGGCGGCTAAGCGGTGGCAAAACGAAGAATTCCAAGTCACGAATCCGCAAAAACATCATTCGGAGATATTGAAATTTGAATTTTTGAAATGATATGTTTTTGTAATAACGAATCAATTCTAAACTTCAAACCTCAATATCTCCGAATGATGTTTTTGCGAATTTTCAACTTGGAATTCTTCGTTTTGCCACCGCCTAGCCGCCTACTTATCACTTACAAAACGTCCCATTCTGTATTTCTGTATGCCAATGGTATCACTTACAAAATAATGCAATGTCAGAGCGTTTTTACAAAGAGAAACTCCACGCAAAATGGTCTTCAAAATGGCGAATTAGGATTTTTTTAAATAAATATGTTAACCTGCTTTATGTGTAACTGGGCGTACTGTACAGGGCCCGCAGATACTTTAATTGTACACAACTGCTAACCCTGTACAAATCGCAAGTGCGCCCCACTGTTGAATTTGGCAGCCATCTCTGGTCTGGAGCCCCGATGTACCTGAAAAACACCCTCGACTCTGTGCAGAAACAGGCGGTCCGCTTGATAGATTCTCCTGTCTTAACAAACGGATTGCAATCTTTAGAGCACAGGCGTCGGGTGGGAATGCTATCCTTGTTCTACCGGTATTTCAATGGAAGATGCTCCGATGAGCTAGCGTCATTGATCCTTTCGGCACCGGTGCATAATCGGGAAACTCGCCAAACGCGCGCCCAACATATGTACACAGTTGACATTTGTCACATGAGAACGGGACGCTTCTACGACTCTTTTTTGTGTTCAACAGCTCGGCTGTGGAACGATTTGCCGGCCTCTGTGTTTCCTCCTTCCTATAACATGGGTCTCTTCAAGACCCACGTTCACTCCTTCCTCTCCTCAAAAAGACCCTCCTCACAGCATTTTCAAAGATGACATAGGCCCTGAGGGAAATTATTTTCCTCAGGGCCTCCTGTGTGGAGTTAATGTTAAAAAAAAAAAAATTAAATGATAAGTTTTCACAAAGTGAACAATCTTCATTTCTACATCCACTTAAAACTGGAATAATTAGGTAGATATCTAATGAAAAAAAGCCATTATTGTCTTATTCAATGCTTCTGAGAAGGCACCCAGTTACCTAAAGCATATGTTTTTTTTCTGAATCCCTATCAAAATATTTGCTTTTTATGTATGGACGAATCAATGTTGGGAGTTTTTAAATTTTTAATTAAGATTTTTTATAATGACCATTTCCATGGAATTAGTTCCTAAAGGAAATGTTAATTTAATTGTATTGCGGATCTAAAATGTACGGGATTTTCTTTTATTCAAATATGTATATATTTCTCTTTAGCCTAAATTTGCTCTTTTCGACTTATTTTTGAATAAATACAGTTTTTACACATGCATTGAGTTTTATTATTCACCATGTCTAACAGTTAATTGAATTTGCATTTAAAAATTATCATAAAATATTGACCCCAAGTGATTATTCACTCAAAACTGTCTCACCAATTATGGCATAGGTATATTGATCACCAGATAAAAAGATATATTCTATAATTTCGTTTTCATAATTGCGTAATATTAGTTAAAACCATGTGAAAATAATATTTATACAATAAAAGCACCACTATGCTTCCTTGCCATTATGGACAACTAAACACTGATAAGTATCTGCTCTTGTTTTTAATTCGTTTTATCAATGCCCATATTAAATAAACTAATTTATAATCTTTCAAAAATGCTTATTAACTATTCAGAACAAAAGTACACTTAAAATAAATCAGAAGAGATTAACAGTTCCACTGTCCTGCTATTTTGGAAGATGTAAACGGGAAGCATTTTAGAATGTAGTTGCAATAAGGCGTCTGCTGCTCACGAAGCGTAGAAGATTTATCAGTGCACTACCAAAACAATACAAATTCCTTTAAAATGTACAGGGTGAAATATGCATTTTTACTTTCATAAAATAAATCATTGTTTTTTATCGGAAATGACAAATCTTTGTAAATTTAATATAATACTCCTCGGCTTAGGTTGTTCACAAAAAACTGTACACAAACATATAAATCATTATTTACACTACGCATCATTCTTACATTATACTAGTTTAAATTATAAACAATCTATGTACAAATTAATTTTATGTAGTTGAAAAATAAATGCAAATGAATAAATAAGATTAAAAAATATTTTAAAAAGCGTATGTTTTAATCCGCATCTTTTTTTTACTCTCCTGTTATTTTGTTTAAGAAAGACAAACATTCCCGGGTAACGAATAACCTGACAATATTAGAAAATCTTCTACTACCATCACAGTAAGCGGTAAATAACTACCATAATTTGTTATAACAAAATTTGTGATCGCTTGGAAATGGATAATTATTTTTATCTATTTTTATTGATGGATCGTATCGGTTTTTTATGTTTTTAATATTTCATGCCAAAAAAACAAATGATTTTGTAAACATCTTTAGTGTTTCATTTAATGTGGAAATTATTAACAAACTCTCCAATAACTGAAAATAAAAAAAGCTAAATTTCGGAAAACAGGAATATTAAACGTGTTTTACTTTTTAAAAAATAATATTATAAGCCTAACCTTTAAAACCTATAACGAATATGATTAAATTTACTTATTTACAACCAGTTTCATTCCTCAGGTAGGTCCAACAAGAAAAATACTATAATATCTAAAAATGTTCACAAACGAAATACCTTACACTTTGCAAATTGTGAGTGAAATATATTTTTCTTTCTCATGAAACACATATTTTGCCGGAAACGAATAATAGAGCTGACATTTCGAAATCAAACGGAAGCTGAGTCCAATTTGATTTCCCGGAATTTTAATATAATGTTTTTATTTTTTGTCAGAAAATTATTGTGAAAAGGTTTATAGATATGATAAGATAAATAATAATGCTTTTATAAGAGTGCATTGGTGGAAAAACAATTCCCACACAAAATAGCCAAAAGTGACTCATCAGGGGCCTACTTAAAATTATTAAAAAAATCGTCAGCTGAATTGATTATATGATTTTCCTTAAAGATTTTTTCAGGAAATTGTTTTTTTTCCTTGTTAACGCCACACAAGAGTCTTTTTTACCAACTATTTAGTGCCATTGTAGTCATCTAGGGTATAACACAAAAGCGGAGAACAAGGGCATCCCGATTGGAATTTGTAGTGGGGCTGAAGGTTGTGCGGAGGGAAAGGAGATGAGGTAGGTGGGTAAGGACCTGGCTATTCAGATCTGGTCACCAAAAAATCGTCAGCTGAATTGATTATACGATTTTCCTTAAAGATTTTTCAGGAAATTGTTTTTTTTCCTTGTTAACGCCACACAAGAGTCTTTTTTACCAATTGTTTAGTGCCATTGTAGTCATCTAGGGTATAACACAAAAGCGGAGAACAAGGGCATCCCGATTGGAATTTGTAGTGGGGCTGAAGGTTGTGCGGAGGGAGAGGAGATGAGGTAGGTGGGTAAGGACCTGGCTATTCAGATCTGGTCATCAAATATGGCTAAAGCCATTCGAAAAGCGGTCCTTGACTAGGTCTATTTTTTTTTACCACAAGGAGGCCCTGAGGGAAAAATTCCCTCAGGACCTATGTCATCGTTGTAGATACTGTGTGGAGGGTTTTTTAAGGGAAAGGAAGGAGAGGAAGTCCTGGGAAGGAAAAAGGTAGAGGGGTGGGTACGAATCTGGGCATAAATATGTCCAGGAGTGATGGACGTTTGAAGCCATCCCTCCCACTGCGGTGCAAGGCGATGGGTCGAGAGGGTCCTGCTGAAGAGATTAAAAGGTTTCCCTCAACCAGTCTCTCCCGATCTGGCCTGCTACGCATATGGTCGGCAGATGCATCCACCCCAAGACCCGGACAACCCTAACCCCATGAACCCGGGCACCCCTGTTAAGTCGCCAAACTTAGCGAACCACTTGGGGTGACCTGTGGCAGAGGTGTTGGTCGTCGAATAAATGGTTCCCGGGGCGGCGGTACCCATGCCCGCCTCCCAAATTATAAAAATATACAGATTAATAACGTTTACATGGTTGACATGAAGTTAAACCATCAAACAACCTGTATACTGCGAGTTGCACTGGTATGGTTTGAATTTACGATTTGAAAATCTCCAGGTTCTAGGAAGAGCCAAAGTTAACAGAAATTCGTTTAACTAAATTACATAACTAACAACAAGTATTATTTATATTGCTCAAATGGTGTGATTGCAACTTTATACAGGTCATATTTATGCTTTTATCTCACAGTTGAAGAAAGTCGTGTGGCAAAAAAACGTGTGCATTTGCAGTGAAAAATAGCTTTTTAGTAAATTGCACAATTTTATATTATTATAATCATTTGACATGCGTACTACCTTGTGTTCATTTAATTAGGTAAATGGATGGCGTAGGTAAAGCATTATAATACAGGTATCTTTTATTTATTTATTTTCCAGCTGCTGCCCGCGACTTCGTCTGCGCAGGATTAGTACGTCAATTAGCCTATTTTATTTTCGTAGGTCTTATCTATGTTTATACCAAAATTTATTTAAAATGGTTCCATGTCTAATCGGATTATGAGATCTCAGCGTTTGAATTCCCATAGTAAATTTATTCAGACACGACACTTCCTCACATGATAATTCATCACATCATAACTCACATTAACCTACCCTTCCATTCCCCCCCCCTCCCTCACCTAACCTAACGTAAGGTTAAAAACCCCAATTATTAGTTTTCGACGCTTCGAGACATGATGAATTATCATGTGAGGAATTAACATCCGATGAAAAGTTTGTACTCAATATTCATACACTTAAAATGTTTCCGCTGAGTAGACCGCTCACCATTTAAAATATCTATAATTATTGATTCGATTCAAGGGTGAGTACTTCATATAAATTCTCTAATTTAAATACTTTCTAAAATGGAATTTTGGTTTTACAATCATTGTTTTTCAAAATGTCATCCTCAAATTTTGACATTTCCTATTAAACAATAATTATTATTTGTAAAACATGAAAAAACCAAGCTTTGGGTATAAATTATAGCCTATATGTTATTCTGATGTATGAGCTAGATTATTGTAAAGTTTCATTAAAGTCCTTTCAGTGGTTTTTGCGTGAAAGAGTAACAAACATACATACATCCATACAAACTTTCGCGTTTATAATATTAGTAAGATTAAAAGAATTTTGTACATTGTACAGATATTGTGTTATTTCATCCGCCATGCTAGGGATGACCCTGTGCTATGGTGGGTGAAGTTTACGGATAATATAATTTATGGTAATGAAGTATACAATAACAATATAATAATTTTTTTTACGCACCAGATTATCAGGTCTAGGTTTAGTTTTTCCCATAGGAAAAACTAAATCCATTATTACTTTTTTTTATTGAAATTTTTTTGATACAATGGTACATAAAATAATAAAAGGTATATATATATATATATATAACATACTTAAATTTAATATTGTATGAACAAAAAAAATCCCACAAAGGCAAATGCCTGAGCGTGGGTATAATATTGAATTTATTATAACTTTATGGTTGATAGGAGATTTAAGAATTAAGTATAATTTTGTGTATAAAAAGAATTACTGTATAAATGCCTTAAAACATAGAGCAAAATAACAGTCTTTGTTGTTATTATTGCATTTCTAAAATTGAATGAAGAATTAATGTTAAAGGCGTAATTAAAAAAAAAAACAAAAACATAGCAAGCAATATAATATTTCTACTTTAAAAGTTGTCTGATAATAAACATAATTAATGGCTTTGTTAAATCTTATAAGAAAAAAATATCTGTTTCACTTGATTTATAATTTTACATACTTTTTGGAATTGGATCCTGTACCCATACTCACCTCCAAAGTAATGATCTACACAAATTAAGAGTTTATTTATTAATATTTTATGTAATTGATATTAATAAACGTCACGATCAAATTTCAATCATAATGTCGGCGACATGATTTTAAGAAAATGTGTTTTGTATTGTAAGACTACTTATAAAATACGATATTTATTAATAAAATAACAACAACCTGTTGAATAATAACTTAACTAACAAAATGACATACAACAAGGACATTCACAGACTTATCATAAGGACGTGTAATGAAATCAGACTACAAACAAAGTACAAAGTCAACATGCTATACAGTTTGTTCCACAAAGGTAGGAAATATTATAGTGGACTATCGGAAACCATAAAATTACACCATTTAGTAAATTTAACATGGATTGTGAAGATCACATTAAATTAAGCAAGAAAATAATCAATACTATGTAATACAATTATAACATTTTTAGCGCACCTTTGTGCTGTTCCACTCCTAGTCTGTAAATTATTATAATTAGTAATTTTTTAATGTAAATGACTAAACAAACTATTAAAGATAAAATAAATAAATAAAAAATACACATTAATGTTCTTCTGACATAATATAAATAAGAGTCATTAATTTGTCGTACCAAGGTAACATTTCCATGTATTTCCTTTTGCACTCAAATATTAATTGCTCCAAACACTTATTTTTAAAGAAAACCTCTGGAAGGATTACGATAAAAAAAAACTTATCATAAAATTTTGTCTTACTCCTGATACGTTGGCGTGTTAAACTATTGGTTACAAAAAAGAGTGCTAATTATCAACATTACATTAAAACTTTAGCGGTAAGCGCCTCCGCACACTGAGGCAACTGAAAACTCTCAACTGCCAACTGTCTTTGTATGACAATGTGATGGCCCGCACACTACACAATCACTCGTTGTCAATGGTAACGCAAGCGGTGACTTGCGACTTGCACTGCTGATTGCCCTGGCCGGCCGTTGCTAGTTGCCAGCTGTCAGCTGATTGTTCTTCGTCTATGGTTAAACAAGCTTTTTGATCAATCAAGACAGAGAAAACAGACGGTTTTAGTTTGTTTTCAGTTGCCTCGTCAGCGGAGCGCCTAACACTGAAACTTATTTCTACTCGATTAGTTTTCAAATTTATTTTCAACCCTCACTTATATTTTAAAATTCTACCTTTTTCCGATTTGAAAAATTGGTTAAGAACACGAATGTTAGATGAAATCAAAAGTCATAGAAAAATTAAGTCTTAAAATTTTATTGCCCGATGGGAATGAAAAGTTTCGTTTCTTCTAGTTTATCTTTTTGAGTCAATAATCTGTTGCAACATGGGCGACCATTGACGACAAAATTTATAGATTTTCGTTAATTCAACAGTCTGTGTATCTAGTAATTAATAGGTGGAGAAATAAGTCACACAAAAAGGTTAAAAAATATAAAGAATTACACAAAAGTAATAATTTAGGCTAAAGTGAAATACCTTACTTTTTTAAATAATAATAATAAAATCGTTTATTTATCAATAGATTTTTTTTTACAATATATATAATTTTTTATTACACATTGGTTTTATTGACGAAAAGGTCACTGCTCAACTGCAAATCAGGATTTCTCCTGGAATGCAGCTGGTTTTCAGCCGTGCCTCCAATAATAGAAAGACAGAAAAATATATATTGATAAAATAAATACACTTAAATTAAATTATATAAAAATAATCAAACCAAATCTCAAATTCAACATTCTCAATATAAATAATAAAAAAAGGAATATAAATAGATATAAAAATATATAAATAATGTAAATTGGAATTCAAAAGCTAATAAAATCAATTCAAATAAAATATAATAAATAAATTCAAAATAAAATCAATTCAAAATCAAAATAAAATCGATTCAAGTATAAAATATACTAAAAATAAATAATGTAAAAATAAATAATGAAATCAAATCAAATACAATAACACAAGTAAGTATTCCTTGTTACTATATTAAAATGTTATGCGGTTACCTGTCAATCAAGTTAAAAATGCCAGTCAGGATGTAATTATTTACGATTTCATTCGTAAAACCAAATGTTGTTATGTTTCTTATACTGTCGCATCGTTCGCATCGTACCAGTGATCCAAAATCCTCCGTTGTACCGTCAGCCTAACGAGGCGTGTTTTGTGACAAATACCCTTCAAGAATCAGAAGCTCGAGGCTGGAAGCTCGCATCCGTCCCGCTTGCAATACTTGTTCTTTTATACGACCACATGTCACGTACGGGCGCCTACTCTGGTTCTAATGGCGCCCATAGCGTCGTTTCTCCGTGTCTAAATTAGTTCCATTTGGGCATGACAGCTTTCCAGTGGGAGACAGATGCGGAAGGCCGTGGCTCGGAAGAGATTTACACTTTTTCTATGACCATGGTTCAATTTCTGTCCCACGTAGATATACTCTGAATAAACCCACGTGAAAATAACATAAGGGTATGTGATATTCGATGGGTTCCTGTTTAATTTAAGAGAACGAAACTACCCACTGCCCGTGCACATATATTTATAGATTACGGAGCTGGAATTCTTTAACCCTTACTTGTTTCTATCTACCATGTACACTCGAGGGTACAGTTAAGCTTTCAAATAATGTTCGTAATATGTAAAATGGTTTAAATTTGTTTTATTTGTCTTTTTTTGAAAATACGAGAAAGTATTTCAAGATTACATATTATATCATGAGTATATTTGAATTTCACTAACTACTACTGTTCCATCAAAAACTGCTTACGAATAACAGCTTCAGATGCACTTTAAAATGGTCTTATAAATCTTTAAATACTAAAGAACGAAACAAGGCGAAATGGTGTTTACTGGAATTAGGTGAAAATATGTACAGGAAAAACAAGGTATGCAAGGAAAAGGGTTAACCCATCACTTGCCACTGTATATTAGTTAGAAAATGAGACTATGTACACGAAAAAAAAACTTGTTTCCAAAGTAGTTCTAAATCTTCTTTTTTTCAAAAACAAATGCACTTGAATTCTCGTTGTTTGTTTTTGGGGTGTTATGCCGTGTTGTGCTACCTCCTTCTTTAGCCGACGTTTCGGACAGCGTTGCAGTGTCCATCATCAGGGCAGATCCGTCGATGTGACGGATCTGCCGGATCTGCCGGATCTGCCCTGATGATGGACACTGCAACGCTGTCCGAAACGTCGGCTAAAGAAGGAGATAGCACAACACGGCATAACACCCCAAAAACAAACAACGAAAATGCTTTTGGCCGTGAAAATCTAAAAACGTATCTGCACTTGAATTCGTTATATTCTTGCAGTTGTTCCAAATTTAAAATACTTTTCCAACTAGGTGATAATTAGGGAGAGATAAATATGACATCACGGAAGGAAATATGCACATTCTCATTTCAAAACCAAATAGTTATCATAAGCCAAACATATGGCTTGAGTAATGATGGAGGATTAGACAGAGGGATTGATTCCGCAAGTGAGAAACGAGATTCTTAAACAGCTCAACCGCCCAAATTGCATGTAATAATGTGGAACAATAAAGCTAAATGCTGTTTTGAGAGATTTTAATTTAATTTCAACGTTCGGTAATTAAAAAAAAATAATGCCTTTTATGCACTCTCAATGACTTAAAAAGCCAATCATAAATTAGGATTGGATTACTTTCTACAGCTGTGCTCATTAAAATACTATAAATATAGCACGTTTTCGAATTATCAATTCAAGGGTTGATTGATTATGACTGGTTTCTCGTGACGTTTTGTTTGGCAATCGCAGTGGGCAAACATAGCATTTGACACGCGTACACTAATAATAATTTATCACAAAGCCATTTAGTACATAATAAGCAAGATGAGGCCTCAGCTCTTAAACAAATTATTACGTTATGTTCTGTAAAAGATCCAATTGGGTGTAATGAAGGTTTCCCGTTTATAACATGCTTTAAAATAAATTGTCCATGTTTTACAAAGCGATAATAAATTTTAAAACCTACTACCTACTCATTTGTTATCTTTTTTCCTATTTTTCGCCTTCGAAATTTTTAATTTAATGAAACGTACCTACTACAAATATAATATAGGACTTACAAAATATAAAAAGGGGGTCCTGAAAAGCTATTTACATAATACATAGAAACGTGTACCCATAAACATTATATATAAGCCTATATTATAGGTTAAACCATTTTGAAAATATTTTAATTACTTGTGTTTTCACAATAAAATAATATTTGCGACACTTTTCAGAGTGATAGATACCGTCAGTATTGCCCTGGGGCAAGACCATCATTCAGATTTGAAATGTTGCTCAAAATGGCTCCAGCCTTGTTTGGTGATTAGATTTCAATAGTCAGGTCCTTCCCCACCTTCCTTTCTCCCATATCCTTCTTCACTTCACTTAACTTCAGCCTCACAATTAGGGATGCCATAGTCTAACTGGATACATGTGGTTGGGAGCAGTTGTCACTCTTGTGCGATATTCACATAAAAAACCTTAATGTACTCGTAATTCATAAAAGCGATCGCATCCAATGAAGTTTATTCATTATATTATTTTTTATTATTGTAGAAAGCAATCACTTTGTGGTTTGACATATTTAATAAAAATAAAACACTTTTTTGTTTTAAAACCACGATATTTATTAATTTACTTTACTGACCGGTTTCAGTATTAATTTGTACCCTGAAGATGCTTGAGTAAAACGAAACCGGTCGGTAAAGTAAATTAATAAATATCGTGATTTTAAAACAAAAAAGTGTTTTATTTTTTTTATATTATTTTTTATACAAGCAAGATTTTGTGACACATGTAATTTTTAGGACTTTAAAACAAATTGGGTAGCTAAATAGAAAAGTTTAAAAAACTACACACCGCCTCAGAACAGGATACTATAGTGAGGAGGACAGTGAAAAAAAAAAGAATTTACACTTGTATTAAATTTATTAAAACTTTTGGATATGATGAATAAAACCTCAAATTGTAATATTTAATTAACGAAAACAATATAACGACACCCAATCGAAATGGGCAGAGCTCTCTTTACCACTGAGATAATGCGACCCTAACCGATTCGGTCCTATTTAATTGTGCCATACTTCGACTACTACCAAATCCTCATTTTCTTAACGCATATTTTTATTTGCTTCTATCTTCATGTATGATTATGACTTTCATATTCTGATTTTTTTGTTTCATATTTTCGAATCAGTATCGCTAGTATTGTCTTCATTAACCTATACCTACTTTATACCTGCATCATGTACAAAATATGCCATTGAAACTAATTAAAAAAAAAATTATAAAATCTACATCGATGACAAAAGTTGAATTTGAATTTGCTATACCTGCCGCTTTCCGGTCAATATAAAGAAAGCTACATGCAGTTCCGTGACAGAGAGGTAAGGCTACACCTTTTCCCCGTTTAGTCAAGCCATTTCTCGCAATGTTTACTCGGTGTTAGTAAACGCAACTATGTGCTTTTGGGATGTTTATTTTCCTAGTTGCACCATATCGTTCCTCGTGTATTTCTTGCTTGTTTTGTTACCTACCAGTTCAATTGCCAATGGCAGAAATGTCAACGTTTAGATGCTTACTTGTGTGCATGTTATGTACGTGCTATCGGGTTGGTACTAAGTACATATTGCCAACCACCTGCCATGCGTTTCATATGGTTGATTGCATGGTTTGAAACTTGTCACTGAAGTCTATAATAAACGTATATATCATTAACAAAACCGTTATTTTACTTCTCGAATCACAGACATACCTACTCGAATGTTTAAAAATTATATTTATATATATTGAGTTAAAAGAAATACACCTACATAATTAACTTTATAAACTAACAATTTCTTAATACTATCGTGAAGTACTGTTTTTCCCCTCCGACCATGAGAACATTTTGTTAGATGGTCAATTTATTTCCGTTTTGCAATAAAATAAAAAAATATATAAAAATATATATATAGGTATATATATATATATATATATATATCAGAATATATTCGAAAACTTAAGACTGTTTTTGAAAGGTGATAAAATATGCATTAATATATTATTATCAAAAAAAAAAAATTTTAATATTTTAATAATTTTTTTGAAATAATAAAAATTTAAACGCAAACATAAAAAAGTTTTTAAAATAGCTCATGTTTTTTCTAACCGAAATTACCGATAATGAATAAGAATAAAAACACACACATATTTAAAAAAAAACGAATTATAAACGTTACGGTTGGCAACTTTGGTTTTATATATATTATAAACACTAATTATCGCTTCTACGACTCGTTCTTGAGTTCAACTGCTCGGCTGTGGAACGGTTTGCCGGAATCTGTGTTTCCTCCCCCTACAACATCTCTCTTCAAAATCCATGTTCACTCCTCAAAAAGACTCTCCACACAGCATCTTCAAAGATGTCAAAGGTCCTGAGGGAAATTATTTTCCCCAGGACCTACTGAATAAAGTTAATGTAAAAATATTTAAATTATCTATTCTAGAAAGAATTTCGTCAATAGATCAGTTTAGCAAGAAATACTAAAAAGTGATCTTTTATTCTGGCACACGAACTCGTCCTTAAGACACTTCTATCGATTAAGCTCTTCAATTTGCCGATTAGATTATTACACGTGCACAAATTACATAACATGCCCTTGTTAGAACACGGTTTCAAGGGTATGACGTATAAATAATTTATGACAAATTATTTTCTCTAACGGAATTTCATTTATCTCTCATACTTGCATAAATTTTCCTCTCTGGCAAATCTCTTAAGGTGGGATCAGCGAACCAACGCCTTACGCTCCGACGCTTACTTTATGATTGGAAGACGCTTCAGATAAATTCTTCTACGAACGGAAAGCTGATAAATTGTTTTGATAATGGATATAACTGGCTTGGACAATCATCGGTAATTGAATGAGCATAATTTCACAGCTTATTGAGTTAAAATTAAATACTTTTAAGTCCAAAAGGCTTTGTTTTGCTTTCATAAATGAAGCATAAGGCAAAAGAAAAATTCTACCATGCCCCACAGAAATTTAACTAAAATTGATTTCACGAAAATTCACACGAATTTTCACAATTTGTTCAGCTTCGTGGTACAAAGCCCCAATCAGAAAAGGAGATTTTGCACGCTATGCAATTTTCGTCATCCTGATTAAATTTTGAATATGACAGGAGGAATTCATTCACACGGGGCTTTAAATTAAGTTGCTTTGTAATTTTGAACACTTTGCAAGAAAAGAGACCAGAGTAAACATAAAATAAGTAATAACATAAACTATTTAAATCTGTAACAGTTGAAAACATGTATCATTATTGGTTTATACTATAATTATTGGCATGTGTACAAGCAAATAAGTGTGGAGTTCGACAATGAAAATGACTATTTTCATTTTTTATAAAAAAAATCTTTATATTTCATTATCTTTTGGAGGTTATTCCCATCATTTTAATATATCATTGAAGATTAAGACAAAAATAATAATCTAAATGAAAATATGAAAATGAACTAGATACAGAAAAATAATAAAACATAATGGTCGCAACTGAGACTCGAACCCAGATCTCACGTCTTAACGGGACGGGCGCTCTAACCAACTCAGCCATTGCGATGTATTACGAGACTGTTGTATTTGTCAACCTCATATTTCAAATTTCAGAATTAACAATATTATCTTCGACTAATGTTTTTTTCTATATTATTGGCAGCTATATTTTTTCATTGGAAACAAGTATTCAAAGAAAAAACTGGGTTCGAGTCCCAGATGTGACCATTATGTTTTATAATTTTTCTGTGTCTTGTTCATTTTCATATTTTAATTTAGATTATTATTATTGTCTGCATCTTCAATGATATAACTGTTGTAAAAGAACTTCGCGCAGTCAGACATCTACCAAAAAATTTACTCAAAATGTAAACATCAAACTGACAGCGTAATTGAAATGAAATTCACCTAGATCTCATTGAATCCTCACGTCAAAAATTTTCAAAGCCGATTCTCTAAGACTAGTCTGAAATCAGTTTTAGGCTGGAAATAGTGCCACATGTACGTTGGTCGCGTACGTCGGTCACATCTGGTAATATGTTGGAGAATAAATTAGAACGCGCTGCGTACTAGGACCATCAGTCGAACTCGGCAACGCTACGTCGTCGGTCGACCGATGGCACTATTTCCAGCCTTAGACGTTTGAACTTAAGAGGGTATTATTACCAGAGAATACCGGAAATTAGACCCTTTTAAATCAAATTCTAGACGTATTATTGACTCGTTTTTACAAAAAAAAAAAAAAAGATTTTGAAGAATTAGAAAGATTGTTATTTTATCTGGCACAGACAGTTTTAAAATTTTGAAAAACTAAATTTATTTTTAATATAATAATAATATTAATAATATTTGGCTAATTTATATAGCGCCGTTTTCGTGAAAAATCACCTCAAGGGCGCTGTGCTAAGGTTATATACTAAGGTTATACCGCTGGTCGTTGGCAGATTTGTTCAATTTTCAAACGATAGATTCTATTAAACAACACCAATTTCAAATCACATAATCATGCAACAAAATAAATCAATACATAATATAGTAAACACGGTTTTAATAATTTTAATTTTAGTTAAATTAAAATCATAAAAACATAAGTCCGAGAACGTGTTTTGTCACAAAAATACCTCAGTTTTTCTATTTATTTAAGGTCTTACAAACTAAAATATTTCAGATTTTTTTTTTACACCCTTATTTTGTTTAGACATTATTAAAAAATCATAAATACTTACGTTCAAAAAATACTTACAAGAAGTACACGATATTTAATAATTTATCATCGTGCGTTTTGAGCATTTTTATTCCTTACTTTAATGTAGGTATATATTAGAGCAAGTTTTGAATGAAATTAATCGATATTATGTTTTTAATTTTAAAAATTTGATACGGGGAATTATCGATCTTTCTAATTGCAACCTCCCTGTACAGTTGCAAGCATATTCTCAGCCGCAGGTCAATCGCTCTTAAATGAACGTTTGAACGAATAATATTCCAAAAAATACTGTTAATAATTGAAAAGCAATCTAGTAAAGTTTATTTAATCAAGGAGCTGTATTCTACTATCCCATTATTCTTACGCAAACGTTTTATCACAGCTTTCTAGATAAGTTTGTATCTTCGCAGATGATGTGCTCTGATAATGGATAGGTACAATTAACCGTCGTACTTGTAGTACAATTGACCATGAAAATCTAACATCACACATGTTGGAGTTATTATATATAGCACTATTATAATGTGTAGAGATTTAGCGAAAGGCTGGTTATATTTTCCCATTCGGTCAACGAAGGTTAAGTTTGATCGATTGTTCTGGCACGCGGCCGTCGGCGGCAGTGTGTGTAATGTGTGTATGTCCAACCCTCAAGGCACCGGTAGGGGTACAAAACACAACGGGACTACTGGTATACTACTCCATCCGCAGCTTATGTCACTCCTCAGTCCTCGTGGATATAATATCATGAAGTGTTAATCAATCTCTGCCAGCTGTGACGCTAATTTCGCGATGACGAGGGTTAAAGTCCGCAGATGAATTAGCTTCCCCGCCTATACTTTATTGGCGGAACACTCCCGGTCTCGTCTTGTAGAACTTCCTAAAGCGACGAAACGGAGAATGCGGCGATTTCATGTTTACATGCAGCGGCATTTAAGGGTTGTTGACAAATAAGGGCCCATTTAGGTTTTCTATTTAAATATACGAACTTAGCTTCTATTACTCATTTAGTGTTCAGAGTTCAGTGGTGATATTCATTAAAAAGTATACTCTTACCTTATTAATAGGCATTATTTTTTTTATTCTCAAAACATACCCTAATTATTAATGCCGTAGTCCCATTGGCTCCAGACGATCAGAAGCAGTTGGGACTTATAACTTTTTAAAATTAGGTCACATCTCGAGTGTTACTTTGTTAATGTACAAGAGTACTTATTCCAATTATTTGTTTAATAATTTTCCACCATTCCATTTGAATGAAATTTATCAGAAATTATGATGCTATTAATTAGAATCTATCAGGGACCTTGGGGTAGTACTGGATGTTAAATTAAACTTTATACAACACACTGATGAAATCATTAACAAAGCCAACAAAATGCTAGGATTTATCATTCGAATAACGAAACCTTTCCGCAACCTTAAGACTCTATATTCCCTTTACACAGCGTTCATCCGTCCCCACTTAGAACACTGCACACCGATTTGGACTCCTTTTTACCAAGCTCACATTGAAAGAATCGAAAGAATTCAAAAAAAGTTTTTTAAACACATAAATTATAAAAAAAAAATAAACTTCTCAAATTACGCCGAATCTATTAATTATCATAACTTCGACTCCCTTCATACACGACGTTTAATTTTTGACCAAATCTTATTATTTAAAATTCTTAATAATTGCCTGGACTCGCCAGAACTAACCAACTTAATAAATATTCATATTCCGACAAGATCAACACGGCAATCCCATTTGTTTCATTTGCCTACACATAGAACTAACTTTAGAAAAAATTCACCAATTCCCCGTATATGTGCACAATATAACACAAAATTTCAAAATATTGACATATTTAACAATACACTTCACAAATATCGATTAGAAGTAACACGTACGATCGAAAATTAATACAAGAGTGTGGAATGTATTCGGAGCATCTCCTATCCTCATCCTATATTCCTCTTCCTCTCCTTCTCACCCAAAACTAATTGTATGTAATAAAACTCCATCTCCATTCAACTTTAACATAGGAGACTTTTTTTGGCTTGACTTCATTTAACAATGTATATATTCATATTTATATTTTATGTATAAGCTGTCTGTCTCTTACCAATAAATAAATAAATAAATAAATAAATTTTAGCAAGAAAAAAAAAAAAAAAAAAAAAAATTGTAAAAATTTTCACGCAAAAAGTTGTATTTTTATATTATTATATTTCAGTTTTAAAGTTCTGGTTTTCTCATATGCTATGTACAATAGCACCACTACTAGTTTTCTGTGCTATAACAGCACTGTTTTTTTATTTCTTTTTTTCATATTATTTTACTCTTCAAAATTTTTGCGTATTTATTCAGAAGCTAAAAAAATTTCCGCTTTGCAAAAAAATCCAAATAAATGGAATATTTGTTAACGTATCCGAGAACCAAAAACTGTTTTCGAAAGGTGATGAAATAAGTTTTAAAATTTTATGATTAGAAATAATTATGTAATTTTTTAAATATAAAATTTTTGGGTAAAAACTTTTAAAAGTTTTATATATGGCTCATTTTACGTTTTTTCTAGCTAAAATTACTGATAATGAAAAAAAAAACACATTATATTTCATTACACAAATGAACTATGATATGTTACTGCCACCTCACTTTTTTTTCGTTTCATATAAAAAAAGTTCTTAAAAAATTCACAAAGTTTCATAATTAATTTTCAAATTGCGATTGGAAACTTTGGATTCATAAAGGTGAACATTTTATTTTTTTGTCGCTAACTTTTAGATTTGAATATAAAGCGTGTTTTATTTTCTTTCCAATACCGTTTAGATCATTCTTTTCCCAATAATAGTAAGGGAGTCACAACGATTTCTGTGAGACGTATGTGAGGTGGGACAAATATGGTCTCCTGTGATTAAACGTGATCAATATTTTGTAAGGACTCGTAATAAGCACTATAGGATTATATTTAATTTTATTTTAGTTAAGCGCACTTTAAGTGAAATAACACAAAACTGTATTATGGAAATATTACGTTATTATTATTATAAATTGTAATTCATCAATTGTGGAACTCGATTATTTCTTTCTAATACTTTTTTAATTTGACATTGACCAATTTTTAAGAGTTTGATAGTTTGATAATGGACCTGAACACCGAAACAACTGTCAGAAGAATACAAATCTAAAATCCTTGCAGAAATTAATAATAACATTATTAAATTTGATTGACTTTAAATTGGTAAATAGTTTTCTACAAAATAAGCGCAATAAAAATTTAAACGATATCGATGACTCTAAAAAGGTTCGACCAAAGTTAGTTTTTCTTTAGACCCGAAACCTTTTACTATTTAGTTATCTACAATACCATTAAAATGAGATAATCCGCTAATCTGATATCCGACCATACTAATAAACAACTATTAATTATGCAATAGGTATATAAAAAAAACCTATATTGAAAATTTGAACCCAAATTGTTTTAATATTATTCCCATAGACAGACTATATAGTATTTTTACACGGATAGTATCCCTTCAATTATAGCACATTAATTCAATTCGGTTAATATACTTAAATTGAATATTTATTATTTCCAAAATGACGAGATTAATCAGAAAAATCGCGACAGAAAAAAATGGCGAAACCTGATTCCATAAAATTTTTCATCAGAAAATAAATAATTTTAATTTGTAAAGATCTTAAATACTTATTTGTTAATTCTTTTTTTATTTATTTTTTTTAAAAGAAAGACAAACATTCCCAGGTTACGAATAACCCAACAACATTTGAAAATCTCCTACTACCACCACACTAAGCGGAAGATGTTGCTTGTGTTGTGATGGAGGACTTAGCCAACCGAGGAATCGAACGCGGAACGCCTGGGTGGGACCCAAAGGCGATGCCCACTGAACCACTGACCGGTCTGATAACAATAAATTTAAAAAAGACCACTGACTGATAACAATAAATAAAAAAAAAGAAATTCTGAATGCCAATTACATATTATGTTATAATATTACAAATTACAAAAAATATTAATATTTTAGGAGACCCTTTTACCAGGAAACTTCAGAAATCTCATTTTAATATTACTAGGTACTTATCTACGTATAGTTTAAAGTTTATAGAATTAATATAAGTAATACATGAACCTACCGATTTCAATGTATTCTTCATAATATTTTTCAAACGCACTGATTCTGTGACAACTTGAATTTGTCAATGTCTGAAAGCATTTCACTGTAGGTAGAACGCTATCTCAATCCAGTGAGGCGAGAATTTTGATTTGAATGCAGTGTTTTATAGAAAACATTTATGAAAAAATGGCGTCGAGCGCATAGGCATGTTAAATTGAATTCTGTTTACTTCAGGACTGTCAATACAGCTGTCAAAATTATTTTACTGAAATTTTTCTTCAAATACACAAAAGCATTTTAAAGCGCGCGTAAAAAGAGCAAACAAGCAATAAATAAGTGAATATTTTTCAAGCAACTGTAAAGAAAACCACTGTGTCCGTTTTGTAAAAACAATGCTTGTAGAATGCCTTTGTCGGGTCGTGTACCTTTTTATGCTTGGATGAAAATTACTAAATATAAATAAATAGTAGGTGTATCTACTAAAATAAGTGCGTTGTTTCTCAATTGATATTTTTCGTGAAATTAAATGTGACGTAAAACTGATTTATACGCCTAACAAACGATAATACCGAAAAATAATGGGTCGTTAAGGGTATTTAAAGTGTAAACATTCTTAACCGTTACGAGATACGGCGTTCTGCAATATTTGATGACATTAAGAAACCACTTTTTTTCTCAATTTAACAAGATTTTGGGAGAAGGATACTAAGCGGAAGCCGTTAAAAATGGAGGGCTGCTAGAGAGACGTAAATTCCACAAAAAGTCATGTCGCGTTTTTGCGTCCAAAATTATGGCCGCGTTTTGTAAGAAAAATATGCTTTGGCGCTATAAGCACAAACATTTGTCGTGTTAAATCATTCAACAAATGCTATTTTCGGGAGACCCAAAGGCCGGTAGTTTTTTAACCCGCTCGACGTATTCTTTTAGCTTCCACAGAAGGAAGCCAGAATGAAATAACGTTCCTTTACGAAATGTGATAACAAATTCAGTATTTCGCACCCACCAGTTAATCTCGCTGTAATTATAATAAGATGGAGTGGCTTTTTATCAGTAACAACTCAACATCCGGTTACTTGTTTAGAAGCTACTTCATTAAAATACTCGTTACAGGGAGTTTTAGGAAATTAGGGACCTACAAACTACTGACCCCAAAAGGGTTTAGATTAAACGATACTAACTTGTTGATATTGATCATTGTAAGCTTGTGGCTCTGTGGTATCATCTTTGGCTCACGTCCAATAGAGATGACTTATTTTGTGCTATGCGGTTTGATAGTGAAATTGTTTGTTATTATTTTATTTTGGTATTATATTGTTAGAGTTATATTTTATTGTTAGAGTGAAGTATATTTTAACAGCCTTACTAAAAAAAACACTCCGCGGCCGTTAAACGGTGTTTCTGTATCACGTTGTGTAAAGTCTGTACATTTCGTTTTTCAAATTCTTGCTAAACAAAATATATGGTTTTGATCTGACAACGTCGCCATTTTACCAGCCTTACTAATAAACTTTCTGAAAAATTTGTACAGTGGTCAAACAACCATGTATGAAGAATCCTTACTAATTAAGAACTGACAAAAAATTGTTCATGGAAAGATATGTACATTGCTTACACGGCCAAGGAGGGTAGTTTATCTGTTGTATATATTTGTTCCATTTGTAATTTTCAACGAATTTCGAATTTTTTTTTTAATGTCCTATATATTTATTATTTTTTTGAGATGTCGTAAAAATAAATACCATTTTAGAACCAAAATTTAATTACCTTTAAGATTTTCCTATCTAAAATATACTTAAAAGTTTAAAAACTGTAGTATTTTAAGATTCAAACATCAAGTTGAAAAAAAAACTCACTTACCCCAAACACTTTCTATTAAAACATTGAAATATTTGGAAAAATTCAAAATTCAAAAAACACAGTCCTTTTATTTAATGGTTTTAAAATAAATCTGTCACCTCACTTTTTACTCCTTCAAACAATAAAAAAATATAAATAATTCGCTTTTCATTTCCAAAAATTTACAATAAAAAAACTTACGTTTGAATACATTGCTTGCACATCTTAAGGCATTTATTATAATTTCTTTGATACGTTTACTAAAATATGTATTAGACATTTTAGTCACCAAAAAACATCACTTTCAAGAATTTATAATAAAATAAAGATCTTAAAATGCAAATTATTTCTGAACATAACCTATGAACCATTTTCTGACAGCTTAATTTAGAACACACGATTTTAGTGCCACAATTTGACTTAAACTAACGAAAAACAACACAAATTAATAGTAAATATATTGATTACATGAATATTAGTGCGAATTAGTCATAAATATTGAAATCATTAACGAAAACATCATATTAATCACATACAAAATCGCGACCGACTTTATTCTGCATTCGCGGCTATTTTTTTCAGCGGTAAAGCAATGCGCAGGCGCATCAATCACACCACCTAGCGGATTATTATGAAAACTCCAATTTACAAGTAAAATTTCCAGCGTTGTCACATGTAAAGATTCACAAAAACACCGTTTAACGGCCGCGGAGTGTTTTCTTTTTAGTAAGGCCGTTAATATTTATCCGCCGATGAAGAGAACTAGATCTTGAGTTCGGTACAGGAAGTGTTCAGCTTCTTAAAAATAATTATACCTTCTTCTTTTTATATTTTATTCCATTGAGAATGTAATTATTTTGCATATCTTCTGTATAAAACGGAATTTGATTATGAATTTATATCTTTATGATAAATTTAGTTTTAATTTTTAATGTTGTATATCTTTGAATTTTTGTAATAATAAGTCTTTTTAATATATGTCTTAAAATTTTGAAGCTTGAAAAATTTTGAAAAATCATACTGGAGGGGATGTAAATTGTTTTTTTTTCAAATTTACTTTAGTAATTAGCCTTTACACCCCATTTACAGGGCTTCTAATTTTTCATATTATGCACCTCCCCATCCAATAATTCCATACTGAATTAATTGACTGGACTAGCGAGTAATAGATTTTTTTTTTAAATATTACTATATCGAATAAATATATAAATACATTTTCTAATGCTTAAAACAGTTAAGTTAATAAAATATCTGGAGAAAAAAAAATAGGATATTTTTTCCGGACGAAGTAGAGTGGAAGATATGACAAATTTCATCTATTTATATAAAAGGAGTGCCTTTAAGTTAGTGGCGAGCAGTGTCTGATAGATGGCGGTTTGAGTTAATTTATTGACACATCACTCGGTTATCTAGGTTAGGTAACTACCCAGTAGATGGCGTTGTGTTACGTTAGCCACAGCAACGCGTGGGCGGGTCAGCTAGTAATTTAATAATAATATAATCCCTTGGCTATTGGTAGGTATAACACAAAAAATTATGCTTCATAATGTATGTAAGTTAAGTAGGGAATTTAAAAACTGCTAAAGCACACATTTTAAAACGAAATACTTCTGATAATAAATAGGTACATATCTACCCATAATGTAAAAGCTCAATACAAGAAGTTTAGGCAGCAGTATGCATTAGATTTATTTGGTTGCTAGACGACATGACTGTCTATAGCAGGGGTACCCAACCCAAATCGTTTGGTGGGCCAAACAAAATATTACCAAGCTTCGGAGGGCCACTCGGTGACCGTTAAATCTGTCTACAGGTAAATGGCGGACATTACCGTTAATTAGGTGTCCCAAAAATGATATTATTGTGAAACCACAAACTTCATTGCTAGAAGGTATAAAATGACTATACACGCGCCTATGTGTGTCCTTTGCACCCACCCTCCACTTATTGAAATCAGGTCAATTGCACTCAATCTTCTGAGAAAGTGTTGAAAAAATGTACTCGTTGAAATTAATTGCAAAAATAAATACATAATGCGGCTGTGCGCCTAGCAATTTTCAAGCAATAAATCATAACCCCCATCGAGAGTCCATGGCCTAATAATAATAAAGTTTTAATTTTACAAAATATAATATAAAAGTGCTTATTTTCGTTGTTTGTTTTTGGGGTTTTATGCCGTGTTGTGCTACCTCCTTCTTTAGGGCCCCAGGCTAACGTAAATACTGCGCTTTCACCAAATTTCCCTTTCAAAGTAGTTCACTTTCTTCTGAAATTAAGCTGACGACACGGTATCGCTTCCAAGTAAATAAGCACACACTTAACACTACAAATTCACATCGACGGATCTGCCCTGATGATGGACACTGCAACGCTGTCCGAAACGTCGGCTAAAGAAGGAGGTAGCACAACACGGCATAACACCCCAAAAACAAACAACGAAAATGCTTTTGGCCGTGAAAATCTAAAAACGTATCTAAAAGTGATTAGTTTGAACGATTTTTTGATTCATTTGGGGCTGCAAAAAAATCATCAATTGGGCCGTAGGTTTGGCATGACTGGTCTATAGCCTCCAGTAGCAATACAGCTTCCTACATTGTGGCGCCGTGGCCACTTGGCCCACAGATTTTAGGGCGGGCGGAAGCGGAAGTGAAGAAGCCGTTTGAAAGCTTTGACAACAACCCGTATCGCCAGCTTCGGAATACTCAGATGGAGTGTTGTTCCGACTCACTTACCCAATCCACACTACTTTACCGCCCTCCAATCTACAATCTCAAACTAATTTCAGTGCATTAGCTCGGACTTTACTTCGTCGTTATTAACGAATCGGTTGAGTGCAATAATTGGTCAGATTTATTCGATAATTGATTAGGAAAGGCTAACTTTTAGAATTACTGCTTTGGATTTCAGTTTTTGTGATCGCAGATGGTGCCACCCACACTTTCCTACAGTATTAAATGAGAAGATAAAATAATATTTCACATATTACATTATTATATTGAAATTAATACTTTCCTCAACATTTGATATCTGTACTGCCACGGCCCTTCTGTATATTTTTTATTTATCAAAAAATACATTTTTACAAAATAAGGGTAGTCCCACAAAGCTGTCATATGGCAGCTTGTCTGTAGGTTCTACAATTTATCACTCTTAATATTATACATGAGGAAATATTTGTTAATACATATTATATAGTTTTAAGGACAGATCACGTAATAATATTAGATTATTTGAATTAAAGCTATAAGATATTTCAATGTAAATGCCGAATAATAAGATTTATAGGCAGCTACATTAAGATAATCAATTCAACATATTTAAAGATACATGGAGTTTTCGTTAATTAATTAATTATTATATGGTATATAATGTTACGGATAATGCTAGAAGAAGAGGTCAACCCAAGTTTATCCGGTTTTTTTTTTTTACATTAGGTCCACTCAGGAGGCCCTGAGGAAAATAATTTCCCTCGGGGCCTATGCCATCTTTGGGGATGCGTGGAGTGGATGTCTGTGTGGAGTTAATGTAAAAAAAAATCTCGGAGTAAATTTTTTTAATTCATTACCAGAAAAAAATAGAAACATGAATAGTAAAATAATTTAAAACTCACTTAAAAAATTATACTGCAAACTTAGACGGAATTATGTCAAATAAAAACAATATAATAATACCCCCCCATATACACAAGCCCTGCTTATTTATGGGGGTACATCAAACACATCTATTATGTAATTAATGAATGTAAAAATTTATTGTGATTTATGTATCTTTTTTGAATTAATAAAAAAAGAATATGTATATCTAGAAGAAAATATAACACAAAAAAAAATACTAAAAGTATACATATAATGTGTAAGAAAGTAAGTAAGCTTCTGGAGGTGATTTTACATTATAGTAAAAATAAAATAATAAATAACTATTTTCGAAATTTCAACGTTGTAAGGTAGTTTGCAGGTAAAAAAATTAAATTGTTTGTATGGAAAAAATACTTTTTTTTCAATGAAAAAATATTTTTGTATGAGTAAAAAACATTGGATTTTCTAAAAAAATCATCATTTTTACTTCTACCATAATGTTGAACAGTGAGTCCTCGGGATCATTCAAGGGGTCCGTGGAAAATAAAATTGATTTGGGGGTCCCTGAACAACGTTAGTGGGTCCGCGCAAGGTTTAATATAAAATAAAAAAAATTATGCCCATCGAAGTATATTAATACGGTAATGTCCGTACGGTTCAAATTAAGGAACCCGACTCTGAGTAAATCTCCGACGCCACACTGTATGGAAACCGTTCTGACCCGTCCATGAACGTGCCCTTTTCCACGGAGCTGCTGCCGTAATATGCACACTTATCACTCGCTCATATACGATTTGCAAATGAAAGTGGTGCCATCTATAATAGTATGAAGAAGTAGAAACATTTTTTGCTTTCATTCAATAATAAGAAGATTTATGTTGGGGTGAAGTGTGTTTCTCGCATTTTTCACGGTCTCAATGTAATAATGTCTACTATTATATATCTACCTATTAAATATAAGTATTCTGTAGTTTAATGTTAATAGTAGTTAGTTTTTCAAAAGGGTGATGCCTTATAAATAGTCACCAACACTTAAACTGGGCGAAGCACAACGAAAAGCCGCCCGCAGGGCCTAGCAGCAAAAACCTGCGGAGCGGGTTTATCACTGCTAGTTTTTATTAATATGGAACCGCTTATGTAGAATCACTTTTTTTAGAAAATCTACTTTTGTAGAAAAATAATTATGATTTTTGTTAGAAAATAACATTGAATAGATCTTTTAGAATTCTCTACTTTCTTGAAAAACAGTATTTAATTTATTTTTGATTTTTTGAGAAAAAAAAATCTATTAAAATGCACGTCCTAGAAATGTTTCGAGGAAGCAGATCAAAAGTGAAAAAAACAAAGAAAGGTGACATATTTAATAATAATATTAATAATTTTTTTTTTTAATTTCACCAGATTTACAGGAACGGGTTTAGTTTTTCCTATGGGAAAAACTTCCACAGAGCCGAACCCTCTGATATGAAAATATCTGGAGACGGTGAATTATATTCCCATTTAATAGTTTGGTAGATTAACGTGTTGTTCTTGTATTGTTTTGTATTAATTATACTTATATAATACACTTGCATAAGGTGGATTTACTAGATGATCATTTATATGGAAAAGTGTATGAAAGGGTTTAGTTTTTCCTATGGGAAAAACTAAACCCGTTCCTGTAAATCTGGTGAATAATAAAAAAAAATTGTATAGCGCCGTTTTTGTGAGCACATTTAACACATTTATTGTTCTTTACACCATTTCAAATTTCTGCTATCGATATTTTAACTCGTATTTAGAAAAATATGTCATTTACAATTATTTCTCGTAAATTTCACATCAGAATATGCTAAGATTTTATGATTTTTCGCAGGATGCTATTTAATAATTTTCACAACATTTAGCAATGTCAGCTACCTATATAAAGAAATACGAGTCATGATGTCAGCATCATTATTTCATCAGAGCCATTGATAATAGCAGGCAGTAATTTTCTTCGCAATCTTAAACGAATTGTAGAAATTATTAGCGCTTATACGTGGGTGAAAATATTATATTATCTCTGCAGAAGATTATCCAGCGGTAAGCGGATATTTCCCCGCTTACATCCGAGTATAATAACGTCACTTTTTCTCCTCCATAACTCGCCTTGGCTCAGTCCGCTGGACCCTGTCTTATAAGAGGGTTAAACTAAAAGAGAAAATCAAAGGCGAGAAGAAGATCCTTGAACTGCGATTAAGGAAAATACTGAATTAAAAATGTTATATTAAATAATGGACTGCAGATACCTAGCGGAGGGAAGGTGAATGAAGAGTTATTGCTGTACAAGATCTCTGAGATGGATGAGTTGTATTACCATATTATAAACATGGAGAATGGAAAATAATGCAACTATAATATGAGCGTAACGAGCAAGATAAAGAAAGTGACCGTTCAGATGGTTTGGACACGTCGAGTGGATGAACGGGGAAAGATTGCCAGGAAAATAGATTGTGATACGTAAATGAATAACAGAATATGTCTGCAAGACATGATATGCCAAGTGAATCAAATTCTGGAATCGGCTCAATCCAAATGTCATTATGCATCATCTAAATGACATGAGAAAATGCGTGGATTGTATCTAGGAGTGTGTGCCAGGACATAGTTGTGTGGTAGTCCATTTTCAATGCTTCCATGGAAACTGGAAATCGATAGTTAACATTAAAATCTACTTATTTTTTAATTTAACAATATTACCTTCAGCTCAATCAAACGTCGGGAAGTGGGTTAATTTCAACTTCCAAGATTCCACTTCATTCATTCATTTATTTAATCATGAAAACCAGGGTGAAATTCAAATGGACGTATTTAAAAAGCGCAGGAAGCCTAACACTGAGTTCGAAAATTGCACTTTCAGAGTAAGCTTGGAATCATCTCCCTCATATAATAGACCAGATGACAAACAGAGCAAAACTCAAAACGCATCTCGTCATAAAATCACAACCACGAATAAAGTTGAAAACATATTTTAGAGTTAGCTTTTAGAATCAACAAACATTCTATAGTATGTCGGTAGTTGTATAAAAATATTACGTTCTTTGCACTGAGGCATTTTGTATATTGTTGACAGTATTTCCTAAAAGTCTGAAACTTTTCAAATTATGTACAAGTAAATATATCAGTTTTTGCTTGAATGAAATATAGTATATTTTTATAAAAAATGAGTTGTAAACCGCCCTTGAGGTAATTCTCACAGAGAAAACGGAGCTATCGAATGATCGAAACATTATTTTTATTATTTTTACAGTTATTTTTTGTAACCCCTCTGTGGCGAAAAATCATACATACTTTTTTTTTAATTAGCTAGGTGGCGCCCGTGGCTTTCTTAATTTCCTTTGAGTCCTACGAGATATACGAATGCGGAGGTGAAGAGTTAACTTATTATCATCACCACCTTAATTAGTCAATTACCTAGGTTGATTTTGGCAACTTCAAATGAGAAACAAAATACTGAATATGTTTTAAACTTTTCAGTTAAAAAAATACACTATATAAATAACGCCATCTACTGGATGGTTATCTAACCTAGATAACCAAGTGTTGTGTCAATAAATTAACTCACACCACCATCTGTCAGAAACTTATGGAACTTACAAATGATTTGAAATAACTGTCCCGTAAAAATCATTTAATTAGCAATAATAAATATTGAATTCAATAATCGAGATAAAAACTATCCTATCTTTTAAGTTGGACCAAATTACATACAGTAAGCCAAATTTCATCAAAATCGGTTAAGTTGTTTCGGAGTTTACCTTGGACGAACATTATAATAAGAGATTTTTATATACAACTAGCTGAACCGCCCACGCGTTGCTGTGGCTAACGAAATACAACGCCATCTACTGGATGGTTATCTAACCTAGATAACCAAGTGTTGTGTCTTAATAAATTATCTCACACCGCCATCTGTCAGAAACTTATGGAACTTACAAATAATATCAAATAACTGTCGGGTAAAAAACATTTATGGGGCGAACAGACCTAGCTATAAAGGCTCAAGCGTTATTTGGTTTGGCGTATTTCGGCATATCGGTTGCTGTACATTCCCAATGGAAATGTATGACGAGCGATATGCTGAAGTAGGTCAAGCCAAATAATGCTTGAGCTTTTATAGCTAGGTCTGTTGGTACCAATAATTCGCAATAATAAATATTGAGGTCAATAATCGAGATAAAAACTATCATATCTTTTAAGTTGGACCAAATTACACACAGTAAGCTAAATTTCATCAAAATCGGTTAAGTAGTTTCGGAGTGTACCTAGGAAGAACATTGTGATGCGAGATTTTTATATATAAAAAGATATATTTAATAACGTTGAATAAGTAATTGGAAGAAATTTATATCGTGCCTACTAGAATAGGTAAATGGAGCTAAAAATAGATTACCCCCAAACTATTCGGGTATAGTAGCACATAATATGCTTTTAACTTCCTGTCACGTATCTGTTCCTTTGCTCAAGGCAGAAGGAAATAAACCACATGTCTAAAGCAGTTGTCAAATTATTAGAAGGAAACATCCCTCAATATTACCTGCCGTTTCTTATAACCCTCGTTTTAATTAACAGAACCCGAGTAAAACTAAAATTCCTTTCATTACTCACGATATGATTTATTTCATAAACGCGAAAGAAGCATCCCTGCAACGAGAATTGCTTTTTTATGATATGTTTAATCGATTAATCACTCTCTATAATAATTATGACTATTGTTCATTTTGTCCTTACCTGGTTGTTTCTTTTGTTATTTTTATTCATTTTATAATCCTAACGAAGAAACCATCGGTTTCAAAACATGTAGATTTTTATGAATAATATTTAGTTTGTAAAAGCACAGATATTTGTTTCATTTTATAAATACCCTTTTCCGAAATTCCAACTTTTTTTCCCATACAAAAAGATGTACCTACTAAAAATCCTTACGCCATCCGCTCAGTGAGGCAACTGAAAACTGTCAACTGACAACTGTCTTTGTATGACAATATGATAGCCCGCACACTACACAATCACGCAAAAACTCGTTGTCAATGGTAACATTGTGTGGTGAATTAAAGAAAATGTTGATGTTTTCTGAGTCACTAGTACGATATTTCAAAATGTCATTCTTATGCACTAGACCCTTATGTCCGCATTATTTTGTAGCATGTTTAAGATGTAAAACACACACACATGTAAATAATATTTGATATTACAAATTTGATTTTTTTTTTACAAAATTAATTAAGAAGTCAGATATAACCATGTCGTAAATTTACGAGTGGGAAAATGAATCTAGCAAATCTCTGTCATAGTCAAGAAGAGTTGTGTATGAGGCTGTCAAAATTATAATGGATAAGGATTGGAAGTGAAATTAAATTCAACTAAAGAAATACAGTGGTAAAATAAATAATTATTGTAAAAGAAAAAAAAATCTTCTGTAATTCACGTATTGAATAGAAGAAGATCGTATATTTAATTATTTCACGAAAAAAGACAGGCAGGGTTTTCGATTGAAAGGATATAGAAATCCAGTTTCCAGAAAACCTGAGTGGAAATCAAAGGATATTTAGAGATTATTTCCGTTCAAGGAAAATCAGTATTTTTGCTTTTACGTGATTAGTTTCCATTATTAATAAATATTAATTAAAAGACGGGAAAGGTTAATGAAATACTCAGAATATTGAAAGTTATTTCCCGATCTTCAAATGTTTATTTTTCCAGTTTTCACCTTGTGCTGTATTTAGGGATTCTATACATATTCCATAGGGAGAGATAGGAGTGTAAACGGGCTCTGAAGGGATCCATCTTAAATATACTAATAATTGATATAAATAAAATATTTCCCTTAATCCTACCATGAAAAAATACAAATTAATTTTCAATATTCACGTAGAATGTAAGTGTACGGAATAAAAAATATTTATTATTTTATTTATTTTAGAATCTTGTGTACCTATAAATAAAAAATTGTAATTTTTTTAAAGTTTTTGTTTTGTAGCAAGCAGCCCGGGCGTTAATTGGATTTTAATTTGATAACGTTAGGGAGTTTATCTACCGCTGCCGCGCGCGCCGTCACTGAGAAATACGATTACTTCGGACCGATTTCCGGGCGACGCGACGTGACGGCGATCGTGTGTCCACCACGACAGATCACAGTGGTTTCGACGTTAATTTCGGGTAATTTCGATGCATAACCGACACAATACTTTAGTTCTGTTTGCATGTGAAAAATGAAAATAAAAAATTATTTCATTAGTTAATTATTGAAACTAGAATATTTGGAACATTCAACCATCCTGTTGTTTGTTAAATATTTCAAAATAAAAACATCTTTCGCGGAATTGTCTACAAATTCGACTTGAACATTATAATTTTTTTATTTATTTTTATATTAACTTAATTAATATAATCTGTAGCGGATGGATAAACGACTTATAGTGGCGTAAATAGTTCTTCCAGCTGTGTCTTCAATTGGTATAAAAATATGGACGTGTGACAAGTGTGTCTGAGGGTGGATTTAGAGCAAATGCATTCTGGTCTGACCTTGTAAATTATTTTGATGTAAACAGTTATAGAGCATTCTTTCGGTGCTCCAAGTGCATTCGCTGAAATTTTGTTCAATGTTAATTCGTTTTGCGCTTGAACAGTTGCTTAGAGCATTCGTGTTCGGACGCGATCGCTCCTACAGGCGGTCTCTTCAAAGTGTTCTTGTGTTTTTGGAACTTGAGTCTCGACTGTACTATGTAATTATAGATTGGAGTAATAAAAAATATTTAAAAATGATAAAAGCCTACCAAATTTTAGATGTCTCTGGAATCCATTATGGAGATTAAAACGAAGATTTATGAAAATAAATTATAAAAATAAGTCTCCGCCTTTTTTTTTTCGATAATTGAGTCAAAGCTACAAATGCAGTACTTGAAATCACAATATCGCTCTCAACGGACATGGTGTAGTGAACACTACCACTGATTGTTGGAGAACAAGCAATGAGCATCCCTAAAGCATCTGCAAGAATTCTAGTTCTTGTTGTTCTCGTTCTTGTTCGTAGGTAATATTTTTGTCTGAAGGGTGAAAACGAATTACTGTTAACACTCCATATCAAGAAAGAACGCGCTTGTTTCAGCTCTAGTTCTATGATCGTTTGGTTTAAATCCATCTTTACAGAATGAAGGAAAAACCATCGCTTTCCATCAAAAAGCAATTTTGGCATTTTGGTGGACCTGGCGCCTTTGTGCTCCAATAGTTTTATTTATATCCGGTGGACGTTTTCTTAGATACATATATTTATATAAAAACGAAGGTATTGTACTTACACATGGAGAAAAATGTTATTCTAAAATACGAACATTTTATTCGTAAAAACGGTTAAAAACGGGACTGAAATTCTTACGAACAAATTAACAGGGTTTCAATGTTTATAGGCGGGAACATGTAAGAATAATTTGTGGTATACGTAATATACCAACAAATTATTCTTACATTTTCCCGCCAATAAACATTGAAACACTGCTAATTTGTTCGTAAGAACTTCAGTCCCGTTAACCGTTTGGAAAGATAATACAACACGCTATATATTCAAACTCCAAAAAAAATTATTACCAATAAAATGATCGTATTTTAGATAACATTTTTCTCCGTGCACGACAGCAATACCAACACATTGATTTCTATTTTCCCAGCGTTCCGAGTGCACTAATAATTAAATATTAAATTTCAAAGCTATAAAAAGAGTAAGAGAACACTTAACACTCCGCAACATACTGGCATTCATTTTCCCATTACTCGTGAAATAAAAACGTGGTAAAACCATATTTCGCTATAACAACTGTTGTTTGTCTAATTTATATGAAAAATTGCGTATTTCTGGGCATTCATATAAACTTAAACTCGTAAATAACAGATATCACATTATATAGAGGATGTCGCGGTCGCATAAAAGAAATTGATCAATATTGATCTAAAGTCCTTAGGGTACCAATAATAAAAACTAATCGTATTTGTATAAGACCCTAAAATAACGCAAATCGTAAATAGAATTTTAGTGGCAGGAGGGAGAGAGTTCACAAAATTTTTCCAGGTACCTACATTTTATCCATGTAAACTGAAAACTTCTTTAAACTGTTCGCCCGAAAATTGAAATAAATAAATGGACAACGTTGTAAATTGATAGTAACTTACTATTTATTCATTACTAGCTGATACCCGGCAGGCTTTGAATGCCAATTAAATAAGGAAATTGTTTCTCCCGGCGTATCCTTTCCCATTCGTCCCCGTTCCCTTTCAGCCACCTCTTCCCCACCCTCTTCTCCTTCTCCTCACGCGTTCCTTTTTTATCTTCCCCGCATTCACCTTCCCTTCTCGCGAACTTCGCCCCTCACGAATACCCGTTCCACCTTCTCCGCCTTACCCCTCCCTCCGACGAACCACTCCTCCTTTATTCCCCTCCGCCCCTCCCGGATTCCCCTTCCCTTCACGACTTTTTTCCCTGCCGCTTAACTGCATAAAATACAATCATTGTTTGCCCTATTGAAATTTTTTTTGCAAATTTCATAACTCCAGAACTCACCAACATATTAATATTCCATAACAACTCACCAATTTTTATTGCAATCGGATGATTAGTATAGGAAATATCTCTAAATATATCAAACCCGCTAACTGTCAAACGTACAAAGTTAAAATAGTCGTTAAGTTTTCTGAAATTATCCAATTTTCTGCGCAATTTCCTTAATTTTTCTTTCCGTAAGGACCTTCTACAAAGTATTCTAAAACGATAACAAAAAGACGAATGAAAATGTTCTGATTTTATGGCGTGATCAAGGGAAACGGAGATTCATTTTTAAATATATAGATAGATAAAAAAAAAAAAAAAGATTATTTTAAAACTCCGAGTTCAAAAACTTCCGATAAGTTTCATAAATAAAACTTATTCTAAATTAGAAGCAATTGAATTACTTTTTAAGAATTCTTTGATTTTGATTTCATAAGTTCAAAGTTCATTCTCATTTAAAAAATTTCGTTTCCGTTTATTGTTTGAAGGAGTTCAGGTCGAATTTTTTTGGAATGGAGTTAGGTACTTAGGGGAAGATTGGCACCATTCGTACACGGGGAACCTTCATACAGTGACTATTACAGCTTGTTAGTACATCGTATTTATTATGGCTATGCGTGTGTGGGTAGGCCGCGGGCGACCGCTAGTTGTCCCCGAAGTTAGCGCCAGTGTGGCCGCTGCGACCAACATGGGAGGACATAATGTGTATTCGCATGCTCAAAGTAAATATCTTGTCGATTTCATTGGATGTTTAGTGTTTTAGTGAGGCGTCATATTATAACGGATTATTGCTCAATGGTAAGTAACTACAATCAATATATTAATAATGTATCTATTTTGTGGATTTTGCTGCATGAGTTTCTGCATGAGAAAAATCTGTTATTTTTTACCTTCGGGGCACGTTCGTACGCCTTCTCCAGGGGCACATTCGTACGCGCCTGAATGTACCCCTATTAACGAATTGCTTTTTATTTCAGAAAATTTGCAAAAATGTTCCGGAATTACAAGAAGATAGAGACTAGGTGCACAATAATAAATGAAGAAAATATGTCTGCGGCAATAAAAATATGTTTTGGAAAGAAAATTATCTTACAGAAAGGCAGCGGATAAACGTAATATTAAGGCTTCAACTTTGGAGAGTCTGATAAAGAAAATAAAAGATAAACCTAATGATGATGGCACATATCAGTCTAAATACACAAGTTACCAAGTATTTTCTACTGAAGAAGAGTCACAATTGAACGACTATATTGAAAGATCGAGGAACTATTACACCAGCAATGATTAGGCCTTATCTTACAGCTGAGAAAAAGATTAAAACGGTAAAGGTATGGCAACCAGGAAAGTCCAGAATTTACACCGATACGCCGGAAAAAATAGGCTGGAAGATTTGGAAAATGCGAAGCAATTAAAGAAACTAGAACAGGAAAGAAAATCAAAAGCTAGGGAGATGAAACGCACTTTAAAAATTGCCGGACATTCTAAGCCAAAAAAATCAAAGTAATTCGGAATCTGAAAATTCTGAGGATTGTTTACAGGAAAGTTCGACATCGATAGTAGATTATTCTGATGACAATGAAGATGAAGATTTTGATGCTACCGTGAGACCCGAAAAAAAATAACGACAACTGTTTTGCAAAGTTAAGTCAAATTTGCAAAAAAGAAGTTGTCTATTACGTAGCAAAAGATATAAGCTATTATTCCAAAACAGAATTTAAGGTCTCTTATTTAAGAAAGGAACCAGGACTATCCTGGTCATTCATGTTTCCCAATATTGAAGACGAAGATAGCATGGGCATTTCTGACGTCACAATGATTCTTCCTAACCCAAAATCTCCAGGAACCTCTATGGCCAGGACCTTTAACTTATACACATTTCCTATAGATTTGTCACAATTGAATGTTCAATAATTAATTGTAAAGATTTGGTTTATGTTTTATTTATGTCAATTGCACCAGACAACTATTTTACTAATGTGCCCAGTAACTAAAAGATTGATCTCTTCTTGTCTGATTATTAATTAGTGTAGGTAGTCTCCACTGTGTTGTGTTTTTTCTCCTAATCGTTTTTTTTCTGAGTAATGTATATTTTTTGTTGACAAAAGGTTTTGTCGTTTAGTTTATGGTATGTTTTTGGTATGTTTAAGGCCAATAAATAGGATTTTTATAATTATTTTGCTGTTTTACTTAAACTGTATAAAGCTACCCCACAGTGTCTGAATGTTCCCCTACCTATGTACGAATGTACCCCAGTAGTGGGGTAGATTCGGACAATTGTCAGATTTTTCTAAAACTCAATCCATTAATTTATTTTAAAAGTTATTGACTTTGAACTTTTTGAATACGTAGCGGAATGTTTGCTGAATGTTATAAAAATTGATTGAGCAATCTATCTTTAACCATCAATTTTTGAAAAATCAAAGTCTGAAAAGTGTACGAATGGTGCCAATCTTCCCCTAGACTTTCAAAAGTTCGTTTTCAACTTTTGCTGATTTAAAAGTTTCGGCCGCAGTGATAGAACAAGCAATAGAAATGGAAATCGTTTTGATAGTCTTAAGTTTTGTGACATTTAAAGCTATTAAAGTACCTGTTAGTACCTTCTGCTGACAATAAAGGTTTAGTTAGGTTAAATATTATTGTTTTTAAGATAAGGCAAGGAACCGTTTCTCCTGCGCTGAAAGTGAATGCTATATTTCGGATTAAGATAAATTTTTTTTATACTATATTCTTAACTAACCTTCTTCAGGACAGTATTTTTATAAACTTAACTAATTACAGACATGTACTTTATATGTATTGTATTCTTCGAGAATTATATTTTTTATTGCAATTTTATGTTAATATTATTTATTTTGAAGGCTTTTTAGAAATTAATATGAATGTATTAACGACTGTGCTGTATTAAGCAATGCTAGTTCAGCGATTACTAAAAACTAGACATTTTAACTTACATTATGTTTATTTTGGTTTTGATTTTATCAGCAATTTGTTTGTACGTTTTATAGGCTAGAGGTGAATATTTTATTTAAATTATTGCAGTTGTGCTGGGAGATTTTCCGCTTTGCCGCAGACTACCAGCTTTTTCAAAATATTTTGCGATTACCCGGTTGTAGTAATAACTATACATTTGTCTGGCCTGAGTATGAGATACTAATTTGATTATAAATGTGGATTAATGACGAAGAAGCCTTATGATATGCTATAGATCACTGATATTTTACCATAGGTATTTATGGTATACTGCGCAATAGTTCCAACTGCTCAGAACTAGTTTAATAATAACATCTGCATTTTGAAGATATTTTCAGAATCTTAAAAAAAAACTCAATAAATAAAACATTTAAAAACCTATTCCATGTTATCTTTTTGTATATTCCTCTTCAAAAATTTGGCTTTTTTTGTCAGAGGCTAAAAATATTCCAGCTTTGCAAAAAATCCAAATAAATGGAATACATGTTAACATATCCGAAAACTAAAAACTGTTTTTAAAAGGTCATGAAATAGACTTTCAAATTTTATCATTAGAAATAAAGATGTAATTGTTTAAATATAAACATTTTGGATAAAAACTTTAAAAAGTTTTAAAATTAGCTCAGCTTATGTTTTTTCTAACAAAAATTACTGTAATGAAAAAATATAAAAACACATACAAATTTCATTAGACAAATAAATTATAAACGTCACTGATACGTCACTTTTTTGTCGTTTTATGTAAAAAAAAGTCTTAATAAATTCACATGGTTTCCTAATTTTTTTACAAATTGCTTTCGGAAACTTTGATGTCATAAAAGTGTACATATATATTTTTTTGTAGTTTGAATATATAGCGTGTTGTATTATCTTTCCAATACCGTTTAGATCATACTACTCATTACGATAGTAAGGGAGACACCGCGATTACTATAAGACCTACTCTTATGTGAGCTGGGACAAATATGGTCTTCTGTGATTAAACGGGCTAGATCCCCTATGGAGGTCGCGGAAATTAATAATCTGTTTGGTTTTAAATTAATAATTAATACGCGGAAATTAATACCTTTAGGTGTAATACTGCGTTGCTAAATAATACAATTGTCGTCTTACGAAAGTATTTCAAAGCTGTGACTCAGCCATAATTTGTTATTACATCTTTATGTGAGTACCTAGAATATTTAGGGCTAGTTGTTTCATAGAATTTGAACAATATTATCATTGTTCGAAGTTAATTTTCAAGTTCTTTGAAAGTTCCATTCAAGTTTTATTATTATTAAAAATTAGTTGTTTAACCACTGGAGCGACAGAGCAATTAAAATATTTTATCTCGGATTTCTAAAGGAAATTTTTCCGCCCACATAAAAAAAATCATACCTCCGAATTTGAATATGCAGACATACAAACTGATTATAGTTCTATGTAGCCAATGAGTTCCCCTATCTTTTGTTTATTATCACATATTTGTAGAATTTATAAAAAATATATAATTAAATCTTTAACCTTAAAACATTTTAAAGAATCTAGAGAATATTTATTTTGTTATATTTTGAATGTAGGTACATTATATTATATAGTCGTTTAAATAAAATAAAAAAAAGTAAAAATTTCCCACATTTTGGCAAAAAAGCAATCCGAGGTTTTGAAAATAGTGCCATAATGTGGCAAAAAGCGCTCGAGTGGTTAAGAGTACGGCAATAATAACAAAACCTGAATAGATATTTCACAGAACTTGATAATTAACTTTGAAATTAGATGGATTGTTCAAGTTCTGTAAAACCACTGTTGAGAATTCCGCCTGCATTAGTTTTTTTGTAATTTCGTAGAAAGAACATATTGTATATACCTAGACTCTATACCTAGAGGATGCATTTTGAATATACAAAAGTATTCAAATTCGCGTTTTATTAATTTTGTTTTGAAGAGTTTTCTTTCACGTTTTACTTAATTTTTATTTATCTTAACTAATCACTAAAGTAATTTTTCTTAAAAATGAAGTAAAAAATGTACATGTGTAACAAAATTCTTCAAAATAAAATGCCTACAAATTTTTACATTGTTAATGCCTAAGAAATACAAAAAATTGTGTTTCATTCCATTATTTATCTAATAGATACTGGCCATAGAAATCTCAGATAATCCCAAGTTGAGAATACTCAGTATTTGCTTACTAATGGTCGAATTTATGAAAACATTTTGAAATCATATTTTCACATTCAAAATCCCAGGAATTTGTTAGGGTTTCCAAGCCCATTTTCATAGCAGAAAAGCAGCGAAAATAGCAGAATATTCCGTTTATATTGCCGCCGTGGAATAATGTTTTTTATCACCACAATGCGATGGTGGCGCGCGCGTCGGGGAACCGGAAGTGATGAAGATGGAATTTTTCTCTCCTCTGGATGGATACACCAGGAAGGAGAATGCACCCCAACCGAAATACTAATATTTATTCAAATACTACCAAATTCGCAGTATTGTAGTTCGGAAATCCCACAACTAACAGTCGACCCCTACTGCTATCGGAAAGTGTTCGTACAACACAAATTTAAAAAAGCAGAAAATAATTTAAAATATTATAATTTCCCGGGTTACGAAAAACATGACTTTATTTAAACACAATTAAAAGAAAGGTGTTTAAATACAAAGGTTTTAATCATACCGTAATAATGCCGTAGAAATGAGATCCCAGCAGCGTATGTGTGTTAAAACTATGTACCCATCGAATACCATTTTTTATATGAGGAGTTTAGGAAAGAATGTAATGCCTAAGATAAGGAAAGAGACGTTTAGATTCGCATGTAAAGCGGATGAACGAAGAAAGGAGTGCAAGGTGAATAGATGACGGGAATGTGAATAGTAGAAGAAGTCGTGGACGCTCAATGAAGATATTATTACGGTCAAATGAATCACATATGTCGAGTAATGTCAATAGCAGAATGACAGAAGAGTGTGTATAACACAAAGTATGAATGTGAAATAAAGATTACTTTCACCGTGGCTTTGAGACCAAAACAAAGAACAACTGTTTTAATTATATACATTACTGATTCCAAAATATGATGTTTTTGCAAGGCGAGCCTAATAAGCATTTTATTGCCCGATGAAGACATACTTTTCAGAGTCGTTAATATTCCCAGTATTGCCCTGGCAAAAGACCACCGATTGGAATTGAAAAACGACTCGCCATGACTTTAGCCGTTACCACATATCCTTTCTATCGCATTCCTTAAAGCCTCCCAACATGCTCCAATTGGGAATCTCATATCCCCACTGCTACTGTTAGTTAGAACTACGAACTTCTGCGGTATTCATATAAAGCTAATACCAGAATGACACTTAATAAATAAAATAATTTCTTGAGTTTCTTATAATCCAAACCTTCCTCCATGCTCCATTTTCTTCCACCGGAAGTGGCAAAGAAGAAACGCGCGCTTTTTCAACACGCGCATGCGCGGAAGAATGCAATTTCACGCGACAGGAAAAGTGCATAGAGCAGACTGCATAATGAGGGCATTCTATTGTTTGTGCAGCCTGCTGCATCTGCAAACTGCAAGCTGCTAGCTTCTAGTAAGCGGCCAGTGCAAGCAGCTGTACGGTGAAAGTTAACCATAAGTGCAAGGTGCCCAGCAGTGGCGGTTCGTGGATCTCGTGGGAGTTTAATCACAATTTACCCAAATTATTTTATCTCTCTAAAACCAGAAAACATTATCCCACCCGAATGTAATATTTTTTCCCGCCTAAACAAATTATCATGGTGTTATAAACACCAAGCTAGTTTTTTTTTTTAATGGCTCTACTCATGATTAACGACAATGCGACAATTCAGCGATTTATATCGTAGTTAAGTGTCGCTCAAAAGTACCGAAATTTGCAAATATATACACTTATGTTTTTTTCCAAATGCAGCTAATTCTAGAAATGCAGCGACAAGAAAATAAAAGTCTCAGTAAATAATAAATCCTTTTTGTTCTGAAGAGTTTCATTTCATATGTATATTTGTTACTTAATTTGTATCTATATATCTGCTACCGATTTCGACACATCCGTGCCATTCACTAGCAATCTTAAAACTTACTTAAAAAATATTTTGTAATAGTTTTGTTCAAAACAGAATATCCTTTAAGATGGTTAATTTTTAAGTTAGCTGTAAGATTGTTAGTGAATGAATAGTTGAAACCGGTAGCAGATAAATAAAAAAATAATAACAGATGTACAAGTGAAAGAAAACTCTTCAAATCAAAATGCCTGGAAATTGAATGAATACATAAAATAGTATGTAAACAAAATAAAATACGAAAATCACAGGTAGCATAATTTTTTTTTGATGAACTGGGACATTTCGATCTGGAAAAACAAAAGCGCTCGGTGAAATCCATTCAAGGTCGTATGTCAAAATTGTAGTAGTAAGCGCGCCGCACGCGGCCGGGTACTAAATGATCGCTGTTTGCATATCTTCCACTAGAACCGCTAAATAGTATAATTTGGATTTACTATAGGTGCTGAATTTATTTAGCACAAATGGTTATTTAAATGGCAATTTATTGTCGAAAGGGTGAAATTTTTAGCGCGGAATTAATGGCGTGCTGTTTAAAGAGCGATAATATATTAATAATTATAGACGATACGTACGATTTTCTTATTTCCATGTTCATTGCACAAACGCTTTTTCGAGAAAAGCACCACTGGCGCAAGCTGCCTCTACCGGCTTCAGCGAGCTAGTACGGTATTATCCGTAGTACAAATAAATGGTTATTGGCTCTCGCGTAGAATTCTTCGACTTCTTACTGCCAACGTTTATTGGGATATTAATGTTGTTGTTATTATTATGTCTACGTAGGTATCATTATTTTGAGCTTAAAACCTAAAATCAAGGATAACCTGAAGGCAGTTTTGTAGGCCGGTTTTTAAGATGCAAGGGGACACAAAATAAGATGAAAAAATCATTTAGTGCCAGATCTGAAATGACCAAATGTGAAAATTCAAATAATTCCTTTCCCCACTTTTCCTTTTCCTTTCTTTCTTCTGCCTCACAACATATCTCATCTGAGGATACGATTATAAATTTGAAAGTGGACTTAGGTACCGCTGTCCAGGGAACCGTTTATTAGACATATACAGGTCACCCCAAGTCTTTCGCTGCATTTGGTGACAAAGCAGAGGTAACTAATTTCATGGGGCGAGGCAACTATAACTCGAAACATTGGAATGGTTTACTTCAAAAAAATCCGCTGAAATTTTGACAGATCATTCAGAACACGAAACTGGTTTTAACTTAAGAGTGAATCTGCCTGCGAGTCCCCAGTTTTAATTGATACTATACCCAAAACACGAAAATAGTTTTCCTCCCATTTTTTTACTTGGAACATATGGATGGTTTCCTTCGAAATGGGTCAGCATAATGAATCCACATTTGGAATTTGCATTATGAACAAAAGTGATATAAGGTAGACTAGTTTACCAGCTTATTTTATATTGTACTCAGAACACGTGATGTTTTCCTGCATTTTACAGCAAATTTATTGACTTCAATAAAATTTTTCCAATTTTATATTTATTAAACTATTTACAGTTATTTAAGTGGAATAATTTTTTTAATTAAGGTATATATTAATACAATAATTACAAAGAAAAAGCATCATATTTTTACTGCCTAGAATAGAGTTGTCACCAAAACTTGAGATATTTTTTATAATATTAATTTCACTATCATAATAATAACTTAAAATAAGACTAAAAAAAGATGTTGGATCACGTATTTGTTTGTGTCTAATTGATTTCTAGTAACATAGGTGCATACATAAGCACATACCTGTCAGCTGTGTTATTATCATTTCTGAGTTTTATAAATATCACTTAAAATGTATCTGAAACCCGTTCTCGGTTTCTCAGTTTAATGTGATGCTTTCAGCAGGCCGCACCAAAAGTGCTTGCGGGCCGCACCAAAAAGCTCTTGTGCGTATGGCTCTTGGCGATCGCGATCGAATGGTTGGCCACCCCTGATCCGTGGTATTTAGAAACCAAAACATAAAAAAATGAATAAAGGTGTATGAATTCCAAATTGGATCCGAATTGAATAAATGAAGGTAAATATTATGTGTTTAACTTTCGGTCAAAATTCCAACATTTTGCGCTCGACTTTTTCATTGTTCAATCAAAACAAAAAGCTCGAACAGCAGTTAATATTTGCGTTTTGTTAACCCTTTAAATATGCAAGAGAACAGATTGACTTACCGCTTGGCCACAACTGCTGGCGCGCCTCCATCCTGAAAAAAGTGATCACTATTAGACTTATTTACAAAAACATGTTTAATTTATAAAAATAGGATCGAACAAAATAAATATGTTTGATATATTTCCACCATGTTAACTGAACTCCAGTTAAAAAAATATGGCTTTAATATGTATATTTAGATTAAAGATTCTGTATAAATTAGTTTTATTACAACAATTAATCAAATTTTAAAGGTAATTTTTAAGTTCTGTGAAAGATCTATTTAAGTTCTATTATTATATCATTACTAGCTGACACTTGGCTTGGTTGCAATGCCACTTAAATAAAGAAATTGTTTCTCCCTGTGTGTCCTTTCCCATTCGTCCCCGTTCCCCTTCCGCCACCGCTTCCCCACCCTCATCCCTTTCCCCTCCCGTGTTCCCTTTTCACCTTCTCCCTGTTCCCCCTCCCCTCTCCCGCTGTCGCCCTTCTCGCGAACCTCCCCTCACAAATTCCCCTTCCACCTTCTTCGCCTTCCACCTCCCTCGTCCAACCACCCCTCCTTCATTCCCCTCCACCCTTCCCAGATTCCCTCCCCCTCCTGCTTTTTTCCCTGCCGCTAAACTCAATAACATACACTCATTTTTCAAACAACTCGCGTGTGCCCTATTGCAATTTTTTTTTGCAAATTTCATAACCCTAGAACTTACCAATATAGAAATATTGCTATATAGATACCTTCACGGGGCATGTCCACAACAACTCACCAAATTTTTATCGCAATCGGATGAATAGTATAGGAAATATCTCTAAATATATCAAACTTGCTAATTGTCAAACGTACGAAGTTAAAATAGTCTTTAAGTTTTCGGAAATTTTCCAATTTTCTGCGCAATTTTCTTAATTTTTCTTGCCGTAAGAACCTTTTACAAAGTAATAGAAAATTTAAAAAAAAAGATCAATGAAATAGGTAAAGTTGTTCTGAAGTTATGGCGTGACCAAGGGAAACAGGGATTCATTTATATATATATAAATATGCCATTTGCTTCACATAGCTTAATTTCATCTGGATCAAAATAATTTCATCCGTTATAAATAAAAATATCAACTTACAATTCGCTTACCACTGATAGCTTAATTGTAACTTATTCCACTGTATCTTATCACAAATGACACATACAGTAGAAAGAGAGCTTACAACTTACAATACTGAACTTTCAGCGGTAGGACCATAAGGGATGTTGATATAACGCGACTCTAAACATTGAATAGAGTGCGGAAATGGCTGTACTTATTACACATTGATATAACGCAATAACAATCGACATTTTAAAATGTGTTCTTCAATAATTAACAACGGTTATATTTAATATTTTATTTATTTAATACATGATTTGTCGAAAGTACATATAGTTTATCGTGGTATTTCACCCTCCATGCTAGAGATTTCCCTTTGTTATGGCGGGTCAATTTAACAGTTTGCGGATATACATTCATTAGTATTGGTTGATAATTTTCATTAATTAATACTATGCACACAATTCGTCTACAATAAAAAAGTTATATGTAGGTAGTTAATAATATGAAATATCTTGATTCTGACCTGTCGAATGATAAAATTCAACATTTTAGAATGTGTTCTTCAATAATTAACAACGGTTAAAATTAATAATACCAAATATCTCGATTCTGACCTATCGAATGATAATGTTTGACATTTTTGAAAGTTTTCTTCAATAATTAACAACGGTTAAGTTTAATATTATCAAATATCTTGATTCTAACATGTAGAATGATAATATTCGATATTTTAGTATGTGTGCTTCAATAATTAACAGCGGTTAAATATAATAATATGAAAAACCTTGATTCTGACCTGTCGAATGATAAAATACGTCATTTTAGTATGTATTCTTCAATAATTAACATCGGTTAAAATTAATAATATCAAATATCTCAATTCTGACCGGTCTAATGATAAAATTCGTTCTCCGTAGATTTGGTATGTTTTGGGGGCCCTCGATTTAAACAAGGCATTCGAGATGTGGATCTACAGAAGAATACTTAAAATAAGCTGGATAGACAGAGTTATGAATGAAGATGTTATGGTTCGGATGAATAAAGAAAAATAAGTACACTATCATCAATTATTTTATTATCTGTAACTTCGTTAACATAAATTCAATGTTATATTATCTGTAAATTTCATCTATCAATTATTATTTTATCTGTAAATTTCATTGTCATAAATTCCTTGTTATATTTATTACCTGTAAACATCATTATCATCAATTACTATATTATATGTAAATTTCATTATCATAAATTCATTGCTGCATTAACTGTAAACCTCATTATCATAATTATTATATTATCAGTAAACGTACTTCATTACCCATATAATCTGCATACTTCACCCGCCATAACACAGGGACATCCCTAGCATGGCGGGCGAAATAACACAATATGTACACTATGTATAAAATTCTTTAATAAATAAATAAATAAATAAATAAAGTTATTCAAACAATCAAAATCCGAAAACTTCAATATCTACAGGACACGTGATGAGACATCCGGAGAAGTACGAGATCTTGCATCTCATAATGTAGGGAAATATTGCCGGATCACGGGACCCTGGAAGAAGGAGGACATCGTGGCTGAAAAGGTTTTTTTATAGAAATTAATAATGTTGGTTTATTTATTTTACATGATATAACATACCATCCAACGAATCTTTCAAAAAATTTCAAATAAAAATATCAATAAATAAGTCCGTGAGAGCGAATCTCCAGTGAACGGTGAATCGGTGAACATCTCATAACTCGTTACCGGATCACCCAAAAAAAAAGTCGAAATGCATTTAAAAGGTGATATGTTTTCCTAGGTATTCGGAGCAAGTTTCTTTTTGGGTTTTTTAAGTTTTGGCAGCATTTTGTAGTGAAAAATGCGATTTTTGCTAAAAATCGGTGACTTCGTCATTATAAAATTGATAAAAAATGGTAAAAAAAACTCTCTCTGACTATCTGTTGATTATGTTTATAAATAGTTTACAAAATTTCAAAAAAGGATTGGTCAAGTAGATTTTGAGTTCACGAACTTCAAAATTTTGTTTTCTAGAAAATCGATTTAATCGAAAATGGACGGTCGCTTGAAAAGCTGTATCTTAGTTTTGCTCCTATATAATTGAAATTTTGACACAATACTCTCGGTATGTTGTACATTCAGAAAAATCAAAAAAGTTTTAAAACCTTACCCCCCCTTAATGTGGTTCAGCTGTGTCAATTTCAGAAAATTCTCCTGAATAAATTGTGGATTTAAAAAAAAATGGAAATATTTAATTATAATCATGTTTCTAAATTTATATTCACACTGAAATACACTGAAATACACTGAAATATTGTTCAAAACTGTATTGTTTCAGCCAATTTCGTATTTCCAGGGAAATTAGTTCCTTGATGATATATTATAATTTACCAGTTTCCTTTCAAATTTGCCCATGAGAAAAGCCATATATTGCTTTGACGGAGAATAGCATATTCTGATTTCAAATATAAAATCAAGAATTTATTTATAACTGCCTTTGCTCGTACGTTTAGAAGCTTATTACCTTTAGAAAAATATTGCCGCTTTCGAACGTAAAGAACACAACCAAAAACGTAAAGTTTTAGAGCATAATTAATGTGCAAAAAATCTTGCTATTAGTCATTTTACTGGTTTTGACAAATAAATATGTATTCCGTTTTTTTTAAATCAACCCTTTTCTGCTTGGTATATGAACTCAAAATATAAATAAATAACAACAGGGGCAGTTTTATGAAACTTGGACGGATCCTCTGAGAAAGACACATAGAAAGAATTTAAATTAACCGACCACCAAAGAGGCTTCTCTATAATAATGTAATTTATGTTCTTCATTTATTTATTAATTAATCTGGACTTACATGTGGTCTACTTACGATCATGTACGATCATGAATATAAAGTACTTAGATACACCATACATTTGCAAAATACATTTACAATTATTTTGTCAATAATGAATAATATTCAATTAAAAACAATTTATTTAGCATTCTTCTTTTATTTTTCCTTTTTCAAAAATTAAACAATAACGGCCTTACTATTTGTAAATTTTGTACAATTGGTAAATAAGCGTTTATTTTAAAACCTTACTAATAAGCTAAAAAAGTGTCAACTGATATTCAAAATAAAAAATATTCAAAACACTGTTTATACAGCGGTACAGGGTAGTTGATTTGATGTATGAACTTGAAATTTCTCAAAAAATTTATGATATAAATAGGTATCTGTCTTTCAAAAATATTAAAAAGAAATATTATAATAATTCCCAAAGCATAAAATAAAATAAAATAAATACGGTGATCAAAAGGTGGGACGAATTTTGCGTAGGTGTTACATGAAACATGTGTAATATTGGTACATCTTAAACTAGTGTAGGTACGTGTATGATTAAATTTAAGGATTATACCATAAAAAAATATAAATAAAAAAAGTCAAAAGTTATTTCATCAAAGCTCTGTTAGTTCCATGCATGTCTCCGTTCATGGTAAAGTTTTAAAATGTTGATGTTAAAAAATGATTGATGATTTATATAATTAACTAACAATAAAGAATTATTTCATCCGTATAAAATCCATTTAAATGTATGAAATAAAATTAAGGAGAACAAACAACTTACGCCGCTACGAGGCGCAAGTGTAACATTCTGCCATTAGAATATATCGGAATTGTCAGAAGTTATTTAGTCAGTATTATTATTCAAATATATTACATTATCTACCTATCCTATGTACCTACATATTATGTTATCCACCGTCGCGTGTTATATAGTTTAGAAAACGGGCGGGTCGGATGCCACTACGAAAGGTCCACGCTTGTATCATTTGCATATTGCTCTGGCTCACTGCCAAAATGAAGCTAATCAGACACTATCGAAGTCATTTTTATATTGAGTATAGACTCTTCATCATAACTAGAAAGCATTTATTAGCCTTTCTTTTTTTTATAGCCTTTCAGAACATACAAGTCATCTAATTCCTTGAGCCCTTTTAAAAAGATTGTAAAATTATCTGTGTTAGCCGATAATTTCCGACATTTTTTTCAACTTTGTCTTTCTAAATTAATAGTATAATAATATATTATGGTTTAAACTTTTTTCATCTTCGTAATGCAAAATTGATAATATGAAATATATTGTATACATATATTTGTTTCTTTTCAGCATAGTCCTTTTTAAATTAATAGCTATTTTTATTTCAAATTAAATATCAACACATGGTCAGCCTACATATTTACATTGTAATGTACGAGCCTTCTTCAGCTTAGTGGGTATCCATTATCTGAAAGAAACATAAATGTAACAATGTTGTGGTTTCAAAACCTATTTTAATTTGTGTTATTTTTATAACTCTGTAGAATTGTTAACCTTAACACTATACCACCAGTACACAATGAACAAGTAAAAAATAGGACCTTTGATATAAATAAAGAGAAAAAAATAAAATAAAGATAATTCATAATCTGCTCTTTCATAGATGGTGTTAATTTATATTTTTTTGGGAAAAACACTTTTTGCAAGTTATGCTAAAAATGAAAAGAATTATAAAATTAATAATTTGTTTTGTCCATACACAAACTCAACACTTTCAAGAAAGGCATACAAAGGTAATATTTGATTGAATCATTCATACAATGCCTTTCCTGAGATAAGTGAGTTTGTGTACCGACGAAATTATTTATCATGTTCGTATTGTGTATTTACGGACACAAACAAATAATTCATCTCAACATTTTAAAGCATAACTCCTTTAAGTGTTTTTTCCTAAAATAATTAAATTCGCACGAGAGAGCGAAAGACCAAATTATGAATTCTCCATTTAAATATAATTATATCAAAGACCACCCTTCTTAATTTTTGGGTTTTTGCTTTTAAAATGTCATCTGTAATAATTTAACCAAAGGCTTTATAAATAGCTCTTATCAGAAATATTGCCCTTTTGATACTCTTAGGACAGGTTGTTTCAAAAAATTTTAACATATCGCTTGCTGAGGGTTGGTTTGTCCTATGTCCATTTATGGTTTTTTTAAATTGTGAATGCAGTAATATTAATCATATTTTTATCTACTATATTATCCACACACAAAAAAAAATATCACTTTTTGTTCTATCTCCATAGTAATTACAAAAAAATGAGGATTGGAGTGTACTATGTCCATTGGCCAATACTAATTTTTTACAATAATTTATTAAAATCTTATGTACGTATATGTAAAAATTACTAATGTTTGATTACTACATACATTTTATTTATTCATACGACAAAACAAAATTTTCTAATTTGTGATCAATTGAAAAATGAAGCATTTTTAATTTTTTAAATTTTTTTGTATTATTATTTATTAAAACCATATGTATGTGAATTTTAAATTATTATTTTTTGATGTGCCATAGTATAAAATTATTGTTAGTTTGGTCTATCTCCGCTCAGGGTATGGATACAGTACAAACCAACATTACATATTTTCGTTTTTTGTTTTTGGGGTGTTATGCCGTGATGTACTACCTCCTTCTTTAGCCGACGTTTCGGACAGCGTTGCAGTGTCCATCATCAGGGCAGATCTGGCAGATCCGACGATGTCGATGATGGACACCGCAACGCTGTCCGAAACGTGGGCTAAAGAAGGAGGTAGCACAACACGGCATAACACCCCAAAAACAAACAACGAAAATGCTTTTGGCCGTGAAAATCTAAAAACGTATCCAACATTAAATCTGGGCATGGTACCAACCAATATTCATTTTTTTGCTATTTTGTTAAAAAAAAGTGTCCTTTTACGTTCTTGATTATGCTTTTATTCAAATAAAAAATCAACCAATTATGTTGTTCTTTTACTTAAAGGTAGATTAACATTTTATTTTTTTTATTATTTTTTATAACAATTAGTTTGAAGTAAAGGAAACCAAAATAGATTTTTTTTTTTAAATTCAAACCGCGTTTTCTCAATACGAGTTTTTGTGGACATAGTACAAACCAACCTTCAGCAAGCGATATCATAATTTTTTTTGGTTAATATTTACGTTCCGTGTAAGTTATATTCAAGCTCTGTTATTATATTATTATAGGCCAGATGCTTCATAAAACTGAACTAATTGCAGAACTTCAATATCTTATCACAGAATGCGAAAATTAAATATAATGAATTTTAAACCTTTTTTTAAACAATCCATCCTTGTATAGCCTTGATGAAATATCACCATTGTAAATCTAAACATTGCTTAAAATGACTTGAGCTCTACTTGGTGACCTAATCTTAATAGTCAAGAATTTCACTGCCTTCCTCTTCCCCTTATCCTTCCTTTCCTAATTATCCCATTTGGGAAAGCCATAGCCCTACTGGTTCCGGAGCACGAGACACTTTTGCACGGTATTCAAATAAATAAAGATTAAGTTTTGATACACTTTATAATTTATTACACCTATTGGTACGTAAATTTTTTCAACCTCCGTGTCATCCCTTAGCCACACGACAACGTAATTCAGTCCACCAGACCCTAGTCAAAGTGAAAGGGTTGGGAACATATACAATCTTCCGATCTTTGCAATTTGAATATCGATGTTCATCGGCTAAAAGACAACCTCATTTACCTTTCCTATAATACTGGCAGGCAGGTGAGGTTTATCGAAGGGAGAAGTTATCACATTATATAACTTTCAATAGAGTTATTTGTATCTTCTTTGAAGATAGAGATCGTAGCTTGATAATGTCTTCAATCGTTCGTTGCTTTGAATACGTTAAAACGCTGAATTTATTCGTTATTGATATATTTAATAAATCATGTACCTACTCTTCATTTTGATCAGATTTAACCCGTGTTTGTAGAATGTAATAAAAGCCATTTCTGTACATTAAAAAGCTCGTTTGTCGTGAAAAATTGATATCAGAAAACATGTTCTATCTTATCTGATAAATTTAAAGCGATGTTAAAGATATAGGAATAAATGGTCTCAATTTTGCTACGTGGTAACGTCGTTTGATTTTGGGATCAGCGTTTTTGGTCGAGAAATCCGAAAATCTCAGCACTGACTGACAAGAAAATCAGACACCGACGAACTAAATATACGCGTGCAGAATTTGCCTGCAAGCTGTTATTTTAATTGACGTATGAAATTCAGCGTTATGAATATTTTCATTCATGTCATGTTTTTCATTATTTTTTTTTTTTTTTTTTTTTTATGTTTCTTTATTCTTTGAATAGTAAATATATAACAATTGTGGAATTTATGGCCGCCATACTAGGCACATGCCCGTGTTATTTTATCTTTTACCTATTTATTTGTAATTGTTATTTGTATGTTACTGTGAAATTGATATAGACAGAAGACGGCCGGCGTACGTTCAGAGGCAAGGCTTTGGACTACCATTCCGAAGGTCACGGGTTCGAACCCGGCGGGCGCAAATAAATTTTAGTTGATTAATTTGTGTTATTTCAAAATTAATCAATTAAAATATACTATATTTGAGGCACGTTCCAGAGTAGAAAATACTCTCAGTATCGCCCTGATGTAAGACCATCATTCAGAATTGAAACGTTGCTTGAAATGGCTTTAGCCGTGTTTAGTGACTAGGTCTGAATAGCCAGTTACTTCCCCACCTTCCTCTTCCACATCTCCTTCCATTCCCCACTTACCTTCAGCCTCACAACATACCCCAATTAGGGATGCCATAGTCTCAGTGGTTCCAGACGGGAGCAGTTGGGAACCTTGTGAGGTATTGTTCTCTATGAAAAAAAAAAGATATGGATTTATTTTTATGCTTTAAATGGCGTGTCTTACATACATATTACCCAAAATCACAACTCCGAAACCGTACGGCGTTTATTAATAATATACATATAGTTAATGCGAAGTTGCATTGTTTCATTTATTTACAAATAGACATTATAAAAAAAGTTTTTCATTACTCCATCGTGTGTTACATCAGAGAAATTCGTTATTAAATGTTTTAAAATAATAAGTAACTATTTAGCTATCACACCATTTTCACACAGAGTGGCAGAGAGGATGTCCGCCGAGTAACTCGATCTTGGCACACAACCTATGCAATATGCACATTCATACATCGTCTTATACATTCCCTAATGCTGTTCCGACTGTTAACATGGCCTGACTCAATTATTTGGTTAATTATATCGTGCCATTTCTTCCACATGTCGACCTTGTCCTTTTTCGCCATCTATTTCTAACACCATAATTAAATTAAAAAATTTCGATTTACAAATCAGTTTTTAAAGTTCGTTAATGCTATTGTCGTTATAAATTGTATTATTTATTAATTCGTTACATCGTGTTTGTTGATTTTTTTAAATCTGACCAAAAACTAAAAATTTAATATTTTCATGTTGCTGCGTAATGTTATCAAAACTTGAAATTGTCCTATCGAACATTAGTCAGTTATATTTTTATGAAAAAATGTAAAATTATTTTAATAAACATAATAATATCAAATTCACCAGAGCATCTAACGGATTATAACATGTTTTTGGAAGAGAAAGGGTGTGAGAAATTGATAACCCCTGTAAGTTCCCACTACAGTTAACCCTTTCTGCCTATCCCAACTGTTTCACAACACTGTCTACATTTGGCCGCATTCATTTAAAGTAATTTATTTAAATAACCAACTTCTTATCTTCATGATTTACTCAAAATACCCCTTCATCCCATCCAACCCTAGATGAGTTTCAAAGGGTTAAAATATACCCGCGAAAGTCTGCTGACTTAATAAAGGCGATACAGTTGGCACCACGGCCAGTGGTCACGGCCATTTGGGCAGTTGGGCCAAATGGTCTTGTTTTATCCTCTTTACTTATGAACATGTTACTAAATCTCATTTTAAAACATCATTAGATGTAACTCAGATGTAGAATTTACTATCCGAGCTTTCTGCTAATATCCTGCAAAATCTGAATTGCAATTTTCAAACAAATAAAATCATGAATTCCCCTGTGGTTTTTTTAACTCAATAACAACAATAACAACATAGTGTTCCCAAGAAGAACTCGTATTCACGTCATCACGGAGCATTTTACGTACATTTCACAGAAGAACTTAGCTATCTTGTTATAACATTGGTGGATGAATGTGACCATCTTCCAATATACAAAGTTCGTTGACTGTGTCGGACGGTATGACGAATCAAATTTCTCGCAAGAAAATTTTAATAAGTAATTAAAAGTTATGAAAGAGCATCTCTCGCATAGTGCATTTAAAGTTAAGACGAAATATTAAGAATAGGTATTAAGACTTCAAAATCTCATTAAATTCCATACATTTACAAAGTCATCCCCCTAATCCCAAATCTAGCGATTCAAATTGGTGAGATGGCCGAATATAAAACTGCATTTATTTAAATATTCAAAAAATATCCTGAGCTAGTGTTACCGGAACAAATAGGAATTGTTACAGTGGCGTGGATTTGAATTGTATATGTTACCGGAAATGTATGAAATCTAGGAATTGTATACAACTCCTAGGACATGTATACAATTTCGAAGCTATATAGGAAATGTATAAAATATTGTTTTAAAAATTATTTAATATATACATATCTTGGAAAATGTATAAATTTTCTAGGAATTGTATATAATTCCAATATCGTATTAGGAAATGTATAAAAAGAATGCTTTCTGTAATAAACACTTTTGTTTTATTTGTTATATTCTTATAAAGTTAAACTTTCATTTGGTAAGTAATCAGTCTGTTATTTAAATAATTAACATGGTTTGTGATACAAAAAAGTGCCCCATTTATAGCGCCTGCTCGCCTCAAGGCAAGAAAAACATCCCAGTTTTCAAGTAGTTTAGCGGCTACGCTAGGTTTGTGTAACATGATTTGTGATACAAAAGAAAGTGCCCCTTTATAGTTATATTATTATTAAATGTTTTACATTTCCGGTTGCTATTTAGGAAATGTATAGATTTCTTAGGAAATAAACATTTCCGGGCGATTTTAGGAATTACATACATTTCCTAGGAATTGAATTCAATGACCGATTACATACATTTCCATTAACATATACAAATCGACAGTTTTTTTCCGAGGAATGAGTTTGGATTTTTTATAAACAGTAAAATGTTATTACAACCGATGAATTTAATAGTACTTTTATGATTGATGATGATATTTCTTATTTTGATTGATAATTTAAGAGATTCTGAGAGAGACTGCATTGATAGAATGGCGGCTGATATGTCCGGTTTTGCCCCATGTTCTATCCGGGGCTGCCTTGATCCATGAGGCATGACCGTACTTATTTTATTTTATTTTATTTTTTATTTATTTATTTACGCCTATTAAGGGGCTTTTACATACATATAACATCTTTTACAAAATTATAAAAACAAATAGTGCAGGAAACGACACTTGCACAAAAATAAATATAAAGTAAAAATATTATTGAATTTGATCCACTGAATAATCATATGTCTATGTTCACAGAGTATGTAGGATGTAGGTGCCTATAAAATATAAAAATAAAAAAATCCTAAATATTTTTTTTGCTTTCAGCCGACAAAATGCTCATAATGTGTTAATAGTCAATTTAAATATTTAAAAAATTTCAAAAACATGGTTGAGAGAATGTGAAATTTTTTTAAACATATTTTCTATTCGCACAACTTTGTACTTTTTGAAAAACACGAAACGTGAACATGATTTTCTTTTGTATTTAGATGTTGTTGTATTTCTGCCTTAGATACTTGACAATGCCCCTTCCCCTTCGCTACTAATAATACTGTGCCATCATGAAACTATATTTGAGATATGGATTATATATACTCTTAGTGTGCCAGAGTAGTCGTAATGCCCAGTGGTAACATTGCGCGTAGGTATTTATGTTCCCTCACCGAATGAACGAAGCGGGCAGTTGCCTCCTGTGTTTAATGGTCTGCACCGACCAGCAATCACGACACATCACCGAGTCTTTTAGGTCACACCTGTGCAGTGCGCAGAGTGCATCACATGGACACAACGGCTGTTGACCCTAATTCGATTACAGGTGAAGTAGGATTTTCAGTGAAAAGAGAACTACAATTTCCAAATCAACACGCACAAGAGGTATGCAATAGCGTAACAAATGAACTGAATAAATAGTATGTAAACTGACAGTAATCGGCGTGCGCAAGTATATTATAATTATATCATTGAAGAAGAAGATAACAATAATAATCTAATTTTTTAAATATGAAAATAAACAAGACACAGAAAAATAATAAAAGATAACGGTCGCAACTGGGACTCGAACCCAGAATCTTACGTCTTACTAGGACATACACCTCTACCAATTGGGCTACTGCGATCTTATATGAGACTGTCGTAATTGTCAACTTCATATTTAAAATTTCAGAATTAACAATATTATCTTCGACTAATGTTTTTTTTTCCATATTATTGGCAGCTACCTTAATTATTGGAAACAAGTATTCAAAGAATATATTTGTTACCTAGATAGTGTCTCGGATAAATATATCCGATTTTTTTTTTTTTTTGTTTATTTTCATATTTTTTTTTTCATTCACCAGATTTACAGGAACGGGTTTAGTTTTTCCCATAGGAAAAACTAAACCCTTTCATATACTTTTCCAAATAAATGATCATCTAGTAAATCCACGTTATGCAAGTGTATTATATAAGTATAATTAATACAAAACAATACAAGAACAACACGTTAATCTACCAAACTATTAAATGGGAATATAATTCACCGTCTCCAGATATTTTCATATCAGAGGGTTCGGCTCTGTGGAATTCCTAATTTGACCGATAAATCCTACTGATCCCTCAATATAAATATTTAAAAAATCTTTCGTAATTCTACATGTATTTAAAATGACTGATTTTTGCATTTTTATATACAAATTCTTTGACAAATCTAATATGCCTAAATTTTAAATAAGAGAGCTAGGTATAATGCCAGTAGCCGAAATAACAAAAGGTAATATTTTTATAGTCTGAGAATGCCAAATTCTTTTAATTTCATTTCCTAAATCTGTATACTTTCTTATTTTTTCAGAAACAGATTTTTGAATATTACAGGAATTTGGAATAGCTACATCAATAATATAAGTTATTTTTTTAATTTTGTCATGTAAAACTATATCAGGTCTATTATGACCAATTGGTCTGTCTGTTAGTATAGTTTTATCATAGTAAATTTTAAAGAAATTATTTTCTAAAAATGAATTTGGTTCGTATTCATAATATGGTACTATATTATGACAGTCAATCAAGTTATGTTTAATTACCAAACTTTGGTGAATTATTTTTAAAACCTGATTGTGCCTAAATGTATACTCAGACGGCGCTAATATAGAACATCCTGATATAATGTGTTCTATAGTTTCCGGAAAAGCCATACATTTTCTACATAAATCATCTATTTGATTTGGATCTTTGATTATATGCTTCCTATAATTTTTGGTATTAATTACTCTATCTTGAATAGCAAGCATAAAACCTTCTATTTCTGCGCTCAACTCTCCAATACTTAACCATCTGTTTGACGAAAGTTTGTCAACATACGTTTGGTTGAGATAATTGAAGTGTTTTGCGTGAATAATTTTATTTGACCAGGAATCTAATAATTCCTGGTTGGTATTTATAAAAATGTTGGCATTCTCGTCGTATAAATTCAAAGGTGAAATATTTCTGTCTGCCTTGCAAATTATTTTATGCAGCTCTGAGCTATTAGCTTTTCTATGAAAAAAATTTGTTAACATTTCTACCTGATTTTGTTTTAAAGAAGTTATTTTGACTATACCTCTACCTCCTAAATTTCTAGGTAATTTAAAAATTAGATTTTTTTTTTTTTTAAAAAGAAAGACAAACATTCCCGGGTTACGAATAACCCAACAACATTTGAAAATCTCCTACTACCACCACACTAAGCGGAAGATGTTGCTTGTGTTGATTATTATTGTTATCTTCTTCTTCAATGATATATTACATTGATGGGAATAACCTTCAAAAGTTAAAAAGAGAGTTTTTCTAATAAAAAATATGTATATTATAATTTTTTTAAATTTTCCTTTATTCATTAAATTATTAGTTACACGAATTGAAATTTTTCGACCATTTGGAATTTATTTATTAAAAAAAAAATAAGGATTGAAATAATGAAAAAAAATACTTTGATTTACTTTCTCACCCATTCTAAAATAATTTTTGTATTTTATTTATATGATTCTTTTTTATGATACCTTTAACTAATTAATCACCACTGTTCATAATATTTTTTGTCAATACTTGTTTATCTTTTCTCATTTTTTAATTTGATTTGTTTTCAGGCTTTTTTTTGCATTTAATTAAAATGACGCCACAAAGTGAGATTGCGAATATTGTTCTAAAAAAAAAAATACCGTTCCTGCAGAAGTGTTAGCTTCTACGATGGGTTATTACGCAGCTTTTTACCCATGCTTCATGAGGGTTTCGAAAATAACAGCCATGGCACTCGCAGCAATATGGGAAAAATCTATGAGCTTTTTCCAAGCATTGGACTTCTCCTTACTGTCCAATGTCGTGGAAACGAGAAGATACATATCACATGGAACAAGCATGCTGGAATAAGGTGCATGGCAGTGGCAACATGAAAAAGATTTTTGTTCTTTTAATTGAAAAAAATGTCACCAATGACCAAAATTCCATCTACATTTTATACTCCAAAGTAGTTACGAATCGCTCGTTAAAAGGGTATTACCGGAGAATACCAGAAATTAGTCCTTTTTAAATCAATTTCTAGGCGTATTGCCTCTTTTTTGTACAAAAAAACATAAATTGATATTGAAGGATTGTTATTTTATCTGGAAACGAATTGAATTTTGAAAAACGAAGTTTATTTTTAATATACTAAGGTTATACCGTTGGTCGTTGGAAGATTTGTTCAATTTTTAAACGACATATCGTATCATATAACACAAATTTCATGGCCAGTTTTGAATGAAATAAATCGATATTAAATATTTAATTTAAAAAAATTGATACGGGGTAAAATCGATTTTTCTCATCGGAACCTCCCTGTACAGTTGCAAGCATGTTTACTCTTTTATTCTCAGCCGCTTGTCAATGGCTCTTAAGGTTCCGTATTAAGCTTTCAAAAAGAAGAAGAAGATGGTTCGAAAGGGATATATGTAATACATGACTTTTTTTTTAAATAGAGCGAAACATTTCGACAAATCGACCCTTTGGAATAATAAGGTTCCATCTGTTGCCGAAACATCATGCGATAATGAACTCTAAGGTAGTTTATTACATATCCCATTATCGCATGACGCTAACGCAACTGATGGAACCTTGTTATTCGGTAGGGTCGAAATGTTTTAACCACTGGAGCGACAGAGCAATTAATTTTTTCTTTCTCGGATTGTTAAAGGAAATTTTTTCGCCCACATTAAAAAAATCATACCTCCGAATTTGAAAGTGGAGACGTACAAACTGATTATAGTTCTATGTAGCCAATGAATTCCCCTATATTTTGTCTATTATCACATATTTGTAGGATTTATAAAAAATATACAATTAAATCTTTAACCTTAAAACATTTTAAAGAATCTAGAGAATGTTTATTTTGTTATATTTTGAATGTACAATATATTATATAGTTGTTTTAATAAAAATATTTTTTTTGAAAATTTGACACATTTTGGCAACAAGCAATCCAAGGTTTTGGAAATAGTGCCATAATGTGGCAAAAAACACTCGAGTGGGTAAGTGACATTTGAAAGAACACTGTGAATTTTATCATACCTTACGTAATAAAAAATATGAAATAACAGATCCATATGCGTTGTTTATAATTTTCGGAGCGTACTTTGCGATTTTTTTCTATAAAATTAATATAAAATAATTGCTTTTTCAACTCTACAATTATATAAGAAATATCTTAAAAAACAACACATATTTTTTTAAAAGAGCTCACGTTCAAGGGAGTATCTTATATATAAATTATTTCGGCAGAAATTTGGAAAGTCTCTCAAAAAAGATCTGATAATTTAGCATAATATTATATAGGCCCGCTGATAGTTTGAGTTTGTCTTTCAGAAACCTTTATTAAAATAATATCAAATAAATTGATCAACAAGTGCAAAGGGAAGAAAATAGGGCTTTTATTTTATTGCGATTCCAGAATTACTGGTAACAATTTTCGATTGGGTTAAATGTCTCGCAGTGCTTTGATAATATCTCGGTCCGTAAATAAGCCATAGTATTTGTGTCCGTTTAAACTAAATTATATATCTCTGTGATTTAGTTGCCAAACGCTACCCCTTTCCCCGGGACCCAATGAAGTATCCAGGATCGGTTGCTTGCTTTATACTCGCTTCCCTCTACCGGGTTAACATTCGGCGTCCTCCACTTAATGAAGGCAATACAGTTGCCACAATGCCGAAGTGATTCAAGAGCAATCTTGGCCCGAGCAAATAAAACAATGGACCAACGAGAGGCGCAAGGGAGGCGGTGGACTCAGGGTGGAGGGTAACGGAATAACGAGTAACGAGCCTCTAACGACTTTGTTTACGACGGCGACAACGAATTCTGGTCGTCACCATGGCGAACAACGAACGCTGATACTGGAGAAAGGGTTAAGGAGTGTATTTACCAACTTGTTATAAATATGCACTAGTTGAAATAATTTCATTATAAGTGGTTTAATTAAGTTTTAATGTTGAGTTATGATCCAAAATCAGGGCTTTATCGTTATTGTGGACTATAAATCAACCGGATTTTGAATTAAATGCCAAAAATAACCGAATAAAGGCGAACTGTGAGATTATAACTTTGTTAATCAAAAAGTAAACATGTTCGTGTACACTGAGAAATATGTTATTCTAAAGTACGATAATTTTATTCGTAAAAACCGGACTGAAGTTCTTGCGAACAAATTAACAGGCTTTCAATGTTTATTGGCGGGAACATTTTTTTTTTTTAAGTTAAAAGAAATATACATATTTCGCTTTGTTAACTTAATACATTGATACAAATAATATTAATAATGATGGTTTACTACCTAATACCAAGTAACACATTTTTTAAAGTTAGAACATTTTGGTTTTGCTCATTAATTTTGAGAGCAAACAGTTTTTTTTTAAATATACTTATTTTATTTTCGGTTGTTAAGCTATCAGGAAGGAGATTATATATGTTTATACCCTCATAGCCTATGTTTCTTTTGCCACACTCTGTCTTTGTTGAATTTGTGTATAATTTATTACGTTGTCTTGTGTGGTGTTCATGTACTTGTGATGTTTTCATAAATGTAGTATTTGTGTGTATAAAGCCATTTTGAATTTTGTAGATTAATAAGCATATGTTGTATTCATACAGTTTTCTGATTTTCATTAAGTTAGTTTCTTTGTATACTCTTTTGGTAGGGGTATCTGGTCGATAGTTAAAAAGTTTTTTTATAACTTTATTCTGAATTATTTGAATTTCGTTTAAGAGTGTGATATTTGTGTTTTCCCATATTTCTATGAGGTAATTAAGGTGGGAATGAATTAAACTAAAGTATAATCCCCTCTTTACTTGTATTGGTAGAAGATGGGCTATTCTACCAAATACACCAATTAGTGGGATAATTTTTTCTTTTAGTTTTTGTATGTGGTGTTTAAAAGACAAGTGTTTATCGATATAAAGTCCCAGGTATTTTTCACTATCTGAAATTTGTAGGTTTATTCCTTCTATTTGCAAAGGTTTATGAGACGGCGTTTTTCTTTTTTGTGAACTTAAGATCATGTAATTAGTTTTTTTAGTGTTAATAGAATGTTAACATGTAAGAATAAACATTGAAACACTCTTAATTTGTTCGCAAGAACTTCAGTCCCGTTTTTAACCCTTTTTACGAACAAAATGATCGTATTTTAGAATAACACTTTTCTCCGTGTATGTCTGTATTATTTAAATTTCAGGTAATCATAAGTCTATGAGTAGGGCGTTCGTTAAGCAGTTGGACGAATCCAGTTCGAATCTCACGAATATTAGAATTTGAGTAGGTAAATCCCATTTTGTGAAGAGGTTAGGGAATGTAGAGATTCTTGGTAGTTTATATCCTTAGAGGCAGATAATGTTATTTATGGAGCTTTGAAATATCTTACTAATTATGTAAAATAATCTGACAGGACCCGCATTCTCTCACGGATAAGTTTCTCGGTTTACGGCAATGAAATGTAACATACTTTAAAATACAATTTTTTAAAGAAAAAACTCTCTTTTCATAACTTTTGAAGGTTATTCCCATATTATTATTTGTTATTCTTCTTCAATCATACTTTAACATATTCGTATTTACTTCTTCAATCTTCGCTAATTCATTTTCAATTAACTGAAAACAAATCACTTTGTAAACATCACTAATATAATAAAAAATATCAACACATTTAAATCTAAAAGTTTCTTCGTCAGGATATGATTAACAAATTTGTTTGAGCATGTTTCAAAAATTTTCAAACATGTTGATAATTTTGATTATATAAGTGATTTTCGTTGTTTGTTTTTGGGGTGTTATGCCGTGTTGTGCTACCTCCTTCTTTAGCCGACGTTTCGGACAGCGTTGCAGTGTCCGTCATCAGGGCAGATCCAGCAGATCCGCCGATGAACACCCCAAAAACAAACAACGAAAATGCTTTTGGCCGTGAAAATCTAAAAACGTATCTATATAAGTGATGTTTACAAAGTGATTTGTTTTCAGTTAATGTAACCTATTTAACTAAGAATTCATTAAATCGTTGTGCAGATTATTTGACGAAGTGATGTGATAAATCTATAGCAAATTTAGTAGAAAAACTAAGTAGTTATTTTTCTTGAAATATTCTGTAGTAGAATGTTGGACAAACTGTAATTCAAAACTAAGACACAAATAATTTCGGAGCCATGTTCACACTAGTTGGACACGAAAGTCACATAATTACACACTCAGGCCATTCCTAAAGTTCTGGCAAAGGAATTCTAACACAAGGCTGTGGGGTTAGGGATAAAGGGGATGGGATGAGGGGTGCGGGTGGGAAGGGTTGGCCGAAGGGCGGACAGAAAGGCAATATTGAGAGGAGAAGGGAGTATTGAATGTGGAATTCTTCCAGCGTTTTCAGATAAGAATTTGATAAAGGGAAAATTTAATACACCACGCCCGCAGCTCTCCGGCCGCCAGCCGCTAAAGAGAGGGTATTATAATTTTATATGCGAAAGGGAGATGCATGACAAGAGGAAAACTATGGTAATAGTGCGAATCACCTACCCAGGAATATGTGCAAAGTGAAGAGAGATGGAATTTCCTTTATTTTACTTGATACGATGAAAAACATCGGCTGCTCTCGTGTGGTAGGTAGAGAAAAATGTTTTTATTTTATTTTTAATATCTGCTATGTCTTATTAGCTGTGAAAAGGACAAAGATTTTTATTATTTTAGAATAATCTTCACTAAGAATAATTGGTTTACATTGTGAATAATGTAAAAACTACAAAAAAAAAAAATTCATTATAAATTTACGAAAGTGCTTTAAAACAACTTAAAAAATAAACAATTATTAAACTTGATTTACTTCTTTCTTTCTTAAAAAAAATTTCACAAAATAAATAAAAAAAACCGCTTTTAAGCTAAAATCGACCGTTTTCAAACTCTGCCAAATATTTTTATGCCTGTTACCTAGGTATGTTACTTATAAAGACAAAATTCAGACAAACGATAAAGTACGTAACTACTGTAACACGATATATTGGAAATATTTTATTGAAGTAGAAGATAACATCAATAATCTAAATCTAAACGAAAATATGAAAATAAACAAGACACAGAAAAATAAAAAAAATAACAGGCGCAACTGAGCCTCGAACCCAGTGTCTCTCGTTTTGCCGGGACTAACGCCTCTACCAATTCAGTTACTGCCACTATTTATTTAATCGTCATCTTTGTTAATCTCAGACATCAAATTTCAGATTTAACAATATTATCCACGACTAATTTTTTTTCTCCATATTATCGGCAGCTATATTTGCATTGGAAACGAGTGTTTTATTGTTATATATCGTCGCAGGAAAGCAATACTGCTGTAACCGCCACTACCTATGAAAATACTTTTCATATACCATATTTAAGGATTTTTTTTCTTCGTCGATCTATATGGATCCAGCGACTCTACAACCATAAATAAGAACTGTACGACGTTGGAAAAACCAGCATGTATGTACACACCTCAAAATCCTTTTTAAAAAAAAAATTTCGTCAAAAAATATTTTTACGTTGGGCGGTTACGACAACATACAATTTAAAAGATAAACGACAAAGATTTAAGTGTTCGCGGTGGTTACTACATTGTATTTGTTTGCGTTCTAATAACAATTGTCGTTTACTATAACTTGTCAGTATTTTTTTAGAATAATTTAGTATGTTTATTACAATTATACAGGTCGTGCGTTATCGTTATTTTTACGTTACGGTGTTGTAAATCAAACGAATTTAATTAAATGAAACAAATAACTTTATATCAACCACTATTATATAATCAAATATTATAAAATCATATATTGTTTTTTATGATATTTCTAATAAATTAATTTCTCTCTATAATATTTTTGTCTATAGTTAATTTTAGTCTATACTCGTTTGTTTCTTTTGTTATTTAATATTATTACCACCCTGACGAAGAAACATGTAGATACTTGTGATTATTTAATTAATGGTTGATTCAAAGTTATTTGTTTCATTTAAGTAAAAATGACGCCACAAAGTGATTTTGCGAAGTTTGAAGAAACAAACGAGTTTAGCCCAAAAGTTTAATGACACATTTATAGCTATTCAAAATTTTAATATTGATTCATTTTGGCGCTTACAGCAATTTATGAAGCTGAAAATAAAGTTGATTTCCCTATTCATACATTTAGCAGCGATGTTTACAACATTTTTTGCATACAAAAAATAAAATGTCAACTGCTGTAAGCACCAAAAACATTGTACTTCTTCACTTATAAAAGATTTAAATATTGTTATTTGATAGATCATATTTATTCAGCTCAGCATTTTAAAAGGCATTTCCCTAACCATTGGTTTAAAAGTTCTGAATTTTTTTCTAAAATCTGAAAAGTTTTTTGGCTCTGGTGAACAATTTGGTTTTTGGCTGTTACAGCAGTATTGCTTTCTTGCGACGAAATATATATAAAATGTTTTAATTGCCTTTTTTTAAAAGGGCAATTAAAATAAGCCGTGAATCTTCACGGGTCTGATGAAGACTTACTAAATTCAAATAGAACTTATCAGCTTACCTGCAGATTATATGCCTCCACACAATATACAGCGTCGCGTCATTGTGATTTAACACTGCGGTTCCAAATGGCCAGACGTAGTATTGGTAATTAACGGAATATGTTCAAACCACCTGCACTATTCACTTCCACAAAGCGCTGGCTACCAATGGCCCGTATGATCCAAAAGGCTTGCAAGGTCCACAGGGTCCACATTCCATATCCAGTAATGCACATTGCATATTTCGTAGTAATTTAGGTCCACAATTCAGGACTCGCATGGCACTAACTCTTCCACTTGCTAATACTGTAGTAAGACTGTTCCAAGCGAGCGACTAATGAAAACGATATTAATAGCAATGCACAAGTCCTAGGGTCCATTTCAATGGAATGAAATAGGCATCTTTAATTGTCCAGACAAGTGTTTAATTAGTGAAATTAACATTAATAATATACTGAGGATTTTGATACCGCATAATAATTCATTTCAACTGCTTTACAAGGATTTTTATGATAAACTTATTTATTAGGCCTGGAGGTCTCGGGCCCATTTTGTTGGAAAGTCAAAATATTTCCGCCTCGCAATGAAACTAAAATAAATGAAATATTTCTGAATGCATCCAAAAACTAAAAACTGTTTTTGAAAGGTGTTGAAATGCGCTTTTAAATTTTATAGTTCGAAATAAAAATATTTTTATTAACATAAAAAGTTTTAAAAATGGCTCACCTTACGATTTTAAAACTTAAATTACTTATAACGAAAAAAATAAACACACACACATATTTTATCAAGCAAATATATTATAAATGTTATCGTCAACTGTCTCTTTTGTCGTTTCATGTAGAAATAATTAATAAAAAATTACCAAAATTTAATTTAATTTTTCAAATTGCGGTCGCAAACTTTGGTATCTTAAAGGTACATTTGAATTATTTTTGGTGACTTTTAGATTTTAATATAAAGGACGGAGTGTAATTTTTCTAACACCATAACACCATCATTATTTTTATAATTTTCTTTTACATTTTAATTATTGTGTGGTATTATTTTAGATTTGAATATAAAACGTAGTGTTTTCTCTTTCTAATACTGTTTAGATCACGTTTCTATCCATGATAGTGAGGGAGACATTTTCCGTGAGACCTATATGAGTTGTTCCGAAAAGCGGACAAAAAGCCCGAGGGGTTTACTTCTTCATAATCAATCTAGAAAGTATTATTCAATTTCCATATGAAGCTAAAAATCTATGTTCTATAGCAGCAAACGCTCTCGAACGGCGTGGTCTAAGCGTCATGAAATCAGCACAGCTTTTTCTGTCTGAAAATTAGAGATCGGTACAACATTTATCGCGTCAGTAAGTTATTTCCAGAATGATCTATGAAGCTTTGATTTTTCAATATAACTGTCACAACAAGACAATAGTCAAATATTTTTTCTATCAAATTTATCATAATAAAAACCCCACCATAATATCATAAACGAAATGTTTAGACTTAAAAGTACTTACAAAGCTAGTGGTATAAGCGCTGAAAAGATAATAAAAATGCCTGCCATATAGATTTGAATGGAAACCAATGTTACCACTGATTCAGAAGTAGACATTTAACTATTAGTACGAGACAACCAAACGATATTGCGTACTCTCTTAAAATGCATGATATTTGATTATGTGGTTTTTTAACCCACATAGCCTTACCGTACCAATTTTGGTTCCGAAAAAAAAATAATTACAATACTTGTTGTGTATGAAAATTTAGTGCTCCAATTTTGGTACCGTGGAACCATGGGAATCTAACATGTTTTCTTTTTTATCAGATATTCAGGATTCGTTCAGTTTGGGGATGCGCCACATCCATAAACTGAAAGATCTTCCTACAAAAAGTTGTAATTTTGAAAGAAAAAAAAAATGTTTTCACCTACAATAACATCAGTATCGTCGCTTTTTTCCAATATTGGCACTCTAGCTCACTAAAAACTCACGGACCGCTCCTAGTACATAAATAGTTTAACGGGTTTAAATATTAATAAATAAATAATAAAAAAAATTGGGCAGACCTTTGAATCACGAAACAAGCCCACATAACATTTCTAGTGCACCTATGTATGGGTAAATAAGGTATATAATATTAGGTACCACGATACTGGAAGTAACGTGTTATTAGATATAAAATTTCACGGTTTTGTATTTAGTCAAACATAAAATTATTTATACATACCTTCCACCGTGATAAAAATTATATTATATACGTACCTTCCACCATGACGTGTGTAATGATAATAATAAGAGAATATACAATATCAGACCGCTGCGAATTTTGTGAAATACTTTAATGTAAAACATAATATTAGTCTAACAGCAAGATTAATGATACCAGACAGGAGATTTTAAGGACCTGTGCCTAATGGCGCATAGAATTATTTTTACATATTGTTACCGTTTAAAGTTCTGCGGTTTTGAAGAGGAGCGTGATTTACATAATATATTTACAAGACTAACGTATAACTTAATATTCGCATTTACCGGAGTTCTGTCTTACTTTTTAGACGAAGTAAATCAGATAAGTATTTATGCTTTTGTTATTGTTGTTGTTATCTTTAAGATGTACTATCGGAGGTATCATAACGGTTTGCTTTTGAAGTTACTAAGTTATCTGCTTGCATTCGCACAGAGCCTGCCAAAGTTTTGCAGCCTTCCGTGTTTGGAAGATAAATTTGTAATTTAAAAAATATCCACAATCAGAAGTAATGATATGGTTTTTTTCAAATAAAAATACTACGTGTTTAATTAATAAATAAATTATAATAAATAGGGTAAGAAAGAATATGTAAAAAAATGCGTATTTGCGATTTATTCTGGTTTGAATACATACTTCTCTTGACATCGTAATAATTTATTCATTTTGTTTTTTATTTTTGTAGAAAGCAATCACTTTGTGGTTTGACATATTTGATAAAAATAAAACACTCATTATGTGTACCACGAGTTCGAATTAATTTATTTACCGACCGGTTTCGCTTTGCTCGGGCATCATCAGGGTACAAAACAAGGTACAAATACAGTATTAATTTGTATCCTGATGATGTTTGAGCAAAGCGAAACCGGTCGATGATGATGCGGCGATCATCCTGAAGAACGATCTTTTAATTCGATTCATTGTGTTACTTTGATGATTTTTTTATTTTCATATAAACATTTTTTTCTTTGTAATTGTAAATTAAATTCCTTGTGGGGATAAAATTTACATTTTTATAATTAGTTTTTATTTTATTATTCTAGTTTTCATTAAATTACATACCAACCGGTTTCGCTTTGCTCAAGCATCATCAGGATACAAATGAATACTTTATTTGTACATTGTTTTGTACCCTGATGATGTTTGAGCAAAGCGAAACCGGTCGGTGTGTAAATTAATGAAAACTCGTGGTTTTACACAAAATATATATTTTTTTTAATTATTTGAGTTTTGCTATACCTATTACCCACAAGGGACATAATTTACAATTAGATACAAAGAAAAAAAAGGTTTATATGAAAATAAATAAAAAACAATAAAAGTAATAAAATGAATTTACCGGTCAGTGGTTGAGTGGGCATCGCGTTTGGATCCCACCCAGGCGTTCCGTGTTCGATTTCTCAGCTGGCTAAGTCCTCCATCACAACACAAGCAACATCTTCCTCTTAGTGTGGTGGTAGTAGGAGATTTTCAAATGTTGTTGGGTTATTCGTAACCCGGGAATGTTTGTCTTTCTTTATCAACAAAAAAAAAATTGAATTAAAAGATTGTTCTTCAGGATGGTCGCCGCATCATCTGCATTAGGTGGAGAGCTTAGCCACTCGGATGCAGCCACTACAATAATTGACTTCCGTTTCCTCCCCCAGAATCTGGATAGTCAGTGGCGATATTAGGCAAGGAATGAGTGCACCCTCCTTTCATAATATAATTAATTTGTGAGTTTGTTTGTAATGCACCAATTTTTGTCACGATACTTTTGTGTTCATATTAACAATTACGTTCGAATAATGATGTCGTGTTTATTCATTGCCTTATAACAATATTCGAAGTGATTGATATTCTTACTGAAATATAGAAGAATCTTGGCCTACTCATCAACAAAGCCAAAACAAATTAATGTACACAACAATAAATGGCATAAGCCAAATGCAAAAGATATGTAGTAACAGGGACATAAAGAAGGCCACCAAGATGAGATTCCCGGGGCGCTGATTTTCGTGACTTGCCATGATGATTTTGACATATTTGTATACTATGTGGAAACACGGACACTTAGAGCCAGCGAAAGGAAGGAAGCAAACAATAATTTTTTTTATTACATGGTTATTTTATATGTTAAGATATGTAACAAAAAAATTAAAATAATGCCAACAAACTAATCTTTTTTTAACCAACCAAACTTCAACACTGAAATGTTGGTACTACCAAAAGCTCCAAAACACCATTGCCGTTTACGTTTTTAGATTTTCAAGGCCAAAAGCAAATTCGTTGTTTGTTTTTGGGGTGTTATGCCGTGTTGCGCTACCTCCTTCTTTAGCCGACGTTTCGGACAGCGTTGCAGAGTCCATCATCAGGGCAGAAATTTCACATCGTCGGATCTGCCGGATCTGCCCTGATGATGGACACCGCAACGCTGTCCGAAACGTCGGCTAAAGAAGGAGGTAGCACAACACGGCTTAACACCTCAAAAATAAACAACGAAAAAAACCATTGCCATTGTTTAAAAAAAAAAAGAAATAAATTCAGATTATAAAAAATATTAAATTTCTGACATAGACTTGACAAGTGCACTTCAATTTTGACACATTGTACAATATATTCCACATTTCATCAAAAGCGGACATCATCAACTGTCAGCGACCTCTGTGCGGCTTCAAACTCCGCGGATTAGAGTGTACAATAAACAGAGAGCGTAGCACAACGATGCATTAAACTCCCAAACAAAGGAAACGAGAATCGTGAAGGGAGAAGGGAATATATTTATTGTGCCAGCGGAAAGCGCGAAAGCCGTGAGTTGGTACTAACTCTTTTTTATTATTAAAAAAGGGGTTCATTAACAAAGACAAATTTTTTGGGTGATTTGCGGAAGAATTATATTACAACTTCTCTCAACTCACTCTGCAGCCTACGGGATGTTCCTAGAATACTCATACGTGCTCATATATTGTTTTATTTTTTTATATTTATTAAATTACCTATTCAAATATAATTCATTAAAAATTACAATAATAATAATAATAATAATTGGATAATTTGTAGAGCGCCGTTTTTGTGAGAAATCACCTCAAGGGCGCTGTACATCTTATTATGACTTCTTAGGCTCTAGACGGGAGCAGTTGGGACTCTTGTGAGGTATTCTCTAAAAAAAATATATACAATAACATGTATACTGGTAAAGTTAAATATAATCCAAGGAAAAGGCTATTGGATAAAAATGATTTATATTGATGGCCCACTGAAGCCCTTTTATTCCAAATTGGAATTCACATGCTAAGGAAATGGAAAAATCATTTTAATATAATAATACCTCACATACCTAATTATATATGAATCTTTTGATGTAGTTGTTGATTATATCATCATCATACCGTATATATTGTATCATTTTATTGAATACAATATTGTCATTATTTCCCTACTGACAAAATACATAGGCACATAACAGTGGCGGTCCGTGAGTTTTCAGTGAGCTAGAGTGCTAAGATGATGAAAATGAATTTTACTTTTTTTCAGCGACAATAACATCAGTAACGTCGTTTGTTTTCAATATTGGCACTCTAGCTCACTAAAAATTCACGGACCGCCCCTGTACATAAGTAGTTTAACGGGTTTAAATGTTAAATTAAATAAAAAATTAAAAAATGGGCAGACAAATGACAAAGAAAAGACAAATGAAAAATCACGAAACACGCCCACATCACATTTCTAGTGCACTTATTTATAGGTAAATAAGGTATATAATATTAGGTACCACGATACTGGAAGTAACGTGTTATTAGATATAAAATTTCACGGTTTTATATTTAGTCAAACATAAAATTATTTATACGTACTTCCCACCGTGATAAAAATTATATATACGTACGTTCCACCATGACGTGTGTAATAATAATAATAAGAGAATATACAATATCAGACCGCTGCGAATTTTGGGAAATACTTTAATGTAAAACATAATATTAGTCTAACAGCAAGATTATTGATACCAGACAGGATATTTTAAGGACCTGTGCCTAATGGCGCGTAGAATTATTTTTACATATTGTTACCGTTTAAAGTTCTGCGGCTTTGAAGAGGAGCGTGATTTACATAATATATTTACAAGACTAGCGTATAACTTAATATTCGCATTTACCGGAGTTCTGTCTTACTTTTTAGACGAAGTAAATCAGATAAGTATTTATGCTTTTGTTCTTGTTGTTGTTATCTTTAAGATGTACTATCGGAGGTATCATAGCGGTTTGCTTTTGAAGTTACTAAGTTATCTGCTCGCTTTCGCACAGAGCCTGCCCAAGTTTTGCAGCCTTCCGTGTTTGGAAGATAAATTTGTAATTAAAAAAATATCCACAATCGGAAGTAATGATATGTTTTTTTTTCAAATAAAAATACTACGTGTTTAATTAATAAATAAATTATAATAAATAGGGTAAGAAGGAATATGTAAAAAATGCGTATTTGCGATTTATTCTCAGTTTCAGTTTCAGTGCCGGCAACCCGGGCGTTTATTTAATATAAATTGGATGATTTACAATTTTCTGTTCTTTTACCTGCCTCACTAGACAAAGTCTGTTCCGAGGCGGGTAAATAACATAATAAGTATATATATTTAAAAAGGATATGAATCATAAGAGACATGCATTAAAAATATGTATTAATATAGATATGCATTAAAAGAGATATGTGTTAAAAAGATATGTGTAAAAAAGTAAAAAGTAAATATATATAATAAATATTTACATATCTTCTTATTTTGATTTTATTATTTGTTACACTACCATCATTACATACGTTATAAAAATAAAAATAAAACCAAGAATAAAAATAAAAATAAACAACTTAAATTTCCAGTTAAGAGAATATAAATAAAGCAGGAACATGTTATTTAAATTGGAAACCTGCAGTATCCTATATATTTGTTAATTGTTTAGAATATTTCGAATGTCTGTTCTTTCCTTTTCATTCAACCATATTACAAATCTTTTGAACAGCCAATTAAAATTAATTTTTTGTTTGTGCAAGGAAGATATTGAAAATGTGCGGCGCCAAGTAAGATTCGTGTTTTTTTGCGAAAGTTGATTTGATATGGGGAACTTGAAAGTGTTTATTTATTTTAGGTATGTGGTGATGTGATGTTTTGATACAGTTTTTATATATGATCTTCCTTATGAATAGTTTATTTACGTCCAGTAATTTGTTTTTAATCATTAGCTGTTCTGTCGGATGTTGGTACGGCTTTTTAAACATAATTCTAATTATTGTTTTGTGATTTGTTTTAAGAGGATTGAGATAAGTATCTGATGCACCTCCCCATACTGAGATACCATACGTTAGAATACTTTGACAAAGAGCGATATATATCTTTTTTAGTTGATTTAATGACATGACGTTTCGTATTGTTTTGATGATGTATGATAATTTTCGTATTTTTTTTTGTTATTATATTAATATGGAGATCCCATTTTAGTTTATGGTCAACAGTTAAGCCTAGATATTTAATATTGTCCGCATAATCAATTTTGTCACAGGCACAGCATGTGTTATTTGACGAAATATTGGTGCAATGGTGAAGATGTAGTCGTGGATGGCTGTGTGGTTGACCAGCCTTCGTTTTGCTAAAAGATAGATATTTTGTTTTTGAAATGTTGAGAGTTAGTAGATAATTTTGTAGCCATTTATTAACTACACTCATCCCTATTTCTGTGTTAATGAATACCTTTTCCCATGATTGTGCTTTAAACAAAATTGCTGTGTCGTCTGCATAAGTGATTACTTCGTACTCCATTTTTCCTAGGTTTATCTCAGTTAGCCTATTTATGTAGATGAGGAATAGTATGGGACCCATGACCCTGCCTTGCGGTACTCCATACTTGATATCCATTTTGTCACTACTACATTTATTTATTTTTCCTAATTGTTGTCTCTTTTTAATGTAGCTGATAAACCATTTTAGCGGTGGACCGGTTATGCCGATATTTTTAAGTTTTTGGTGTAGTAAGTTATGTGAAATAGTGTCGAAAGCTTTTGTTAGGTCTAAGAACACCCCTATCACCTTTCATCCGCCATCTATGCTTTTCACTATGTAGTTAGTTAATTCTGATAAAGCATCTTCTGTGGTTTGAAAACATACTTCTCTTGACATCGTAATAATTTATTCATTTTGTTTTTTATTTTTGTAGAAAGCAATCACTTTGTGGTTTGACATATTTGATAAAAATAAAACACTCATTATGTGTACCACGAGTTCGAATTAATTTATTTACCGACCGGTTTCGCTTTGCTCGGGCATCATCAGGGTACAAAACAAGGTACAAATACAGTATTAATTTGTATCCTGATGATGTTTGAGCAAAGCGAAACCGGTCGATGATGATGCGGCGATCATCCTGAAGAACGATCTTTTAATTCGATTCATTGTATTACTTTGATGATTTTTTTTATTTTCATATATCTAAACATTTTTTTCTTTGTAATTGTAAATTAAATTCCTTGTGGGGATAAAATTTACATTTTTATAATTAGTTTTTATTTTATTATTCTAGTTTTCATTAAATTACATACCAACCGGTTTCGCTTTGCTCAAGCATCATCAGGAGACAAATGAATACTTTATTTGTACATTGTTTTGTACCCTGATGATGTTTGAGCAAAGCGAAACCGGTCGGTGTGTAAATTAATGAAAACTCGTGGTTTTACACAAAATATATATTTTTTTTAATTATTTGAGTTTTGCTATATTACCCACAAGGGACATAATTTACAATTAGATACAAAGAAAAAAAAGGTTTATATGAAAATAAATAAAAAACAATAAAAGTAATAAAATGAATTTACCGGTCAGTGGTTGAGTGGGCATCGCGTTTGGGTCCCACCCAGGCGTTCCGTGTTCGATTTCTCAGCTGGCTAAGTCCTCCATCACAACACAAGCAACATCTTCCTCTTAGTGTGGTGGTAGTAGGAGATTTTCAAATGTTGTTAAGTTATTCGTAACCCGGGAATGTTTGTCTTTCTTTATCAACAAAAAAAAAAATTGAATTAAAAGATTGTTCTTCAGGATGGTCGCCGCATCATCTGCATTAGGTGGAGAGCTTAGCCACTCGGATGCAGCCACTACAATAATTGACTTCCGTTTCCTCCCCCAGAATCTGGATAGTCAGTGGCGATATTAGGCAAGGAATGAGTGCACCCTCCTTTCATAATATAATTAATTTGTGAGTTTGTTTGTAATGCACCAATTTTTGTCACGATACTTTTGTGTTCATATTAACAATTACGTTCGAATTATGATGTCGTGTTTATTCATTGCCTTATAACAATATTCGAAGTGATTGATATTCTTACTGAAATATAGAAGAATCTTGGCCTACTCATCAACAAAGCCAAAACAAATTAATGTACACAACAATAAATGGCATAAGCCAAATGCAAAAGATATGTAGTAACAGGGACATAAAGAAGGCCACCAAGATGAGATTCCCGGGGCGCTGATTTTCGTGACTTGCCATGATGATTTTGACATATTTGTGTACTATGTGGAAACACGGATATTTAGAACTGACCAAAGGAAGGAAGCAAAAAAATTATTTTCTTTATTACATTGTTATTTTATATGTAAAAATATTTAACAAAAAACTTAAAGTAATGACAAACTAATCTTTTTTTAATCAACCAAATTTCAACATTGAAAAGTTGGTTCTACCAAAAGCTCCAAAACACCATATCCGTTGTTTAAAAAAGAAAAAAAGAAAAAAAATTCAGATTATAAAAAATATTTAATTTCTGACATAGGCTTGACAAGTGCACCTCAATTTTGACACATTGTACAATACATCCCACATTTCATCAAAAGCGGACATCATCAACTGTGAGCGACCTCTGTGCGGCTTCAAACTCCGCGGATTAGAGTGTACAATAAACAGAGATGCACAACGATGCATTAAACTCCCAAACAAAGGAAACGAGAATCGTGAAGGGAGAAGGGAATATATTTATTGTGCCAGCGGAAAGCGCGAAAGCCGTGAGTTGGTACTAACTCTTTTTTATTATTAAAAAAGGGGTTCATTACAAAGACAAATTTTTTGGGCGATTTGCGGAAGAATTATATTACAACTTCTCTCAACTCACTCTGCAGCCTACGGGATGTTCCTAGAATACTCATACGTGCTCATATATTGTTTTATTTTTTTATATTTATTAAATTACCTATTCAAATATAATTCATTAAAAATTACAATAATAATAATAATAATAATTGGATAATTTGTAGAGCGCCGTTTTTGTGAGAAATCACCTCAAGGGCGCTGTACATCTTATTATGACTGCTTAGGCTCTACCTAGAACTATTATTTACAAATGGACACAGAGAACATACTTACCTGGCAGGTCACTTCCGATAAACACACTTTAATTAGAAAGTTTATGCTTGGAGGTGATACGACTTTGCACGCGGAGGACGCTATATTAAAACACTGGACATTGCATAACTTTACATTTGCTACACCATCATTTTTCATATTACATTTATAAGAAGATTACTGCCAAAAATGGAGTTAATAAATTGAAGTTATTTCGACAGACTTGTGAATTTAGGACTCATTAGGACTGGAGGATTTGAATGAAATTAGATGTACAAATAATTCACCATTAAGAATTTGTTAACATTTATCAATACAATATAGATACAAAGACTTGGGAAGGCATTGTAACATTTTATTCTTAAATTATTATAAACCAGCTGACCCGGCAAACTTCGTACCGCCTCAGAATCAATAAAGGTTGTGTTTAATTTATTAGCTGTTCGAATTGATTCAAATTATGTCGACCAAAGCACATTATTTGAAAAGTCGTTCCATACAAAATATATGAAAAAATATATTTTCTTCATAATTATTTTTCCCGTGATTTTTTTCCGACGTTGTAGTTATTCTGTTAATCGGGACGGAGACAAATCCAACAAATCAAATATCATGAAAATCAGTCCAGCCGTTCTTGAGTTATAAATGGTGTAACTAACCCGACTTTGTTTTATATATTAAGATTATAGAACTTTTTTAAATTTAACAATGAACTCCAATAAGAAGTACTGGTAAATGGTACTGTATTACTGGGGTACAATGTGTATATATTTCAACTCGAATAGCAATGACATTCTCGCTCTCATTCTTGTGTTGTCTGTTTCACTCTTTCAAACTCACATTCAAACATTGTAGGAAGGATAAAGCAAACCCATAGTTTAAAAATCAAAATAAAACCATTGTTATATTGCTACTAAAATCTAGAAAGTAAACGAAATAAGGGTATTGATATGTTAAATTAGATTAGGAATCAATATCCCATTGTTGTTTTGACCACCAGGTATCGCATTATCGTATAGCTTCTTTTACACGAATAACCAAATCTTTACAAATATTCACAAATATTCGACATTATCCTTATTTAGACATGAAATGTGAATATATATGTACCTACCTATAATGTTCTATTATATTTTTGTGGACGAATCACACGGTACCCAATAATCATACATAATATATTTTGGCAACTTTACTTCCCAAATCACATCTCTTTGCGTCGGTAGGAGTAGCTACATGAGAAATAGATGATACAAGCAAAGAGATATCTCACTCTCTTTTTGACAAGTCTGTAAACATTTGGGAGCTGACAGGTTAATTTTAACCAGAGCACGTGATACGTATTATTTGAATTAAACCGAGCTTCGTGTCTTTATTATTGCATATTTCTCTAGTTTTTAGGCTTACCAACAACGTGCTTTTTGATTTTTTTAATCATTCTTTGGAAAATAAGATAAAGGTTGAGAGAGTTGTGTTGACGTATTTCTTGGAATTTCGACATTCTTCATCTTTATTTTTCTGTGTCTTATTATTTTTTATTTTGAGTGGTTGTGCTTTTTTCCCTAGATTTCAAAATAAGTTTTTTTGAGGTACTCAAGTACTAAATACTAAATCCCCGTCGAATATTTATTGGGGATCTTATAATAAAAAAAAAATCTTCCCACGCACAATAACAAGATCTTTTAATTTTGCTCTTTCCCAACCCTTAACGTATGGTCTACAACTATCACAGACTCTGAAAAAATGTATATGTTGCTTAAAGTTTTGTCAGTTAGATCTCGAAGAGGGTGGTGCATTCTCTCCAGTTCCATATAATCCATGAACTTATCCAAGCCAAAATAACAGCATTGTAAGAAAAAAAACAATGCTAACAGAAAAAAAATTGATACAGAAAACAAGTCGAAAATGAAAATAAAATAAAACTTTTTGAAATCTACGACATCAGGAATTGGCTCCGCTTGTAAATGGGATTATGCCAGAAGTGCAGTGCTGCCATCACAATACCGTTTTCGCTCGTGGCTAGGCTCGTTCTGTAGCCGGCGATTCGTTTTCTGATTAGTGCTCGGAAAACGGGAACGCGCCCTGCTTGAAACATCTCAGTGGCACTGCAGTACCAGGATAACCCAAAAAGCATTCGGTACGAGTTGTTGTATTATACTTCCTATCATTTTAGAGAAGCATTGTTAAACCTTTCTTCCAAAGCTCCGAGGTATATAAGCTGGTGCAGTGTGTTTTAAAAATTACCTTTTTGATTCTGGGACTATATACGAGATCGTCTATTCTTCTCATTTTCAAATACAAAATACAAATCCAATTTAGCCCTTAATATCCCACAAACGCACTCCACCCATGAAAAAAGGTCCCTATGTAACTGTAAAACTGCATGCCACCTACTTTGAAATAACATGCTAATAACCCACCATTTCATCAACTGAAAAAAACAGATCACAAACTGGATAAAAGTTAAAGGTATACTTTTTTCCAAAACTTATTCTCTACAAATCGAAGATAACATAATAGTTTAATTGCATCCAAATAATATAATAATTTATTATTGCATAAATGTATTGATTAGATAACTAGCAGTTAAAAACCCGCTCCGCGGGTTTTTGCTGCTAGGCCCTGCGGGCGGCTTTTATTCGGGCTTCGCCCAATTTCGCCAAGTGTTGGTGACCATCTATAAGGCTCCGCCCTTATGCAAAAATAACAACTGTGAATATAAAACTACAAAACACTTACATTTAATATGTGGATATATAACAGTAGACATTCTGTATTATAAGACCGCGGACAGTGAGTAGAATTTCGGAAAAGAATCAACTCAGCATACCTAAATCTCGTTCATCCACGTCAATGACAAAAAAAGAAAATTGATAATAATAAAAATATTACAACATTACACATTTTGTTGTTAATCATTGATTCTATTAGCGTAAAGGTCACTGTTCAGCTACAATTCAGGATTTCTCCTGGAATGCAGTTGGTTTTCAGCAGTGCCTCCAGTATAAAACAGAAAATAAAATAAAATAAATTAATCAAAATAAAATAAATACAATTAAATTAAATTACATAAAAATAATTAAATCAAATCTCTAATTCAATACACACAATACGATATATAAAAAAAACATAAATTAATAATGTAAATCGGCATTCAAATTAAAGGCAATAATCTTAATATTAAAACTCAAAAAAATAATAAAATCAATTCGAATAAAATATTCTCAATTAAAACTCAAAATAAAATCGTCAAGTATAAAATATAGTCAAAATAAATAATGTAGTAATCAAATCAAATCAAAAACAAAAATACGAATAATAAATTGTATCTTCTTAGTAATGAATGAAAGAGACAAATGTTTCTTCCCAATACCGTTTATTGGATAATCAACACCCTTGCCATAGGTAACTCTAAGTGGTTCGCTACGTTTTGTGACTTAGCAGGGGTGCCCAGGTTCATAGGGTAAGGTTTGTCTATATTTTGGCGGCACATGCCTTTGCCCTCTACTGCGTGGCGGTTCGGATTGGTAGAGACTGGTTGATGGAGACATTTTACCTCTTCAACAGGACTCTCTCGACCCATCGCCTTGTAGCGCAGTGGGAGAGATGCATTCATACGTCCGTCACTCCTGGACACATCGACCCCCAGATTCCTACTCACCCTTCATATTTTTTCCTTCCCAGAACTTCCTCTCCTTATTTTCTCTAAAAAGAACATCCACACAGCATCCCCAACGATAACATAGGCCCCCAGGGAAAATTGTTTTCCTCAGGGTCTCCTGTGTGGAGCTAATGTTAAAAAAAATACCTCTGAAATGATTTCTTTTTATCGAAATAAATTTGTAAAATTTAACGTTCACGGAAATTAAAATATATATATATATATATATATATATATATATATATATATATATATATACATATACTAATAATAACATAATAATTTTACATGAAATCTAGCTAAACTTACTCTTACCAAAATATTATCAAAGTAAATGCATTTTTTTAAATATATAAAAAATCTACATAGAACTTCCTCTCCTTATTTTCTCTAAAAAGAACATCCACACAGCATCCCCAACGATAACATAGGCCCCGAGGGAAAATTGTTTTCCTCAGGGTCTCCTGTGTGGAGCTAATGTTAAAAAAAATACCTTTGAAATGATTTCTTTTTATCGAAATAAATTTGAAAAATTTATATAAACGTTCACGGAAATTAAAATATATATATATATAATAATAATAACATAATAATTTTACATGAAATCTAGCTAAACTTACTCTTACCAAAATATTATCAAAGTAAATGCATTTTTTTAAATATATAAAAAAACTACATTTAGCGGATTGTCGGAGATGGTCGATCATATTTATGTGGTCTATATTCCTGTCACGGTTACTTCAATTTATTATAAAAGTTAAATACATTGTAGGAATTTAGGTTGAATAATAGAAATTAGGTATAATAAGTTGAATACATTGTAGGTATTTAGGAGAATAGATTTGCTTTTATAGTTTTTTGGATTTTACCAAAAAACTATAAAAGCAAATCTATTCTCCTACAATTTATTCAACTTTTATAATAAATCGAAGTAACCGTGACAGGAATATAGACCACATAAATATGATCGACCATCTCCGACAATCCGCTGACAGCGACTGCTCACTGCAGGACTGCAGCATAAATGAACCAACACGACTGCAGCGCCCCTACGCCATACGGCAGTTAGACGAAACCAAGCAAAAACGTGCGGCCACAATCACAAAAGCAGCTTAGTCCCAAACTTTAACGCACAGCGATGGAAGAGAGGGTTCAGATAAGCCGCGGCGTCAGAAATGTAATTAGAGTGGGGTTCTTAAATTCAACCGAATAGGCGTTATGATAAATCACAGCAGTAGTTTGTCCCAAACTTTTACGTACAGAGATGGAATAGAGGGTTTTGGTAACCCGCGACGTCAGAGATGTCATCGAAGTGGGATTCTCAAATTTTGCCTACGGGCATTAGAACAATAATACTATCAGATCATATAGTAAATTTTGATGATTATGAGACAATGACAACATATCAATCACTAAAAAATATAAACAAGTCTTGTTAGAATTTTAACGATCAGAAAATTTTTAAAAGTGGTATGCCGATTAAAAAGAAAAACTGATGTAGCCAATTTAAGACCCATCTACTACTAGGCCCAAACGGGCCGATAAAGTTGATTTTCTGGTGTAAAAGATAATTTCGATATCTGCAAGGTGGTAAGGATTTTATCCTTTATTAATTTATAAATTTTTCTCATTTTTTTATGTCTACATATTTTTCATTTCTGATGCTACACGTTCATCTGCATAAAATGATTTACTACTGATTTCAAATAGGTAAACAATGGGGAATATTTGGAAGATTGATATAATGTTAAAACAGAAATGTATAAAACATACTGCGATGTGAATATTAAGATGCTATTAAAATTATTATTATATATTATACATCAAAGAAGTTGACTGGCAGCATTTCATGATAAACCCGTCAGCCAAAATACTCATTATAACTTCAATTCCAATATCAAAGGAGATTGAAGCTACTCTCTAATTATATGTGTTAGTTTGAATTTTACAATTTTCCTTGGCTTCCTTTCAAAAAAGATAATTAATTAATAATACAATTGTAAGCTTAATGGTTCAATTAATGCATTAGTTTTGATTTTCAATTTTTTCCTGAAAAGAAAGCATTCTACACAAAGCAAAGATTTTATTCAAATTGATGTTTAGTTATTATTCGTGGCTATATTTTTTCTGGATGTCTTTCTGCATTCATTAGAGTGCCCTAAATACATTTTCAAAAGCCATTTTATAAAATTTGCTTTCCGAAAAAAAAACTTATAGTAAAATAGCAAAATGTTGTAAAAATTAATACAACATTCACAAATATTGTTGAAGTGGACAAACATATTGTTTATTTGGGTGAAATAAATATCCAAATGACGAAATTAAAATGGATAAAATATTTGTCAATGGCAGAAAAAAATTTCAATTGAACAAATAATTACTGTCAAGATGAACATAAAATTTTCTTAATGAAGTTCTTTAAAAATCAATCACATTTTATAATTTAAAAATAACTTTCAGGCATTGCGTTGTATCTGCTAACAGCAAGTTTTGGGGTCAGTTAAACGTAAAATATAACAGCAATCCGCATTTAAAATTACAGATTTCTTAATCTTTACTAAGTGTTGGTTTTACCAACTTAGTATAGGAACCTTTCTTTTTTAAATTTTACAATAATTTATCAAAGTCGTTAATGGTTACCTACTAATGATATTAACTTTCAATAAAAAAAGCAATTACTTACTGAAAAAACTGAGACCGATAAAAAGAAATATATATTTCATTACAGCATACTGTTTCGCAAGATCTCATCTTTAACCTTTCCTTTTTGTATCTTCTTTTATTTTTCATTTGGCCTGGAGCGCAAAAAATCGACGAACATTGGACACATCTTTTTGCTACAAATACAAAAATAACAAAATAATAATATGGTGGTTGTAATATTGTACAAGGCTCCAGGATTGTCAAAGTGTCAATCTCGTAATGGGCGGTATTGGAGAACTCAACGAATAAAGACACAAGAGACAAGAGACGAAGTACGTGCCGTGAAATTACAGGGACCAAACATAATGGGATCTTGATGCTAAAGAAGGTTGATGAGCAATTGTTTTTCAGGATAATGGACGCGCAAAAGCCTTTTCAGAACGCCATTCCGGTTGACGGTCAAAAAACCTTTTCATGTGAACCATATTGTACTGATCATTTTAAGTGCTTGTTTGTCGAGGGCAGCTTTTAGCAAAAATTTCTCCAATTCATATGGGACAACTAATAATACCAATAATGACCAATGGCTAATTCGTTAATCACTGTTTTTACGAAACATCTCAAACGCGCCTTAAATTAAATAATAATGACAACGTTTTACTAACGTCAAATTACTTACCGGGGTAAATAAAATTAAAAAAAAAAAAACGAGAAAATTTGTGTAAAAAAAAACACGCAAAATATTTCAAAATTGAGAGTTGGATATGTTAATATTTCTTATATTTAACGTAAAATATGATTTAATATTACCTACCCATTATTCATATTTATAAAATATTATTACAAATCGCAATTTCACCGCTGTTGTTAGGTAGAATTCTGACAGAAAACGTAGCAATTCTGTTTCAAAACAGAAACTACCTACGTTTAAATAACTGCGTCTATATTATAGTTTTACTGGCTTTTAATTGTCTCAAAACTGTATTTAACATATCGGAAGCCACAATACATCATTATCCAATTGGCCGATTGAGTTTAGACTTGGCAATATAAACCTACAATCATAATAGTACGATCATTTGGTAGTTTTACCTGGAAAGTTTTCTGGGAGTATTGAAAATTGGTAATATTCTAGATTTCTATGTGCTCTTACCGAATTTCAATTTCGCCACCTCGTATCTTTGCCGCTTATGCCGCCATTTCGGAAAAATGGTGCGTACAGCAGTTTTTAGACAATATCTCCTTTCCTAGTTCCTAAAAACATATAAATACAAAATAAACCAGAAAAAAATTCGTATAACTTATAAGTTAACTTTTTTTTTTAAATCAATATTATTGGTGTACGAAAGCCGCAAAGTATACTTCAATGTGCGATTTGGCTAAAAAACTCATTTCCACACCAACTTGAGGTAGAGTAGTGTCTGTTATGTAATGCACAATTTAGAAATGTAACGCAATCTTCTTCGCTTTGCTGTTCCTGATGGACTAAACGTTGTGAGTCCGTCATCGGGATCGATCGAGACGTCACAGACCGAAATTTCATCTCCATAATCTGGGATGGGATTATCAGACTCATCGCAAGCCTCTTCATTTTCGTTTCTATCATATTCCATCATCCTCGAGCAATGGGGATGGAACAAAAACAAAAATGGGCTAATTCCTGTTACAACACTAATGGGCTCTACACACGGTGCTGCGAACAGCCGGCTGTTAGCTATATAGCTATTGTCTCCTGTCTCCCTTTTCCTCGTGCGAACCCGTAACATTCTGTTTCACGTTGTCTTCTGTCTCTTTTATTAACACAACAAATTCAATATCACCATCTCATTTCCTCGGTTGGTACTAACGGCAGACGGTTTCTTCCAATTTGCAGTCAACGTGAAACAGAGTGTTACGGGTTCGCATGGGAAAAAAAGAGACGGGAGACATTTTCCAACCTTCGATTTTTAGCCAGCTGCCAAAAGCTGCTGTTCGCAGCATGGTGTGTAGATAGTATCAAGATCCAGAAACCTTGTTAAAACTTATATCTTGTAAATGTAAAAAGGAATGTCAGAAAGCCTGATGTGGAGGCAGAAAATCTGTATTAAAATGCTCAGTTATATGCACAAGTTGTAGTGGTGCTTATAATAATTTGCAAGTTTCATCACATGGTAGCGATGAAGGGGAATAAACGGAGACTAGGAATACGGAGACGGAGAGGATTGTGATGAGTATGATAATCTCATCGCAGAAGATGCGAATGAAATTTCGGTCTGTGACGTCTCGATCGATACCGAAGACGAACTTCCAATGCCTGGTCCATTAGAAACAACAGGACGAAGAAGATTGATCGCTAAATTTCTAAATTGTGCATAAAATGTGAATTAGGCCTAGAGGGGATAGACACTATGATAAAAAACGCGTTTTTTTTAGCCAAATCGCATATTGAAGGCTTTACGGTGCTCGTACGCCAAAACAATTGATTTAAAAAAAAATTGATACCTAAATTGTATTAAATTTTCTCTTATTTGTTTTGTAGGTACATGTTTTTATCGTAAAATGAGTCGTAATGGAGATATTGTCAATAAACTGCTATTAGGTGCCATTTTTCCAAAATGGCGGCGCGAGCGGCAAAGATACGAGGTGGCAAAGTTGATATTCGGCAAGAGGACATCGAAATATATAATATTGCCAATTTTCAAAACTCCCGGAAAACTTTCCAGGTAACCAAATGATTGAACTATAAAATAAAGAAGAAAACCAGAAGTGCCTTCCATACAAATTTGAATGAAAACAAACGTTCCATTTAGCTCATTAGCCCAGAGCCACGTCTCATTTACACTCGCCTGACTTCGTATATCTTCATCCCATTTTAATTTCGTAAAAAAGATTTTGTAAAGAAAATAAATGTATGGCCCGATTGGACAAATATTTGGATCAAGAAACACGCCCACGAGATTTTTCTTGTGTTTTTCTTTATTCTCTAGTATGTCTTCAATAAACGGTTTATAAACTCAGGCAGCAAAATTGGGTCGATAACATGTATATATATATATTTTTTATAACTTTCTCTTGAGCGATATTAGTCTCAGTTGAGCTATCGATGTGTATAATGTTAGTGCTTTAGCTTCCTGCAACAACGAAGCTTATCCGTAGTTTGTGATGGATTGATGAACATTATTAAGAGTCTGCCTATTTCCATACTTATAAAAGAGCTGCTTGTTCATGAAAATGTTGTTTGGAATGCACGGTTACAAATTCTTAAGCGATGCTATTTCATGTGTCGAAATATATCGCTTTGAAATCTATTTAATAGGCACACTTTAATTTGGGTCGGATCTCGAAGGTACCATGAAGTATGGATATATTTTAATCTATGTGTTGTGTACCCGACGTTGTTCAGGATCATGGATGATTTGGATTGGAGAATAGATAATATAGTTCCTCATTTTAACCGACACGTAAAAATGTTCCCCTTTTAACGACAACGGTACATGTAGCGCTGCTGGCGCCGGAATAGAAAACGGTTCTTATGAGGACTCACATAAAAATATCACCTTTGAAGTTCTCTTTTTACTTGCATTTGGGAGAAACATTCGTGGATTCAAATGTACTTGTAAGATTCTTCTGTCTCAGTTTTACTGCACACTAGCTGACGTTTATATGCCATCACAATGTTCTCCAGTCGTGTTTCTATAATGTTAACAGGCACCTTTGAACCATCAGCCGGAGTGGCTCTTCGTATTGGTTGAACTCCTGACGTGCTGTAATTGAAATATTTCAAAGAATTCAGGTTGAATTCTTTCAAACAAGACAAATATACGCAAGATTGCTCTGCAAGTACTATATATTTCAAACAATGCTTTTGATGGTATAAAAGTAAAAGAAAGTAACGGTTATTCAGTAAAATGACTTTTTTGTTACCCCAGTTTCCAATTTGACATGGAAAAAATTGGCCGGCCTCTTTACCCATTTCCTTCTTTTCTTCAACATGTCGTCGCCTGCGTGCTTAATTGTCCAAAGGATCATTTGCAAGTTTTATAGGAGGAAGAGGTTTTTCTTCAATGAAACATTATGATAGGTGCTTCAGATGAAGCTATTCCCATAAAGGAAAAGGTCTCGTTAGTTCAAATAATTTTTAGCTAAGACCCATTGACCAGCGGCTGAGAATTAAAGTTCCAAAATGCTTGCAACTGTACAGGGAGGTTCCGATGAAAAGGATCGATTATTTCCCGTATCAATTTTTTTAAACTAAAAATTTAATATCGACGTATTTTATTCAAAACTTGCTTTAATAAATACCTTTATAAGTCAGCAATAAAAATGCTCAACGCATGATGATAAATTATAAAATATCGTGTACTTCTTGTAAGTATTTTTTGATCATAATTATTTATGATTTTTCAATAATAGAAATCGTAGGTACTTCTAAAATTTATTGAATCAGTTGATATTTACAATCCATAATACCTACCTATTAATTATTATTTTTTGTCATATACATAGGTATATAATTTTTTTTGTTTTTTCTTTGCTCCTACGAGGATTTCTCACCTTTTGTAATTTATAAACAAGTTATAAGGTATGTTAAATTAAAATTAAATGGTTATAGTCTATTTCGTAAGTCCTCGGGATGTCAATAGGTAATTTCGACTGAGGTTTGAAAGTGTTTTAAAATTTTATTTGAATGGATGTTAGAATAAAAAGGAAGAGTGTTGGTCGAGGTAAAGAAACATTTTTAAATCAGGAATTATATTTTTATTTTTTTACAAATTCCTATTAAATTCTGTCTTCGACTTTAGCCGTTCGACCTTCACTGATTTAAAAAAATGATTATTTGAAATACATACATTTATTAGATTTACAGAAGAAAAACATTTTGGTTCTTAAAAACTAATAAAGTAGTTTCTTTTTAACGAAACTACCCAATTCAATAGAGAAAACATTTCTCGTGTTTGAATTGGGGAGTAGTGCCATTATAGTATACATTAGGTAAAGAAGAGAAATAGAAAAATGTTTTTTTTATGAAGTAAGAAATAAACACACTTATGTAACATGATAACAAGTATAGACAATGAAATTGACTGACATAGCATTACTAAATTGTATATACAGTACAGATAAATAAAAGTAGATATAGTTAAATAAAAATATTATTATTACATTTCAATTAATATGTAGTAGGTAGGTACATGGAGTTGTTTCCAACAGTTATTCAGAATAAAGGAGTGTTGGTATATTGTAAGAGTAGGTACATAATAATTTGCAACAATACGCTAGTAATACTTCGAATGCTGATATCATATTTTAAGGAGATATATCTAGTGGATATACTGTAAGAAAGAAATGCTCCCTAATTGTTAATTGTAAATTGACCGACAAATTATAATACCTTTAAATGTACATTTTAATATTTATATGTTCAACTTTTAGATTTGGTTATAAATCTTGGTGTTTTCTCTTTCTTTTAGAGTATAGAACATATTTCTTACCACTAGTTTAAAGCGAATACAACAATTTCTATGAGATCTGTATGAGAGGTTCCCAAAAACGAACAAATTAGCCTAATGGGTTAAACTTCTCTATAACACCTATTTTTTATCGCTAGATAAAAATTCTAATTTTTTTTAAAGCAAACCATATTAAATGTTTTATAAGTGGAAACAATATATAATGGGTGTTAAAGGGTTAAGTTCATCGTTTGCTAGTGGCATTGACGTATTTATTTCCAATATTGCGTCTTGTATATAAATGAATTAAAGCAGAAATTCATTAGAAATACAACAAATAAGGGTAAATTGTGGGTTTCCAACTGAAGTATTCCTATTGAGATCAGATGCTTCGATGGAGATATTAGGGGTGTGTTGGCAGAGGCCCAATTTATAAATTCTCCCCCTCCCCCAATGTCTCACACGCCAGTTCATATTACCCCAGAATCTACACCGATAATTTAACACGAGTATTTGAGGTGTTCTTGTGAATATTCATTTCCGGGGATAATAATTGTGTCAAAACTATGTAATAACACATTAAAAAGCAGCTAAGGCTAGTATAAATTGGCGTAGTTCACACATTTGGAGGCGGGTATGGGTACCGGTATGGGATAACCATCATCTCTGATATAGGTCATCCCAAGTGGATCACTACGTTTGGTGGCCTGGCAGAGGTGCCTGGGATCGTGGGTAGATTGTCTAGGTGCTGGTGGAGGATGCTTTTGACCACCTACTGCATCGGGCGTCGTATCGGGCGAGACTGGCTGAGTGAGACCGTTTGACCTCTCTAATAATAATAATAATAAGATTTTCCGGAAACTATAGAACACATTATATCAGGATGTTCTATATTAGCGCCGTCTGAGTATACATTTAGGCACAATCAGGTTTTAAAAATAATTCACCAAAGTTTGGTAATTAAACATAACTTGATTGACTGTCATAATATAGTACCATATTATGAATACGAACCAAATTCATTTTTAAAAAATAATTTCTTTAAAATTTACTATGATAAAACTATACTAACAGACAGACCAATTGGTCATAATAGACCTGATATAGCTTTACATGACAAAATGAAAAAAATAACTTATATTATTGATGTAGCTATTCCAAATTCCTGTAATATTCAAAAATCTGTTTCTGAAAAAATAAGAAAGTATACAGATTTAGGAAATGAAATTAAAAGAATTTGGCATTCTCAGACTATAAAAATATTACCTTTTGTTATTTCGGCTACTGGCATTATACCTAGCTCTCTTACTAAAAATTTAGGCATATTAGATTTGTCAAAGAATTTGTATATAAAAATGCAAAAATCAGTCATTTTAAATACATGTAGAATTACGAAAGATTTTTTAAATATTTATATTGAGGGATCAGTAGGATTTATCGGTCAAATTAGGAATTCCACAGAGCCGAACCCTCTGATATGAAAATATCTGGAGACGGTGAATTATATTCCCATTTAATAGTTTGGTAGATTTACGTGTTGTTCTTGTATTGTTTTGTATTAATTATACTTATATAATACACTTGCATGACGTGGATTTACTAGATGATCATTTATATGGAAAAGTGTATGAAAGGGTTTAGTTTTTCCTATGGGAAAAACTAAACCCGTTCCTGTAAATCTGGTGAATATAATTGGATAATTTGTATAGCGCCGTTTTTGTGAGAAATCACCTCAAGGGCGCTAAGTATACTCTCTCGATCCATCGCCTTGCACCGCAGTGGGAGGGACTGATTTATACGTTCGTCACATTGACCCCTAGATTCCTACTCAAACATAAATTTTCCTGGAATTTTAAATATCCTCCTTGACACAATGCCGCCCTTTTCAAGGTAACTAAGAAAATTTTTAATATTTTAGTAAATATAAGAAATTTAAAAACCAGGCTGACTACATTTTTTCTCCTTAGTAAAAGGCATAAAGATTTATGTCGGGAAATCAAATCTCATTATTAAAGCAAATATGGAAAATAATATATCCTTTCCCAAAAAAACTTTTGAAGCCACATCAAATCAAATCCCAAGGTGTTTCAAAATGTATGTATGTATCTGGAAGAGATAAAAGCCAATAGTGGAACAGACATAGCAAATTTATTTTCAGAATATTTCAGATCGGATTTCAGTAAACCCTCGTATTTACCTGCCCTTGATCCCACTGACCACTTCAACCATACATCCAAAATAAGCAGTGTTGAGGTGACACAAGAAATTGTTTTAAAATACCAAAGAAACTGATATTCACAAAGGTTCCTGTCATGATGAAATTCCTTTGATACTAATTGAACCAGGAGCACATTATCTAGCATTTCCTTTTCTTTAATGAAAATTAAAGAAAAGGAAATGCTATCTTTCTCCGCGCGGAGGAAAATGTTATTTCAAAAAAACGATCATATTAATAGTAAAAATGATTAAAAACGGGACTGAATTTCTTACGAACAAATTAACAGTGTTTCAATGTTTATTGGCGGAAAAATGTAAGAATTATTTGTTGGTATACGTACGAAATTACGTATACCAACAAATTATTCTTACATGTTCCCGCCAATAAACATTGAAACCCTGTTAATTTGTTCTTAAGAACTTCAGTCCCGTTTTTAACCATTTTTACTATTAAAATGATCGTTTTTTCGAATAACATTTTTCTTCGTGTAGCCAAATGCACTGTCCCTGTTATGTCCGTGTCTCCTATTTTCAAGTACGGTAAAAAAAAACTTCATATCAATCTCCAAACTTTCCATATTTTACAAAATATTTGAAAAACTAAGCTATAATCAACTATATGCTGCTCTCAACTATACATATGTCTAGCTTGAATATGAACTGACATGAATTTAAGTTAAAAAAGTTTAAGTTTAGACTTAACGGAATTCAATACTTCGTTTGTGTGAAAGCACTATGAAACAATACATGATTCATTAGAGGTAAATCTACAACTTCCTTTTATTACCTAGTGGATAACCTGGACAACAGAATACGAGTACAAGTGGACACTATATACACCAACTGCAGTTAGGCGTTTGAAAAGGTTAACCACTCCATCTTGTTACAATCTGGGACTGGTATTCATGACAATCCTTGTCGTTGATTCTCTTCTTATATCTCCAATCGTAGTCAATTCCTAGTGATTGCTGGATTTAAATCCGATTCCGATGCTGTCACGTATGGAGTTTCTCAAGGCAGTTTTTTTGGACCCCTATTATTTAACATCTGTATCAATGATGCTTTCAACAGTATTTTTATCTTCCAAACCATCTGTGTGCAGATGACATGAACATTTGTACATCTATAAACTCAATCTAGGACTGTCAGAAGCTGCAAGATGATTCACTATATTTGAATGTATGTCCAGTTTATTTTGCCCACTGTCTGGAAAAAAAAATTCTAAGTGCTTATTTGTGCGCTTTACCAGAATAAAAACGTATTTATCCATTTACGATTGTTACAGTGCTATGAATGGAAAATGACTACTTCTCATCCAGGCTTTTATTCCAACAAATGATGAAAAGTGCCGATAAGTGATTGTATACCGATGAAATCATTTTGATAGATATTGTATTCACGTTCGATTGTCTCGCTAGGCTCATCAATCAACCTCCGCAAATAATTTCGTAAATAATTTAATGTCTGTATTTGAAGCAACAGGTACTGGAACTCCCAAATGATAATATTTATCTCTAAGTGCAGGGATACGAAAACTGTGGTGAGAGAGGTCCTAATTTCGAAGAACACGATTCTTTAAATGAATTTTTTCAAACATTGTTTGGAAAACGAACATAATTACCGCCATTTTGTATTGTCGAACTTTAGTAAGTACGAAGGAAGAGTATTTTTAAAGTAAAATTTTACTGATATCACAAAAACACCTGAAGCATTTGTAGGTATTGGTAAGCGGTAAAAAAATAGAGACAAGTGATAGTAAGATTAAAAATGCCACATTCAAATAATTTAATTTAATTAATTAAATTGTAAAATGGGGGCTTAGCACAGGCAAAGCACTCGGTAAGGCCTACATTATCTAATAATGTTTAAGAATATAATATGATTTTATTGAATCAATAGTAACAATTACAAGATGTCAATGTCGCTATGGAAAAATTGGTCACAATAATGTAACCACTACACCATGAAGTTCTTTTTTTTGTCTCATAACACTTCACACCTCATCTTCTACCCCTTGTCATTTTCGAGTCGAGGACCTTTCACTTTGACAAGGCACCTCCAGGAGTGCCCGCCTATCCTCGCACATCCTTGGAGTTGCTTCAGCAGCAAGCTGAACACATTAAAAAACACGTTCATTTTAAAAGTATATTATTTAATAAAATACTGCTTAAATAGATAAACAAAAACGCCATTAAGAAAGTTAATGTACCCCTTTATCTACCAGTGTTCGGCCTTCAGTATTCGTCTATTCATTGCCCGGTCGTTCTCATTTCCTTGAAAGCCTCCCTGATCAATCAATACCCTCTTCTCTTCAATGGTGTTTGCCCTTTGTAGGGGAGGAGAATGCTTTATACAACCTTCCGCGTGGGAGAGCCTTTCACACTGAACGATTATCATTTCCTTACACGTGTATTTAAATTTCTATTGATTGATTTGCGTGATTTTTTGACTCTGGTTAAATTGATTTTTTGATACTGATTATAATTCAAATAAACGTATATGCACACAAAGTGCAAAATTTATCCAGATGTTGCTCAAAATGAGCATACCGTTGGTTGTGATTTAAGATTTCAACGGCCAAATGTATTTTTTTAAATTTGTTTTTGGAGTGTTATGCCATGTTACGCTATCTTCTTCTTCAGCCAACGTTGTCCGAAACATTGTCTAAAGAAGGAGGTAGCGTAATACGGCATAACACCCCAAAAACAAATAACAAAAAAACATACTGCTTTTAAAAAAAATATTCAGGCTTTTTATTTTTATTTATTTTTCCTTTTAAACGAAATGATTCGCTTGGCTTTATTTATATATTGTTGTTTGTGAAGTCTTGATTGATTATCGGGATTTGGACAGAATCATCTTAGCAGACTTCTCCTTAGCTTGATGTGCACCGGACTCCCCACAGATGAGGCCAAAGAAGTGATGATATCTTTCAAGATATTTCTTGGGGAAATGAAACCACGCATCGATAGTGATGCTGTTTAGATAATTTTTGGCACACAATATATTGTTCTGGTAATCTCCCCTACAGAAAAATTGTAATATTTGGGGTAATATTCATTCATTCATTCTGTTGGTTGGGTGGTTATAGCGCAATACATTGGTCCTAGGGCCTGGACCGACATAGCTTCCCCCACCCACGCTTCTCATACCTCCACGCGATGACCAACGGGCAACGGACTGGAGAGTGAAGTTGATGGTGACCAACCCGTCGGGGAATCCCAAAAGTACGGCTAAAGTGAGAAGCAGTGAGCGTCTGTCCCACATGTTAGTGGCGGCTCACAAATGGTAGGTGTGGCAACTCGACGTATTCGGGTACTAGTCGCATACACCATACCTAATGGGTATCCAGGCTCATTAGTTTAATCCGATAATTGACCATAAATGGGCAATGATAGCGGATGTAGCCCTAGTCAGTTGGGTCACTCTGGTTCCACGTCTGATGACCATCGGTGGATAAAAAAAACCATATAGTCAAATCAACCAATGCTTCATGGACAGCCTACCTGGGCAATGAGTTGGGACAGTGCAAGGAAGAAGAAGAAGAAGAAGGGTAATATTCATTCTGTAGACTGCTACCCGAAACAACTCTAAAATATAAATATCAAATAAAACAGTGTACCTACTTAAATTTGAACGTTGTTATGAAATAGTAGATATTTACTCTATAAATTCCGTTGATTTGGTAGATGAAAGTATTATTTTTTTTAACTCACGGCTTCTGACCTGATGATGGACCTATAATACTGACCAACAAAATGGCCGAAGAGGAGGAAGCGCAACACGGCATAATAATCAAAAATATGTTTTTCTATGTACTTCATTGTAAGGTGACCTTGAATTTTCAAAATTATTTTATTACTGTAGTAAAGTACTGATAAGCCATCTAGTTTTATATTTTTGACACTGGTAATGTCACTTGCTTGGCAACATTGACAGGCGGACTAGAGTTCCGCAGCAGAAGTGCAAATCATTCCCGCTTCAAATATTCTGGCTGTCACAATAAACTGCACACATTTTCGTACATTCTGAACACAATAAATTGTTACACCATTGTGTTTTCTACAATATAAAAAAGTGAATCTCTGTTAAGTTATTGAATCTTAAAAAAAATCTTTAAACACCCGTGACATATTTTAGGACCTGTTAATTTGGTAAGATTAACACATTCTAACCTAAATTTGGGATCACGTCGGGGTCACCAAATTTGAATGTGCGAGAAGGTGTGTAGTTTATTGTGACAGCCAGAAGATGAAGCGGTAATGATTTGCATTTCTGCTGCGGAACTCTAGTCCGCCTGTCAGTGTTGCCAAGCGAGTGACATTACCAGTGTCAAAATTATAAAACTAAATGGCTTGTCAGTACTTTGCTACATTACTATAACTAGGGCCAATATTTGACCATTCCAGTAACAATCTACTTAATTCTAATTGTTTCTAATATTAGCTGTGTACCTAAACCGATCCGCTTTGTTATTGCTGGAAATCAGCTGGAAAATCTTTCAGATTCCAAAAATAATTAAATAACCGTAAAATACGCATAAAATGTTAATGTATCATTCGTCTGCAGTTTGGATTGTTATCATGAATATGAATTTTATTTCTTAAAAAGAGTCTCTTACGCTTCTAGGTCATCGATTTGAAGTAGTGCATTCAGCATTATCAGCAGTACCTCCTCTGCCATTTGTAAGAACTGCCACCCGAGTGGTTCTATTAGAATCGCGGCTGCAATCTTCGCTACGTACTTCTACAGACACCCATCCGTACAATTTCCACTAGTGATGAGAATAATCGAAGTACCTCAATAACACAAAGATTTTTTCGGATTATGTTACATTTTCCCCGAGAACTTAACTGTAAAAACATCTCCACTCCCCGGTAATATCATAAAACAAAAATAAAATCGTTAATGCGTTACGAAAAAATGAAGTTAATGTTGGTACTTCTCAGTCGAAGTATTAGTTAAATATGACCGAGACCCAGAAGTAACCGTATATTTTTTTGATTTGTCCATTTCAGATTTTCGATCGAGTTTCGCACAACAATGAAACTATATTTTGAGATTTTAACATGTTTGAGAAAATTTATGATATTTTTGAAGAAAATACTTCTATACGCACGATTGACTTGAGTGGTAAACTGGCGAATGCGTTACGGAAATTACAGCATTACGAGGCGAACGACAATAATTTTATATTGATTTTGAGGTTCATTCCTCACAATCTAATGGTAACAACAGTGCTCAAATCCATAGTAATGACGTGTTGAATGGGTTAATAGTTGTGTTGTTGTTTCTCACATTCTAAACGTTAGAATATAACTAATAACTAGCACTATTTCGATTGGAATTTTTTGAATTTCCTTGCTGCAAATATGAATAAACGTCGCTCTCTAACTAGAATCCGCATCAAAAAGTTTTATTTTAAACTTTGTAAGAATTAAATCAACAATCCCATTCTTAGCGTAATTCCCATAATAAAATTAATCAAATTTTCGTTTAGAGTATGCGAACTCAGTGCATTGAAACTACTGATTTGTCACGATGATTGCTAACAATCCAAACGAATCTTCAATATAGATTCTTATACACTGATGATAGGAATGGTTTTATTCGATGCCAGAAAGAAAATTAGATTATATTACTAAAGAAGTATTTACTTCAGTCGTGTGGTCTAAAGCACACTCGTATTTTTTTTATAAAACAATGGAAAAAAATCGATTACTGACGATTATTGAAAGAGCCAAAATGAACATCTCGATTACAGTAATCACAAACTTGAATGAACTTCTTCTCGATACATATTTCTAGAACTTTCTGAATGCATTAGGTATAACTTCAAAAGGTTAAGTTACATCTATACACGCAGTGGAATAAAGAACTCCACGTATATCTCCTACTCCCACTTCGTACTTCTTCGACGTGCATTTATTCTTCAATCTCTTACCTACATATTTCTTCTTGTAAGGATAACTAGTTGCATTTCTGCTGCGGTTTGCTCAGCCAATCTCCCTTTAATATTTCGTTCCGTTCTCATGAAGTCAATAGTTTTAACGCGTTTCTCAGAAACGTGGAGGCACTCCAAATAAAAGTTAATACGGAAGAATGCAATGAAAAAACGAGCAATGTACATTTTTTTATATTTAACCCACTAAGTAATATATGATTATAATATTATAAGATAGTCTGTATTCGCTTTTTTCGACAGTTAAGTCCTACTGTCACTAACATTAGGCCTCTTAAGTAAGATAATTATATCGTTTTCTTCATACCGAAGTGCGCAATTTGGCTTTACAGCTGTTTGCTGGTGGAACTTATGCAAAAGGCTTTAAAGCTTTCGAAAATGACATTCATGAATACGACGAGCTTTAATATTTAGCACTTTTGTGTGCAGATAAAGAAGAAATTTTGAAGAAGAACAAGTGACTTACCTACTTATACATAATATGCATATTTATATTTTATTCAGCGTAAAACACCAACCACTACAAACAAGCAAACTTTTTATCCGCCATCTTGCAAAATTAATATGCTTTTGTTTAATGGAATATAAATATTACTTAGTATAATAATAATGACACACAAAAAACAATGTGCGCACGCCGTCAGTTACAAAAGTTAAATAAAATGAATTTAAAATGACCAAATAGACCAGTAGTCGCAGATACATTGACTGCGAAAATTAACGGACTTCATCAAAAAAAAATCAGGAGTTTAAAAATGACATAACTATGGGAATAGCTTGGTGAACAGTGGACACTGGGAAGGAATGTGACTTACCTTAGTTTCGCACAACACGTTTTTTTGAGGTTAAATATTACAGCACCAAGGGATTACGAGGTTAAGCACTGTACAAGTTTCAGTAAGAATCGACGATCGAGATATTATAGGAGGTGATAACTGCACGGATTACTTCAATAGACTCCAATCAAACACACTGAGAGACCATTAGGTTGGTGATCATTACGAAGAGGCGCGTTTGTCAATATCAAAGAACTAACAATAATTAATCTATAAAAATAAAATAGGAATACGCCTGAATAATTTAGAAGCTTTAGAAACTTCAAAATCAAATAAAAGTAATTGCCAAATTTTAAACAAACAGCTAGATTTAACCAACAGTCCGATTTTAACGTTGTTCTCTTACTCCCTATGTAACCCCCACTCTTCCTTTACCCTTGCCCTCTACCCCACCACCAACCAGTCTATGATGTTCTCTCCCTCTCCCGTACATTGCTTTCTCTCTCTACTTTGTTTATCTGATATTGTTTCTCTGTATTATGATTTAGTTTATATTTTATTGTCCTGGTGAAGATTGAGTGCAATCGAAACCGGTCGATAAATATAAATAAAAATAAAGTGGTTTAAAACTAAGTATTTGTTTCATTTGGTATAATGTCAAGCCACAAAGTGTTCGCTTTCTTCGATACTGATAAAAAATCCACAAAAAAATTATTAAAATAAATTAATTCGAGGAAATATGAGCCATCCTCGTTCTTTTTTCGACCACTTAAATTTCCTTCGGTGTAGCCTGGCAGCACTAGTTATTATTGCTGCCGAAGGTTGTACTACTTAACCAACACAGCCACTCGGATATCACACCTAATTAACCCCGGTAAATGCGCTGAGCAAATTTCTTTGTGGTTGCGCCCATGCATTTTTATGAGGCGAGCTTGCCAGCTATTCGAATCACCCTTTCTCGCCTTGGGCCAGTTTACCATTGGCGTACTATTTGAACGCGGTATTATTTGAACCAGGGGGCTGTTTGGCTCACATGAATTTTTATGCTTCCGAGTGCAATGAGAGGGCACGGCTCATTTGGAGAACTCGTTATAAAAATACTTGAGATGATAAAATGAAGAGGTAATTGATAAATCCATTGCTTGACCCAGAAAATAACTAGAACAATAGAAATGGTTCAACTGCAAATAATATTGAAATTTTCTTCATGGGGGGCGGTTTTTTTTGTTGTTTGTTTTTATACTCCGCACGTGAGGGTCGAGGAAAATAATTTCCTTCCTGTCATCTTTAGGGATTCTGCAATCTACGTCTGAGGGGAGAGGAAATAGTGAACATCGGTCTTAAAGAGATCATACCATCTTGTAGGATCTACTATGTTATAGGAGGGAAGAAAACGGTAAATCGATCCACTCATCGGGTGTTGAACCCAAAAAGGAGTCGTATTACGAGATGGGTGTATAAAACAGAATAAAATTGTTGATTTTAATGATAAACAAAGTCACACCGGGACTCTTTTTTATACACATATATGTATATATTGAGAGATAAATACTATATTGACGAAGTACCGGGAATTTCAGGTTTTACGCAAAATTTATTCGAAATAATACGTAGATAGTAATATTCCTCTTTTAGTAATAATCATCAAAAAGCATTAACATATTGCTTTTAGAGTGGGAAAAGGGATGGAGGTGTATATTAGGGTGGAGTGAATTTTTTTTTTTCACCTGACGGGAATGTAATAGTCAAAATTTGGTGCCTTTTAGGTTTAATTTAAGCCGTGTAAAATATTATTCAATTGTGTTTAGGGTAACTGCCTCCGCAACGGCATTGAATTTATGAAAATAGTCGGTTTTACACTCTAATTGGAAGTCATGTTTATGTACGATATTTTTGAATAAACATACTAATTTTTATCAAGGAAGTTTTCTTGGTATAAAGTAGATTAGACACAAAATAAAAAGAAGTTCGAATTTGTGTTTTATAATTTAAATAAGGAAAGAGAGGAAACGCGGGAGGTGATACTTAGCTTGCTTGCACTTGTCGCGTCGTGCTCTTTTTCGTGGCTCGGATCAGTCGCATGCTCGTTTGTCGTTAAAAATACGTTTGATATTCTTTCGTGGCAACTATGCAAAGAACTCCGAGTGTATTCTAATGTCCTCTATTTGGTGATGTTTGTGAGATGAAAGAGAACGTTCTACCTACTTACGAAGATGTAGTGAAATACTATGAGTGGACGAGACATCAACTGAAATTGCAATCAGAAACTGTAAAAGAACCAATTTTTGGCGAGACAGCAGATATAGTAATGTCGAGAATTGAAAATTTATGGCAAACTGCATCTATTCCTACAGTGACGCGAACAATGATCGTTCAAACGTTGAAAATATATAATTTAAAGTGCAAAAATCTACTCAAGTCTATCAGGCTCTCCCCGGACAAGTTAAATAGTTTTCAGCAAAGCAGTAAGATACTTTTTGATATTTCAGCATGCAAGCGCAAAGCATTCGCTCAATACTTATGTCCTAAGGATAAAAAGGTTCCTAACTCTAAAAATGAATTATAAACTAGAGAATCACCAAAACCCATCCTTAAGCACTTCAACAAATGCTCCATGTTCAAAGGCGTTATTGAAAAGAAAATAAAAAAAATCGACACTTAATTTTCCTACATTATCGAAGACATGTGATAGGTATGGAGTGTCTGATAGAGCAGCAGCAGCAACAGCATCATCTGTTTTGTTCGACATTGACATAAAACCAGAGAAAAAATAATGGAAAATGCAACAATTACAGAGCTATTGGTTTTATACTTTGACGGGAAAAAAGACAAAACTTTGAAAATTGTTAAAAAGGACGGTAAATGCTACAGGACCATGGTTGTGGAGGAACATATCTCACTGATTCAAGAGTTGGGATCCATTTACATGGGATACGTGGTACCTGATGTTGGTACAGCAAAAGGAATAGAAACCGCGATAAGAGGGTTTCTGTTACATAAAGAAGTTTCCCAAATAGAATTATGGCAATTGGTTGTGATGGTATGAATTTTAATACTGGAAAGTCTGCTGGAATCATAAAACTGCTTCAGAAAAGGCTGCAAAAACCACTTCAGTGGATAATTTGTTTGCTCCACATGAACGAACTGCCTTTAAGACATCTGTTTCTTCATCTCAATGGGTGTACTTCGGAACCTAAATCTTATATTGCTCCACTGGGAAAATCACTGGAAACCTGTGAAAAGCTGCCTGTTAACAAAAATGAACGCTTTGAAGGTCAAATGCTACCAGAAATGGCCAAAGATCTGTGTTCAGACCAACAGTACTTGTATAAAATTGTCTCAGCGGTAATTTCAGGTGAATTTCCAGAAGACCTAGGCAATAATACTCCAAGAAAACTATCACATGCCCCTTGGATCATGCGTGCTAACCGAATACTACGTTTGTATGCATCAACTGAAGAACCATCTGAAAATTTGAAAACTCTGGCTACTTTTGTGGTCAAAGTTTACGCACCGTCTTGGTTCTCAACCATCATGCAAATCTGTTCAATATTATTAAGGCCTAATCTATAAAACAGATACCTGCCAGAATCTATAAAAAAATATAGATTCTGTTATCCAAAGAAACGGCTACTTTGCGCATCCTGAAGGGATTCTTCTTGCGATGATAACAGATGATAAAAAACATATTAGAGAGCTGGCAGCCCGCCGCATACTAAAGGCACGCAATACTACTCAACCTCCAACACCTAGACTGTTTCAAGTGCCATTGATAGATTTTAATGCTTCTACATATATTGATTTAATAAATGGGCAGGAAAACTTAACCGAACCATCGATTTTTAAAAACTTATCGGACCAGGAAATTCAGAATATCGTTGAATCTGGTGGTGAAAGCGAACTATTGTTTATAAGTTTTCTCTGCCATACTCAAGCTGTTGAAAGAGCTGTAAAGAATACGACAGAGGCTTCCATTTCTCAGTGCACAAGAAAGTCGCAATTAGGTGCAATAAATGTCAAGCTGGAATCGCGAAACAAAATGCCTAAATTTGAAACTAAAAAGGATTTTAAACCCAAATAATAAATGTATAAGTTTGTTTCAAATTTCAATTTTTTTTTACAGCGATGCCTTAATAAATATCTTAATTATATATTGTTTATCATTTAACTCCTACTTATCACTAAATTAATCACAATGTATCGCCTCATAAACTTTAAACTTTTTTACCCTAATTTTCAATTTTTGGGGTCACTGCGGAGGCTGAAGATCTTAATCAAATGAAATGAAAAATCTCACGTATTTTTACTTTAACATAAGGCACAAATTCCCCCCTCTTAGAAATCTGAATCTTAAAAAAAAAATTTTTTCATACATCCGTGCTCCACACTAGTGTATATTCCAAATCTGAGGAAAAAAGTGACCTTCCTTTTGTTTTGAAGATCAAGTGTGCAAAATTTCATTAGCCTTGAAATAAAACTGTAAATTTGTGTGAAAAAAATCCATCCGTGCCGCCCTCCCGCCCGCAATTCAGCAAAAATCAGACAATTTTAAATTAGATTATATAAATAATATTAGAAGATTTTCATCACAAATCTAAAACCAACTTTATTCATAATGTTTTAATTAAGTCATACTATAAGACCTATACAGTCCCAATTGAGTTTGAAGATTAAGATAGTCAGCTTTTCTCCCCTGACGTACTAATTAGTTATTCAAATAATTTATTGGATACTAGCTAATACCCGGCGTGCGTTGCCATGCTAATTAAATAAATAAATAAAATATAAATAAATATATATTCGTTCCCTTCAAACTCCTCTTCCCCTCCCGCTCTCCCCTTTCTCTCGAACCCCCCCCCCCGCCTTCTTACGCATTCCGCTTCCACCTTCTTCGTCTTCCCTCAATCCCTCGTCCCCCCTCCTGCTAAGCCCCCCTCCTTGATTCCCCAACCGACCCTCCTGCATACCCCTCCCACCAGCCTTTTTTCCCTGCTGCCTAACTCCATAAAAACACCCATTTTTTCCAACAACTCGCTTAACCTATTTAATTTTGTATGCAAATTTTATACTTCCAGAGCTCACCAGTATAGATATAAAAGTATTCACGGGCATATTCATAACAATTAAAAATAAATTAATAGCAATCGGATGAAATTTTAATCGCAGTAGTATGAATAGTAGAGGATATAATTTCATAACGCCAGAGCTCACTATCCTATTACCATCATAGGTATGCGCACATCATCTTCCCAAAGTTTCATCGCAATCGGATGAACGGTATGGCAGCGAATAAGGTACGAACAAACAAACAAACAAACATTCATTTTTATGTCATAGATAGATATAAGTGACATATATGTGTGTCAGATCTACCCTTATTAGTTTGACGTGTAGTCTATTTGATTTAAATTATGATCAGCATTTTCCAGAAAATGTTTTTTAAAGTTTTTTGAAAGGTCAGACAATATCTGAGTTTTTCGAAAGTATCGGTTGAAATATGATGGGTGGGTTTTAGAACATTTGTTATCAATCGTAAACTATAACATAACATTATTGTTGATTTTAAAATTGATTCCGTGTCAAGATTTCATGTCGAATCAAAAGCACGTCTAAATTATCTTCGCACACTCAGCGAGGATTCTTAATTAGGGAGTAAATAATTAACCTATTCTCTCCTAATCATGTATTAATACTTTAACAGGTTACAACGAACACAAAAGTGAGTAAGGTTCTGAACTGTGAACTTTACAACATTATGGGCCAAACTACGAGTAATATGTAGCAATATCCAAACACTGCGTGATACGATAAAAGCGGAATCCCTCAAAAAATCATCTTTCAATGTACACTTTTTTTTCTTAATTTAAACATATTTTCCCTCTCACATGTCTTAATCGAATTTTTCTTACTAGATTAACATTTTTCGAAGCCTTTCACATCACATTTAGGAGGATAAATATTCTAATCAAATGCTTGTACTATTCTATCGCCTTTTACAACATTTTGATTTTGCAAAACAAGTTCATTAAATAACATATTATATATTATTACTAAAAGATCATATTTAACTAACGTTCCCGGCGTTGCCCTGGATTTATCTTATTTTGAATGCCATGTGAAAGTGACCTTTCATTGTTTTGAAGGTAATTGTTTATCAAAATCGGAATAATCTATAGATGTGTAGACAACAAAATCCACCCCAGTCAATGAACTCAGTTTATTGATGATATTATATAAACAAAGTTTATTTATAAGCAAGTTCCTGCTGTGTGATTATTATTACGTGTGTCAGATGTTTCGCCTGCTAAAGGCATTACCAGCAAACAGTACTAACATTAAAAATGGTTCTTCACCTTTTTTAATATAATAATAACTTTTAACTATATAAAAGTCAGAAGTAAATTCGGCTGAAGTGAATACTCACGAAGTGATTTTTCACAAAAAAGGCGATATGATCAGTCAAACCTATATAAATCAGCCAAAACTATATGTCCTTTAAACAAATTGTTTATGAAATCTGCAACAAACGAGCCCAATTAAAAACACGATAAATTTGTTGATGTTTTTTTAATATTTTTAAATGCCTAGTGATTCCTAACATACCTCGTTCGGGTGATGTTTGTGTGGGCTTATTTTTTTTTTTTTTTTTATTATTATTGAGTTAGTTTATACTACATGAATATAAACTAATAAGCACAATGTAACATTTCATTTGATAAATTTAAATATTTTTACAGTAATCATAACATTTCTTTTTAAATACATTCATTCTTTCTTCATTCTTCATAGTTTCAGGCATTTCATCATACATCTTTAGTCCTCTGTACATTATGCAGTTCTGTGATTTTGATTTCTTCATTTGTGGCAATCGAATTCTGTTTATATTTCTTGTTTCATAGTTATGAACGTCTCTATTAAAAACAATTTCATCCTTAAAGTATTTTGGCATTTGGTTTTTCATAATTTTATGCACAAAAATTAATACATTAAATAATAGTCTCTTTTTTATTGGAATCCAATTTAGTTCCTCTCTCATTTGATTAATCCTTGCGTATTTGCCTTTCCCTATTATACATCTCATGGCTTTGTTTTGTATAACTTCTAGTTTGTTCAAATTACTTTCATTGGCCAAATATAACATCGTAGAGCAGTAGTCCAAATGTGGATTATTATTATTGGGTATGTAATTGTATGTTAGAAATAATAATTGGGAATGTAATTGTATGTTAGGAATAATTATATGTATAAATTGTATTAGATATGAAATTAAACAATTTTTAACTTTGTTCCACTTGTTTATTTACACCAGGACCGGTTTCGTCCTACTACGGACATTTTCAGACTGGTAGTTAAAATTCTTATGCTACGGAATTTATACAAACTTAGGCAGGGGCGCACAACATTGTCTCTATATAATGAATGTTTCTATTTTGTTAATTTAAGGTATTATCAGTTATTTTGTTAAGTTAAGGTACATATAGATAATTATAAAGTTTATTATTAAAATTATGAATGATGATACATAGTAAAAGGTTATTTTTAATTGACATGAATCTATATGAATTTATATAATTGAAAAGTTTTGTGATCACTGATATTTTATTTTGGTAATGTTGGGATATACCCTCCTTGTTGCTTAGGGCTTAATTAACAAATATTGATAGCACTATGGTAATTATTGTTATTAGGATTCTCCATATATTTGGATTATTACATTTTTAATTACATACTTAAATTACACCACGGCTCTCTGAAGTAAAATTATTCTAAGTGAATTATAATGGATATATTAATGGTGATTGAGCATTATGTTCCAACTGTTTATTCATGACATATTTAAGATCAATTTTCTTTGTTAGGCGATTAATTTCTAGTGACTCTAATATATCTAATTTTGCTCCTTTGTTACAAACATGAAGGATTTTGACATCTTTATCTTTATCAAACCGAAATAGGACGAAACCGGTCCTGGTGTAAATAAACAAGTGGAACAAAGTGAAAAAATTGTTTAATTTCATATCTAATACAATGGAATTCCACCATGAATGAACAGTTAAAAAACTAGACTCATTATAAATTGTATGTCAGAAATATAATCGGTAAGGGTAAGGGTGGTTCTTTGAAAGTATTAGTGCCAGTTTGTTGAAAACGGGGTTAGATGTTAGTAGCTGGTATGTCTGTTCCCCAGTCGGTGGAAACATTTCAGTCGAAGAATTCCTCGGTATTTTGCGAGGAATTTAAGGGGAGCTTGGTAATATGATGCCTGATATAAGTGTTTCCGTTGCACACACGAAGCAGACAAACAGTAATTGATATGAAGATGGGAAATAAAAATTCGTAATGGAATGTACTAACTTGAATACAATGTGTAAAATATCTACTTACAATTTGTTGTAGACGTTTGCTAATGGCGGCAAAATAAATGACATGTTGTAGAGACGAATCAAACGATTATTTACCTGCAAAAAAGAAAAAAACAAATAATTAGTTCCGTTAAAAATTAATGTGCATGTTGTTTCAAAGCATTTGAATAATTCATCAAATTTCACAGTTAATTTGATGAATTTATTTATTTATTAAAGAATTTTATACATAGTGTACATATTGTGTTATTTCGCCCGCCATGCTAGGGATGTCCCTGTGTTATGGCGGGTGAAGTATGCAGATTATATGGGTAATGAAGTACATTTACTGATTATATAATAATTATGATAATGAGGTTTACAGTTAATGCAGCAATGAATTTATGATAATGATGTTTACAGGTAATACATATAACAAGGAATTTATGACAATGAAATTTACAGATAAAATAATAATTGATAGATGAAATTTAAGATAATATAACATTGAATTTATGTTAACGAAGTTACAGATAATAAAATAATTGATGATAGTGTAGTTTACAGATAATATGACAATGAATTTATGGAAATGTGGGTTACAGATAAATAATAATTTATTTATAAGTTACATAGTATGATGGTTGATAAATTGAATTATAATTTACTAAATTATACAAATTAAATTAAATTAAATTACAAATAATATACATCGAGGTTTCTAAATATTTTGATAATAATAATTTATAATAATAGGTTAATTATAATATTGATAGATATTAGAGTTATACAAATTAATTTAAGTAAAAAAAAAGATTATATATCATAGTTCCTAAGTGTGACGATCCATAGAGATAATTGTTTTTTAAAGTTATGGGGTTGGGTTTCAGTTTTTAAGTTGTCAGGGAGAAGGTTAAATATTTTTGGAGCTAGGTACATGAAGTGTCTTCGAGCTGACGTGGTATGTAGTGTAGGTACATTGTAGTTTCGGTTTGTTATTGTTCTGGTGGTGTAATTGTGTTGTAAGAGGTTTTTTTTCGTATATTTAAACAAGAAATGAGTTAGTGTAAATTATAGATGGAGTTGCCGTATGTTTAAGACGTTGTATTCAGAGAAGAGTCGAGTGGAGGAGTATCTTGTCGGTCGCTTGTTGATTGCACGTATTATCGTTTTTTGGGCTTTTTGTAGAGGATCAATAAAATTACGAGCACAGCCGCCCCAAATTATGATGCCATATACTAATTGGGATTGGCAGAGAGCATAGTAAACTGTTTTCAGTATTGTAGGAGTAAGGATGATTATTCAAATGCTTTGAAACATTCATCAAATTAACTGTGAAATTTGATGAATTATTCAAATGCTTTATTATTTATTATTATTATTAACCTTTCCCTTACTATGCTGAAAAAATCCGCGCGCTCCGGTGTTGTGTAATCACTACACAAGCAGAAATGGTCGATTTAAAAGCCGAAAAAAATGAATATTTATAGCAAATCGCTATATTTCATTATAGTAACAGTCAAAAATGATAATAATTGATATTTAATTGCTGAAAACATGAAAAAAACATCGGTTGCTCAAAGAAACGATGCTCATACAACATGCTAAGAGACCACCCCGAATGAATGCCGAGCGGCTACTGGCGGGGATCCGCGTCGTCCGCGGACGGAACAAACACGATTGACGACTGACCAGTAACCACACGATTCTCTTTCTCGCGCTTACTTATATCGAAGTAGGTGAGAGTGAGACGTGCATAGTGTCGCACTAGCCGCACGCTTCACACATTTGTACGTATTATCCGCAGCTCTGATCGTATTGCCAGACGTTTGATTGTATTGGTGAATTTATTTTCGATTCTCACAAAATACTTCTGATGTACCCGAAAGGTACGCATTATTATTTTTTTAATTTTTTTATTTAATGGTTAATAGCGGAGGATTACCCAAAATCTGAACCCAGAATTTTCCATATTTACGGAGATATTGAAGGTGTAAGAAGCAATGTGTAGTAGATACACATCGCAGGCAAGGGAGAGTTAAAAAGTTCAGAAAGTTCTATTCAAGATCTATTATTATTATTTAATTGTGGAACGGTTGTTTAATTGTACTTTGAAAATAACAGAATCTGAATATTTACATTGAAATTAGATGATTTCTTTAAACCCGTCCTTAGTTTTAACCAGTTTTATTGTTTAAAAAAGCAACCCCATAGGTACATTGCTTACGAAACGCGTTATATATTCAATAAAGGTGCTCGATTTTAAAATGAAAATAAAACAAGTTGTGTATGGGTATCTATTTAATTTTTTATATTTGAAAATCTATCTTATGCCAAGAAGTTTTGAATATAACTTTGTTCAAATGTCTGCCGCGGTTTGCTTGGTGACACATGTATTCGGGAGGTCCAATTTTCAATGTCTTTGTCGCATAAATCTGACTGACTTTGCTGGAAAGCATTTGTTACGTTAACTTTGAGAGCATCAGTAAATAAACTGCAAACAGATACGTTTTTAGAATTTCACGGCCAAAAGCATTTTCGTTGTTTGTTTTTGGGGTGTTATGCCGTGTTGTGCTACCTCCTTCTTTAGCCGACGTTTCGGACAGCGTTGCAGTGTCCATCATCAGGGCAGATCCGGCAGACATCGACGGATCTGCCAGATCTGCCCTGATGATGGACACTGCAACGCTGTCCGAAACGTCGGCTAAAAAAGGAGGTAGCACAACACGGCATAACACCCCAAAAACAAACAACAAAACTGCAAACAGTTTATTTACTGACGCTCTGCAAGAAGACCTGCGATTTGAGATAGTCCTGAAGGAAGAAGTCTAAAGGCGTTAAATCGCACAATCTCGGTGGCCGTCGCCGTTCACGCCGTGTTAAGTTCACGTTGCCACCGAGCGAGATAACCTTGTTTTTGTTGAATTAACCACCCTACCTTCGGGTTATTTCCGCAAAATACTCATACCTGATAAGATTTTGTCAAAATATATGCATTTACAAAAGGTTTATTAAAATAAAAGTTTTTAAAACATAAAAAAAATATATTAAAAAAAAATTTAAATAATCATTTTAAAAATGCGTACGTGATACCGGATGGTGCAGAATGGAACAATCAACATGAACGTATCACGTACGTTCGTAGGCCTAGGGCGGTTAATCTCAAATTTGATGGTTTGCACACGTTGTTCAACGCTGTAACCTTCCATGGTGATTTGTCATACACTAGTCAACAATTAACAACAAATTTAATAAATGTCATTTTAACAACATGGCTGCTATGACCTAACTAAGTTCAAGCGTCCCTATTTAAAGACCCTATACATTATACGTAAACTTAAAACGAAACATGTATTTTACACCTCAAAGGTGGTTAAAACTAACAGCCTTACTTATAAAAAAAACACTTCTGAACCGTTAAACGGTGTTTTATTCCACGGTGAATAAGACTGTATATATTGTTTTTTGAATTGTTATTATTCTGTTGATCTGACAACGTAGTTGTTTTATTCATACTGGCCGAAGTGTTTAAATTTTGAATTAAAATGTTGTCACAGTTTTTTTTATGTTTGAAGAAGAAATTAGTTTTGTATTTTCTTAGCGCCTCCGCCCACTCAGGCAACTGAAAACTCTCAACTGCCAACTGTCTTTGTATGACAATGTGATGGCCCGCACACTTCACAATCACACAAAACCCCGTTGTCAATGGTAACGCAAGCGGTGACTTGCGACCATCTTGCGACTGTCACGGCTGATTGCCCTGCTAGTTGCGAGCTGTCAGCTGATTGTTCTTCATCTATGGTTAAACAAGCTTTTTGACCAATCAAGACAGAGAAAACAGCCGGTTTTAGTTGGTTTTCAGTTGCCTCAGTGGGCGGAGCGCCTTAGTCCGCGGGTTGTTAACCGGTGTACCGTACCTACACGGAGAAAAATGTTATTCGAAAAAACGATAATTTTAATAGTAAAAATGGTTAAAAACGGGACTGAAGTTCTTACGAACAAATTAACAGTGTTTTCGTTGTTTGTTTTTGGGGTGTTATGTCGTGTTGTGCTACCTCCTTCTTTAGCCGACATTTCGGACATCGACACCATCCTTCGTCATCGACGGATCTGCCGGATCTACCCTGATGATGGACACTGCAACGCTGTCCGAAACGTCGGCTAAAGAAGGAGGTAGCACAACACGGCATAACACCCCAAAAACAAACAACGAAAATGCTTTTGGCCGTGAAAATCTAAAAACGTATCCAAATTAACAGTGTTTCAATGTTTATTGGCGGGAAAATGTAAGAATAATTTGTTGGTATACGTACGAAATTACGTATACCAACAAATTATTCTTACATGTATATACATTGAAACATTGTTAATTTGTTCGTAAGAACTTCAGTCCCGTTTTTAACCGTTTTTACTATTAAAATGATCGTTTTTTCGAACAACACTTTTCTCCGTGTACCTACGAGCTGCGAGTAACATTAGGTAAAAAAAAATATGAACAGTGTTTTTTTTTTCATATCTTCACACAACAGTAAACATATTTATCGGAAAATGCACCTATGCGCTTATTTTATTGCCTGTCAGCCTGTTATAAACCTAAGTTTGTAATCTAATGTATCCGGTTTAATAGTAGTAATGAAATCGTATTCATTCTATTATTTTACTCTTACAAGGTGTTCTACGTCATTATTTCAAATTGGTGCGGTTATATAAAATTCTAGAGCAGATAGCATTATCAGCGTTGCGTCGTCCATTCAGAACCGAAGGATGGTGTCATTTCAATCGACCTAAACATTATCATATTGTATAACAATATAATAATTATGAACAGTTTCAATCAATGCCGTTGTATATAATATATAGACTCGCCATTGTCTGACGAAATGAAGACAGAATTTGGCAAGTAAGAAACACTATTGTGTTTACAGAATATACGGTAACGTTATTAATCCATGATAAAGATAGACATACAAAGAATGTCTGTGTATGAACGACATCGATTAATACCAGGTTCTACATCACGGGTGTGACTGAGATGCCAAGATACGCTTATTCGCTTACACTAAGACGAATGCGGAATGCTGTATTAAACGACTAACGCCGTTCTTACATGGAGTTACCTTCCATACTATTATTAGTGTCTGTAAACGCCGCTTGGTGCAGCACTAGCAAAATAGTATGACAGGTAGCGGCGATTTAGTCGCTTGTAAGTAGCTGCGTGGACGAAGGGTGTTATTGTAGACCTATGTTGTCCGTCTCATACTTAATTATTTGCTATTTCACTTCCTCTAATCATCGATTTGAATGCACGGAGAAAAACGTATTGTTTTTGTCCGTGTGTATTTATGAATGAAAAGTTATATTTTTGGCTGTTACTAATATTTTCCGTGTATAGGAGATATTTTCTCATATCACATGAGGGCATTTTAGCGATTTTTTTAATGCAATTTACTTACTGGTACGACAAAATCTTACTTACGTGATGCGTGGCAGTTGAATTATTATTAAACTAAGAAACCAAAGACAAATACAACTATATCATTGAAGAAGAAGACAACAATAATAATCTAAATTAAAATATGATAATGAACAAGACACAGAAAAATAATAAAATATAATGTGGGACTCGAACCCAGATCTCACGTCTTACCGGGACGGGCGCTCTAACCAATTCAGCCATTGCCATCTATTACGAGACTGTCGTATTTGTCAACTTAATATTTGAAATTTCAGAATTAACAATATTATCTTCGACTAATGTTTTTTTTCTCCATATTATTGGCCGCTACCTTTTTTCTACCCGTCCCGGTAAGACGTGATATGTGGGTTCGAGTCCCAGTTGCGACCATTATGTTTATTTTTTTTTCTGCGTCCTGTTCATTTTCATATTTTAATTTAGATTATTATCGACTGGAGCGACAGAGCATTTTAAAACTTTTTTCTCGAATTGATAAAGTAAAGTTTTCTGCCCACATTAAAAAAATCGTACCTCCGAATTTTAAAATGGAGACATACAAACTGATTAGAGTTCTATATATCCAATGAATTCACCCAACTTTTTTCTACTATCACATATTCGTAGGATTTATAAAAAAAAATATTATAAAATCGTTAACTTTAAAACATTTTCAAGAATCTAGAGAATATTTGCCATATTGTGGCAACAAAGCAATCCGAAGCTTTGGAAATAGTGCCATAATGTGGCAAAAAGCGTTCGAGTGGATAATGTTGTCTTTTTCTTCAATGATATATTACTTGATGGCAATAATCTTCAAAAGTTAAAAAGATAGTTTTTCTTATAAAAAAACAAATACAATTGCCTTGTCTTTGATTTACCATTTTTGAGATTAGTTTTTGAGACTAACAATAGTTTTTGAAGAAAAATAAAATAAAAGCGCACACACACATTGCCATTTTAATGGGATGGTTGTCGATTATTTTCTTACAGTTAAATTCATATCGAAATCATACCTTCTTAGTACGAGAGTATTCTTTCTTACGAAGTCTGCTTGTAAAATGATGGCACGGAGCAAGCTGGTTCCAAATTTCTCATTGTGGAGACACCACAATACACAATAGGGCTCATCTTTAGGCCCAACACAATATTTAATATGGAAAAGGGGTTGAAATCCGAAATTTAATCAAACCCATCTTACACCCAACAAAGCCACTTGTGATGCTTGTATTCATGCGCGAGCAAAGGTCGGAATGCGTGTTTTATGTTCTCTCCTCGTATAGCTTTAAATTCGCGCTTATTTATGTGACCTGAACACTTTTTCATTATTTTATTTTTTGAGCGAACACCGTATAAGAGTCCCAACTCCCTCCAACCGTACGGAGCCAGTGAGACTATGCACGGAGAAAATTTTTATTCTAAAATACGATCATTTTATTAGTAAAAACGGTTATAAACGGGACTGAAGTTTTTACGAACAAATTTACAGTGTTTCAATGTTTATTGGCGGGAAAATGTAAGAATAATTTGTTGGTATACGTACGAAATTACGTATACCAACAAAATATTCTAACGTGCTCCCGCCAATAAACATTGAAACCCTGTTAATTTGTTCGTAAGAACTTCAGTCCCGTTTTTAACCATTTTTACGAATAAAATGATCGTATTTTAGAATAACATTTTCTCCGTGCGGATTCACAGTCGAGAGCCTTACCGCTCGATCACGGAGATGTTGTTTATTAAAATTGCATACGTATTTTCCTTTTTGTATGAGAATGCCCAACCGTCTGTTTGGAGCTAGTAAAACTATATCACCTCACAAACTTGTGTGGCTGATCAGTGTGGTAGTAGGGAGGAGGATGAGGTGGGGCAAGGAAGGTTAGATAGAAGGTATTTGATCATTTTATTCTAGTCGCAAATCATGGCTAAAACCATTTCATGCAAGGTTTCGATTTTGATCGGCGGTCTCCCACCAGGGGGATGCTTACGGTATCTACCTATAATTTATTATTGTGATTGAATTTTAAAAAAATACGAATCTTCTGGTCAGTAAACAACTAACCGACGTATTTTCGTCATAACTAGGAAAAAATTAATATCGTAAATATCGACTGTAACAAAATAACTGGTTTGCATTGCGCATAGCCGTTTGTGTACTCGTAGACACAGTTACGTTTTTAGTTTTTCACAGCCAAAAGCATTTTCGTTGTTTGTTTTTGGGGTGTTATGCCGTGTTGCGCTACCTCCTTCTTTTGCCGACGTTTCGGAAGAAGTAGGTAGCACAACACGGCATAACACCCCAAAAACAAACAACGAAAATCGTAGACACAGCATTTCTAAATACCACAAATCCATCGTGAAAAACCCAAATCAATAAAATCCACGAGCGATAGTTGATTTGTATTTGATTATAATCGATGTTTCGTGATATTTTGCGTACATCTGCCATCGCCATTCGCATTTGAACGATTCGCAATTTGTGTTTTTTTTACAACGATTTGTTATTTGTACATTTTGAACGATTTGGTGTTGAATGTTAAATAATGCGTCGTTACAGATAAGTATGTTTTATATTTTTTAACGAGTCAATACAGATCAAGCCTTGAGTATTATTTGACTTAGGACCTTCGTAAACAGAGATACTTACAAGCAACGTGACTGTGATGCAACCACAACTCGACTGCTGATATGCTACTCTTTACATCTGGTTTCGGTACACGGTTATAATGAGAATATCTTCCACTCTCTAACGTGTATCAAATTTACTATTATTTTAAGTGATACAGTTACTAAAATAAAATTTACTTGCACTCGCCGGGATATGAATTCCGACTTCCAGTTTAATAGTCGAGTGGCACCGTCTATCCAAGCAGTGAATCCAATATGGCAGCACATTTTGGAAAAGAGTGGTTAATCTGGGAGTGAATTTGCATGCCAAATTATTGGTGTCATAAAAAACATTTTCATAAAGCACTCTTTTTAGGGTGAATTATCTTTGTTTTTTTTTAAAACAACGTACCTATTTTAATTTTTATTTAAATATTCGTATATATACGGCTTCATTTTCTTTTTGTTTACATCATTTTAATTGGCTAGCCTTAAGAATTAAAGTTCCTTAAACCTTAAGTTTTTTATTGGACGATGTAATTATGAATTTAAGTCACCACGTAAAGATAACCTTCTTCTTCTTCTTCTTCCCCTTGTCCTATTCGGGTCGGGGACCCACTGCATCGACAAGGCTCCTCCATACGTCCCTGTCTTGCGCCGATTGATCGGCCTCCGTCCATGGCTATAATATGATAACCAATATACATATTTTTCCTAAGGTATCAGGCAGTGCCATAACTCAAGTTTTATATAACTAAACACCGCTAATAACAGTCCATTTCAGTAACAATGTAGTTCACAGTTTTGATTTTGTATAATACTCGTGTCCCTAAACCGGAAGCCATGTTGTTTTGCGAATGACATTCGCTCCCATAAAGTGTCCTGTCTTTCCGCATCACGGCGTCCGTCTGAATACTAAACATTCTGCAACAGCAAGTGACATGGCGCTCGTCCGTAGGGGTACAAGACGTCATTTGGAAAAAACGATAAAGCCGCTCGAATATAAATAACCGTTAGAAATGACGCCAACGCTGACATGAAAATCAACAAAAAAAATGACGATTCTCATAATATTTGGGAATCCCAATGTTAGGGTGTTCAAAATGTCGGGATATTCTCGCGTTGGCCATAACGACAACAATCAGTAAACGTTTAATTTAAAGGTACATAACCAAAATACCATTGGAAATTGTGCATAATTAACGTAGTGTAAACTGTACACATTTTATCTATGTTTGGCATAAATACTGCTAAAAATCAATACGTATTAAATTCATACCAAAATAGGTAATGATGATATCAATTGTATGATTTTTTTAAATTTGCTAACAGCTTTAGGTGTTGTTATTTCCAATGGCTGGTTATATTTTAAAATTTGCAAATAGCGTTTGGGCGTTGTTATTTCCAACGTTATATAATCAAATGTGTCCATAGCATTGAGCATTGTTATTTTCGACGGCTAGTTTTTATTTATTTATTTATTAAATGAATTTTGTACATTGTATATAATATATCTTGTGTTATTTCATCCGCCATGCTAGGGACGTCCCTGTGTTATGGCGGGTGAAGTTTACAGACAATACAATTTATGATGATGAAGTATACTGATAATATAATAATTGATGATATTGAAATTTACAGTAAACGCAGCAATGAATTTATGATAATTAAGTTTACATATAATACTGGGTGTTTTTCTTTTAGAGGTATAGAACTTTAAGTTGGCAAAACTGTTTTAACTGGCGGCTATTTTGTCAGCTGTCAAGTGATTTGATTTTAGTTTGCTTTGGCATTTCAACATGAATAGACTGACGCCTGAACAATGCTTCCAAATTGTGCAAATTTATTTTGAAATTTTTTTTATTTATCAATGGCGTTGGGCGTTGTTATTTCCAGCGGCTAGTTATTTTTTTTTTTATCTGCCAATATTGGGCGTTGTTATTTCCAGCGGTAAGTTATATTTTTTAATTTGCCAATGGCGTTGGGCGTTGTTATTTCCAACGTCTAGTTATGTTTTTAAATTTATCAATAGCGTTGGGCTTTGTTATTTCCAATGGCCAGTTATATTTCTAAATATGCCAATAGCGCTGGGCGTTATTAATTTCCAACGGTTAGTTAAATTTTTAAACTGTACTAGAAGGAGCTTTTACTGGCTTGGTTGAAGTATCCAATTTATGCTAACTCGCCTGGTCTACTGTTATGTTCACATCGAAATGACAAGTGACATATTGTGACAATACAATATCCTGCGGAACCAAGACTTTGAACTTTATTGTATTGTGTTTCACTCATTTTAATATGTTGGAAATGAGCTAGCATTAAAAGCCTAATGAATTTGACAAAAGCACAAAACAAAATCTAATGCGAGGATCTAAAGACGCTTTTTTAGGCTCCGTAGTAAGCGTCCAAAAAAAAGAAGAAGATTGATTGAATGGAATATAGGTATTTAAGATTGTTAGAGGGAGCGTGCTAATATAAAAAACTGCAATTAATAGGCAGAGGCGAAAATATTTAATATAGCATGATATTTTTTTTTTTCATTAACTCCACACAGGTGGCCCTGAGGAAGATAATTTCTCTTATGGCCTACATCTAAGATGCTGTGTGGAGAGTCTTTTTGAGGAGAGGAAGGAAACACAGAGGCCGGCAAATCGTTCCACAGCCGAGGTGTTGAACTCAAAAACGAGACGTAGAAACGACCATTTCTCATGTGACAAATGTCAACCGTGTACAAATGTTGAGCGCGCGTTTGGCGTGTTTCCCGACTACGCACCTTCTCCGAGGGGATCAATGACGCTGGTTCTTTTGAGCATTCTCCAGGTAAAATACCGGTAGAACAAGGAAAGCATTCCCACCCGACGCCTGTGCTCTAAAGATTGCAACCCGTTTGTTAAGACAGGAGAATCTATCAAACTGACCGCCCGTTTCTGCACAGGGTCGAGGCTGTTTTTTAGGTACTTTGGGGATCTAGACCAGAAGTGGCTGCCAAATTTTACCGTGGGGCGCACTTGCGATTTGTACAGTTGTGTACTATTAAAGTATCTGCGGGCCCTGAACAGTACGCCCAGTTTCTGAGAGGCTAACTTAACTCTGGCTTTGATGGAGCCCCCGTATCTGAGCTGGTCACTTAGAGTTACACCGAGCATATCAATGGAGGGTATGTTCGGAAGATTGCTTCGTATTTAAAATACATCAAAAATCTCTCTACAGATGTCTTATAATAGTATTTATAGAAGTTACACTTAGCAAACAAAGAAAGTACAATACAAAACAAAATTACACCTAGCAAACAGAGAAAGTACAATACAAACGAAAGTTACACATAGCAAACAAAAAAGGAAGTTATTTTCAATCCTTCCACCCAAGTTTTGTAGGTCTTTCGACTCCAGATCTCTGGGAGATTAATGAATTTGATAAATTGTTAAAAAAATAACTACGATATTTGAAATGTTTGCTGAAAATCATCAGACGTCAGGATATAATGAGCTTACTTACTTACAAAGACATGCCCACAACACGCTTCTTTAGATTTGTTATGTATTTTTTAAATGTATTTTTTTTTTTAAATGTATTGTATTTTTAAATTTAAAAAATATCATGTTGAACTTTCTCTTACTATTGTTACTACGCCACAGGAACTGTATAATTTGGGTATCTGAGGGTTATGGACATTATTTACGAGTTTTTTATTCTATTTAAAAGGGTAAATCACACGTGAAAATCCAAAATTGACTCTGAAATCCGAATTTATGGGAAAAAACATGCAAACTCATCGAATTTGTGACGCCTGATTTAGTTACAGGTTTTAATAAAATGGCCGATTTTATAGCCTCGTTTAGTGATATTATCACCTCAAAAGAGTTTTTTTGTATTTTCTTGTCAATAGAGGTCTAGCTAGACCTCAGATTTAATAAATCGCTAGATAAAATGTAAATGTGAGGATTGGGGTTTTTCAAGTAAAGACTTGCTGGCAAGGTTGGGTTACGTATGGATATAGCTTATGTAAATAAAATATATTTTTTTATCAATACACTTTATCTGAGTTAAAAGCCATCTATCTGCCTTCGGAAAAATCGTGTTTATTCAAAACAGGCTATATTCAGGGCAGTTAATTCATCTTAAAATAATTAAATTTTTAACAGAAATAATATTTTGTTTTATATTTGGATTAACTTAATAGGTAAAACAAAGATAGAAGCAAATAAAAAATATGTGTCAAGAGAATAAAGATGATGTTGGTAGTTCTAAGTCATAGTATGGATACATTTAAAAAGGGGAGAAAAGAATCGTTTTCCTATTTTTTAAATCGATAAACTTATGTTTAAGACAAGATTTTATGCATAGCACAGAGGATAAGAATTATTATAAGCAATAATCATTAGCCTGAAACACTCATCCACGTTGAAACAATCTTCCGAGAAAAGATACATGCCGCCGACGGGACGAATCTTTTCTCGGAAGATTGTTTCAATGTGGATGAGTGTTTCAGGCTGATAATTATTGCTTGTAATGAATCTTTTTCTGTTTAACATTTGTCATTTGAGACTGTATTTTATCAATTTTTAAATAATAATCTCAATAGTTTTATGGGTCCGACAGACACAGCTATAAAAGCGCTAGCGTTGTTTGGCTTCACCTACTTCAGCATATCGCTCGTCATACATTCCCATTGTGAATGTACGGCAACCGATACGCCGAAATAAGCCAAACCAAATAACGCTAGCGCTTTTATAGCTGTGTCTGTCCGCCCCATTATACTGTTATGGTTTATTCTTAAGTAATTCAGTAGGTACCAACTATATGTATGGTTAAAACAACAAACAAAAAAACACAATTTATATTTTAAATGGGGCGTAATTAGTAATAACACTAATAACCAAAGAATAGAAGAAAACTATAATTGCCTAACATACATATTTGAAAGGAAACAATAATGTTCTGAATAAAAAAACACAAAAATTTGTTATGGACTACCTTATTTGTATGCACACTCTACCGATATCGGAAGAAACGTTAGCCAAATGTTAGCCATTTTAACAATTATCAAGGAAATTAAAAATGATATTTAGATAGTTATCTACTTTACTGACGCATTATAAAACTGTTTGTCTCCCAAAAATAATTTAAATAGTTAAAACCAATATAAAATTGATTGTGTATATCTATGAATTGCAGTGTTAAATCCAGATTTTCTAAAATAAAAATATAATTTTTTTAATAAGAAAAACTCTTCTTTTAACTTTTGAAGGTTATTCCCATCAATGTAATATATATAATTGAAGAAGAAGATAACAATAATAATCTAATTTTTCAAATATGAAAATGAATAAGACAAGAAAAATAATAAAAAGACAAAAAAATTAAAAATTAAATTGCAACGGGGCTTGAGTCCAGAACTTCACGAATAACCGGGACATACGCTTTATCCAATTCAGTCATTGCGATCTATTATGAGACTGATACCTTTTTAGATTTTCACGGCCAAAAGCATTTTTGTTGTTTGTTTTTGGGATTTTATGCCGTGTTGCGCTACCTCCTTCTTTAGCCGACGTTTCGGACAGCGTTGCAGTGTCCATCATCAGGGCAGATCCGGCACATCGTCGGATCTGCCCTGATGATGGACACTGCAACGCTGTCCGAAACGTCGGCTAAAGAAGGAGGTAGCGCAACACGGCATAACACCCCAAAAATAAAAAACGAAAAAATAAATATTATGAGACTGTAGTATTTATCAACTTCATATTTCAAATTTCAGAATCAACAATATTATCTTCAACTAATGTTTTTTTTCTTCATATTATTGGCAGCTACCTAGCGACCTTTATCTTTTATTATTTTTCTGTGTCTTGTTCATCTTCTTTTTTTTTAAATTAGATAATTATTGTTATCTTCTTCTTCAATGATATAAAAATATCAATATCATTAAATTAATTCAACAAAAATGTTGCTTTCGGTCAAATAAAGTCAAGTAGAAAAATATTAATTTAATTTACCAGTGCACAACGTAGGCGTAGTACTGAATGGTTTCATAAGCTAAGGCCAAGTCTTAAAATATTCAGTAGAGCCTCTTCAATGACGGCGGCCAGTATTGTGTATTATTATTTATAAGTCGACCTTTATTAGATTGCAGTCGTTAGAAGGTAAGTATGTATTACGAGGCAGATAAAACTGTCTGCGGAGAATCAAATCAAGGTCCCAGCTAGTGCTCTGAAGGTAACAGTGATAAAGGTTAAGGTATGCATAATTCATGCATTTATACCTTCGGAAGGGTGGCGAAGAGTAAATAGGAAGTGGAATAGGTTAGTGTTTATTACGGGTAGAAAGGAAAGCATCCTATGTAAATACGAGGATATTAGATCCTGAACAAAAACACCAGCTGCTGACTTATTTGAAAAGAAAGAAACTTTACAGCGGTAGTAAATTTTGGTTACAGCACTCTTGGAAGGAGACGCTTGTAGAGGCAGAACGTTGGTAGAATGATTTAGCCTCTTGTAGCACCGGTTAGGTTAAATGTAAAATGCAGCCTTTGATATTGCAACTTACTGTGTAAAGCGGTTGAATTGTTGTTTTAGATAAACGTCCTTACTCACTCTGGGAATGATGTTCGAATTTTTTTTTTTACATTAACTCCACACAAGAGGCCCTGAGGAAAATAATTTCCCTCAGGGCCTATATCATCTATAAGGGAGATAAGGTATAAACGGTTCTCGGCGAGTTCATCGAAAACGAGTTCAATCCAACCTAACCTAACCTAACCTAACCTAAACTATCCTAGCCAAAACTAACCTAACCTAACCTAACCTAATACAACCTGACCTTACCTAACCTAACCTAACCTAACCTAACCTAACCTAACCCAATCTAACCTAACCTAACCTCTCGTTGTCGATGAATTTGCTTTTTATGAATTGATTTTCGATGAACTCGTCGGTTACGGGTAGAAACTGTTTTATTTAATCTCGCAAGAATTCTTCTATAATTTAACGGAGGTTATCAGGAGATTTTTCACGAGGTTAACGGTTTATTTGGGGAAATTTTAAGAATCTTTCGACCTTGATGAGACCAATATTGCAGGAGGTAAGAAACACAAAAGCTGAGAGGACAAAAGTAATTCTACGTCTGAGTTTGCGGATTTGCATTGGTGCCGAAGAGTTAATTGATTGTCGTAAATTCATTAGGGGAAGTCTCATTGGATTACTTTCCAATAAAATATATAAATTTGTTTTAGACCACTTTAATTTTAATTACACTCTACCGGTTTCGGAAGAACCCTTCCTTCATCAGGAGAATATTAAAACTAACCTATGATACAAAATATTGATAGATATATACCAAACATTTAGGTGCTGGAGTGTGAGGTCAAAGGGGGAGGGGGGTAGTTGCGGGAAATCCAGCAATAACAGAGCGGTTTATTGGAAACATATCTAGAATGGGACTAAACGATAAATTAATTTGGTTATTCAATATATTAGCGTTATTATTTAGGGATTTTTTAATTTCAAGTGCTTCCAGGTTATCTAATTTTTTGTTTTCATTATTACGGTGAAGAATTTTAACCCCTGTGTCCTTATTAAAAGTATGATTGGTAGAAATAAGATGATTGGCAAACTCCGTTAACCATCTCGCAATTACCCCCCTCCCCCTTTGACCTCCCACTCCAGCACCTAAATGTTTGGTATCTATCTATCAATATTTTGTATCATAGGTTAGTTTTAATATTCTCCTGATGAAGGAAGGGTTCTTCCGAAACCGGTAGAGTGTAATTAAAATTTAAGTGGTCTAAAACAAATTTATATATTTTATTGTAAATTATGGCGAGCCACAAAGTTAATGCTTATTACCAACATGGATTACTTTCCGTTTGTGCTCCAATGGTTACATTACACAAGAAAAAAATAATAAGTAATCCGTGATTAGAAACGAATTTAAAGAAATATCAATATTTAAATTAAATGATTTCAAAAATTAGTTTTCAATGTATTTATAATCAAAACAATGTTTTTTGAATGAATCAAATAATATACCGCGAGAAATCTAATAATTCTAAATCATTCCACTTCTTTGTCTTATTTCTCGCCCTTTTAATAATATAAAACATCTCAGTGGAGTAGACTTGACTCGCTTGAATTCCACGCAAAAGATACTGAGGAGAGAAAGCAATCCTTTTACATTATTCATTAGGGAAACTGTTTAATAAAATATCTTCTATCGGATCGGAGCACCCAGATGTTTCAGTTGAATGAAGCGAGCTTTATATGAATGGCATTTGTGCGAAGTTAAACGACGCATTTGTGCACGGTAGCGTTATTAAAACATAAAAGTTTATTCGTAAAGCTGAAACAAATAAATTATGCGGTAACTAGAAACACAAATTAAAAAATACCACAAAACAGGGGCGGTCTTATGGACGCGCAAATAGCTTTGTTCAGACGACATGCAACCGGCATTTATTTAATAACGTATTGCTGCAATCAGAGTTGAGTCACTCTCACAAATGCACTGCTTATATAAAGCAAGTTCCAAAAAGATACGTTTTTAGATTTTCACAGCCAAAAGCATTTTCGTTGTTTGTTTTTGGGGTGTTATGCCTTGATGGACACTGCAACGCTGTCCATAACGTCGGCTAAAGAAGGAGGTAGCACAAAACACCCCAAAACCAAACAACGAATATTTTTGTTAAATTCAAATCATAAAAAAATAAAACCGAGAACGTGTTTTGTGACAAAAATATTGCAGTTTTTTTTATATATTGAAGGTCTTACAAACTAAAATATTTAAAAAATTTTTTACACACTTATTTTGTTTATACATTATTGAAAAATCATAAATACTTATGATCGAAAAATTCTTACAAGAAGTACACTATATTTAATAATTTATTATCGTGCGTTTTGAGCATTTTTATTGCTGACTTGAATATAGGTATATATTAAAGCAAGTTCTGAATGAAATAAATCGATATTAAATTTTTAATAAAAAAAAATTGATACGGGGAATAATCGATCTTTCTCATTGGAACTTCCCTGTACAGTTGCAAGCATTTTTAAACTTTTTTTCTCAGCTGCTGGTCAATCGCTCTTAAGTAACTTTCAGAAGCTCAGGAATCAGGATAGGTGGTGGAATACTTCAGAGCTTACTCGCATCTGATGACTGATGACAAACAGTGCTGTTTTTTGGGGTTATACAGCATGGTCGTTTCTAGTGCAAATTCTTCACGTATTTTAAGAGTATTCGTAGGCCATTTAACGACGATAAAATGGCACAAAAACGATCAAATTAATATTAAGTTGGTTTTTTATTGCAAAATTTCAAAATATACACCATAAACAAATGTTAAAAAAATATGTTGAACAAATGCTTAGAAAATTTTTCTTTTTGTTTTTTCATTTTAATCTGTTCTCTACTATCATTATAAGGGTTTTTTGGTTAATTATATTCTTAAATAACCCCCCAAAATATACCCCCCATTAGACATTACTTTTGAAATAAACCAAGTGCAAAACTATGATCCATTAAATGCAAGTTTAAACTGGCCATTAATAGCTGAATTCAATTAGTTTTATTAATACACTTCAGGCGATTGTCAGGGGACACAGGATACAAGGAAGTTCAAGAATGCCTTGGTTAAATTTAATGCTGCAAACATGCTTAGGGTTGCATATGACGCCATGCAAGATGCAACGAGGAGATGAGGAGGGTAGCACCCTCGCTGTTTCAATTTAACTTTTCCGCTGTTTGTGTTTCTCGTTAATTATTTTTTTCCAGAAGTTATTCGAACCAATTTTCCAGCGGCAAATGGACATATTTAGCAGATATTTTGTGAGGGATTGTAAACGTTTGTGATTTAGTTTGCTCATTTGGCTAAGACATTACTTCCTAAAATTGTTGAACAACTTCTCTGTATCATTATTCAACTGTTTTAACTTAGAGTGAAGATATCTTTTAGATTTATTTGAATGAATTTAAATTCTTTAAATTAATTTTCAATTAGATTTATTTATTTATTATTAATTTTTAACGCCCTGATGGGCTTTTACATAGTAAGTGTATAATACAGTGATATATATGTTATACAATGTTTAAATAAGAAAGATAAACTCATAGCAATGAACATTATAAAAATTGTAAGTATAAAGGTAAGTAAAAATATTATATTATAAGAAAAGAGAAAAAAATAAAAATAATTTAAACTGAAACCAGTTTTTAAATTGCAGATAGCATAAAAATAATAATATAATGTAGGTTAATATGAGAAATTTACAGGTGAGTAATACGTACATGAAAAAGTTCACGAAATAGGTAAACAAAAGAGAGTAACAAGATAGATAAATAGAAAGAATACAAAAATATATACAACAGCTCATGCAGCATAAAAATATCATCAAGGTATCTCTTAAATAACAGTAACTCATATTAAACATGACGATATTTGAGGTAAATTTATTTCCTAGTGTGTGAAAGCGAAATAGGTGGATGTATGTGATAGTTTGTCCAGGAATTATTGTTGCAGAATAGTATATTTTGCCTAGTTGCTCGATTAGGTATGAACTCGATGAGATGCAGGAGTAGACAACAGTCTAATTATTCAGAGTGAATAATTTTAAACAAAAAAGTTAAGTTATTTATTTTTCGTCTGTTTTCTAAGGAATGCATTTTGAGCGTATTAAGAAGCATAGTAAGAATGTATAGTTTATGTGTAGAATAGGTATGTGTAGCTTGAAGTTAATATAATATATTGTAAATTAATAACACCTAAGTATTGGTTTCTCGTAGTTTAATAAATTTGCCTTAGAACTTCGTTAGTGAATACTTTTATCATGGATTTAATGATTTATGATGAAAGTTTTATAAAGTTTTACTTTTATTATATGAAATTTTATAATAAAAGTTCTATAATGAATATTAATTTTAGAGCTATGTAAAGCGGTTTTGTGTGGTAATGTTTTTATCTTTACTTTGTTATGTATTTTGCATTTGTAAATTATGTATTGAGATGAAATGAGATCCCTGTGGCGTATGTGTGATAAAACCATGTATGATCGTGTGAGAAATGTGGAGATTCGAAAAGAATGCAAGGCTGATGTAAGCGTAATGAGTAAAATTAAGAAAGGAACCCTCAGATGGTTTGGGCATGTAGATCGAATGAACAAAGAAAGGAGCGTAAGGAGAATATATGATGCAAGTGTGAATGGTATAAGAAGTAGAGGACGTCCGAGAAAGACATGGCACGATCAAGTGAATCAGATACTTGAGTCGGGCCATGTCAAGAGTCAGAAAAATAGAAGAGTATATATGAGACGATGTATGAATGTGAATGAGGCAAAGCGTGTGCGCCAAGACCGAGATGTTTGGCGGTCCGTCCTCTCTGCCTACCCCTGCGGGGAAACGGCGTGATGGTTAGTTAGTTAGTTAGTTAGTTAGTATTGAGAACACACGCCATATTATTATTATATGTTATATTTTATGGTATCTGCAGTTCAAAATCTGTTTCTTTTTTTCTTAAATTTTATTTATATCATTAAAACATATATTTAATTGCACCTCTACACCTACCTCTTGTTATACCCATTTTTATTTTTATCTAAACAATATTTTTCTTATATTTTGTTCTGTTATCTAAACCTTTTCTTGATGTATTTACACTAAATCATAGAAACTGTATAAATATGTAAAAGCCCATTAGGGCGATGATGATTAATAATATATATATATATTTTTAATATTTATATATATTTTGCTTTATGTTAGGTTAGGTTACGCCATTTAGGAATTCCATAAAAACACACACTTAGGATTATGCAAATTGGTGCACATGTCGAGAGGGCTTACAGTCAAACAACGTTATCTACAAAAGTACAGCTTTGCAAGAGACATTTACACTGTAACGCTTTTTCATTGTGTTTTTAGCCTTTGTTAACTTTTGCTGAGTTAAAATGTAAAGATTTTTTTATAATTCGCTGGATTATTTTTTTATTATACCACTTACTGTATTGTAAGTATATTTCAAATAATATAATATAATACAGGGTTTCCAGGGGGTAAAGTGCATTAACTTCGGGAGGGGATTCTACATGATGGTAGGAATAAAGAAGATTAATAACTTTTTTTCGAAATTTCTTCTTTTTTTCCCATTCAAAACGACCTACCTGTTAAAAATCCTTAGTGTAAGGTACAAACTTACCCGATCACTTTGCTGTGAGTCAGCCGGGCGCGACTTTGAAAGTTTGTGATTGGCCCGCATCGTAACAGCGGAAAATAATAGTGCTGGCCGCACACGCCGTACTAATTTTATCTTTTTACCAAATAAGTACCCTTGAAAGTTGGAATTTTGAAAAAAGTTATTCATCTTTTTTACTTATACTATATCATGAAGAATCACCTCCCAAAGTTAATGCACTTTACCCCCGGACACCCTGTATGTCGTAGTTCATAAATTCAGAGAGTAATAAAATAAATTGCAAAACATTTTTCTTTGATAATTAACACTTTATTTGATTTTTTAATTGATATTGATTTTTGGTATAAAAGACTAAAAGTGCGTACACACTTGCGAACATAAGCGCGAGCCGAGCCATGAATTATGGGACAGGAACAAATGGTTTGAGGCGAAAATACTCAAGCAAATTGAAAACAAAATTAACCAAAAGTTTATTAAATATTTAGTACGGATTTGTATTACTTTGTTTTTTGAATTTTAAATTATAAATGAAGTCCATTAAAGAAATCAATCGGTCATAATAAGAATGTCGTTTAGTTAAGACTGTATATATTTTTGTTTCAAATGCTTTTGTTCACGATTCGTACCATTTAATTTAACGATGACTTAATTATTTAAAGCTTTAACGTAATTATAGTTTAACTTAACTTAAATTACTTTAACTTAAATTAAACAAATAAAGCTCATTGTCAAAAGAAAAACAATAACTTGCCTTCACTTTCTCCTTGAATTTTGAACCAAAAACTTGCGAGTCCTTGGAATAAAGTCTGTTCACAATTTCCAAGGATTACTTATGAACGAAAAAATAAACATACTTTAAGAAATTTTGCTTTTGTTTTTGTTTCAAAGTTCAGCCATACTTAGCGAGCGTTAAGTTATAAAACAGAAGTGGAATGTGCCTTTTTTGCTAACTTGATTCTAAGTAAGTTTGAAGTAACAACAGCTGAAACTTGCTGTAAATTGTACAGACATCAATTATAACTCCTTACAACTGGCTACAAAGTGTCAAACAGTATGCAGAGTGTCTTGTTTTATTCCAACTTCAACGGTTTAATATCATCCGGGAAGTATTTCACTTAGTACGTTTTGGCTTGTGAAATTAAATTATGCCGTTTTTGTCACGGCTGTGAATTTTGTTCCGCGGAATTGTGTTATCTTAATTTCATAATAATCAAATTTGTTTACTCTTTCAAACATTGTGTTAACATTTTGCCTTTAATCCGGATTAGTAACTTGTCATTTTATTATGAAATTTAATCTAAAGTTGAAATACTTGTTTCAAACCACGAACGTTATTATTTTTGTTGGTGGTGTTATTTTATGTAAGATTTTAATTTGTTCAAAACTGTATGAAAAAAGATTTGATTTAACAGATGGATTGGCTGTACAAAGGATTGACTTGTAATGAGAGATCGCATGTTAAAAATGTTTTCAATATGCATATAATATCTTTTGTGTAAACCAATATAATTAATGTTATAATATCTACATATTTCAAAACCGATGGTTTCTTCGTCAGGATAATAACATGAATGAAAATAACAAAAGAAACAAACAAGTGTAGACAAAATATTACAGAGGTGATTAATTACCTAAAAATATCATAAAAACAATGACATAAAATGAAATATAAAAATTATTTTAGAATATGTTGAAATTACATTATGTATTAAAATAATTTAAAAAAATGAACAAAAGATAATCATATAATTAAATATAAGTACTAATATAAACATAAGTAATTTGTTTCATTTGAATAAAATGATGCCACAAAGTGAATTTGCAAAGATTGAAGAAAGTATATAATATCTATTATTTATTGAATATTTCAGGTGTTCCCAATGAACAATGTTTCCGTTGTATTCAAATTGTTGTTTTCCGTTGTATTTCACGGTGACCAAATACCACGTTTCCTTGTATTTAGTCACCACGATACAGGCAGTCGCCTAGTATAGTGATCGAATGTATCATTTATGTAAATGTTTTAATGTGTATTATCATGTATTTTATAAATCAATAAATAAAATTCCTACATGTTTAGGCATTTATATAGGTTAAGTAAATATGAACCATTTTTATTAATGTTTAATATTATAATAAATAAAATGGAAATAAATATATTCGAACACAAATAACCGTTTCTTTTCCAAATTGCTTCTATAATTTGATAACTTTACAAACGCAAACAGTTTAGATATGTAATAAAGAAAGTTCACCTAGTTAACAAAAATAATTTACTTGGTGTTATTCGCGTTTATAGCCGTAACCTAACAGTTTACCGTCCTTTCCTCATTTGATAAAAACCGTAAATAACGGAACCTTCGGGAAAGAAAATTATTTGGCGAAAGTTTTTTTTATTGCCCATAACCATACGCCGTTATCGACGGTAAACATTTCCCGATTTAATCAGGCACCTAATAGCAGGTTCTGTTTTCCAATCCATAGGGTCCCACCAATGACTGGGTATGATGGATATAGTATACGCTAAAGGAGCCCTTCCACAAATTAAACGACATCCACGTTCTTGATCGTGCACACACGCATTTTCCATGTATGTACTGCATAGAAATATCGCATTTTATTGCTTGGTTTTGTGGTTATTTGTTAAGTTGTGTGGTAGCTCTGTTATTCAGACCTTTGGTCGTTAGATGGTATGTAGTTCGAATTTAAAGCCGTTTAAAAATTATGACTTTTAAGCAATTACCGCATTACACCGGCCGCCCATTTGATTTACGAAAAACGACATCATTAAAACGCATGTTTTATTTTATTTTGTAAAGTCAGAAAGCAAAAAAAAAAAATCCTACATTAATTTTCAACATAATACGACGGCATATCCAAAAAAGGGTTCGTAAGTAAGAGATTTTGCACTTTCCAACGTCTTTTACTTCTATTAAATGACCGATTCATAAAATGCTCGATTATAGCAAACGACAAAATGTGTGTTTCTAACAGTATTTAATTATTTCTAAGCAATTAAATATTTAAACCAATAACATTATGTTTTCATGAATTTGATTGCTTCGCCTTAACTCGTCTGCCATTGTTTTTATATTTATTTATTTAACGCACATGTTGGTAGTACATTTTTTACATGACAGATAATTTTGAAACTTAAGAAAGAAATAATTAGAATAAAATTATTTTAGATAAAAAATACACATACACATTACAAGTCATAAAAATACAAGAAACAAAAACTAAAGAATACAGCGATTAGATTGGTTTACAAAAATACAAGATCTGTTTAGGAATAGTGTTGGAATAAATATTTTACATAATCCGCAAAATTCACCAAGTTGATAATAAATATGTCAACATCACCTCAGTATTGATTTCCCGTAGTGTTAAATCGTTGTATCGGAGATTGGGAAATGTAGATTCGCTTATGAAAGCTGCAGTAGTATAGTTTATTTTGGCATGTTGTTTTTGTGGGTATTCGTAAGTTTATGAGTTGCAGGAGTTCGCAGGAGTCGAATTTAGAGTCCATTATTTTGAAAGAAAAATTTATGTCGTTTATTTTACTTGCGTCTTCTCATGTATGTATTTTTAGAATATCTACTAAGAAATTATGAACATAATATATTAGTTATTCCTTTCCTCTGCCAAGTGTTGTGATTATCTATAAAATGAATACCCATATAGACATGGGTTCACAAATTCGCAAAATTATTTAAAAATTAACTACCTAATGTATTTTATATCAACGCCCGAATTTCTCCATCATATGTCCGATACGCTAAACATAATCAGGGTTGGTGGAGGAAATGACCTTGTAATATTTTTAGTGCTTACGAGGCGTTTATAGACACGACAGATGGCTCTGGACGTAGAGGCATTGCCGGAAGTTATTTGTTTATAGCACTTGTCTTATTGAAACCATTCACATAAAATGTTATAGCTAGGACAGAAGGTTCTATTTGTTATGCTGTTTCCAGATGATATATTTTCTAATTGAATTAAATCTATTGATATAAAATTTCAAATATTTACGATTGAAATTACATTTAGTTGTATACCTTCATAAAATATGTATTAATGCGTATGTGTAACATTACACCAAAACCTTTGCCATAGATCATTTACTTAGCAGGGGTGCCCGTGCCAGGGTTCATGGGGTGAAGTTTGTTCAGGTCTTGACGGTGGACGCGTCTGCTTCTGTGTGGCGGGCCAAATCGGTAGAGTCTGGTTGAGGGATACCGTTTGATCTATACAGCCGGACTCTCTTGACCCATCGCCTTACACCACGTTGCGAGGAATAGATTCATACGTCTGTCTCTCCTGGATAAACTAGCGCTTCAAATTCCTACCCACCCACCCATCATACCTTTTTTACTTCATAGAACATTATCTCATTCCTTTTCTTAAATGGACCCTGCATACAGCATCCCCAAATATGACATAGACTCCAGGGAAATTATTTTTATAAATTTAATTAAGCCACGAATCAAACAATGAGTTTTTTATTGTGTCTAATGAGACATTTTATCCAAATGCGTGTTCTGTATAAAATTTTACTGTATTCGGTATGCAATTCTGGTAGTAATTCCAGATATATAAGAACATTGGGGAAAGCAACTCTAGAGAATATGCGAGGAAAGGTTGGGCCTAAGTCAATGTAGCAGTTTATTAAAATTTTTGAAAAAAAATTAATAATACTCTGTACTTAATGATAACTGACAAAAAACAACTAACACATCAGATTCTGGAAGCATAGAACTTCTTGATGAAATATATTCTAAATGCAATTATTTTTCCACAAAAAACGTATCACCTCAGGCCAATTTGTTCACTTCTGGGAACCGCTCTTATAGATCTCAAAGAAATAATTCTATTTTCCTTACTATCATGGTGAGAAATATGAACTAAGCGGTATTAGAAAGAGAAAACACCACGCTTTCAAGTCTAAAAGTTATCCGGAGAAGAATGAAAATATACTCATATATGAAACCAAAGTTTCCAAACCCCCCTATTGAAAAAAAAATTTGAAATTTTATGTGAATATTTTAACAATTATATTTCCATGAAACGACAATAAAGTGAGGTGACAATAATGTTGTAAATATATTTGTCAAATAAAACATGAATGTGTTTTTCATTATCAGTAATTCTAGTTAGAATAAATGAAAGGTCAGCCATTTTAAAAACTTTTTATTTTTGCATAAAATTTAAAAGCTTATTTCATCACCTTTCAAAAACAGTATTTAGTTTTCGTATAGATCAGAAATATTCTATTTATTTATATATTTTGCAAATTTTATTTATATTTTATTGCAAAAATGCTGTGACCTTCTTAAAAATATTCTTGATGTCTGAGGGGTTAACATAAACCATCTAACACTAATCTCGGATCAACTAAGCATTCGAAATTTGTAAAAAAGCAATGCTTCTCCTGTAAAGATCACACGCAATACGATATAATCACGCTGTGTTTAACCACTCAGGTCTATAGCCTTTGTGTAGGTTTTTGGTCTTAATGAACCTATCAGATTGACAAAAATTTTGCGTTATTTCCTCTTCGCAATTAAAGCTCAATATACGCAATATTTCTAAGCTTATCTGAATACCAAAAACTGTTTTTAAAAGGTAGGTAATGAAATTCCATTTCAAATTATATTATTACAAATAAATATATTAAAATTTGTAAATTTTAAAATTTACAATGCAAACATAAAAAATTGTAAAAATGACACACCTTTGATGTTTTTATGTGAAAACGGTACTAAAACCACGGATAACTTTAAAAAACCACAAATTTTCTCATACAAATGTATAATAGACAATTTTATAACCTCACTTTTTTACCATTTTATACAAAAATATTTAATAAAAAAAATAAGTAAGTTTAACAAAAAGTCATGCGATTTGACAACTTCAAGATAAATGTAATAATTATACCAATAATTTTTTCGCTTAGGGTTGGATTTTCGGTTAGTTGATTTAAACAAAAAAAAAAGTATTTAAATGATACTGCGTTCTGAATCCAAAATCCCACTGTTACATCGTACCTAACCACCACATGAGAAGAATAATTAATATAAAAAAATGTCAAATATCACAATAAAAGATGTCTTAAAATATGAACTAAAATCATCATCACCATTTTAAAACTGTTCGTAAGTAAACAGGACCGACAAGCCGGAGCATCATCCCAGTCATTCCCACTGCCATCGACCCACCTAATGACGGAGTCCCAGCCCTGCCAACTATTTTCCGAGTCATTTGACTAAAAGGGTAGGATTAAAAAGGCTCTCCATAACGGAGGAGAGACGGATGGGGTGGGGAGAGAAGGGGGGGGGGGTGGGGAGGTTGGCGAATAAACAAAATTCATATTATTCTTTTCTACCTGTGTAATGGCACACACGGAATTTACAATCAGCGTCGTTTCAATTTGGGATATTTGGATGTACGTCGGCTGCTTTGAGGTACACAAGGAAACGTGCCTTTTACGTTTTTCACAACACTACCTACGTTATTTTGTTTTATTGTTTAGCGAGCTAGACAAATAGTAAGGTGAGCGCACTCTTTGAAGATGATTTTGCGATCAGCGTATCTAGCACGGTCGATCGATGAAAAATTTATCGATCATGTCGGTAAAGGTGAATATACAAAAGTTGGCCAACTCGCTGTCATCAGTCAATAAACATGACAATTTTTTTGTGCACTTTGTTATTGATAATATATTATGAAATTCCTAATTTCTCTTTTTTTGTGTCCACTCAATTTAAATTACATACTCTAAAGGCGAATTTGTAAAATAACTCATTAAATCCTCAAAACGTCAGTTCCCTGGCATGTCACAATCACAAAAACGCTTAATGAAGTGGTTGTTTAATAAAATATTCCGTATAAAATTTTAATTTTATTATTTTTATATAGTCTGTAATATATTTAATAACATATTTCACAGATTTATTCACAGAATCTGTAAAAACTGTTATAAAAAATTAAACAAAATTTGTCCTCACTTTTACACATCAGTCCTTTGTGTCAAGTTAAAATTTGAAATTCTCGCAAAATATTGCCGAATTATGATCAACTCGTTTGTAGTTTTGAATTTTGGTGGCGAAGTTAGATGCAGAGGGCATCATATTGACGGCAGCCATTACCAGTTGAGTGCTAGCGTCGCTGTAAGCGCGTCTGCGTCTGCTGATCCAGTCAAATTTTCAGTACTCTGGCGAGTGCTTGTTTCGTATATTACTTATTACTATATTACGTGGTGTTTTGTTTTAATGTATGCATGATTACATGTGAGTAGCAAAAATATATCATTCTGATAATTAAAAATATAAATTTCAAGTACAACCTCAAATTAATGTCCTATTCATCAGTACTCTGTCGTCAGTCCGTTGTCTTAAATTACATAAGATTACAAAGAACTCGTAAAAAAAGTGACTGGCCTGACATAAAATAGTATATTGAAATGGTTAAACCATGTAGTCAAACCAAAAAATATATAAATTATGTTTAAAAACTATATGTACAAAATAGGGCCAAAAGTTGCCCAACTTTTGTATATTCACCCGTAACTAGTCATCGTTTCTGAACATTACTGCAGAACACCAACGAAAAACCAGCATTTCATAATGACTTAAGAGGCTAGACTTTGAACGACGCGCGGAATACCCGCGTCTGTCATTCTGTCCCGCTCACAATAAGCTCACGCACACTTACAATACATGCGAATGCGAAATGTGCGAATGAGACAACGCTCAAAGTTACCTACAGAAATCGCTCGAAAAGGGGTTTATGGAGAATGCACTTTCTACACCAAATCTTTCACGAAATTGAAATTTAAAAAAAAATATTTTTTTTAGAAAGAAGAAGCTACGTCGGTAGCTTTTTATAATTTTATAATTCTTTATGAGAGTTGAGTTAACAGCACTTTTTCCTTAAATAATATTTTTTGATAAATCGTACATGTTTGACAGTGAATGTTTACGTTAATACAAAACGCATCGAAAATTCGAAAACATACCGACATAGTTTTCACCCTCTAGAAGGCAGTATAAAAAAATATATTCATTTTGTGCAATTTTCGATGTAGAAGAGTGTTTTTTTCCCGGGCGTCCTTTTTGTATGGGCCGAAATGCGAAGTCTATCATCTTAAGTGTTCTTAATTTATTCGAAGTGAACTGTTGTTTGTACGTTAGTGATCTGCAATCGTACATTTTCGATAAATCCTTTATTGACCGTCCGTGCTATATACCCAAATGGGGTCAAGAGTTTCACTATGTCTATATCCCACGTTTGTGTGTATATTTATACGATGTGATAGTTCAGTAGCAACCGGTCGCTGTTTGACGATATTTCGAACAGCTTATACTAAATCCTCGACTACGAATCCAGATACCATGATTTCAAATCCCGGCGTAACTTCAAATCGTTATTCCTCAAACCTTAAACTGTATGACGTAGGAATCATGCTATAATGTAACAATCATCAATCATTGTGTTTGACCATGAAGGAGCCCAACTGAAATGCTTTGCATAGTGTTTCACAAACAGGCTTTGAGCTATGTAGATACAATGGTTTGTCAGGTAGAAACAGAATATTGTCGTTGCATGTACAATATGAACCATGTGAGACTGAGTACATTCTGAGAAAATCGATAAAAACTGTTTAAAAATTCTATTTTTGTACAAAGGAGTAAAAATATATTTCGTTCATTACAAGAATGTATTTTTGCCAAACATGAATTATTTTATGCCAGAAAATAGATATTTAACGCGTGTTTCTCACATGTTTTTTTTTATATTTTTTATTTATTAAGTTTAAAAAAATATACGTATTTCGCTTTGTTAACTTAAGTATACATAGATACAAATAATATTAATAATGATGGTTTACTAGCTAACACCAAGTAACACATAAGTTTTTTCATTTCATTGTTTTTATTTCTTGCTAGAGCAGTCCCGATGAGTTACAAAACTCATTTTAGGACAGGAGGAACTTACAATTCATAGGTAGGAGGTAGTAGTTATAATTTTACAAAGGTATTTTGATATCATAATATAAGTTTTACATTCAGTACAGCATAAAAATAAAAATAAAGACAGGTTAAGTAGAACAAACAACAAGAAAAAACAAGTAAAGAGAGGGTAGTTAAGTTAGGAAGTTAACATTGGTTAATATTCTATGCACAGTTTTCCTCACATGGTTCATACAGTTATATACAGTTTTCATCATAATTTTAAATACCATATTATGACAAAATATTTTATTTTAATTTATTCAATTTTGACAGTTTAGCATCACAAAATGATGTTAATATTATGTACATACCAAGGAAATTGAATTGTGTAGTGGTATGCAGAGTATATGATTGAAAAAAAAATATATATATATTTATATGTTATGTACCATTTTGATGTTTATTTTCTATTGCCTTAAATATTTGATATTATTACATTGCTCGTATTGTAGAATAAGGAGAAAAAAAAAAAACTGTTTTTTTAACTCATTTTCGTCAAAATCGTCACATTGTTTATATTAAATATGCAACGACGATATGTTATGTTACTTTCTAATAAGATCATGTACTCAAAATATACATTACTAATTAACCTATTCTGAAGACCAGATTAAAAAAAAATCATAATATAAAGTCGTGAAAATTAGCATTCATCAAAAAAATAAACATATCATGTGTGAGTAACTAAATTATTTTAATTACACAACATTATTCATTATCTTAACATATAAAAATGAACGTATCTTTGTTTGTCCCTTACCCGTTCCTAAACCATTCATCCGACTGCGATGAAACTTTGGTGATTTGTCGTGCAAATACCGCAAAGGTTTTCATATACAATTGTTAGCTCTAGCATTATGAAATTATTTTCTATATCATTCTTGATTAAGGAGAAATAAATCACAAACAACAACTTTATTTCTTTGAGTGACATCCGACGCATGCCGGGTAGTCATTAGTTTCAAAATAAAAACGATTTCGGTAATTCAGAATGACTTATTTTATAAAAAGTTTTATAAAACAAAGTTTGACGTATTGGGGCCTGTGTAAGCTTTTAAATTTACTTGGGCCGTAAAATTACGATGACGTCATTTAAAAAAAATCCAAAACATTTTTTTACGACGCCTATTATTTACGATCCCGCGTAACTTTTAAAACAATGTTTTTGATAAACGAGTACATTACGCTGTATCGTGAAGTATTCCTTTGTTCCCGTTTGATATATTATGTTATAATTTTTATGGTAAAAATGCCTCGGTGTAAGAGTTAATCCCAAATTTACACAAAGGAAAGTGATGTGTGTTTTGTATGTTCATGTATTTTTTTTTAAATGTTATGGTAGCGTATAATCCTTCGACTGAAAGCTCAGTTGTTAAAAATTCACTTTGGATAGATAGGGACAAGATAGATTATAAGAGTTATATCAGCGATATGCCTTTAGTTACTTCTAACAATGTCATCATCATGGTTCGTAAATAATAATTGCAGGACACAATGTCGAGGGCTCAAAATCAAACAAAGTTATCTACAAAAAATGTACAAAGAATTTTAGGTCTTTAAGTCAAATAACGTTAGATATATAAAGAAAAAACTAATAATTTGTATCGAATAATTTTACCTACAAAACAATACTAAAATTTATTGGTATGTGTTTTGTGGATAAGGTTGTTTAACTTTAAAACCAAAAATTATTTGTGTAAAACGTTGTTTGACTTTGATTTTTCGAATATGAAAGGTGTATCTATTACAATGACTGACTAAATTCCAAATGATCTATTTTGAAAGTTAGATCATATTATGAAAGAGCGAGATTATTTTCTTTGTTGTCATGATTCAAACCCTCCATAAATCATTCAAAAAATGTTTTATGATTGAGTCATCTGAAGTAATGTTGACTAGCCAAATTCTATTTTTTTAAGTATTTACACACCATCTTGAATCTACAATATTGGTGCAGACTTTATACTCGTAGTTTCCTGCTGCGCTTTATAATATTTCATCCCTTTGCAGAGTACATTTTTTTGGGTGTTGGATTTGTTTTTTTTTTTGGTTGTCTGATTTCATTACATGTCCTTGTGTTAAACCCGTGAATGTCCTATTTGTATATATTTTTATAATGTTTTCATTAGTTCCACACAGAAGGCTCTAAGAAAAAAATTCCCACTAGGCCTGTGGAGATATCATCATCTACTCGACGGCCAGCGTAGTCCAGCGGTAGGGCGTTGGACTTCCATTCCGAAGGTCGCGGGTTCGAACCAGACGTGCGCAAATAAATTTTATTTAATTGATTTGTGTTATTTCACAATTAATTATTTAAAATAATATATTGTATATTTGCGGCACGTTCCAGAGTGGAAGATACTCTTAGTATCGCCCTGGTGTAAGACCACCATTCAGAATTAAAACGTTGCTTGAAATGGCTTGTGGGGAAGTACATGGTTATTCAGATCTAGTCACTAAACACGGCTAAAATTATTTTAACTAAAGCCATTTTAAGCAACGTTTCAATTGTGAATGGTGGTCTTACACCAGGGCGATACTAAGAGTATCTTACACTCTGGAACGTGCCGCAAATATACAATATATTATTTTAAATAATTAATTGTGAAATAACACAAATCAATTAAATAAAATTTATTTGCGCACGTCTGGTTCGAACCCGCGACCTTCGGAATGGAAGTCCAACGCCCAACCGCTGGACTATGCCGTTGAAACTTCTGGATCCAGATCCAGGCTACCAAATTCCAAAAGCGTGAATGTGGTCAGATGATTAAAAAATCAAGGGCCTTTTACACCCGTGTACACAAGCAGATATGTGTTTTTAAAAAATTTACTTGAGGCTCTCGAACTCAATACAACACTCTTTTCGTGATGCTTCACTCTGCAGTGAGGTGCTCGATTTAAAGCGTGAATAATGTAGCTCGCTTTTGTAAACACAACCTGTAAGTAAATAAGGCTTTATTCAATTACGAAAGCATTTCCGAGTAAGCGTTTGATGTATCGGTGTTCATTCAGCGTTCAAACAAACCCAAATGGACGCAATCAAAGGAGTCGCGTCACCATTATTAATTTAGGAGCAAATTGCCGACGAACAGTCCGACGTGTGTCCCAGCAGTAGATGCTTCCAAAAGGAAAATCTACTTTGCGAAAATTAAACAAGACCAGCAAACTTAATGTAATTTTTTTTTTAATATGGTCATTCTTAAATTTCCTAGATAAAAAATCTCAAAACTTTCATTAAAGGTACATCTTCCGCTTATAATAATGGTAGGGACAGACACGAAGCTCACATCAAAAGATACTGTGTTATAAAGTATATTTTCTACCGACACAATACGCTAAAAGATTTCTTCCTACGGCAGGAGAGGGGGTCAGTTGAATTCTGAAGCGGTGAAGGGATCATTTCTTTGTACTGGATATGTCAATTTGCCGGCGTTCCGTGATACTTCGTGTATTAAAAATAACCGTTACGGCGTTATCTCGTTATATTATCCGTTACCTCTCCTGTTTTCGGCGGAGGGGGCACAACTTTTCTGATATCGCACCTCTGGCGGTTACGGAGGGTGACGCCAAATAGCGAAGATTCGAACCGTGTTTATAACACATCATCTTTTTACGTCTGGCGGGTCTGTATGGGATTGTATGTTATAAGTATCTTTTTGATATGAGCTTCGCGTTTGTCGCCCCTTTATGGGGCCAACAGACCTAAATACGCCAAACCACATAACGCTTGAGCTTTTATAGCTAGGTCTGTTGGCCCCATTAATGATATTATTCTTCCTAGGTGAATATCAATAGCAAAAAGATTTATGACGTTTAATCTTAAGGGGGGAGAACCGGTCCAGCCGACCCAAAAAATCGTTTTTTTTTTGTTGCTTAAAAATCTTCCTTTATATATATTCAAAGTTATAGCATCAAATTCGACCTTTAAATATAACTAGAAGGAGTGCGCGCCAAGCAGGTAGACCGGACAACTTACTGGACCGGTTAAAACATTAAAACGTATTTTCTCAAAACCACGTATTTCAAGTTGTTTTATTTTATTAGCTCATCGAATTCTCATCCAATTCACAATTCATTTAAATTAAAGAATGAGTTTTTTATACGAATGAGATTTAAACGGGTGAAAAATTATTATTATAGGACAAAGTTATTGCAAAATTAATACCGTTTTTTTTCCTCAATTCTCATTTTGTGACCCCCATTTTTGCAATCAACAATTTTTTTTGCAAACATTCAAACTAATGATTTTAATAAATTTCATGTTTCAAATGATTTCCAAGGACCCTCTGCTTGCGGCCTCTGTATCTGTGTATATAGTATAGATATTTTAATAAATCTTTCAATATTATTTTTTCTTATTTATTGTTTTTGTGTTTAATTCGTAGAACTCAATTTAATTTTTTTTAATTTAAAAAGAATGATTTTTTTAAATTTATTTTTTTAAGTAACTAAAGTTTCGTGAACGAAAATAAATTTTATCTTGAAAAAAATGCAGTTAAAAAAAAACTCATCTGGACCAGACTCCCATTAAACAACTTACTCGTATGTTCATTTTTGACAACTCGTGGTGAAATTCCATTATTATAATAATACATTAAAAGAGTTTCATACTTTTTTCCACTTATTTTAATTTTCATTTTTACCGGTAATTGGTGTTTTCCATCTAATTTTATAACGAAATAGATAACATAGAGAACATTTTAAATATTTTGTGGTTAACTTTTATACTTGAATATAAAGTGGAGTTTTCTCTTTCTAACGCCGTTTAGATAAAATTTCTAACTCATGATAGTAAGTGAAACACAACGATTTCTATCTGAGTATGAACCTATATGAGATGTTTCGAAAACCGAACTCATTAGCCTGATGGACTATTTTTTTTTTTTTTTTACTTTAGGTCCACACAGGAGGCCCCGAGGAAAATAATTTCCCTCAGGGCCTATGTCATCGTTGGGGATGCTGGGTGGAGGGTATTTTTAAGGAAAGGAAGGAGAGGAAGTTCTGGGAAGGAAAAAGGTATGAGGGTTGGGTAGGAATCTGGGGTTCAGTGTGTCTAGATCACCCGCCGCCAAGACCTAGACAAACCTTACCTCATGAACCCGGGCACCCCTGCTAAGTCACCAAACGTAGCGAACCACTTGGGGTGACCTATGGCAGAGGTGTTAGTTATCCAATAAATGGTTCCCGGGGCGGCGGTACCCATTCCCGCCTCCAAAATGTATTTTATTATGTAGAATGAAATTATATTTAGATTTTTTCGGCTCTTTAATGATCACTTTGGATCTAAAAGCTATCAAACTACTTAGTAAGTAGATAATAGAATACACCCGTATGCGTTTAACTTAATCGTAACAATGTTTCAAAGGTAATACAGGCATAATTATATTCCAACGCAGGACTTGCTAATAACACAAAGAAACTGAACCCAACTCCTTATCTCCTATGCAATTACGTTTTCCCAAATAATCTGCGAACAAACTACCCTCGGAGTATCTCGGAGTATCTTGAAGTCTCCAAGTTGGCGAGGAGAGGAAAGTGCCGGCAAGGAGGACTCTAGAAAGGGTCCATCCGCCAAAGATTTGTGTCAAGTGAGGCTCTTCTCACTCGCTCGTCACTTGGGAGGCTGGATGTTCATCTCTGCTCTATTGTTGGCTCATGAGATAAACCCCTTTGACTCGCTGAGATGTGATAACTGCGGTGGTTATGGACTAAATGCGAGATATTTCACTCAGATTTGAATCTTCTTTCGTTTGTAAAATATCTTTGGTTGAAAATTTATTAACCATTTTTTAAGCTGAGCTATTCTTATTACGCTTTTTGTACTACGGTACTAAACTCTACAATAAAATCTCACTCCCTTTCAAAAATCACTACAACATTATAACATTTAAATCTTAAATAAATAAAAGCTAAATATAAAATGAAGGGAGTTCAGAAATAAAAATCATACTGACACCAAATACAGACTGAAACCTTTTTGACTTTTCATATATTGGTTTACAGAGCTCCGGGCCAAAAAGGCCTCTTTCGATTTCATCATGAGTTTATATTATTGGTTGTAGAAAAAAGGGGACATGGTTGCAACATGAAGAGGTTAAACTTTAAGGAGGATTAAACGGAAACCGAAACTATTCTCAACTCCACTAAAAAACACTGTGTAATAATTTTATAAATATTTCAGAAAAACACTTCACAATTTGTTTATAATTATATAATTTTGTTCATACTATAAAAAAATTATAAGTAACTAAAATCGTCAGCACGGGATATCCCAGTGAGAACTTCATTATCTCAATTTTTTATAAAAAAGAAATACAAAAAAAATTATTTATAAAGTGATATTATTCATTGTTTGACTGTCCGTTTGGACGACACATTATTTATATATTGCGTAATTCTTCTTCTTCTTCTCGTGCCTTGTCCGTTCAACGGACGTTGGCTATCATGTTGGCTATGCGGACTTTGTTTACTGCGGCCCGGAACAGCTCTACAGTAGACTGGCCAAACCACTGTCTCAAGTTTTTCAGCCACGATGTCCTCCTTCTTCCAGGTCCCCGTCTTCCGGCAATCTTTCCCTGCATTATGAGATGCAAGATCTCGTACTTCTCCGGATGTCTCATCACGTGTCCTAGATATTGAAGTTTTCGGATTTTTATTGTTTTAATAACTTCTTTTTCTTTATTCATCCGAACCATAACATCTTCATTCGTAACTCTGTCCATCCAGCTTATTTTTAGTATTCTTCTGTAGATCCACATCTCGAATGCCTCAAGTCGCCTTACCAGTTCTTCAGTAAGTGTCCAGGCTTCCATTCCATAAAATGATACTGAAAACACGTAGCATCTGACCATTCGCATTCGTAATCCAAGGTTGCGTAATTAAACAAGCTTTTTTAATATTATCGTTATAATAGCTTACTAATCAATACGTTGTTCCAGCTTAATTGACAGATTAACGATATCGTCGCGCCACCAGTGGTAGTATTAAAAATTAATTTTCGAAGAAAACTTCTTCGGAAAGGTATTCACTTTGTGATGGCATTATTTATTTGAATAAAAAGACAAATAACTTGTTCAAATCACTATATACAGGTTGTCCGGGGGTAAAGTGCATTAACTTCGTGGGGTGATTTTACATGATGGTAGGAGTAAAAGAGATTAAGATTTTTTTCCGAAATTCCAGCTTTTTTCCCATTAAAAAAAACGTACCTAGTGATTATTAAAGTACCTGGTATTAAAAATTCTTAGTGTAAGGTACAAACTTACCGATTAATTTTGTATGAGTCAGCCAGGGTTAGTTAGAGTTAGAAGGTTGTGATTGTCCACATCGTAATAGCGGAAAATAATAGTGTGGGCGCACACGCCGTGCTAATTTTATCTTTTTACCAAATAAGTACGCTTAAAAGTTGGAATTTACTATACTATTTTTTACTTATAATATCATGTTTAATCGCCTTCCGAAGTTAACGCACTTTACCCCTGGACACCCTGTGTAGATTTAATAAAAGTGATGTAAACAAAGTTATTTGTCTTTTTATTAAAATATTAAAAATTCCTTACAAAACCTTATAAATCCAAGTAGGTTTTAAGAGGTTACAAATAAAATATTGTAGTTACATCAGTTTTAACCGTCTAAATTTATGTTGATTCTCACATGGAAAAAAGTTGTGCCTACGCTTTTATCAAAATAAATAATATATAGGCCTTAGAGAAGATTATTAAAACAAGTTTTTGCATCAAGAAGGTTCACAACATTGTACGTATAGTTTATTTTCAAGAAAACTAAAACATGAGCAGCCATAAAATGTTATATGTCCCGGCGATAATGAGAAATGTTCTGAAATATTATTTTATGTCAAGCAACCGCTGTCCCGGCAACAGTGACGGATTATCCGATCGCATAAAGAGGCTAAAGTCTAGGGCCTCGTATTTTAAAAAGCCTCATAATATGCTTTCGACTCTGCGAAGAGTCCTGGACCAGTATGTTCACGTGAAAAACGCGATAGGATATTAATTTAACTGACAGGGACAGTATTAATAAATATTATTCAAATAATTTCAGAATCTGTGACGAGTTATTATTCTACAACTGATTTGAGAGGAACCAAAAAAAAATGAAAGTTGTAAAACAAGAATTTAGGACCTCATTGAGAACACTTTGCACGGAATGCATGAGGAATACATTTCATTCAAGAAGACAAAAAGGAACGGAGACGCTTTTTGTGATTTGGTCAAGATGCATAAGTATTATTAAATATTTTTTATTTTTATTATTTATTTTTGTTTATGGTTGGTTGGTTAGGTGTTATGTTGTGTTGCGCTAACTCCTTCGTTAGCTAACGTTTCGGGCAGCGTTAGTGTCCGAAATGTTGGCTAAAGAAGGAGGTAGCGCAACACGGCATAACACCCCAAAAATGAATAATTAAAAGCCGTGAAAATCCAAAATCATTTCATTATTAATACTATTTAAAAAAAATAATATTTCGGAAAATCAACAGATTTTTTACATCTTTGACAATAAACTTTATACTATAAATAAAATATGATAAAAGATTTTCACATAACATAAAATTATAACAAAAAACTAATGGTCCAGTACCCAAGGACTAAAATATGTATAAAAAATATAAATTTGTAAATATTAAGAAAAGTAACAAATTGGTTAATAAATTTCAAAACATAATAATATATTGAAAAAATAATCCGCATTATACAACACCAATAATCACTAATATATAGAATGGCAAGCAACTGGAAAGGATTCATAGCAACAATATTTTAATTTACAATAGAAAATTGAAAATTATTCAATGTTTATTTATTTATTTATTTAAAATACATGATTTATTGATTTATCGAAAGTACATGTAGTTTATTGTGATATTTCATGTTTATTATATTTCTTTTTTTTATGTTGCTTGGGATATATTTTTAAAATGTTCAAATTACAAGGAAATATGTCCATATCATTAAAATGATTTTTAATAGGTTATACAGGGTGTCCGGGGATAAAGTGGGTTAACTTCGGGAGGTGATTCCACATGCTAGTATAAGTAAAAATGTTAAATGACTTTTTTCGAAATTCCAACTTTTAGGGGTACATTTTTGATAAAAAGATAAAATTAATCCGACGTATGCGGCCGTCACTAGTAGGTATTTCCGCTGTTACAATACTGGCCACTCGAAACCAACGTCGTCCCAGTCGGGCCCGGATGACTCACAGCAAATTTATCGAGTTAAGTTTGTACCTTAAACTAAGGATTTTTAAGTACGTCTTTTTGTATGGGAAAAAAATCTTCGAATTTTGAAAAAAGTTATAAATCTTTTTTATTCCTGCCATCATGTAGAATCACCTCCCGAAGTTAATGCACTTTACCCCCTGACATCCTGTTTACATGCCCTGGATATTATAGCGTTTTGTCTGAGATTATTATATCATTTAAAAAGACGACGAAGTAATTTTTCTGTAGTTCAGGCATTAGAACTCAAAAATAAATCTCTGACAACAGGGGCGAACAATCAATATTAAGTTAATTTTATGGAGATAATATTTTAGAGACATATTTTAGATCTACGAATATTATATTGTGTTAATTCCAAAGGAAAAATAAGAAAACCATTTGCTTTACAACGGAACTCTTTTTTTATTTTTTTACCCCTCAGTAAATATGTAAATTGTTTAAAAAAAATCTTATTTAACCACTGGAGCGACAGAGCAATTAAAATATATTTTCTCGGATTGCCAAGGAAAAATTTTCCGCCCACATTAAAAAATCATACCTCCGAATTTGAATATGGAGACATACAAACTGATTATAGTTCTATATAGCCAATGAATTCCCCTATATTTTGTCTATTAACACATATTTGTAGGATTTATAAAAAAAAATATATAATGATATCTTTAACCTTAAAACATTTTAAAGAATCTAGAGAATATTTATTTTGTTATATTTTGAATGTACAATATATTATATGATTTTTATTTATTTTTTTATTTATTTTTTTTTAATTTTGCCATATTTTGCGAGCATCGAAAGCAATCCGAGGTTTTTGGAAATAGTGCCATAATGTGGCAAAAAGCGCTCGAGTGGTTAATATGTAAATACTCGTGTATAGCCTAGGAACTATACACCTTCATGGAATTTCGTCTATGTTTTCGTCAGTTTCATACACACTTTCTATAGCTGATTAATACAATAAAACCTGTTATAGTTATGATTCCTAAACCACCGTCGCAGGTTAATCCGGCACTGATTCACCACACTAGTGAAAAATGTACAAAAATGCGAGCTGTCGAACATGCGCCACAAGCCAAGCTCTTGGTATAATATTACTTCTTTAGAAAAACATGTTATTCTTAGAACAAGATCACACAATTTGAAAGTAATGATTCTCGCCTCAGAGTGCCTTTCCGAGAGCGTTCAAAATATACTTTCACGGGAAGTTTTCTTTCTAAGGGCACTTCCATATCCCAGCAGATCTCCAGCATTCATTACCTATGATAAATTATCTTTATTTATCCAGCGCGTGAGCAAATACTTCAAAAGAAATACGCAATAGGCCGTAGGAAGGCTTCGTTCATACGCGAAATATCCGTAGTATCCAAAATTAACTATTTGTTTTATATAGCAAAATCCAGCTTTATTTATTAAAGTTATTGTACATGTATATCTTATCACGCTTCTTTCTGCGCGTAAGTTGTCAAAATATTACATTCTATCCGACAGTTTCGTGTCCAAGTCGGTCAACACGCCAAACTTGCGCCTTTTGCACACGGCTGACATTTGTCACATAAGAACGGCTCGTTTCTACGTCTAGTTCTCGGGTTTAACATATCAGCTCTGGAACGATTTACCGGCAACTATTTTCTTCCCTTCTACAACATTGATTTTTTTCAAGACTCGTATTCACTCCTTCCTCTCCCAAAAATATCTTCACACGGATTTCCCAAAGATGATAAGGTCCTGAGGGAAATTATTTTGAATTATGTTTTAGTCGATGTATAAAAGTGAATAAGGCAAGGAGTTTGTTCCTAGATACAGTTGAATGGCTGTCCGTCCTCTTTGCCTACTCCTGCGGAAAACGGTATGATGGTTATATGGCTATTTAGTTAGGAAATTTTAAAGAAAAATGTTGGTGTTACTAAATAGTGGGATAAAAATTAAGGATTAAAGTTTCAAAAATATTGCGAAAATTCGGAAGAAAAACATCATTAATCTAAAAAAACGGTATAAATCTAAATTAATTATTTATTATAAAGTATTTTGTTACATTTTGTTCTGAAGAGTTTTATTTCACATACAAATTTGTTATATATTTTTTTATTTATCTGCTACCGGTTTCGACATATCCGTGTTATTCACTAGCAATTTTAAACTTTAAAATTTTGCAAGTTTAACAAATGTGCACGTAAATTAAAACTTTTCAAAACAAAATGTCTAGAAATTGTTACATAGTTGTAAGAAATACAAAAAGTATTTTGTTTAACTTAGGGCGTACCTAGTTCATAATTTCTCAGTGTCAATAAAGTATCAGAAAAATACTCACGAAAATGAAAAGAGACTTCGTGATAATCTAATCTGCTCCGATTTCATTTGATTTGCAGGCAAATAAGGGTTCAGATTTTATAGACTTGGTTATAGATCTTCCTGAATGAATAAAAACGAACAATACAATTATTGTTAGTTTAAGGTTTCAGAGTTTACGCGTTTTTTTATGAAAACTGATCATGTACAGGCGTTTTATGTCCCCCATATTAAATCTTGATTTTTATTTTCCTTTTTATATGCCATAATACTTTTTTCTTACATCATACTGAAAAAAAGAAGTTTTTTCTTTTATTCATCTATTTTCCAAAGGCAGATTTGCGTAACAGCGAATCTAGTATTGGTAAGTGTCTTGCACTGGGCAACGGACCGTGAATTTAAAGAAAATCGTTAAAGTTGAACACCGAAAGGTACATTTTTTTTTACGTATAAAATATCGATCTTTTAAATTTCAATAAGGTGGACCTTATGTTTTTACATAAAAATTCTTTAAAATACCACGCAAACGTGTTGCTATTAAATAACGAGATACGCAACTATAACGCCAGCAACTGACAGCTATGTAGCGTGAAGCCTTCTCTTTCGAATGCAGTACCTCTCACTTCTGTAAATAAATCCGTATAGTTTTAGCCTTCGTTCGCATGAGAGTTGTTTTTTGTTTTGTTAATATTATGATAAGTTTAAAAAATGTCGTATGTTACGCGGCGTGCAAGTTCGGAATAGTGAAAATCTTGACTTTTAAGCACGGCACATGTACGGTCAAAATGGCCTTAAAATGGGGACAAGAATCTAAAAAGTAATACATCTAATTCATTGGCCCATAATATGCACGCATTTCGCCAACGTCCTGTTTCCATTATCTCCTTAATCCTTCAACCTTATACAACTTAAGGTTCCCTAAGCGAGGATGCCTTAGATACTAATGCTTCGGAAAGATGGAGCTCTTTTTCAGTATCAAAACTTCGATTTACCTTCATAGTATATTTTAATATCATGTTTCAAAGCCATTTTTTTTTTAAATTAAATAATTAGATAGTTTATTTCGGTAGACAGAATTGAGAAAACCTATCATTCCCTTTAGTGTTATATTATAGAATCCCTAGGGATATATGCACGGAGAAAAATGTTATTCGAAAAAACGATCATTTTAATATTAAAAACGGTTAAAAACGGGACTGAAGTTCTTACGAACAAATTAACAGTGTTTCAATGTTTGTTGGCGGGAAAAAGTAAGAATAATTTGTTGGTATTCGTACGAAATTACGTATACCACCAAATTATTCTTACATCTTCCCGCCAATAAACATGGAAACCCTGTTAAGTTGTTCATAAGAACTTCAGTCCCGTTTTTAACCGTTTTTACTGTTAAAATGATCGGTTTTTCGAATAACATTTTTCTCCGTGTGTGAATATACATTAGCTCCACACAGGCGCCACTAAGAAAAATAATTCCCCTTAGGTCTAACTTTGGGGGTAATGTGTGGAGGGTCTTTTTAGAAAAGAAAAAGAGGAAGTTCTTGGAAGGAAAAGGGTACGACGGGTGGGTAGGTATCAGGGTATCAGTGTGTCCAGGAGTAACGGACGTATCATTCCGACCCTTCTACTGCGGTGCAAGGCGATGTTCCGTGGGAGTCATGCTGCAGAGATCAAAAGGTCTTCCTTAACAGGTCTCTCCCAATCCGGCCTTCCACTTAGTTAGTGCCGCCATATTAGGACAAACCTTACCCCATTAATCCAGGCACTCGTGCCTAAAGTCACCAAACGTAGCGAACTACTTGAGCTGACCTATGGATGGAGTTGTTGTTTATTCAATAAATGGTTCCCGGGGCGGCGGCACCCAACCCGCCTCAATAATGGCTAATATATTAGGTCCTTACATATGAAATTGGCGTTTTGCCGTACTGGCAACTTTGATCTTAAATATCTTCTCTTTGGTTAGGAATTCCAAATTCAAATTTATACAGCTATTTACTAATTTATTTGTGTTTCGAAAATTATAATTCTTTTTTTTTTTTCCTTAATTGTTTTTTTTCTTTGCGCCACTTAGTTTACGAAATGGAAAACTTAAAATATCGCGTTATTTACGAGTACGAGTTCCACCAGTGCTGCAGAAACGGCTCGAATAATTAATGATATGTATGGTAACGGTGCCGCAAAAGAAAACACAGTGCCAATTTCATATGTAAGGACCTAATATTATTATAATGATGTTGATCTAGATTTGTAATTAAAACGTTCCTTTTCTTTGAAAATTAACTTTAAAAATGGTTTTCAAATAATTTTTCTAATGAACTTGGATCCTTTTTTAGAACTTTTTTATAAATACCTAAATTACAATCTGAAATATTTCTCTTCGAAAGGAAAACAAAGTATTTTTGTTCGGAATCATTTAAGGGATGTTTGAAATTGTTTTTATTTCATCAAAATTTATTCTCAACTTCTGCTTGCTAAAACTGACGAAGAATCTTATGGTACACAGGTTTGGCGAAATATTCTAGACATTTACTCGCTTCGAACTAAAATTTTTCATTACCATGGCAATACCAAGGACTTTGAGTTTTGTTGTTTTTTGTCATCAGAAATCCATTCAGAATTTTTTTTTAAGATCACCAACTCTTAACGTATTATTTTGTTTTTTACGTATTATTTTATTATTACAGGAGTAAACATGTTGTTTAGGGGGGAAAACACAGAGGCCAGCAAATTATTCCACAGCTGAGATGTTAAATACAAGAACGAGTCGTAGAAGTGACCCATCCTTATGTGACAAAAATGTCAACCGTGTTCACATATTGGGCGCGTTTGGCGTGTTTTCCGACTATGCACAGGTGAGGCAGGGATCAATGACGCTAGTTCCGCGGAGCATTTTCAATTGTAATTCCGGTAGAACAAGGACATCATACCTACCTTTTCAGCATCAGAATTTGTATACTAGAACATTATTAAAAAATGAACTGTTGAAATGAAGGATACTCGTGTCTGGTACGTATTGGATACGATGAATTTCGTATCTACTGCAGGAGATCATATTTATCCAAACTCACATAGGTCTCATAGAAATCGTTGTGTCTCCCTTACTATCATAGTGAGAGGTATGATCTAAACGGCATTGGAAAGATAATACAACACGCAATCTAAAAGTTAACCGCAAAAAAATTTACCCCCTTATAAAACCAAAGTTTACAATTGGAATTTGAAAAAAAAAATAATGAAACTTTGTGATTTTTTTTTAATGACATTTTTTACATGAAACGACAAAAAAGTAAGGTGGCAGTTTAAGTAACGTTTATAATTCATTTGTCTAATGAAATATGCGTGTGTTTTTATTATTTTTATTATCAGTAATTTTAGTTAGAATAAACGTAAAGTGAACTATTCTTAAATTATTTTAAAGTTTTCATACAATATTTTTAAACTTTAAAAATTACATGGTTAATTCTAATATTTAAATTTATTAATATATTAATATTCATAAATTTAAATATTATATTCCCGTTTTTATATTCTTCATTCATAAACAGTCACAATCGAATGTGAAGCATAACCTCAAATCTGCATTAACCCTCCCTTGCCTGCGGTGTGTATCTACTACATATTGCTTCTTGCACCTTTAAAATGGTAATAATAGTTTCAAAATCGGCATTAATAAACAAAAAAAACCCTTAAAAAATTTGGCGTATTTTGTCAGAAGCTAAAATTACCCGCTTTGCAATAAAATCCAAATAAATGTAATATTTGTTAACGTATCCGAAAACTAAAAACTGTTTTCGAAAGGTGATTAAATAGGCTTCCAAATTTTATTATTAGAAATAACAATGTGATTTTTAAAACATAATAATTTTGTATGAAAACTTTAAAAAGTACTGAGATGGTTGATATACAAACACATTTAAAATATATTGTCTTCCGTAATTTCACTGCGGGCAAACGATCGTTATGTTGAAATATAAGCGACGTGCAATCTGAATTATGCATTGTCATCTACGGCACGTTTGAGCATTTCATTGGCTAGCGTTTAACATGAATCTTTGCAAAATACTTGTAGACTTTATAGTCATATTTTAACGTTTTTACATGATTTGTAACAAATTTCTGAGATAAATATTTAAAAAAAAAACGGTTCAATTTACTGCTGAATAATAAATTACGCAGTTTAATACCAGGCTGTTTATAAACGAGCATTTATCGAAGAGTGTATAAATCAATTTAATGCAACATTTATTATCTCTCTCTGCTTATCGCAAAAATATCGAAGGCCGTCCATTTTATGAAAAAATGTAAGGTAGCTATCACGTTATATTTACACTAAAGTTAATACTGCTTGAATAATTTAAGAACACGAAATTTAGTCGATACGATTTTTTTAAATATAGGTAATTTAATTTATCATTGAACAAGACAGAAAAATAATGAAAATGTATGGTCGCAACTGGGACTCGAACCCAGATATGACGTCTTACAGGGACGGCGCGCTGAATTGGTAGAGCTATTATAGAGGTGTATTTTTCTGAGTCTTGTTCATTTTCATATTTTAATTAAGATTATTATTGTTGTCTTCTTCTTCAAGATATATTTTTATTGTAAATTATGGCGTGTAAGTTAATGCTTATTACGAATATATGATATATTACATTGCTGGGAATAATCTTCAAAAGTTAAAATGAAAGTGTTTCTTATATAATTTTTTTTTTCATAATCTCTAAAGGTTCTCTCCAGATACATTCCTTATTTGTAAGTAATTGGACCAGTATTCTCCAGGACTATATGTTTATTGAAAGATTTAAAATCACATTATTCATTGACGTATCGTAATTAATAATTATACTTCGGAGGACAATCGTCCTGAAGCTGAAAGTTAGTTTTTGTCTGCCTCATCTCTTTCCCTTCCCTACTTACCTTCAGCCTCACCCTGATCGTGGATGCCATAGTGTTGCTGGCTCTAGATGGGAGCAGTAGCAAGGACTCCTGTGAGCTACTCACATTAAAAAAAAACGAATTACTTTAATATTTCCTATCCATGTTTGCAGGGAAAAAAGAAAAAACATTTACCCTACATTGAAAAATGTATGCAATGCTTGCTAAGTTCAAAATATTTTTATTTTATTTATTTGCGTTATAAACAGTCTATACATTTATATATGACAGTGAATAATATGTTTATGTCATTGACCAATAAAATAACGACATTTAAATATAGGACCATAATAAAAAAAAAAAAATGCAACAATATACCTAATACAAACAATTCTGATTAAGTGCGTCTTCAATTTACAAAGTGATAAATAAAATATATACACATTTCTAAGGTTTACACTTAAATTTTAAAGGATATCAATAAAATCTTTGAGGAAAAGATTTCATTAAAATACAAACTACTAAAAGTAAAAGAGAAAATGTGAGGAATTCATAAAAAAAAAAAAAAGAAATCAATGAAATTAAGTTTTTGGTTAAACATATGGCATTCGATGGAATGTCATTTTTTTATGAATGTTGTGAATTTAGCAAGGTTCGTGTTAAACACATCGATGTTTGGGCATAATCTATTAAATGTACTACAGCTTCTTCTTATAAATACATTTTCAAGGTAATTCGTTTTGCTCTTAGGAATATAAAAGGTATCCATAGATCGAGTAACTCTTTTTGGACATCTAAAATGAATATTTTGTAGTAAGTATGGGCTGTCAATATAGTTATGAATTATCTTATAGAGCATTAATAGGTCTCTGGTGTCTCGGCGTTGATCAAGAGATTTAAGGTTTACGGGGACATAGTTTACATAATTTCGTACGCGAAAAGAGACATAATTAACAAACTTTTTCTGAACTCTTTCTAGATTTGCTTTATACGTAGAACAATGGGGGTTCCACACAGTTGAAGCGTACTCTAGGTGGCTTCTGACATAGGATATGTAGAGAATTTTAAATGTTTGTGGATTTTTGAAAGCTGAACTTACTCTAAGTATAAATCCCAACATTTTCAAAGCCTTCGACGTGATATGCTCGACGTGAGATTGAAAAAGAAGCTTACTGTCTAATAGAACTCCAAGATCCCTTACTACATTTACCCTGTTTAAAATATTGTTCTTAATTGTGTATGGATACAATACTGTGTGTTTCTTTCGAGAATAAGATATGACGCTACATTTATCTGCATTCAAAAGGAGGCGATTTTCTAGACAATACACATTAACCAGAGAGTCCAGGTCATTCTGGAGCTCTATACAATCCATCTCAGACTTAATGATTTTGACAATCTTTTTGTCGTCTGCATATAGGTACAACTGAGAGTTGCGGATAATTTTGTTAACATCATTCATAAAAATATTAAATAAGAGGGGACCAAGGTGAGATCCTTGGGGAACTCCTGAGGTTACGGGGACGAAACTAGAGCAGAACCCTTGTACAGTTACAGCTTGCGTACGATTGTTGAGATAAGAGGCTAACCAACGAAGGAGGTCACCATGTATACCCATTGCTTCGACTTTCTCTATCAAGATGCTGTGTGGGATTTTATCAAAGGCTTTGGAGTAGTCTGTGTAGACTACATCGACTTGATATCCATTATCCATAGCAACAAGGACTGTATCAACAAACTCACATAGATTGGTTTCTGTTGATTTTTTGGTGACAAAGCCGTGTTGATTTGAAATGATGTGTGGTCGTATACATGGAAAAATGATGTCAAAAACAATTTTTTCAAAAAGTTTACCCATTACATTTAACTTAGAGATCGGTCTGTAATTTTCAATATTGTGCTTGTCTCCTTTTTTGAATATTGGCACAATATATGAACTTTTCCATTCCTGTGGAAAACTGCCAGAAGACAATGAAGTTTTGAATATTTGACTTAGCGGATAACATAAAACATTAGCGCAATTCTTTAAAAATACAGGGTGTATACCATCAGGCCCACTGCCTTTGGTAGGGTCTAATGATTTAAGATATTTACAAACTAGTTGAGGGTCTATATTAACATTATTAAGATTAAGAGTTGAGGTGTTTGGATTATATATTTGAGTTGTAGCCGAGGTAGACGGGGTGGGGGATTCGAAGGAGGATTGGAAGTGCGTGTTAAATAAGTTACTTATATCTTCCCCACCCGATACATGCTGAGAGTTAAGAAACATATTGTTAGGAATTTCAGAGTTTTTTTGCTTGGATTTAACAAAGGTCCAAAAGTGTTTGGGATCAGTATTAATATTAATTTCAGCCATATTAATGTAATTATCATAGCACACTTTCTCCATACACTTTTGACGTTCTCGGAGAAGAGAGAAAATTTGATAGTCGGAGTTGCGGTTATAAATTTTGTATTTTTTGTGAAATTTAAGTTTATCTTTAATAACTTTTTTTATTTCTTAAAATATCCAGATATTTTAAGAAATATGTCTTTACCTAGATATTTGGTATTTTTGGACAATATTTTACCTTTCCAGCATAAATTTTTGTGAAGAAAATTGACTATAAATATTTGGATGGTGACAAGAATGGACCGACAGCTATCCTCTTCCACCCGTACTCGTGAGGCTCACCCCATCGATCAGGGTAGTGTGTGTGACGTCACCGCCCGGCGGGTCACGTGACTGCCGGAATGGAGCTCATTGCCCACGTCCGCCCCTCTCTCTTCCCTTCCACACACCCTTTCAATTCTTCACCCTTCGCTCACTTCCCCGCCACTCCTCACCCGGCGCGAGTCCCCGTGAAAAATTCACGATTCCTTACGTGATTTTAGATGTTTTCTATTACGTGTTGTGAAAGTTGCAAGGAAACTTTTCACGGAAGGCTGAGACGAAAGACGAAAGTCGCCCCCCGAGGGCATGATGAGATTATTATTTTCTCGGGAACAGGGTTAAGCATGTTTGTTAGTTGTCAACTTTCTTTTACGATTGATGTTTATTCATTTCCTGTCCGTCATTTATTTCACATAATGAAAATAATAACATAGTATTCGTTTTTATCGTGACGATAATAATGTACATCACAGGACACGTAACGATAAATCAAATGTCAACTTTTTTACCTCAATAAACGCCCTGGTTACCGGCCTTGAAATTACTATTGACAGCCGAACCGATATTGACAGGGAATAAATAAGAAATCGATGTACACTGACAACATAAGGTTACTTTCTATGAATTGACATCCCGATACGTCATACAATTACGTAAAATATTAATAAATTGGCATATTTAGTCGAAATATTAACCTAAATATGAATTTGCAGTCTTCATTTACTATTTGACCATAAATAATTAGTTAACGACGTCTTTAGTCCTATTTTGACCAATTTTGTTACTCAAAGATCGAACGGAATAAATTAGTCGCTTATTAGATGAATTATTTAAGTCTATGGATCGCGTTTATGGTTTATTTCAATTCTAAGAAACAAACCCACAAATCCACATCGGGACACTATCTTTATATATTTATTTATTAAAGAATTTTATACATAGTGCACATATTGTGTTATTTCGCCCGCCATGCTAGGGATGTCCCTGTGTTATGGCGGGTGAAAAAAATGTTTGTCCCAACTCCGAAACTACTTAACCGATTTTGTTGAAATTTGGCTTACCGTGTGAAATTTGGTCTAACTTAAAAGATAGGACAGTCTTTATCTCGATTATTGACCTCAATATTTATTATTGCGAATCAAATTTTTATTAAATGTTTGTTTTGGGACAATGATTTGAAATTATTTGTAAGTTCCATAAGTTTCTGACAAATGTCAATAATAAAAAATACATAATACTACAAAATGATGGCAATACTCCTCCAAATTTTGGAAAACGTAAGATAAAACGGGACATAAAGAGCGTTATAATAATTTGTTTTGTTATATTTTATTACAAACTAGCTACCCGTGAAAAGTCAACAGAATACTATTTATGAAGCTAAAGTATTTGTACATAATATCTACTTTAAATTTATAATAAAATACGATTAACAACTACTAACATTATCTTAATTTTCTAAACACATATTTTATTGGCTGGTATCTCAATTATGCTATAGAGAGTCACTAACATTGTCTTCAGTGATGAGATATTACAATTTGAGGTGTTGCTCATTAAGTTAAAATTTAAAATAACTATGTAAATAAAAAATTGTAAACAAACCCTTTCCATGTCTATATTTGAAAATACGTAGATTTCAAAATCTTTTCCTCCCTATCTAGTCAAGGTCAACAAGGTTCCAGTTGTTGCAGTAACGTCATGCGATAATGGGATCTATAGTAAGCTACTTTAGAGTTCATTATCGCATGACGTTACCGCAACAGATAAAACCTTGTCATTCAACAGGTAGAATTGGTGTTATCAGTAAATTTGCTAGTTATTTGATTTTTTTACCAAATTTATTCTCCCGATATTTTTGTGGTGTAAGTTATAAAGGTATATTATGACATTTCAAAAATTCTGTTTCCCATTTACTAAACAATGATGTAACATAATTTGTATATTATTTTTTTTTCTATTATTTTTGTATTATGATTGTTGTAAAAGCTCTAAGGGCGTGAATAAATAAATAAATAAATAAATAAATAAATAAATAAATAAATAAATAAATAAATAAATAAATAAATAAATAAATAAATAAATAAATAAATAAATAAATAAATAAATAAATAAATAAATAAATAAATAAATAAATAAATAAATAAATAAATAAATAAATAAATAAATAAATAAATAAATAAATAAATAAATAAATAAATAAATAAATAAATAAATAAATAAATAAATAAATAAATAAATAAATAAATAAATAAATAAATAAATAAATAAATAAATAAATAAATAAATAAATAAATAAATAAATAAATAAATAAATAAATAAATAAATAAATAAATAAATAAATAAATAAATAAATAAATAAATAAATAAATAAATAAATAAATAAATAAATAAATAAATAAATAAATAAATAAATAAATAAATAAATAAATAAATAAATAAATAAATAAATAAATAAATAAATAAATAAATAAATAAATAAATAAATAAATAAATAAATAAATAAATAAATAAATAAATAAATAAATAAATAAATAAATAAATAAATAAATAAATAAATAAATAAATAAATAAATAAATAAATAAATAAATAAATAAATAAATAAATAAATAAATAAATAAATAAATATTTTAAGAGGGTATTACCAGAGAATATCGGAAATTAGTCCTTTTTAAATCAATTTCTAGACGTATTGACTATTTTTAACAAAAAAACATAAATTGATTTTGTAGATTGTTATTTTATCTGCTACACAGAGTTTTAAAATTTTGAAAACTACGTGAATTTTTAATATACTAAGGTTACACCGTTGGTCGTTGGCAGATTTGTTCAATTTTCAAACGATAGATTCTATTAAACAACACAAATTTCAAATCATATAATCATACAACAAAAATAAATAAATCAGTACATAATCTAGTAAAGACAGTTTTCAGAATTTTAATTTTAGTAAAATTAAAATCATTAAAAAATAAATCCGGGAACGTGTTTTGTGACAAAAATACCTTAGTTTTTGTAACTATTTAAGGTCTTACAAACTAAAGTATTTCAAATTTTTTTTTACACACTTATTTTGTTTAGACATTATTAAAAAATCATAAATACTTATGATTAAAAAATTCTTACAAGAAGTACACGAGATTTAATAATTTATCACTGTGCGTTTTGAGCATTTTTATTGCTTACTTGAATGTAGGTATACATTGAAGCAAGTTTTGAATGAAATAAATCAATATTATTTTTTTAATTTAAAAAATTTGATACGGTGAATAATTGATATTTCTCATTGGAACCTCCCTGTACAGTTGCAAGCATTTTTAAACTTTTATTCTCGGCCGGTAAATCGCTCTTAAGTGTAATTTTTATGTATTTAAAAAATATATATGTTGTATTTTTGGAAAACAGTGTACGATTTTTCATTTGTTTGAAAGACGTCTTCTAAGACCTAATGTTCTTTAAAAAAAAAAACACCAGAATTTTCAAATAACTCTACGAATTGTGTCATATTAAAAAAGACTGTTCTGCCAGTTTTAATTCAGGTTTGAAAGGGTTTTAATATTATTTGCAAAGCATGTAATATTAAACATGCAAAATTAATTTGCATTGATTTATGAAGTAGTCTTTTTTAACGTCTATCACAAGATTATTCTGCATCAATATTATTTTTTAAATTGCATTATAAATTGCGTCTAAGACATTAGAATAATTAATTTTCAAGCCTGAAAATAATTCCACAATTCTTATTTCTTGGAAAAATTATAAGGCCAATTATTCTTAAAAAGGTCGCGTACCTTAGCTCTGATTTAAATTCCTGCAGTTTTTCAGAATGTCCTAATGGAAGACCTGAACAAGTGCTAGAAAGGCTTTTCTGAAAACCCGTTGCTATAAAAGTAAAGCCTTAAAATCTCAGACGTCCCTAGGCTAAGTTAGATGATGCCTATTTATTGAGTTAAGACATTGACATAAAAGGTAAAAGTTGGCTCTCAGTAAAATCCCAAATTAAAATTTAAAAAAAAACTGTATAACTTTTTCTTCAGTTCTCACGGGTTTCAATAAGCATATAGTACTGAAGAATATTGGTCCAATTACTTACAAATAAGGAATATATCTGGAGAGAATCTTTGGAGATATTTATTTTATGAATTTTATTTTATTTTTTTATTAGAAAAACTCTCTTTTTAACTTTTGAAGGTTATTCCCATCATAATCTTACTAATATCATAAACGCGAAAGTTTGTATGGATGTATCTATGTTTGTTAGTCTTTCACGCAAAGACCACTGAATGCACTTTAATGAAACTATACAATAATATAGCTCATACACCAGAATAACATATAGGCTATAATTTATACCCAAAGCTTGCTATTTTCCATGTATTACAAATAATAATTTATTGTTTAATAGAAAATGTCAAAATTTGAGAAAGACTTTTTGAAAAACAATGATTGTAAAACCAAGATTCTATTTTAGAAAATATTTAAATTGGTGAATTTATTTGAAGTACTCACCCTTGAATCGAATCAGGAATTATAGATATTTTAAATAAATAGGTTAAGAATTTTTTTATAAATATATATAGACCTACGAAAATAAAATAGGCTAATCGAAATACTAATCGCATAATAATAATAATAAGTCGCGGGCAAATGCTAGTATATCATATTCGTAATTTGATAAGCATTAACTTTGTGGCTCGCCATAATTTACAATAAAAGTATATCATTGAAGAAGAAGACAACAAATTTTTAAAAATTAAAATATGGAAATCAACAAGACAAAAAGAAAAATATAAGACGCGAGATCTGGGTTCGAGTCCCAGTTGCGACCATTATGTTTTATTATTTTTCTGTCTTGTTCTTCAATGATAAATTAAATTATATTTAAAAAAATCGTATCACTTATATTTTGTGTTCTTAAATTATTCAAGCAGTGTTAGCTTTAGTATAAATATAACGTGAAAGCTACCTTACAATTTTTTCATAAAAAGGTTGAAATGGACGGCCTTCGATATTTTTGCGATAAGCGGAGAGAGATAATAGATGTTGCATTAAATTGATGTATACACTCTTCGATAAATGCTCGTTTATAAAGAGCCAAGTATTAAACTGCGTAATTTATTATTCAGCAGTAAATTGAACCGTTTTTTTTTAATTTATCTCAGAAATTTGTTTCAAATCAGGGGAAAACGTTAAAATACGACTATAAAGTCTACAGGTATTTTGCAAAGATTTATGTTAAACGCTAGCCAATGAAATGCTCAAACGTGCCGTAGATGACAATGAAGAATTCAGATTGCACGTCGCTCATTTTCAACACAACGATCGTTTGCCCGCAGTGAAATGACTGAAGACAATATATTTTAAATGTTTTTGTATATCGACCATCTCAGTGTTGAAATAATCTTATATTTTTTAAATAATTTAATATCCTTTATGTATGAGTGTTAAAGATCGGCAACATTAATTGGAAAATTAAAAATTCGTTATTGATTTTTAATCAACCTATCAGTAATACATACTCTCGGTATCGCCCTGGTGGTAGACCGCCATTTCGAATCGATACGTGCGTTAATGTTTGAAAATGTAATATGCCGTGTTTGGTGACGAAATCTGAATGGCCGGGTACTCCCCTACCTTTATCTCCCCCTCCTACTTCCCTATCCCACTCCCTTCAATTTTTACAACATACCTATACTTATTGATACAATAAAATGATATAATAAAATAATAGAATGAGGATTTTTATTTTTTTAAATTTTTTATTTATTTCTTGAAGTACCCTTTTATTCTCCCACGGGGCTTTTACATTTGGTATGTAATGTTTACAGTTTTTTACACAAGGGTTAGTAATAAACAATAGGCAACAAAAAAGTATTTCGTATTTTAAAGTGGTTTGCAACTGGATAAAATAAAAATAAAATAATAATAATAAACTGAAATTATCAGAAATAATACATTTATAAAAAAAATATATATACAATTTTTTAGAGGTCATAGATTATGTACACATACATTAAAAGTTTATCCATAAATTTTACTCTTAAAATCAGAGATACTTTATTTTTAAATAATTTTTCAAAATTCTATCAATCGCACACGTGCAAAAGTTTTACTAAACAACTTCATTCAGTTATCCATTCATTATTATAATTCTGGAAACAGTTCTATATCTCGCGTTCAAGAGATTATGTTTCTTATTTTCTCTTCATTTATAAATCATCACCAAAATATTTATAAGTAGGTACACAAATACCATTCAAATAATATGTTTTATATAATGAAACGTCACTATCTCAATGTCTTTTTTTTATACTTTTTTTCAGCCAGGTAGGTATTATAATACCGAAAAAATGAGAATATGAAAGTGAACCTTTAAAACGGGTTATTTTTCATTTAGATTTCTTAAAACTAAAACGGAACCTACAAAAAAAATTAGAAGCAGGCAGAATGCAAAACGGTCGAGTTGAAACAGGACTTCAGTTGTGCTACGTTCAGTCAAAAAACATTGAAGATTTTCATCTATTCTGCGATAATAACGTAGAAAACAGCCGGAAAAATACAACCCTTTGCGGCGGAGGCAGAAAGACGCAGCCTGATTTTGACTGGAAGAGAAAAAAAGCTTTTTACGTTTTCAGCACTTGAGGATAAATGAAGACAAAATGCTTTTCTCGGGTCGTCCTTAGAGAGACAATGTTTTTTTGATGAGCACCGTTCTACTAGGTTTTACTACTTGTTAATAATAGCTACAATGTACGAGGTAAATAGTTAATATTTGGGTTTGTGTCAAGTTCCGAGATAACAGGAGGCGTGGGAGTCGATTTATGATAGTGATGTTATTTTTATCTACTGTAGGTTTTTTTCGTTGACTGTTCTAGTTGTACCATGTAATATTCAGATTCATATTTCGACCTCATGTACCTGAAATAAACCGTCGTTAAATACTTAGCACATTAAAACGCCAAACAATAACAATAATGTAGGTGCTTACGTTTTAAATGCAACGATATCTATAAACAAAAGTTTGCTTGCACTGGTATAAGTATTTTTATGTTTTGATTAAACTTTTCTTTTTTAATATTTCTTTTTCTCTAATTGTATTAATATATTCAATTTAATTAGATACATAGTAAGCTATTCGAATATTTAAAATCACCTGGTGTAATAAAATACGTAAACTGAGGTGTGAAAAGCAAAAGCAGCAATCTCCATTTCGGCCAGATTGCTATGTTTGCTTTTGAAATGACATGGAGATTGCTGTCTTTGCTTTTACGTAAAATATTACACTTATATTACGTACAATATATGAATGTAATATTGTACGTAAAAGCAAAAATAGCAATCTCCACGTCATTTCAAAAGCAAACATAGCAATCTGGCCGGAATGGAGACATAGCAATCTTGGAGATTGCTGCCTTTGCTTTTACACACCTCAATTATGTTTTAACTTTACTATTTTTACAGTATTATTAGCAATGTACCGGCGGAATTAAGACGAGACAATACCCTAAAATATTCGCAGAATTTTAATGACGTAAGCCAAGACGGCGTATACAAAATATGCGATTGCGACCCCGGTGTACTGGACGGACCTACTTTCGAATTTGCCCTGACAAATAATGTGAGAATCTTAACGACGCGACGTAAGTGAAGAAGGCGTGTATACAAATATACGACGCACGGCCTGGCGTAATAGAGGACCTACGGTCGAATTCGCCCTGGCAGGCCTGGGAATTTGATCATTCCGCGTAGTTTATTTTATTTAATTCCGATGAATGTATTACTAAAGTCTCAGATGTCTCTAAACGAATCCCTCCGAAAGTTATTAGTTCATCGTCTACAAAAATAAAATCTGGTGCTTACCGCTAAGTGTATAATTGAAAAACGGGTTATAAAGTCTTCCAGCCGTTTTATGTAAAATATTTTAATGGTAAGATACTGTTTTTATTAATCTTAAATATAAATAACTTACATCCGTGGGGATCGGTTTGAAAAAAAGGAGTTATTATAGTTACGAATTATTCGTAATTAATTAAAATGTGAGCCTTGAGCACACTCTTATTATTAGGGTACTGTCCCATCTTAAGCAAGAGTCAAAGCTTCACGTATCGGCTGTAAACTTATCTCCCAAGGATAATGGCGCGTATTAGTCAAGAAGGGTTACTAAAAACCAAACTTGGTTTCTTCAAAAAGGATAAGTATGTTTGGCTAAAACCTTCTTTAGTGCACTGTCTAGTTTTGGGGAATAATCTCATAGCAGACGGATGGGCGCTGAGCTTTTTTTTTATCAGGGCAGATGTGATGGACACTGCAACGCTGTCCGAAACGTTGGCTAAAGAAGGAATAACAATGTTGGTAATTGGCGCAACACGGCATAATACCCCAAAAATAAATACTACAATACATTTGGCGAAAATCTAAAATCAATCATATCTATATTGTGCTACTGGACACATGTGATTAATTATTTAGTTTATTTATTTTGGTTTTAATGGCTTTCTTTGTATCAGAGATTTCAGAGAGGACGGACCGCTAAACAACACGGTCTTGGTGCTCACTCTTTGCCTCATTCACATTCATACACGCTCTTCTATTTTTGTGACTCTTGATGGCCGGCGAAGTCCAGTAGCAAGGCTTCGGACTCCCATTCCGAAGGTCGCGGGTTCAAACCCGGCGTGCGCAATTAAATTTTATTTGATTAATTTGTGTTATTTCAAAATTAATTAATTCAAAATAATATATAGTATATATGCGGCACGTTCCAGAGTGGAAGATATTCCCAGTATCGCCCTGGTGTAAGACCACCATTCATAATTAAAATGTTGCTTGAAATGGCTTTAGCAGTGTTTAGTGACTAGATCTGAATAGCCAGGTACTTTCCCACCTTCATCTTTCCCATCTCCTTCCTTTCACCGCTTACCATCAGCCTCACAACATACCCCAATTAAGGATTCCATATTCTTACTGGCTCTAGGCGGGAGCAGTTAGGACTCTTGTGAGGTGGTCACTATAAAAAAATAAAATAAAATAAACTCAAGTATCTGATTCACTTGATCGTCTTCCTCGGGCGTCCCAGATTTCTTAACTTCTACCATTCACATACGCATCATATTCTAATATCCTCACAATCCTTTCCTAGTTCATTTGCTCTACATGCCGAAATTATCGAAGTGTATTTTTCTTAATCTTAATTGTTACGCATACTATTTCGAGGGCTTCTTAATTATTATATCGGTTGCCGTGACCATTTTTGTGAAGAACATTAACAACTGATCTTGGTATAATTTTGAAAAAGTAATTTTGTTATCTTTGTAAATGATTTTTGTGTAAGTTAGCTCTGAAAAATCTGAAAAGTCGAAAAATATGATTGATTGCCTCCAGAATACACGAGGAGGATTGATCTTAAAAGATTCTCAAATTAAAATGCAGATACCTAAGTAAAAAATACAGGTATTCAAGGCAGTCCAAGCTATATGAAGATATATTTAGCATTTTAATTAATGAAGATAATATTAGCCAAAGTCAATCGAAAATCCGAAACAGAAAAATCAGAAAAAGATACGGATACATCTGGGACTCGAACCCAGGACCTCTGGCAATCCGGGCCAACGCGCTATCCACTGCGCCAACGTATCCCTATATAGCCAAGGAATACGTTGGCGCCATATAGTCAAGGGATACGTTGGCGCCATATAGTCAAGGGATACGTTGGCGCCATATAGTCAAGGGATACGTTGGCTCAGTGGATAGCGCGTTGACCCGGATTGCCAGAGGTCCTGGGTTCGAGTCCCAGATGTATCCGTATCTTTTTCTGATTTTTCTGTTTCGGATTTTCGATTGACTTTCGCTTATATTATCTTCATTTATTAAAATATTACAATTTGAGATTTCACTATTTAAGTTAAAAAGTTAAAAATAAAAATATATATTTAGCAAGTTATGTAAAACTAACTATTAGTTTCGTGTGCACTCGGTAAATACTATTTGGGTTAAACCTGGATTTTTTTTTTCCTTTTCTATAGTTGCACATTTCTATGAAAGGGCTACCTTTTCAATAGCTGCATTGCAGTGAACCTATTTCGCAGTTTTGTATTTTATTTATAACTTTATGAGTTTACGCGATGTTCCACTAAAGACCGGACAGAGCTACATCTCGCTACGTGTACGTGTCATGATAACGTTTTATCCCCGTACTGTCAAGATAAAAGTTAAAATAACTCTTAAAATGTTCCCAATGGAACTTTTCTTTCAGGAAAATCACACGAGAACGTGACACAAGAAGGCGAGGTAACGGACGTAGATTCGATGTCACTCGCAGCCAGTCCAAGCAAGAAACCTCGGAATCAGGTTCATTATAGCGGTATAAGCCCTGAGTATGTTATATTAATTTGGTAGTATAGTTGACGTAAGGATATGCAAAGTTCGAGAACGAAAGTGCAGAACACTTTGCCTAAGTTTTAGTTGGATATTAGGGAAGAGCGCACTTGGGATCAAATATCCCAACTTACCTATATAAATTATGAGATACGATGTTTCAAAAATAACGGGATATTATAATTGTGGAAATTGTGGAGCTGAAAATATTTCTAAAATATTTGCCTCACGATCAAATAACGTTTCAAAAACCAAATTTTCCAATTTTTTTTTATAATGCAATAATTTTTCCTTTGTTAACAAATTCAAGAAACATCAGAAATTTACCTTCCAAATCGAAACTTCCTTCGTAAACTGGGATCAGCTAAATATATGAATAAATGAAATATGCATTTTAATTATAAAATTTTTGATTATTTAAAAAGATCTGATTAAAGGTATGGACTTACTTTATTGCTTTTCTTCACTCAATATTCACATCACAGACAACTGAAATTAACTTGATGTTATGATTATGGTCCTAATTTTCTCGTTTTAATGACCTATTCGCGTTAACGCTGTTTTTTTTATTACTATGCAATTATCAACAAACGGTCAGAACAAAAGTCACTCTAGTTTTAAAGATTTACTGGTAGTAACTGAAACAAAGCGCTAGTAATCTGGTGACATAAAAAAATACATAATCTTTTTTAAACTCGTGAAGAAAATAACAGTTTCAAAAATAATTACATTACAACCGTAACCCAGAGTATACTCAATATATGAAATCAAGCTGATGCTGGTAATAGTACGAAGTCGGCAATGAGGTCTAGGACTACATCAAGAAATACATGACATGTCATATAAAATAACACGATGACTGTACAAAAAAATAAATAAAATGAAATTGGAACCTCTATATCTGTGATGTAAGGACGCTCCCTATCATTGGAGTACAGCCTGGACGAGAGTGTAAATAACAGTGTTTAAAACCTTATACCTAGTCGAGTCAGAAAACACTTGTTGATTTCTTAAAATATATACTTATCTTTTTTGATACACTAGCTAATTCCGATTATTTCATGAGGAAACATAAAATATTTTTATATGTAGATAGGTATTTTGACAGAATAAAACTTTTAAAGTTTAAAAGTGAACTACGATTGCTAAATTTGTTGTGCTAATTATATTACGTATCATTTTTGTCTCTTGTATCTCTTGTTTATCTTGCCTCTCTTTGTATTATTTGTCATTTGTGTATTTTTATAATTTTCTATTTTTAATTGTTTGGTTATTTAATCTTTACTTAGAAACAATTTCAAGGTTTACAATTGTATAATTTGTCTATTAATTGTATAAGTCTAAAGTCATGGTGTTTGAATGAGGAAGTCCGAAAACGGTGTGCAATATATTTGTGAATATTTGGGAAAGACGATACTTGAGTCGGGCCATGTCAGGAGTCAGAATAATAGAAGAGTATGTATGAGAAGATGTATGAATGTGAATGAGGCAAGGAGTGTGTGCCAAGACCGAGTTTATTGGCGGTCCGTCCTCTCTGCCTACCCCTGCGGGGAAACGGCGTGATGGTTAGTTAGTTAGTTATAATTTGTCTTATTAGATTTATGTCATTTTTTATAACAACGTGTGTTAAATGTATTTTTTATAACTGGATTGTTCTCACTTGAGTGAGTACAAATAAATAAAAATCGAGTATAAATAAATAGTTAACTCTCTAACTCTTTTACGTCTAAAAAATGTTGAATTCTAATACAACAACCATTAAGCCACAGCACATTTTTAAACAGCTGGCGTTTACAGTTTGTACAGGTAACAAAAAAGTTATTTCACTAAACGAGATTGCACATTGCTGTGTACCTTTTGACTGGAGACTTAACATATTAGAACCTACCTGGAAGTTCAAACCAGCTGTATTTTTTTGCTTAACTCGTGGTTGTAGACTGCAAACTGGTTCGGCTTTGAACGCAGACTCACCAAAACTAACGACTTGGATGCAACCGAATTAGCTTCCAGTACAAATAGCTCATTACTGTTTTGAGAATGCGCATCACACAAAAGCCGAAGCTTTAAGCTGCATAAGGGAAACAGTTGTGCAGTTTCAGTATTTTTTGCAGTTCTCGTGAACAAGGCAAATTTGGTTTCTGTAAACAATTTTGTTAACTAACAAAAACACAAACAAAATTATTTTTTTATTAAATAAAAAACAGAAACGAATTTAATGAACACAATGAAATAGTAAGACTGTTTCAACATTTAACTGGGTCCGTAAAAACTAGTTTTTTTCGTGAAGCGGACTTTAATAAAAATCGATTCACTTTAAAAGCCGGGATTTGTCTCTTGTTAATTATAAACGTGTTATTTACTAACAAATTTAGCGAAATGTTTGAATATTCACTTTTTTTCGTAAGTTATAGAAAGTCTAGACAAAACAATTAATTTAATCGAATTTCAAGGTAGAGCGAAAAATTTTTTCTCTTTGCGCGGCATTTATTAAAAATACTTATAACGTGTGTTTTCAGTACCTATCTGAACCGTATTTGAAAACTCTATGAATTTTAACGAAAGGCGTGTCTACCAATTTGTTTAATTTTTAAAACGTAATAAAATATGTAAATTTTCCACCTTTCCTGAATCCTTTGATGCATCCTTAGCGGGTGTGTTACGCGTCCCGGACTGTTAATAAATGTACCTTGCTATTAAGTCCGGCCAGGAAAGCTTTGTTCTTCACAGGGAACTTTTAGTCTCCTCTCTGACACGTTTGGTGACCTCGCAGCGACTCACGTGTCCCGAGTCCTGCCATCTCCCCTAGCCCCTTGTGACCTCTATAGCATCCACTCTGTCTGGACCATAATTGTATTATTTTATATTTTTAGGTGAAACACGTGTCTGTTGGCTAAAAGGACACGGTATTACTAAAAGTCCTATGGGCTGAATCACTTCCACCAGCGAAAAGTAAACTAATGGATTATTGTATTGGATAAAAAGAAAAAAATCCTGCTAAAAGGTTTTAGGTTGTAAATATCGATTGGACGTTAAAGTACGTTTTTGTGTAACTTTTTTCTCTGTTTATTTTCCTTTGCTCAAATTTACCCAAAAAAAAAACACTTTTTTCCTAACGTATATATTGTTTATTTTTTAGAATTTGCAATGGTTGCTATACCCTCACCTTAGAGGATTATTTTTCATTAAAACCCTTAATTACATGACTTTTTGTTTCTGAAAAAAAAAATATTTTCATTTGTGCTCAAATGCTAGTCAGAATAATTTGAAAGATCTTAATCACTTTCGTGTATTTTTTTTTATATTTTAGGATTAACTTAAATTAACTTAAGTTTTATGTGAATTAAATTGTAATATTTAATCACTGAAGATAATGTTAACGGCTCACAAAAAAATTGATACAGAAAAATTAGAAAAACTTTGGTCGCATTCAGGAATTGCCGGGACTTTGCTCATGTTCCAAAGCAGATTGAGAGTAGTTAATATTCTCTTCAAGATAAACTTTAAAAAATATAATGGTGAATTAAATTATAAACGACTTGTTTTCAGAAATGGAAAATTTTAAAAATTTGCTATAAAAACAACTTCTCTAAAGTTCCAAAAATTGTGTAATGAGTGGCACTGGGCAAATTACAAAGAAACGATTAATAAATAAAAAGAATACAAAAAACCTAGGTGTATATTTCCATAATAATAGTTTTCTTTTTCAAGTATTTTGATTCCAAACAAATTTTGTGATAAATAATGGCTTAGATTGCTTAAAACCTAGAGCGAAATGTTAGTGCCGAAAGTGGTGAAAACTATTCAGTTTTATGTTTTATCCCAAACCTTATAACCTACGACAATATTTTTTATATTAATTTTAAATCAAACATGTACAAAAATATATGAAAGTCCTACATGTGATATGATACGAGTTGTATGATAGATATAGTACATACCTAATTCAGCAATGTATACAATGTTTAGGTATTCTAAACATGTGTTACAAGCTTTGCTCGACTTTTTTGCGCATTATAAATAAAACCTACCCCCCATTAATCACCAGTTTCACAGCATATCGAGTGTTAATAAATAAATCAACGTCAATCTAGAACTGTGAAAGTCTGCTAAGATTTACGGGTCTCGTTAAAAATTCTTTGATTTACCATCGAAACGTGCTGGACAGGGCTAGATAAAAAAAATAACCCAACGCATACTGAAATGCGTGTGTTTTTTGGAAAGAAAGTGTGGATTTTAACCCGACCGTACCCTTCCAGTCCGAAGGGTCCCTCGAGACCTCGGCATTAGTTCCCGCGTAAGGCAGCTTTTACAACTTTATTTTCATACGACGTGATGCCTTGGGAAGGGTAGGTTTAGTGTTCGGAATCCGAAGGCTGTCGTTTGTATACAAATCTTATTGAATTTTATTTTCAAAGGTGTTATACAAATTTTACCCATAGCGTCTACGCCTTTGTGAACAGTAATAATCTAATAGGTCTGGATTTTTTAAAGGATCATACGCGAATCCATTCAAATTTTGAATAAATTAGCATAGCAAATGTGACGCAAATTGAGATAAGAATATTTAACATATTTTTGTGGAGCAAAGCTTTTTTTACAGCACACATTAATCTCATTGTCCGTTGCTTTGTAGTTATAGGATATATTGGTACGTATGACAGTCGGCGTGGTCGAGTGGTAACGCTCTCGACTCCCAATCCGAAGTACCTTTCTCTTTTCTAAACCGTGTGCTAGCATGGACGATCGATATGAAGATACCTACCGATTGTCGGTAACTTCTCATCATTCCTTAGGACAACTGCAGATCGCTAACGTACAAACGACAGTTGATATCGAATATATTAAGGACACTTACGGCCGCTGTTCCTAACTTTTAAATCGATTCATCTGAGGCCGCGATCAGCCAACCATTTTGTAGGGTAGCGCTGGATTTATGTTGTTCCCAAACATCTTATGTTATCTGCATTATACTTGGTCGAAGGTTATCTGGCCTCGCCCGCTTTCATAGACAATAAAATGTCACCAAAGTAAGAACTTTCGAAGTTAAATTAATATTATAGAGTTAATTGTTGGATTTATTATTAATACACGTAATTTATTTAAAATATTTTTATCCATAAACTGACATTTTATATTTTTTAAACAAACGTATATAAAATAAAGTGTCAGCTTGACCGTAGGTACTGGACTTAACACTTGGCTTGGCGAATATTCGAAAACGACATAGTTTTTTGCATAAATTAACCGTTTTTCGTCTCTGCTCCGCACGCATCCGAATTTCTCAATCCATATTAATTAAAACGTTAATTGATAAACGCAATACAACAGAAATGAAATGAGCGCGAAACTGTGTCTTCTGTCAAAGTGATATTTCATCGACCATTGTTTTCGCGGTATTTTTTCTACTCTGTTGACACTTTTAAGAACTAGTCCAAAACTGAGGCGGCCGAAACGAGTTTAATCCACTAGTCCGGCTTCCATGTTAAGATAAATGCTTAAGCGATACTTGTGTGTTGGAAAAAGCGTAGTTGTGCACTAATCAATTACTAAGCCAAAATTTTAGTCATTGATTAGTGGGATTGGGAACAGCGGCCGTTAGTCATTGTGAACTGTCACCTATTCGTTTGCGATCTGCAGTTGTCCTAGGGAACGATGAGAAGTTACCGACAATCGGTCGGTAACTCCATATCGGTCGACCATGCTAGAGGTGCTGATACTGTTCAATAGTTACAACAATCTGAAGCCAGTGGAATGATGAATCCCCCACTTATATGGAATAATTTGAGGCAGAAAGGCAGAATTAGAAAAGATAAGGGAATGAATGAGGGAAGACCAAGGTTTCAAAGTTTCTATACATTCATGCAGTCACTCAACATAACAGAGATAATAAGATAAATTTTTCGTGTAAAGTTCTATTAAAAGCAATTTTTTCAGCTGTGTCCGTCGGGTGCACTTTATTCGCTATCAGCAAAAGTAATTTAAATACTAAATTGTGTCTAGATGATGTCGGGGAACTTTACTCCAGCTGTATTACAGAATTTTGTATTATTTCCAGCGTTGTAGTAGTAACTTTCCAGTGTTGATTGCAACTTTTGATGAAATGACTCCGTACTCCGCAGCTGCTTCAAGAGGCATTCATAAGTAAGCAGACCCGAGTCAGGGCAGCGACCTGAGATCACGGCTCGGTCCCACGAGATGCGGTGGTTAGAGCACAGATTGCACGTGTCCACGTGTCCACTGCTTACATGATTCATGGGGGTAACACAAGCGAGGCAAAGGGTCAAGAGACGTTTGTGGGAAATTCGTATGGCATCGTCGCTTGATAATATACCTATTTTAAAAATGATTATTTTGCAACAATAATTCCGGGACCAACTATCGGGTACTCACACCTATTCCTCGCTTACACACACTTGTGTATCAAATTTGACATATTTAATATAAGCTTACCGGAATTTAAGCCAGAGATCTGGTGTGAAGGCTCTTTTTTACGGATTTTTTTTGACAAATAAAATACATTCAACTATTATTACTTATTTCCCAGACCTTAGATTCATATCGCAAAGGCAGGGATTAATTAGCCTGTGAAGAAAAGTAATAAAATCTATTTGTTTAATTGAATTATTTTTTCATATAAAACACTTTCTTAGGATCATGGTGTTTTTAGAAAAAATGTAACACCAGTTTTTTTTTAACATATGAGAGAACAACTTACCGTTAACCAATTGTTAGCAGTTAACAAGAATAATTTAGGAGTAAAAAAAATATTTTAGGTTTAGTATTTATGTAGCTCAAACAGGCGTACGAATAGGCTATAAATACGAATGTGTTAGTTTTTATTTCAAGAATTTTAAATATTTTTTCAATGTGAATAATTATTATAATGGCCTAAATACCGACTAAAAACGTGAATATACATGGAAAAAATGTTATTCTAAAATACGCTCATTTTATTCGTAAAAACGGTTAAAAACGGGTCTGAAAACGGGGAAAAAAGAGAAAGGTACTTCGGATTGGGAGTCGAGAGCGTTACCACTCGACCACGCCGACTGTTATAGTACCAATATATCCTATAACTACAAAGCTACACGGAGAAAAATGTTATTCTAAAAAACGATCATTTTAATAGTAAAAACGGGACTGAAGTTCTTACGAACAAATTAACAGTATTTCACTGTTTTTTGGCGGGAAAATGTAAATACGTACGAAATTACGTAATCCAACAAATTATTCTTACGCCGTTCTTCCACGTAGCTACTCACAAGCGACGCTACCGCTACCTGTCATACTGTTTTGCTAGTGTAGCGCCTGGCGGCGTTTTCAAACACTAATAATAGTATGGAAAACACAGGCGAGCGGCGATCGCGTCGCTTGAACGTAGCTCCATGGAAGAACGGCGTTACATGTTCCGGCTAATAAACATTGAAACCCTGTATATTTGATGAAAATGATCGTATTTTAGAATAAAAAAAATTTCCGTGTAAATATTTTCTTATGGCCTCTGCTATGGAGGTCGTCAACATTCGCTGACTTTCTTACGTGTGTACACAGGTATTTTGTGGTAATATTATTGGATAGGTATTTCTAGTGATAATAATATTGTTAGATGACTTATGATAACATGATATCCACTTATCTCTTGTATTATAATATCGCATGTAAATTATCCTCGAAATAATTCCTCCAGGGATTCGGGATACCGTGACTAATTATTCCCATTAGCGATGTAATCCTTAACTAGTCTTGGAGCCCTGGCAATACTAAACTTTGCCAATACAAAACTATTTGCCGAGGGCGATTTGTTAACAAACCCGAGTTCTGAACGTGTATCTGGTACAAAACAAGCCAATTATTGGTATTATTACTTAAGAAAAAAAACTTTCGTAAATAGTCATAAATAATGGGAATGCTCATTAATAGAATGTTTTGTTAAAACATAGTATGTTAATGTATAACTACACAACTACCTCAATCAATAAAAACACTATGAAAGAAATTCCTTACCTTACCTACTGGACCTGAGCTGAAAGCTTAAGAGGCTAGACTTTGAACGACACGCGGAACACCCGCGTTTGTCATTCTGTCCCGCTCACAATAAGCTCACGCACACTTACAATACATGCGAATGCGAAATGTACGAATGAGACAACGCTCAAATTTACCTACATAAAACGCTCGAAAAGGGGTTTATGGAGAATACACTTTTCTACACCGAAACTTTCACGAAATTAAAATTTTTAAAAATATATATTTTTTAGATAGAAGAAGCTACGTCGGTAGCTTTTTATAATTTTATAATTCTTTATGAGAGTTGAGTTAGCAGCACTTTTTCCTTAAATAATATTTTTTGATAAATCGTACATGTTTGACAGTGAATGTTTACGTTAATACGAAACGCATCGAAAATTAAAAAACATACCGACATAGTTTTCACCCTTTAGAAGGCAGTATAAAAAAAATATTCATTTTGTGCAATTTTCGATGTAGAAAAGTGTATTTTCCCGGGCGTCCTTTTTGTATGGGCCGAAAAGCGAAGTCTATCTTCTTAAGAGGGTATTTATTACCAGAGAATACCGGAAATTAGTCATTTTTAAAATCAAATTCTAGACGTATTGACTATTTTTTACAAAGAAAAAAATTGATTTTGAAAGATTGTTATTTTATCTGGTATACGCAGTTTTAATATTTTGAAAAACTAAGTGTATTTTTAATATACTAAGGTTATACCGTTGGTCGTTGGCAGATTAGTTCAATTTTTAATTATAGATTCTATTAAACATCACAAATTTCAAATCATATAATAATACAACAAAATAAACCAATACATAATCTAGTCAACACAGTTTTCAGAATATTAATTTTAGTTAAATTAGAATCATTAAAAAATAAATACGAGAACATGTTTTGTGATTTAAATACCTCAGTTTTTCTATTTATTTTAGGTCTTACAAACTAAAATATTTCAATTTTTTTTTACACATTTTTTTTAGACATTATTAAAAAATCATAAACACTTATGATCAAAAAATACTTACAAGAAGTACACGATATTTAATAATTTATCATCGTGCGTTTTGAGCATTTTTATTGCTTACTTGAATGTAGGTATATATTAAAGCAAGTTTTGAATGAAATAAATCGATATTAAATTTTTAATTTAAAAAAATTGATATGGGGAATAATCGATCTTTCCCATTGAAACCTCCCTGTAGAGTTGCAAGTAATTTTAAACTTTTATTCTCAGCTGCTGGTCAATCGCTCTTAATTTCAAACACTCGTATTACGCTAGTTGAAATTGAAACTGATAACTGAAAGTCTAGACACGATAAAAAAGGTCGCTGTCAAAATTTTTTATTATTTTAATTCTTTGCAATAACATTTCGGATTAGTTCCAAAAACAGTGTTCACAAAATTATTTAAATTGGGGCATTTGCAAGGTATTTTCGCCCATTTTGTTAAAGTGAAAATCGGTAAAATAGATACACCTTTTGAATTAATTATTTTCTACTAAACATAAAAAAGTGCTCCCAAGCTCTTAGAAATGGGTGGAGAAACATAATTGCTCCGGTAAAAGAGTACCACACGCAAATTTTTATTCCTAAACTCAATGCAACAACGTCCCGAACGTACCGCCTCCCCGGGAACCATTTATTGGATAACCAACACCTCTGCCATAGGTCACCCCAAGTGGTACGTTTGATGACTTAGTAGGGGTGCCCGGGTTCATGGGGCGAGGTTTGTCCGGGTCTTGGCGGCGGATGCGTCTGCCCGCCAATTGCGTGGCAGGCCAGATCGGGAGAGACTGGTTAAGAAAGACCTATCCTAGACCTCTCCAGCCGGACTAACGACCGATTGATTCGTTCGTCTGTCACTCCTAGACACGCCCGGATTCCTACCCCCCCTCATACGTTTTTCCTTCCCAACACATCCTCTAAAATGAACCCTCCACACAGCATCCCCAAAGAAGACATAAGCCCTGAAGGGAATTATTTTCTTCACGGCCTCCTGTGTGGAGCTATCGTAAAAAAAACGAAAAAAATCATGAATTTTTTGTAAATAAACTAAAAACACACTTTAAACTAATTTGTTTGTTTGCAAAAGAACAGTAAATAAAAAATATCCCTTCCCCCACGTCTTATTTGAAATAAAGACTACCCCCGCGTTTATTTTCATCTCCAATTTCCTTTCACTACAATAAATTACTATTTTTAAAGATTGACATAGTTCCACTTGCTTCGGGGAATAATTATTTGTGGCATTCATTTAAAAAAATTAACTATTGTATCTTTGCACTCATCATGTTGATTATTCAGAGGTGCAGAGGTTCGAAATCAAACTATTGACTTTATAATGTAATGCTGCCCATAAACCAGCGGCCAAGAATTCAAATTACAACATGCGATTGTGCCGTTGTAACTGTACAGGGCGGTTTCGATGAGAAAGATTGATTATTCTCCGTACCCAAAAGTTTAACTTATAACTACTCAATATCGATTTTATTTCAAAATTTGATTTAATATATACCTACAATCAAGCCTGCAATAAAAATTCTCAAAGGCGTGATGATACATTTTTTAATATCATGTAATTCTTGTAAGTATTTTTTTTATCATAGGTATTTATGATTTTTCAATAATGTCTAAACAAAATAAGTGTTTTAAATTTTTTTTAATATTTCAGTTTGTTTAACTGTATGATTTGAAATGTGTGTTTTATAATAAATACAATATTTTGTTTAAAAAATTTAACAAATCTGCCAACGACCAATACTATACTATATTCAAAATTTCAAAAATGCCTCTTTACCAGATAAAATAACAATCTTTCGAAATCAATTTATGTTTTTTTTGTAAAAAAGAGTCAATACATCGAGAACTTGATTTAAAAAGGACGAATTTCCGGTATTCTCTGGTTTACCCTTTTAAGGTTAACATCTACAAAAACAATGGAGAATTAATTCATTAGTATTTGAGTCTCATTAAAAATCTTTAATATATACATTTTCCTTCCGAAAAAAAAAATTAATCAATTGTTATCTATACTAATAAATTTCAAAATGAAACTGAAGCCACTAATTTATATCAGACCTTATTTCGATTACTAAAATCTGTTCAAGAAAGATTTTCGATATTAGAAATTTTTTATCAATATAACAAAAAAACTAAATTTTACTTATTTCGGTCACACAGACACGCACATAGAACACCATAATATTTTTTTTAATCTCTGAATTTTAAGTAGGAAATTATTTCTGAAAGAACGGTACCATAAAAATAATTTTTCAATTTTCAAAGTTCCTGTTTTTCATAAAAGGTAATGTTTATTGTTTTCGAATTCGGCGGCTGCTGTTTAAGAGTTTTATTAAATAACTTTTTGATGAAATGATAAATCTGAGATTTCACGAATCTCTGCCATGACAAGTGACTAAGGCGATGATGAGCCCTGGCGGAGTTAGATTATTCCTGCGTAAATGCCATAATGAGTTTCGCTCAAAGGCCGTCGAGACTAGGTTGAAGTGGGGTATTCAGAGCTTAGAGGTTGGCAAGTGTTTCCCACTTTCCACCAGAAACTTATCAATTTGACCTAAATTGTTCTAAGCCCAGAAAAGAGATATTGCTATCCGATAGTATGAAACAATCGTCATTATGGTATTAGAGTGGGGCCAGGAAACATTTTATCCACGAACCAAGGCTTTGGCCTGCTATAAGGTTGGCATTTTAGAATAAACATAATCCCCCTTTTGACGTTACATAAAAAAAGCGTGAAAACGTCTTCGATGTCGGGGGTGGGGCGATAAGTAATAAGACAGTTTTTTTCGAAGTAATTTCAAACTTAAAATAACTCGACTTCAAATAGTCATAGTGACAACATCTCAGACCAATTTTTGTTCTTTGTTTTGTGTATTAAAGACTATGTGTCCATTTACAACACAAATGTAATATTAACTATATTTACATTTTGAAGTGATACGAACAAAAAAATAATAGAAGTTTTAACTGGTAATTATTGGCATTTACATGCCTCTTGAATCCTTCAAGGCTACTGTTAAAAATGTCGATAGTTTTGGAGGCGTTGTTTAACAGCACCACACCTCGTGTCATGCTATGCCGAGCCAGTACGCCCGTCTGCCACGTGAGATACACAGCAGATCATAGTGCCGTCCCTATATAGCATTCCAGAAGGTATGGGCTATCTACTAAATTATTAATGATTTTATACGTCGTTACTGCAAGGGACCCACTCCTCCTCGACTGTTGACTTTGGTAGTGCGTTTCGGCGAGCAAATCTTCATGATACATGAATCGCGAGTACTCTCCGTGCATTCTCAAATACAAGTATCTCAAAAACTTTTTTTGGATCTGTTCTAATTTGTCAATATATTTTTGCTGGTATGGGGTCCATACAGCAGAGGCGTATTCAATTTGAGACCTTATAATGCAGTTCTATAAAGCCATCATTGCCTCGCGATTGGAAAACTGTTTGCAAAATCTTATGACAAACCCTAGAAGCTTTCATGATGTCGGCAACTGTAATGTATGGACCGAAAACATGTGTTTGAGGCAAAGACTACCCCTATGTCGTTGATGAATTTTACTTTTGACAATATATTATTTTTAATACAATTATCAAATTTGATAATAAAAGTGCAAATACAGCTTTAACATTACTGGCGGCCAGCAAGGCTGAATGTCATGAACTGTTAACGTGTTTAGGGAACCAACGATTTTTGGTATGCATAAACGGGATCATAACTCTGAGACGAACTATTCGATCCGAGTGAACAAAATGGTAATTTTTAAGAAGAGTTTTTACAACTCATCTTCCATTTTAAGAGTGGATCTTCAAAACTAAAATAGTACGTGGCTGTGAATATTAAAAAGTCTTAAAATTCCCTAACCTTCATTTCTACGAAAATTACTGCGGCAGTGTCCGAGACTGCCTATCATGCCTGCCTAAAATGTTTTAACTCGTTTTAAAAGTCAATATCTTCATTTTTAACTTTTTCAAAGGGAGACACACATTCCCGAGTTACGAATAATCTAACAGCATTTGAATTATTCCTACTCCTTATTGCTTGAAGTCAACTTTATCAACTGAACATTTCTCTTTATTTGTGGATTTCTAAACAGATTCCGAAACCTGTTTTAATAACTCACCAATCTTTCACGATAAATAACGATTTTCATTAATTTTTCGAAAGCTCAAAAATAAATTTATAAATAATCTGCCACGAGAGATTTAATTATTAGTTTTATGTTATTAAACTAAAAAATAATTAACTATTGATTGTACCAAAGAGTGACGGCACGCCTGCCCACTCTATGTTGGCAAACGCACGTTGCTTCATTTACTTTCACACATCGCCTCATACATACTCTTCTGTTATTCTGATTCGTGACACGACCCTATAAATGAATGAATATTATATTATATTCTCGATTTAATCAGAGGGAATTTGTACACTTTACCATATAAAACTAAAACACAAATGAAAATTAAACTAAAACTATGCTAAAAAATATTCAGATTTAAAAAAAAATGTATAGATATATTTATTTTACGATTGGGCAAAATGAAGAGGGAGCAAATAAGTTTTATTAAAATATAAACAAAACGTCGCCTGCATGCTTAATTATCCAAACGACCGAAGTTTTACAGGAGGGGAAGGTTTTCTTTCATTATTTCAATGAAACGTTATGATAGGTGTTTAAGATGAAGCTATTCCAGTAAAGGTAAAGGTCTTGTTAGTTTAAGAGCCATTGACCAGCGGTGAGAATTAAAGTTTTAAAATGCTTGCAACTGTACAGGGAGGTTCCAATGAGAAATATCGAATATTCCCCGTATCAAATTTTTTAAATTAAAATATATAATATCGATTTATTTCGTTCAAAACTTGCCTATATACCTACATTTAAGTAAGCAATAAAAATGCTCAAAACGCTTGTTGATAAATTTTTAAATATCGTGTACTTCTTGTAAGTATTTTTGATCTTAAATATTCACGATTTTTCAATAATGTCTAAACAAAATAAGTGTGTAAAAAATATCTTCAAAACACGTTCTCGGATTTATTTTTTAATGATTTTAATTTAACTAAAATTAAAATTCTGAAAAATGTGTTTAATAGATTATGTATTGATTTATTTTGTTGTATGATTTGAAATTTGTGTTGCATAATACAATATGTCGTTTGAAAATATAACAAATCTGCCAACGACCAACGGTATGACCTTAGTATATTAAAAATAAAACTTACTTTTTCAAAATTTACAAAATGCGTTTACCAGATAAAATAACAATCTTCCAAAATCAATTTATGTTATTTTTGTAAAAAAAGTCAATACATCTAGAATTTGATTCATTTCCGATATTTTCTGGTAATACCCTCTTAGTTAAATGATTAATAATTATCTTTTTTGACACTTTATTTTTAATTTTAAAATGAAGATTGAACAAAAACTAAAATGGAGATTTAACAATTAAGCACTCTGGCGATAAAAAGACGATAAATTAAATATAAATCATATCGAGAACTCAGATTTCTAAATATGTTATATCGCATTTCTGATGATGTGTATTATTTACTCACATTTTCCTGAAATTGAAACATTATTCTCCCAATAAATGTCTTTTGAATATTGTAGGTTCCTCGTGTACGAGTAATTCCTTTGTTCTCAACAAGATCAAGCCGTTATGATTTTACGTGGAATATTTTCCTTCTGTTATACAGTCGTGTTCCCTGTCATCTAAACTAACCAGAGTTTTCACCGAGATTACTGAATGTTAATAATGACCGATTTTATCATCCATTGACCTACAATACACTAGGTTCTCAAACGCAGAACAAATAATTGAATGAATGCATAATTTTGTTACTTGCTTCAAACTGTGAGGAGATACTCTAATTTATTAATATTGTCATAATAAGATAAGTGCGATTAAATTATATATTTTTTAATAAAGTTTTTTTTTTTCAAATTCAAAAATTTGGTATTGAAGAATTACGAACAACATAAGAGCTGATCTTTTTTTTTCTTTACAATATCTCCACACAGGAGGCCTTGAAGAAAATAATTCCCCCAGAGCCTATATCATCTTAGGGGATGCTGTGTGGAGGGTTCTTTTTAGGAAAGGAAGGAGAAAATGTGTTGGGAAGGAAAAAGGTATAAGGTATAATATGGGTAGGAAACTGGAGGTCAGCATGTCCAGGAGTGAGGGACGAATGAATCCATCGGTCGAGAGTCCGGCTGGAGAGTTCTACGACAGGTCTCCCTCAACCAGTCTCTCCCGATCTGACCTGCCACGCAATTGGTGGGCAGACGCATCCGCTGCCAAGACCTGGAACAACCTCACCCCATAGACCCGGGCACTTTTGCTAAGTCACCAAACAAAGCTAGCTTTTGGGGGTGACCTATGGCAGAGGTGTTGGTTATCCAATAAATGGTTCCCGGGGCGGCGGTACCAATACCCGCCTACCAAGTTGTATGGCTTGTTATGATCAACATATATTGTGACTGGAGTTTCATACATAGTTGGAATCGTTCATAGATGCTGTTACGGGGTTTCTCTGGTCGCCAATTGTCAGCTCCAGCTACCCCAAAACAAGCCCCAAAGCCAGCTCAAACGGGAGCAAAGGGCACCCTCAATCTCAGGCGTGGGTTGCAACAGAATGCTTCCAGAACTCTTTCCTCCTCGATCACCTGGGGAACCAATACTCTACGAGATTCTCCTGCCGGAGCAGATTGACAACAAGATATGTTTAAATAGATTCATATATTGACAATTCAGAACACAGTATACAGGTTATTTCAGTACAGGGCTATACAAGAATGCATGTTACACAAACCTAGCTAAAGTGTTTATACCTCGTGATCTCTGCATCGAAACTCTCTGAGTTATGGTTTTACGCGGGACCCTATCGTATTTTTACGGACACATTGAAAAAAGGGAATCTGGTGATCAGCTTACATGTGTGGGGGCGAAGGCTTCCGCTTCCGGCACGTTCGGCAGTCTTCCTGGGGCCCGCGAACCATTATAACACCGACATTCGGCAAAACCGATTCTACATTCCAATGCGGACTAATAGTAACATCGTGGCTTATAAATCAATTCGGCTCATTTTGCGGGAGCCCGAAACAAAGCGTGGTTCTCGACCGTGTTTACGTGCGTCCGAGCCAGAGAGCAACTTTCAACTCGTGTGCGTGCGTCCGAGGCAGAGAGCAACTTTCAACTGGCCGCCGGCCGGGCTGCCGCGGGGAGTAGGAGAGGGGAAGTAGGGGATGCAGGAAACGGTGGGGAACGGGACCGCTGTGGCAAGTTCCAACCGGACTGTTGCTAGGTATGATTCCACTAACTATAGGGCGTTCCATAACAATGCACAAATCCGAAAAAAGTGTGTTGTTGGTATGTGTATTATTGTGTATACCCTGAGTATGGTCAATTTTCACTTGGGGTGAAATTTTTTAGATATTTTCAAAATTCAAAAATCTTGTGATAGTTAATCAACTTCACAGACTTCTCTGGGGCCCAGGAGTGGTAGAAACTTGTGTAAAGGTAAAATCTGTTGTGTTAATAATTTTCTTGAAATGCTCCAAAAAAATTGTTGTTCTTTGAAATTTATTTTTTAAAATATCCAAAATCCTTACGCTCTTGGCTTTGAAAACCTAGCATTGTGGTCACAACTCATCTTATGTACATTTAACACACTTTGAAAATGGTCATTATCAAAAATACCTTTGAATACTAGATATAGTACCTACCTAGTACATTTTGGCCATAGTGGTTTTAATTCCATAATTTCTTTGCTTTTGTCCTAAAAATACAAGAACCTTTCTTTAAATATGAAATTTAAAGTAAAAATGAATTAGTTGTTTTAAAGTTTGCATAATTTTACATTATTTTTCACATATAATTATATAATCGTACTTTTAGGTAGTGATCTCATCTTATGTATTGTGCACCCATTTGGTAAACGAGTTTTAGCCAAGAATCTAAATTATGTAATTACACTTTGAGTTAAGTTTCCAAGCCTTACAAATTGATACGTAATTCTACAAAATACAGGCAGTATGCAACCGAGAAGCACTCATTGTTCACTTTATAAGCTAATGCCTTCACGTGATCCTTAGCTAACCTATCTCATACATCAGACAAAATTGCCCTAGATGTCTGTAATAACGAGAGTTTGTATAAGGTCCACCGTCATACCGCAGAAATGGTCGGAATATTTAATACGATCTAAAATATTTCTTGCAAAATGATGCTTCCTTTCCATTAAAACATTTATTTTCTTGGCTGTTTTACGTAAAGGATATTCGATGACGTAAGTAGAACATTATTAAGGATAGAATCTTGAAAAGGTCGCGTAAGGATGGAATGGAAATTTATTTTATAATGCCTCTGTCTAGTCTTTGAAAATAGTTGAGCTTCCCTTTACAATGTAAGACTTTAATGAACCCTGGCAATGTTTGCTCCAAGTTTTTAGGTCAGTTTATTTGAAACTGAAATCTTTTCACCTGGAAGCAATATCTGTGTTTCTTTGTGCGCTCTTTATCGTCAAGCATATTTTAAATCAAAGGTTTGTAGCGGCAAAGCTGTGGCTTTTATAATATTTGCAACAAAATAATCGACAAATAATTTGCAAGCAAATATTCAGGATGTCGTGAATATTGAAATTCCAGGAATTTAAATATTTCTCTTGTCTTGTGAAAATGCTGGAGTTTACAAAGTTAGCATTTCTGCGGAAAGGAGATCACTAAATGTTGATTTTTTAAATCTCTTTCATCAGGACTCTGACGAACAACTACAAAAATTACTGCCGGTTGAATTATGATTGATCGCCAGTTTATAAACAAAAATTGATCATGAAGGCTTTAGAAGAATGATATCTCAGCACTCAATTTTGAAGGAATACACAAAACACCCTGGAGTTAGCAGCGCTACAAAGGCGTGACTTTCTTTTTATAAGTTTTTTTATTCCAGATAAAAAGAAAATAACATTAAATACATTATATTTTCATACAATATTATTCACTTTCACTAAATTATTGTTTTTCAATAAAAATGAATAATTTTTTTTTTAATTTACACACACTTTTTTCGTTTTTAATATCATCTGGAAGGCAATTACATAAATTGCCCCCATCATAGCTGATGGATTGCTTACCGTAGTTAATATGAATGGTGTTTAAATGTATGTTATCGTGTTGTCGTGTAAAATGTTTGTGTACTTGGAACGTTTTAATGAATTCTGTGTTTGTATGTATGAGTTTATTATTTATTTTGTATATAAGGAGACATATATTGTATTCGTATAGTTTTCATAATGTTAACAGTTTTGTTTCCAAACACAGTTTTTTTGTGGATGTTTTGGATTCGTAGCGAAATAGTTTTTTGATTAGCTTATTTTGAATTATCTGTAATTCATTAATGTATGTTTCATACGCATTTCCCCAGATTTCAATTAAATAATTTAGAAGTGAGTGTACGAGACTAAATATAAACTTTTTTTAAATTTAATTGGTAATAGATAAGATAATCGGCTAAAAACGTTAATTAAGCACAGCCCCAGATATTTTTCCTTTATCAGGATTTGCAAATCGTTCTTTTCAATTTTTAAGGGTACGTGACTTACTTCTTCCTACTTCTGTGGATGTTTCTGTTTTGGAGGTAGTTTATCGTTAAAAATACATTTTTGTAAATAACTGTCAACTTGAAACCCTTCCACAGTGTATCGACAGTTAACCAGTCAAATTACAGGAGACCCATATTGTCCCAAAACATCATATGCCGTTATGATAACAGGAGACCCAAATTGTCCCAGAGCGACCGTGCATCATTAAAAGATAGATATCTCCCTTCCTGTAATGCGAACATTCGTGATTTAATTTATGTTAGAAAGAGAAAGAATCAATGTTTCTTATTGCCTTTCAAGTGTACGAGCTATTTTGCTCAGATATTGAGAAATCCGAACATAAGTGACGGTTTTATTTCGCGCCAATTTGTGACGTACCGCTGATTTTGACAGCACGGTTCCATGCAACAAAAAACCGTTTTTAATAAAAAATAACTCGAAATGTCCCGGAAAGCTAACTTTTATTTGTTAATTAATATATTTCCTATGTGTTTATGTCAAATTTAATTCATTTTGGTTACATAATAATGCAATAATCTCATATAGAAAACTACTAATCGTTAAAATCACTGTAAACCCTTTTTTAAATTGATCATTCCTAATTGAATTTCCTGTATTTGATGAATATTTTTATGCATATCGTAGGAGAATATATTTCTATTCAATATTTATGAAAAACAATAGTGCTGTTATAACATATTTGTAAAGATTTCTTTGATTTTATCAAGTCGGACGTCTGAATTTATCGACATGTCAAAAGTGCTGATTTGAAATTCGATAGAGATGGGATCATCAAAATTTAAATTGACATTAATTTGTGCAAAATTCGAATTATTATAAGTATTTGTTTTTAGAGTTTATTTTATAGAAGTAAATTTGAATGTTATTTTTATGATGAATGTTATCAATTTTTTTGTATAATAAATGCGTAATAATATTTAATTTCAAAATATACATATCTTGAATTTTATGAAGAATAAAAATCTATTTGTAAAGAGGTTTTTTGCTACCAAAATTCAGCGATACAATATAAAACTCATTATTGTTATACTTATATAAGGAATATTTTAAGTACAACTCTTGGCGTTTGGCGTGTTTACGGACTATTTCCCATTTTTTAAGTATAGTACAGTCATTTGGTTCGACAAAAGGAGGTTACCTAGAAAGGTTTCCGGGAGTTTTGAAAATTTGTAATTTTATAGATTTCGATGTGCTCTTTCCGAATTTCAACTTAGCCACCTATCTTTGGCGCTCGCGCCACCATATTGGAAAAACGGCGCCTAAAAGCTGTTTTTTGACAATATCTCCTTTCTGACTAATTTTACGATAAAAAATATATAACACAAAATTAAACAACAGAAAATTTTCTACAATATATGTATGAATATTTTTTTTTGTAAAATCAATAGTTTTGGCGTACGAGCGCCGCAAACTATTATTCATCTAAACCACCAGGTGTTTTTATAAAATATTTTACTATTGTTGCAGATATAATAAAAACAGATATATGTATGTATATACACGATGCAATCGAAAACGAAGAGGATTGTGATAAGTCTGATAATCCCATCGCAGATGATGCGGATGAAATTTCGGTCTGTGACGTTTCGACGATACCAAAGACGAACTCGCAACGCCTGGTCCATCAGGAACGGCAAAGCAAAGAAGATTGCGCTAAATTTAGAAATTGTACATTAAATGTGGATTAGGTCTACACCACGATAAAAAAACGCGCCGCTTACTCTACCTCAAGGGGGTTAGTGGAAATTAATTTTTTGGCCAAAACGTATATTGAAGTATACTCTGCGGCGCTCGTACGCTCAAAGTATCGATGTTACAAAAAAAGTTGTTATTACATAAATTGTGGGAAATTTTCTCTAGTTTAATTTTGTTTTTATCGTAAAATGAGTCAGAAATGAGATATTGTCAAAAAACTGCTATTAGGCGCCATTTTTCCAATATGGCGCCTAATTGCAAAGATATGAGGTGGCAAAGTTGAAATTCGGACAGAGCACTTCAAAATGTATAAAATTTAATTTACACTTTTTACTCCAAATAATGTCAAGAATCATTGGTTAAAGTAAGCCAAGAAGTATGTCCCTTAACACCTGCATATATACAGGAGGTTAAAGATCGTACTTGACTTACTTTACCCAGTAATTCCTGAAATTTTTTTGTAGTAAAAATCATTAACAAAGTTTTTTTTTGAAATTGACGACTTTTTTTTTCTACAAAAACATAAAAAATCAGTAGATATTGGGAAGATAGGGGTGGGTTGACGGGTTGGCTGGTTACTTGGCTAAGTGACCAGTGACGACATGTGGAAGAAATTTTTTTATATTTGATTTTGAAGAAAAAAAAAACATATCTAAAAAGTCACCGGAGACCAAAATTTCATTTGCATTTTTTACTCCAAATAATGTAAATTAAACAAGTATGATCTTTGACTTACTTAAACCAGTGATACCTGACATTATTTGGAGCAAAAATAGTAAACGAAATTTTGGTCTCCGGTGACTTTTTAGATGTCTTATTTTTTTCAAAAACTTCTTCTTTAATATCTAAAAAAAAATAATCTTCATGTCGCCACTGGTCAATAAGCCAAGTAACCAAACAACCCCTCATTCCGCCCCTAACTTCCCAACACCCACAGAATTTTAATGGTTTTGCAGAATAAAAAATGTCACCGGAGACCAAAATTTCATAAACATTTTTTACTTCAAACAATGTCAGCAATCACTGGTGAAAATAAGTCAAGTACGATCCTTAACACCCTGTTTATATATATACTTTTTTTCGACCGGTCAGTGGCTGAGTGGGCATTGCGTTTCGGTCCCACCCGGGCGTCGCGTGTTCGATTCCTCGGCTGGCTAAGTCCTCCATCACACCACAAGCAACATATTCCGCTTACTGTGGTGGTAGTAGGAGTTTTTCAAATATTGTCAGGTTATTCGTTATGGGAATTCGTCACGATATATAATATAAAATACTTAATAAATAATTTTGAATTCTCTTTGTGGAAAATATTTTCTTTCATTGATTGATTGTTGTTTATTGTTCATTAGCTTCATGTATATTTTTCTATTTTTTTAAATGGGTCAAAAATAATAATCATCATTTAAAAAAAAAAAGTTATTGTTTTATTTCATTATTTAAAAAAGGTATGATCTACACTGAATAATGCATGGATTAAATTCCATTTTATTTTATTTATCTTACGTACATATTTATATTTATCGGGTTTAATTTGAAGAACTCCATTTAAAATCAGTTTATAAATTTTATTCAAAATATCTTCAACCAACCCCGCTTTCGCCAAAGCATCGAGTCATGTTTCGAAACGCGACTTGCACATCTCTAACGGGCGGCCATGTTTGTTTACTTTTAAACAGTTTTTAGCGGAGAACGCACAAATAAAGCTGCGAAACTTAATACTGTATTAATGAATTTATAATAGTTACTCAGCTTTTTTTAACAAAATGACCTATTATGTTCCATAAACTATAGGATTTACGTATTTACCGTTGTGTTTATTGCAAAATTACGAGGTTATTTGAAGTTTAGTGAAGTGATGTTTTGAGGTTATTATTTCCTGAGGTGTCAAAAATTGTAAAAAACTACATTAAATTGGGCTATAAATTAACAAAAGTGATAATAATTCATTAGATAAATGCCTTAGGCATACGTGGATAGTAAAGTTTTTCGGAAATTCATCGTAAATTGCGAAGAAAACTAATAAAAAATTTAAACAGTTTTTTTAGAAAGATTGATAGGCTCAAAACAAACGACAAAGTTTAACATTTATTTAAAAAATAAGTTTGTATGAATGTGATAAAATGTGAAGTGACAGTTTTGTTACAATATTATTAAAAAAAAAGAATGTGTATTTAAAATTTAAAGTTTCAAATATTTTTGATACATTTTACGCGAATATCCTCAGGTGAGTATTTTTTGAACGAATTTGCATTTTCAAAGTAAAAATTTTAATATTTACAAACAAAAATGTTAATTTCTAACATACACATAGGAAAGTTTATTTTATCTAGATTTTAAAGCAGTTTTTGTTTTTGCGAAGAGATAAAAAATAATCAATATAAAGATACATTTAAAATCCACGGGAAGAATCGGGAATTTTGCACGCCAAACAAAATGGCGAAAAGTTTTTCGATTTACAAATTTTATTTTTTGAAGGGTTAAACGTCAAAATTTGAGTTGACGCAGTTACGGAACCCCCGCCAAGTAAACATATTCAAGGCCTCGTCGCTCAATATGCCTACGTGACGTAGAACCCAACGCATAACGTAGCAATATCCGTTTCATATTAGACTGTCCAATCAAATATTGTCAGTCAAAATACACAAATAAGGCTCAGGCAAAGAAGGATCACTCGAAACTTCCAGAGTTGATCTCGAATTACATTAGGATGTATTTGTTCAGAGAAATGACGAGTATTGGATATAGTAATACGTAGTTCAAACAGATTTGTTTGTTGTTGGAAGATTCCGGAAAACCCTTGCAAAAAATACGCAACTCAGTGACTCATCACCAAGGACGTTAAAAAATACTATAAAATGATAAAAAAAATTAAAAACTTGAAAATTCTTATAAGTGTTTTTGTAATTGTCTTCTTTTTTCTATTTCTTATAAACATAATGCTTTATATCATTGAAGAATAAGATAACAATAATAATCTAATTTTTTTTTAAATATGAAAAAGAACAAGACACAGAAAAAATAAAAGATAATGGTCGCAACTGGGACTCGAACCCAGAACCTTACGTCTTACCGGGACATACATCTGTACCAATTGGGCCACTGCGATTTTTTATTCATTTTTGTTCATTTTCATATTTAAAAAAAAAGATTATTATTGTTATCTTCTTCTTCAATGATATATTACATTGATGGGAATGACCCTCAAAAGTTAAAAAAATATCTTATTTAATCTTATTAAAAAAAGAATAATGCTTTATGTTTGATTTTTTTTTTACTTCTCATAAAGTATTTCAGAGCATCTGTACCAAGTGATAGCTAACCATTTACTATTTATCCAATGAACACCTTTAAATGGGTTAAAACTTGTGCATTTACCGATGCCAATTTTATAAATTTGATAAAAATGATCAATATCAATCGATATATAAATAAATAAACCAAGTTGATAATACAAAATTGATGCATGTACAAATTATTTTGTTTATACCTAATGCTTCCTGCGATATTATAATCAAATTGGGAGGTGAGGTGACCACTTGGGGTAACCTATGGAAGGGTGTCGGTTATCCAATAAATGGTTCCCGAGGCGACGGCACCCATACCCGCCTCCCAAATAAAAATTGATAAAGGAGTCATTCTTCCTCGATGTGTTCTGTAAGTTTGAAGATGTCCACAGTCACACAATGCAGAATCCTTTAGGCCCATTGTGCACAATGTCTGTGAAATATTGTTCTTAATTTATTTATTAATATTTCTTAGTGATTAATTATTAACCGCTCATCATTATTAATTATTTAAATAAATGTTCTTAAACGATTAATTAATTTTAATTGATTTATTTATTTTAAATTATTTGGTCATTTAAGTTTTTGTAAACAGTTGTCTATTTTTTATTTGTTTGTAAGGACATACACAGTACATTATAAATACAAGTTGTAAGAAATGTTAAATAAATTACATATTTATAGTCTATCATCATCATCATCTTTTTCCCCTTGTCCCATTTGGATCGCGGACCCAGTGCATCGACAAGACATTTATTTTATTTATTTAATTATTTCAATATTACATACAAATAAAGTAATGACGTATTACCCATCTCTCTAGGTGTGAAACGCATGTGTTGAGATGGCAATTTACAGAAGGTTGTTAACTAACTATGAAAATGACATAAAAATAATAGTATTGAAGTAAAACTTCTTTACGCACGCATGACTTGGGGTCGTGGTTGGGGGCATGAAAAGCGTAATGCGTCGTAAGGCGAACGGGCTGTATCACACTGTAGAAACAAGAGAGAGCAGTGCGCGTGCACATTTTCTTTCTCTCTTCCTCTCATAGCCAATAGCCGGTGCATGAAGATTATTCATAATTTCATTTCGTTCTTGAACAATTTTATAAATACTGTAGGACGTAGGAGCAAGAAAGAGCACATTTTCTTTCTCTCTAGAAGTTTTATTTCAGTCGTGTGGTCTAAAGCAGCCTCGTTTTTTTTTATTTATACAACTTAGGATGATAAGAAAAAAGGCAAGTGAAACTCATACATATATTTACATAGTTAGCTACATAGTACATAGTTGGCATAGTGACATTACCGTTACAGTCCGTAGAATATCATTAGGTAATTTCGCGTTTTGAAACTTATTTTATTGTATGAAAAGAATCAAACATCGGATGACTAATAATAACAAAAGGGTAGAATGTGGGTGAAGAAAAAGAAACATTTTAAAATCAAGAATTATGTGCTCACTGATTGTAATTGAGTGCTTTAATTTTTGATTGATTAAAGTTTAATAAAAAGTTATGTGTAAGTAGTTTAAAATAATGTATATCACACTAAGAAATTTACAAAGTTAAAAAAAATAATTATTTATTATTATTACCATCCCAATTTTTATTAAACAAATGTTCCCGATTTCTATTAAACAAATAAAGGGACGGAATTAAATAAGTACGTTGTGATCGACATTCAATTATTCTCTTTTAAAAAAAGATAGGAACATATTAGTTTTAATATATACTCACCCCTTTCGCAACGCAAGGGTGCCTCAAAAAGCAATAGGCTATAGGCAATGGGCCAACCCATACCAATATAAATGTACAGTTGAAGGGATTATTTGATAAAGCTTTTCATGCAGCTTTGCGATTCCGTGAACCCTGAATTCAATTGAAAGCCTGAAAGTCTAGTGCTACCAGAAAGGGAAGCATCAATTTGTATTTCAACGCAATCGGTACTCGGAAGGCTTTTTCGTTTATCGTTTGGCCCTACATACGTTCAGTCATAAGAGGAAATCAATTATCATTGGATTTTTTTCCTATCCATTCTGGAAAAGAAAACCAGAAACTACCATTTAATCTAACTTATCAAAATCACTCAAAAAACAAGCGATATCCTTACTATTCATTGAGTGTGCTGCGATAATTACTATAGGTGTGATCTATTCCGATTTAAAATAGAGGCGTGCTGAAACAAAGACGGCAATCTCCATTTTTTTTTTAAATTTTGAATAATACGCAAAAATGTTTTTTTTAGTACTTTTCCCGTGCTATGAACAATAAAGCATAATTTTTGCTATTAGTTGTTTCCATTAGTCTCTGCTTATATTTAATTGAGATTAAAAGGTAAATTATTTAGTTATCCTCAATTAATAGATGGATATTGCCGCTTTTGTTCTGTCTTTCTGATTGGCCCAAAAGGAGGCCATATTTATTCCGAACCCTGCACTTTTTAATGGAGATGGCGGTTTTTGTCGCAGAATTTTTAAATTTATGCTCCAAGCCTGCATTAGCTTTCAATAGTATTTCTATTTCTCTATACATAGCCATATCTAACATTTTTAGACCAATGGTGGAGATTGCCGTCTTTTTTCAATACGCCTCAATATATGTTTCTAATTTACACAAGACCTTTTTACTTCTGTGTAATTGATGCCCAAGAATGAGTTTCATTTGCTTTTGCAATGAAGGAAGACTATCTAGCAGAGCAATTGAACCCATGACTCCTGATTGAAACATGACTTAAAATAACAGTAATCATTTTCGTTGTTTGTTTTTGGGGTGTTATGCCGTGTTGCGCTACCTCCTTCTTTAGCCGACGTTTCGGACAGCGCTGCAGTGTCCATCATCAGAGCAGATCCGGCAGATCCGACGATGTACAGTAACCGTGTTTAGCGATCAGATCTAAATAATATCCAGAAACTTCCTTAATATTTCCTCTTTTTTCACTCATCTTTGGTTTCGCTAAGTTCTCCAAAATGGGAGTTTCCCTGAATAGAGCTATACAATTAGAGGCGCTATTACTAACCAATATTGTGTCGAGCCGTGTTCCACCATTATAACGCGATAATCGGTGCGCAGAGACCGGATTTTGTGGTTTTCTTTTGATAGCGTTGTAGGACAAATCGGAGTAATTGGACGAACAAAGGTGGAATAAATTTTTTCGCTTCATGTCTCATTAAAATATATTACATTAATGTGTCCTTAGACAATTCTTTCAAGGTATATCAAAATCTCCTTATGTGCATGAATATACAGGCGAAAGCTATTGAAGCCAAAAATTTGTTTAAAATAAGTTACTTCTTCAAACACAGCAAACTTATTTTTTTGTATCATTTTAATTCAAAAATACTTAGTTTAAAAAAGTTTATAGTTTAAAAATCCAACATGTTTCGTAAGTAATGTATGGGGATTTACTTAAAACTTTTAAGTAATTATTTAAAAAAACTTTTATGTTGGGCGAGCGTATCACGTGTTTCCCGACTATGCACCGATGCAGATGGGATCAATGTCGCTAGTTCCTCGGAGCATCTTCCATTGAAATACCGCGCGGTAGAACAAGGATAGCATTCCCACCCGACGACTGAGCTCTAAAGTTTGTTAAGACGGGAGAATCTATCAAGCTGACCGCCTGTTTCTGCACAGAGTCGAGGTTTTTTTCAGGTACATTGAGGCTCCGGACCAGAGATGGCTGCCAAATTCAACCGTAGGGCGCACTTGCGATTTGAACAGGGTTAGCAGTTGTGCACTATTAAAGTATCTGCCGACCCTTTACAGTATAGGTTATAGATACCGCCACCCCGGGAACCATTTATTGGATAAACGACACTCCTGCCGTAGGTCGCCCGAAGTAGTTCACCACGTTTGGTGACTTAGCAGAGATAATAATAAGGATGAGGTTTGTCCAGAGGGTGTCTAGTTTGAGGTTTGGCGGTGAATGCGTTTGCCCACCTACTGGCGGGCCAGATCAGGTAAGACCGGTTGAGGGAGTTGAACTCTCCAGCTGGACTATCCTGACCCGTCGGGATGAATTCATACGTCTTTCACTCCTGGACACATTGATCCCAGATTTCTAACCAGCCCTCAAACTTGTCTCCTTCCCAGAACTTGTTCTCATTCGTACATATAAGCTAGATATTATTATTTAATTATATGCAGCTTAGCTTTAGGAATTTGCGAAAACATTACGCGATAAGCTAATCCTTTTGTACAGCTTCGAACATATTCAATTTATCCGTCTAATAAACAAAGATGTTGATGGAATAAATAATTAGATCGTCACACGTCATCCTTGACTCTTTATAAACGGTTTTACAGTTGCTTATCGTAACAAGTAGGTTCCTACGTTTCGTATTACCTCTCACTTGCGAACGATAACGCAATTTTCTTGGCAACATCCCAGAATTGAACCAACTTATTAACGAATTAGCAATGTTAGGAAGTAACGTTAAAGGGCAGGGCTGGATCATGTAAGACAATTTAAACCGACGGTCAAATTTAATATACACGAAAACTCGTGATAAAAGTGGGAAACTGGTGAACCTTCACAACATAGAGACCCAAAATATATTTTTTTTTATTTTCAATCTTTGTATTTCGATTTTATTAATTTTTTTTCTAATCATTTAACTTACTTTTTTGGATAATGTGGGACTAAATAGTCGCTAATATCACTTCCTAAAACATGAGAGTGACAGGTAGATAGCAGGTTATAAACCATTGTTTTAGTATGTCTCGCTCTCTCTTAGCCAAGTTCTCAGCTAGAAAACACATCGATCAGCTGTATCTTGTTGAAGGCTAGCATAGGAAAAATACATTTTTCAATACGATGTAAAATATTTGAGAGTTCTCACCTTTCTTCAATTTTTATAACATTTCTTTTGTGATATAATACAAAAATTACATCAAAATAACGTAGATAATACGAACTTCCTAATAATCACTCAAATCTATGCTTTCCACAATGGATTCTATAAAAAAACAATGAATAAATATAGACTTCGAATGTGACAGCTATCATATTATCAAGCGGCAGCCATTTTGTCCGCCATCTTTGGTGCCCGGCGTGTCTTTATCAATTAATATGAATTATTCGGAGTGGCTAAATGCCATCCAGTAATTCGTAATATCAAGAAGGAGAATGGCCCAAGCGATTCTGACCTTGTTCTTCATACAATTTCTTTATACATAAGGGGCAAAATCGCTTCAAACATCCGGACCCGCCGGGGGACTGTGGCCTACGAGAGGGTGTTGGTTATCTTAACCCACATAGCCATAAAGTTTTAAAAAATAACTTTATCTACGGCTTGTGTTGCTGTAGATGTATTGGCCTTTACGATTTTAACACCAAAGAGCATACTTGTTGTCGTTATTTGACTAAAAACTTTAATCAAAGTTTGCATGTCGTAAAATCGAAAAACATGTATTTTAGAACGGAAGTAGATATGTATTACAATACTCCAAAAGTTCACGAATAAAATTGTGCCTACAGGGAACAGACACCACGATAAAAAAACGCACCGCTTACTCTATCTACCTCAATGTCGTGTGGAAATGGGTTTTTTAGCCAAATTGCATATTGAAGTATACTTTGCGGCGCTCGCACTATTGATTTTACAAAAAAGTTGTTTTACGCATAAATTGTTGAAAATTTTATCTATGTTTATTTTGTAAATACGTGTTTTTTATCGTAAGATAAGTCGGAAAGGAGATATTGTCAAAAAACTGATATTAGGCGCCATTTTTCTAAAATGGCGGAGCGAGCGGCAAAGATACGAGGTGGCAACGTTCAAATTCGGAAAGAACACATCGAAATCTATAATATTACCAATTTTCAAAAATCCCAGAAAACTTTCCAGGAACCCCTTTTTTCGTCCTAAATAACTGGACTATACGAGATTGTGCAAGGAGAGACTGGGCCTGCTACGGACTGAGACCGCTGAAATATCACATTTATTATCAGAGACGTCTCGCCGAAGCGATGCCCGCGACTCGTATAGAATGGAGAAGAAAGTCAACATGATGATAATACTTTGTTTTGAGAAATGTAATTCGTTAATACAGACTTTTCAGACTGCGAATCAATGGACTGTAATCAAAATATTTGGTTTTTCAACGTGATACAACTATGGTGAACAGTGGACATTGGGAAGAAATCTGACTTACCTCATTTTTTATGGAACTGAAAAATTACCGTATCGACCACTGCATAAGTTACCGTAAGAATCGATATGACAAGTCACCGAGATATCACCATAGGAGTTGATATTTCACCGGTTACTTCAATAGACTCACTGATAGTTAATTGCACAGAAGCTTCATTAACATAATCGATATTAAAGAACAGAGAGATCAGTATAGGAGTTGAATATTGAACCATTTACTTCAATAGACACAAATAAAACACACTGAGAGACCACTATTTTATTGTTGTACCTACCTACTTTTCATCAAAATTGCCACAATCTACGATGTTGTCAATTATACGTACGTGAAATTACAAGAAGTTATATTGTTACCGCCGCGAATATTAGCACCGAGAAATTACCGTATCGACCACTGCACAAGTTACCGTAAGAATCGATATTACAAGTCACCAAGATATCACCATAGGAGTTGATAATTACACCGGTTACTTCAAAGACTCAGTGTGAGTTAATTGCACAGAAGCTTTATTAACATAATCGATATTAAATAACAGAGAGATCAATATAGGAGTTGATCATTGAACCGGTTACTTCAATAGACACAAATCAAACACACTGAGAGACCACGATTTTATTGTTGTACCTACCTATTTTTCATTACAATTGCCACTATCTACGATGTTGCCAATTATATGTACGTGATATCGCCTACATGAAGTTATATTGTTACTGCTCTCATTAGTAGTAAAAATAACTAGATTTATTTTTCGGCCCAATGATATTTATCCTAATCCGTTCCTGAACAACTTCCCTCCCTTTACGATCCCAACATTATTATCGCCTCAGTCTTCCGTAACAAGTTTCGAATTGGAATAATTCTCATTTATTCACGGGGAAACTTTAACATCCATCTAATGAGAACATTGTGTGCTCACTAGAAGAGCTGCGAGCGATTCTATCCTTACTATAGGAATAGGCTTTATGTTTAGGAAAACCACATTACTCTCGTTGCCCATAGTCAAAAGGACGATGGTAGCTTCGATTGAGTAATGTTTTACAGTGGATAAATTTTGGAAGGGGGCTAATTAGATCATCGAGTGATGAGCGTAATCTAAAATTAAATTAATGAATGAACAATATTATTTTTTGTTATTTAACTTAATTCCTCACATTGTAATATTTACATACAGCTGAATTTATATACATACTGTGGAAATACTGTGGAAGTATTGACCTTGTCAAAGAGTATGTCTACTTAGGGGTGACGGTGGATTATAATATGAAATGGGATATACATATTGTTTAGCTATGTAAGCGCCTTTGAGCGATCGTAGGCAAACTGTATAAACTTAAATATTATGTGCCCATCAAAACAATGAAATGAATCTATTTGTCACTGGCTGAATCTAATGTGAGATATGGTATAACTTATTGGGGGCACTCACGTAAGATAAACATCCAACATGTTGAGTCAATTCAAAGCGCCATGGTCAAATTACTTGTCAGCAAAGCAGTGTATGACCAGCGGCAAAATATCACAATTATGTATAAAACCATTAATGTTTTACCTATTAGACCTCTTTTTTGGCATAAAATCTGTATGCAACATATCCTAGATAGCCTATACAAAACAATGGTGGATCACGCGTACAATACTAGGCTTACACAAAACGAGGGGTTGAAAGTACCAAAATTTTCTAATAAACATGGCCAGAGAACTTTTGAATACATTGTACGACTTATATTTAATATGCTGCCATATGATTTGAAAAAATGTTGCTCGACACCTAAATTTGCGCTATTGTTTAAAACATGGCTATTGGAATCAGATTTTCTGTATTGACTGACTCCTAGTGCACTTTAAATTTTTTTAAGGCGTATTCTATTATTTTTTAAACTTATTTATTCTTTTTTAAACTTATTTTTGTATTTTATTAAATTGCAATATTTTTTTTCTATTGTATTATACTTAAGACATTTTAATTGTACAATGTTTTGTCTACACTGTTTTCCTGCAGACAAGCTACTTGCAGTAGCTTTGCAGGTATAATGTTAACATTAAAAAAAATCTGTTTTTTCTGTATTAAAAAAAATATATTATCGACTCTCAATCGAAAATATGAAACAGAAAAATAAAGAATAGATACGGTCGCATTTCGGAATTCAACCCAGGAACTCAGCCTTGACGGGGCTCTGCTCATGTGATTGAGAGTCGCTAATTGTATTCAGTGATTAGAAAGAAACATTTATATTTAAATATATATTTTAAATGAAACAAATTACTTTGTGTAAACCACTAAATCAATGTTATAATATTCACATGGATTTAGTGATTTACACAAAGTAATTTGTTTCATTTAAATAAAATGATGCCACAAAGTGAATTTGCAAAAGTTGAAGAAACAATATTATTGTGTTGGAACCACTCAATTTTTATTCAGTTGTTATAAGGGACGTACTTGACTTAATTTAACCAGTGATTCCTGAAATTATTTGAAGGAATAAATGATAATGAAATTTTGGTCTTCGGTGAGATATTTGATTTTTTTTCAACTAAAAACATAAAAAAAACACAACGTATTGGACAGGCAGCCGCGGGGTGAGGGATTGGCTTGTGGAAGACTTTTTTTTGTTTGATTTTGAAGAATAAAAAAAGATATCACAAAGTCACCAAGATTTCATTTAAATTTTTACTCCAAAAAATGTCAGGAATCACCGGTTAAAGTAAATCAAGAACGTCCCTTAACACTCTGTATACGCCTACCAGTTCGGAACAACTAACTGTCCCTTCCTCAGGGCAAAATATAAAAACTTCTATAAGACATTACAAAACAATGGGTGAACATAATATATTACTAAGGGTGGAAATGTGGTTGGAGGCATGACTAGGGATTAGTGAAGAGTTTTCACCGTCGCGTCAGCTAAATCTCCTCTCTCCGCTCTTGATTTTATAGAGCGCTCATTTTTATATTCAGAAAAATGTCGCTTATTTAATGCGATTAAAAATGGTTTCTGCTTTGTATTTTTAATTGCTAGATGCAACGAGCATAAAATATATAAAACACACACTTTCTTTCAAAATGAATTTAATTTAATCTTTTGACGGTAATAACTTTGAGGTTATCAATTAAAAATGAAAGCAACAATAGTAAAATAAAATAAAATACATTTAAGGTTAGGTTATACCCGCTCAAAAAAAGAAGAAGGAGAGATACGGTAATGGGAATGTTAGATGGAGCGCCTTATATTAAAAACGATATAAGAAAATGTTAAATAAAACACGATTCGTTTAAAATGGAGACAAAATCTTTTGGGGGTTGTGTCAAGTAGCGTTTAAAGAAGCATTGTGATTTTTTTTTTCAAAATAACAGAAATAAAAGTGTTAATAATAATTTTTAAAGCATGTTTTGCGATTTATTTCTATCGAGGGAATATTATTAAATATTAATAATTAAAAATTAATGTTTGTTTGTTCGTATGTAATGCGCGGTCATACCATTCATCCGATTGCGATGAAACTTTGGGAATATGATGTGCTCTTACCCGGGATACTTATAGGATAGTGAGCTCTGGCATACTGAAATTATTTTCTATACTATTCATACGAATGCGATTAAAATTTCATCCGAGTGCTATTATTATTTTTTTAATTGTTGTGAACATGCCCTCGAATATTTCTATTTATATATACATATACATACTGGTGAGTTCCGGCGTTATGAAATTTGCATTAAAAATTTAAATAGGTCACGCAAGTTAATGGAAAAATGGGTGTACTTTGTGGAGTTAAACGGCAGGGAAAAAGGCTGCGTGGAGGGGCATGCGGGAGGGTCGAATGGGGAATTAAGGAGGGGGCTTCGCGGGAGAGGGGACGAGGGAGAGGGGAAGGTGGAGAAGGTGTAAGCAAAATGCGTGGGGGGGGGTCGCGAAATAGGGAGAGCGGTAGAGGGGAGAGGAAATAAGTAATAAAAGTAAGTAAGAAATTCGGGATGCCGCGGCTTAATGCTCGTTGCGTCCCGCCCTTAAAAATACAAAGCCGAAGCCATTTTTAATCGCATTTAAATAAGCAACATTTTTCTGAGGATAAAAATGAGCGCTCTGTACAAATTAGTAAAAGGAGATCTAAAGAAAATAACACTTTACAAATTATAATCAAGTACGATCTCTCCAGTACCCTGCATCCAATTACAACTACTAAAAAATACATAGCAAGTTAAAAATAGCAACCTAAGTCAACCACTTAACCAAATCGATGAATTACATCCGACATAATATTTATGTTCAAAATTGTAAATGGTAGTATAGACAGTCCTGATTTAAATAACATCATTGAATTTTATATACCTACGAGAGTAACACGTTCCAAAGTCCTGTTTAAACATACCAGGACAAAGTATTCCAAAAACTCGATTGTATCTAGGTTGCATGCAGTTAGTAATATATACGCAGATGTGGCGGATATATTCAACTGCTCGGAAAGTAGGTACAAGAGGGCTATGCTATCATATGTTTGCAATCGATATTAATTTAATCTAAGTTTACCATATTTGTACTATAAAATTTATATGTACTTATCTCTCTTGATCATTCTCTGATGTCCTTTCAAAATCAAATGCCACAATTAATTGTTATTATTTTTTTTGTAATTATTTCTAATATTTTCTCTTGATTTTAAATGTGAAATGTAAATATTGTTTATGGTATGTTTATGGTATGTTGGTATGGAAATTTAATAAATATACCATTGTATTGTTAATTATCAGTGGATTTGTTTTAATCTCTGGAAACTGCGAAGGAGGTTGACGTGCTTTGTACCTTTATCTGTCAGCACTATTTAGAATTTAGGTAAAGAATACTGTTGAAAGGGATTCATATTTTAAAGTTCAATCTTTCTTTTTCGAGTGTAATCTGGGAGATTAGGATTTTTTACATAAGCTCCATAAAGAAGGGCCTGAGGATAGTAATTCCCCTCAGGACCTATGTCGTCTTTGGGGATGCTGTGTTGAGATTTTTTTTAGTAAAGTAAGGAAAGTAAATTCAGGGAAAGAAAAAGGTTCGAGAGGTCGGTAGGAATCTGGGGGTCAGTGTCTCCAGGAGTGACGGACGTATGAATCCATCTCTCCCACTTCGGTGAAAGGTGATGTTCCGAGAGAATCCTGCTGGTGAGGTCAAAAGGTCTCCCCTCTCCCCCGATCCGGCCTGCCACGCAGGTGGTGGCACATCTACCGCCAATACCCGAACAAAACTTACCCACGAACTCGGGCACCCCTTCTTAGTCACAAAAATTGCGAACATACTTGGGATGACTTTTGGCAGAGGTATTCCTTATCTAATAAATGGTACCCGGGGCAGCGGTACCCATGCCCATACATCAAAAACCATTTACATCCACCACTTACTCTCGCCTTTTTATAAATGTTAAAAAGGGAAACCCATTCTAGTTAAATTAATGAGACATGATCATATTTCCAGATTCGATACAAAAGCGTACCTTATTCTAGAGACTCGTTTAAATTCCCAATACCCGCAAAGGTAAAAACCTTGTAACCTACCTACAGGATACAAGGATGAAAGCATAAGCCCCAGCTCAAAGCGAAGAAGTTCTTATTGATCTTATTGGGATAGTAGCAATCAATCAAATTAGGTTGCCGAGGTAGAACTTGATCTCACAAAATCAAAAGTTAAATCGCTTATCTGCCAGACATATTACTTGAGTTACTCAAAGCCTTAACTTTTGATTAGTGTGTATTTAACCGGGGAATAAGCTTTATTTCATCAAGGATCTTAAATTAATCCCGAAATAGAATCTTATGCATACGCAGATTAGAAGGAAGTTTCCGTAGTTTATTTCATTGACATCATAGATCACACGTGTCGATGTAAACTATCTTTCAATAGCGTCCTTATTGAACAAGAAGTAAACACCGCACAAGAATAAGCGACACGAGAAAAAGTAAACACGGCACAAGAATAAGTGAACGCTGAACAAGAATAAGTTAACACGGCATAAGAAGAAGCGGACACGGTACAGTAAGAAGTGAATACGACACAATATGAGAAGAAGTGAACACGGCACAAGAAGAAGTGAATACTATACGAAAATAAATGAATACGGGACAAGTAGAAGTGAACATGGCACAAGTAGAAGTGAACACGGCACAAGAAAAAGTGAACACGACACAATAAAAAATGAACACAACCCAAGAAGAAGTGAACACGACACAATAAGAAGTAAAAGTCACGACAAAAGAAGAGGTGAACACGACAAGAAGAAGTGAACACGACACAAGAAGTGAACACGACACAAAAAGATCTGACCACGGCATAAGAATAGTGCACACGGTACAATAAGAAGTTAACACGGCACAAGAAGAAGTTAACACGGTACATGAAGAAGTAAACGCGATACAAGAAGTGAATACGACACAAGAAGAAGTGAACACGACACAAAAAGAAGTAAACACGACACAAGAAGAAGTGAACACGGCCCAAAAAGAAGTGAATATGGCACAAGAAGAAGTGAACACGACACAATAAGAAGTGAAAGTCACGTCACAAGAAGAAGTGAACACGACACAAGAAGAAGTGAACAAGACACAAGAAGAAGTAAACACGACACAAGAAGTGAACTCGACACAAGAGAACACGGCATAGATAGATGTGACCACGGCATAAGATAAGTGCACACGGCGCAAGAAGAAGTGCACACGTCACAAGAAAAAGTGAACACGACACATGAAGAAGTGAACACGGCACAAGAAGAAGTGAACACGGCACATGAAGAAGTGAACACGACATAAGAAGAATTGAACACGGCATAATAACAAGTGAACATGGCACAAGAAGAAGTGATTACGGAACAGTAAGAAATAGATAGCTTATGCTTTACATTCTTTCCGGATCTTCAATATTTGACAAAACATACGCTTCCGATATATCATTATGCAGCATTCAGCCTACTCTCATCCTTCCTCGCATGCCTTCATATGCCTCAATGCCATAAATCAAGCCCGAGTCGGTAAGTGCACTCATTTGTGGGCAGATAAGTTCGCTTATTTGCTTCTTCGCTTGTTTCAACAGTTTATAAAAAGTAATAATAATAAGAAAATATTAAAGATTTTCATCATAAATTTACCTGCCAATAATATAATAATTATCCAAATTAAGCAACTTTTTGTCACTTTTTTAACAACAATAAAAGGGATTTTGAGAATATCCAAAAATTCATCTAAACAAAGGCGTCGCATTGCGTCATTATTACAATGAATGATTTCCAAGAAAGGTGGAGAATGAAGAAAAAAAATCGTTTGTTTACACTTCAAGGAATTTGTAAATAATAATGACGGAATAAATTAAAGGCCAGGTAAAGGTGAGTACGTTCTTAGCTGTTGAAAAATAATTTCTCTTTTGTCTCGTAGAATAATGCTTGAGAATTTAAAATTAAATGATACAAATTTTAGGGACGCAATATCTGAAATAATTCTTGCATTAAAATTTGTTCATTCGGCCGTTAAAGTCTTGAAGAAATAACTTATATATTAGATATTTACGTAGTAAAACCACATGCAATTCTCTCGTAAGAAAACATTGTTAAATTTACCTACTCGTATATACCGACTTTTTTTATTCAAAACTTCATCTTCATGAATATTTAGTTTAACTTTGACTATCTCCTGCCAATCCAGAGGTCACGGGTTCATATCAAAACATGCGCAAATGAAAATAATTGATTGTGTTGATTTTCATTTTTTTATAGTTCCTCGTGTCGTATTGGTGAAAGATCACCATTCAGAAGCGAAACGTTATCTAAAATGACTTTAGCCGTGTTCGTTACAGAGTCCGGGTACTTTCACACATTTCTCTTTCCTTCTACTTTTCCTCCTCAGTTATTTCGGCCTCACAACATACCCCTCATATTCTCACCCGCTATTCCCACCGACTCGGAGAGTCGGTCAGACAGTCAGGAGGTAGTTTGTGCGGTATTCTCATAAAAATGGCAAATATGTCTCAAAAAAAACTATTTAGGTATGTACAGTGTACAATATGTACACTTGTTAATAAATAAGTCACAACTTAAGTCAAGCATTTAACATTTTTTGTGTTGACCGTAGAGGAAGTAGACACCCTGACTCTTAAGGCCGACTGGAGTATAGGCCCAGGCGGGTGACGGCCAAATTACGAAGTCAATACTGTAGCTAAAATATCAGTGTTAATAGACGAAACACTCTCTTTATTATTATATAGGGTGTTAAGGTAGGTACTTGACTTACTTTAACCTGTGATTCCTGTCATTATTTGGAGTAAAAAATGTAAATGAAATTTTGGTCTCCCATGACTTTTTTGAGACATTTATTTTTTTCCATTTTTTTTTACTTCATAATCAAATTTCTTTTTAAATCTTCTGCATGACGTCACTGGTTGCTCAGCCGAGAAACCGCCCCACCACTTATCCCACCCCCAACTCTCCAACATCTACTATTTTTTATGTTTTTGTAGAAAAAAAACATAAAAAATATCAACGGAGACAAAAAATTTATTTACATTTTTTAATCCAAATAATGTCAGGAATCAGTGGTTAAAGTAATTCAAGTACTTACATTAACGCACTATGTATTTGAGGTAAAACTATATACAATTTAGCAATAATAACGATCATCAACAAAAGTCGATTGACACTGACTTGATCGCGTGAGACTTCAAAATTCGTTGCGCGCCACGGCTGGAAGTGCAGTCGGCCACGTGCACTTCGCAACGACTTTTCTCTCTTCGCAGGGATTTTATTTACATAGGTATAAAATAAAAATAAAATTGATTTAAATCAATGAATCGCCGAATAATGTTTTATAAGTTTATTGGAAAGAATGTTGGGTTTTATCTAAAGAATTCGGATAGTAACAACATTTAAATTATCTTTTAATACATTTTAACTACACGGATAAAAATATTATTCTAAAATACGATCATTTTATTCGTAAAAACGGTTAAAAACGGGACTGAAGTTCTTACGAACAAATTAACAAGGTTTTAATGTTTATTGGCGGTAACATGTAAGAATAATTAGTTGGTATAGGTAATTTCGTACGTAGTTTCGTATTAAAACCCCGTTAATTTGTTCGTAAGAACTTCAGTCCCGTTTTTAACCGTTTTTACGAATAAAATTATCGTATTTTAGAATAATATTTTTATCCGTGTAGGGATAATGCTTCCGAAGGTCGTTTAGTTCGCGCTGTACAAGCATGTGTGCATTAATTTTAAGCGTACTCTTTTTTTTAATTAGCACAAAATACAAGTATATCATAGGTTGGTGTAGTTCGGTTTAATGGAGATATGTAAGGTCATTTCAGCATTACTTGGACAAATATGCTCGTTTGCATACAATGTAAAATCAGTAACATGTTAGCGAACGCGCAGAGGAAACGGAAATGCATCGGCAAATAAGGGACGGTTTGTTACTTTACCCTACATCCCGTGACATTGTTCAAACGGCCGTCGTGTTCGAACTTAATAATAATTACAGAGTAGCACCTTATTATCGGCCATTTCCTACTCTTATTACTTCCTACTGGCATTTAGCTTCACTGGAGACGTCCAACAAAGTTCACTAATTAATTACATCGTTACTCTTGCAATATATTCAAAAATTAACCTCTCAGGCTAATTTTATCACTTATCAGAACAACCCATACAGGTCTCATAAAAATCGTTGTGTCTCCCTTACTAGCTAGCATGGTTAGAAATATGATCCAAACGGTTTTTAAAAAAAAAAAACTTCAGGCTTATTCAAATTTAAAAGATAACTAGAAAATAATTGAAATTTACACCTTTATAAATCCAAATTTTTCGACAACAATTTGAAAAAAAATTGTGAAATTTTGGGTATTTTTCATTATTTATTGTATATAAAATGACAGAAAAGTGAGTTAACGAAAACGTTTATAATACATTTATTTGCCTAATTAAATATTATCAGTAATTTTAGTTGGAAAAAAGAATAAGGTGAGCCATTTTTAAAACTTTTTTATATTTGCATAAATATATGTTTATTTTGAATTATAAAATTTGAAAGTGTATTTATCACCCTTCAAAAACAGTTTTCAGTTTACAGATGCGTTTTAAATTTAAAGCGGAAATATTAGATTTTATTTTAAAGCAGAAATATTTTGACCTTTACAAAATATGTTCCAGGCTTTAGGAGTTGACATCGACTTAGATTATTTGATGTGGCAAACAAGACTATAACAATAAAATATACGTGGGTGGAGGTCAGCACTGGGCTTGATGGAAACAATTGACGTTGAGTTTTTTTTATGCCACAGCTTAAAAAATTGTTGAATTTAGTCAAAAGGGTACTAGACAACATAATATGGAAAGTTTCAAATCGAACTGAGATTTAATTGGTCAATTATACATGCAAGGAGGTCAGCACTGGGCTTGATGGAAACAATTGACGTTGAGTTTTTTTTATGCCACAGCTTAAAAACATGTTGAATTTAGTCAAAAAGGACCTAGACAACATATGGAAAGTTGCAAATCAAACTGAGATTTAATGTAATGTAAGTATGAAAATGCAAAAGAAACATTGTGATAATAATAATAATAATAATAATTGGATGACTTGTATAGCGCCGTTTTTGTGAAAAATCACCTCAAGGGCGCTGTACAAATTTCGATAATTTCTACAATCTTACTTCTAACTACACACTAGAAAATATAAAAAACCTATGGCTAAAACAATGGATGCAAATCCACCGGTTCTTTGATCAGCGATACAAAACTATATGTACAATGCATCTGAACAACCAGCGCGGTGCTGCCCAAAAATGTAAATGTACATGTATTTTTTAAAAAATTTTTAAAATTTTATTTATTTATTTATTTTTTTTTTTTTTTTTTTTTTTTTATTTTTTTTTTTTTATTATTATATATATATTTTTTTTTTTTTCAATGAAAATGTCCAGGACCATACTTACCTGGTAGATCACTTGAGATTAAAATTAAAAGATGTTTATTTATATACAGTTTGCGCGCAGAGGACATAATAGCGAACACATGTTGTTGGAAAAGTAATTATTTGATCCTGGTATATTTTTAATACTAATATATATTATGTTATTTAATGAACGTGTTTGGGAAAAGCAAAATTAATTAATGGGCGGTACAGAGTAGTACATGAATTTTATTTATTTTCTTAAATGAAGTCTCAGTCTCTCGTTAAGCGACGGATTGCTGTGAAGGCTTCGAATGATGTTAATCTAATAAGAAAATAGATTAAGATAAATTATAGGCAATACACAATACAAATAGATTTATTAAATTGATGGGTATGAGAGCCTAAATAATCATGGTAAACAGGTGTAAAAATATGCCGGTAAGTGAGTGCTAATCGTAATAATGAACTATAACAAAAGAATTGTTGAGAAATAATTAAAACAATATTAAAAAAATGCGTATTTAGTAAAGTAATGGATGCTGAGATGGTTTGGCCACTGAGACTAGGCGGTCGAACGAAGAAAAGGTTATGACGTGCATCGCCCGACAAAGACGTGGCAAGATCAAGTAAATCAAATACTTGAGATGAGCCATGTAAAGATAACAGACGGACAGCAGACGAAATCAAACAATCCAGGCAACAAAAAATGACCTCCAAATTACAATTATGGGATTTTCAAGAAAGTTTAGTAGGATCCTCTTTTTAGTGAGTTTCTGTGGATGTATGTTTTGAGATCTAAAAAGGTACTAATCTAGGCACCATACCATACTGCTTGTAAATAAATACTTTTTAAAAAATTCCTTATGAAAAAAATTTTGGGAAGGTGGATGGATTTTTTTATATTAGCCTTACACAGGAGGCCCTGAGGAAAATATTTTCCCGCAGGTAAATTTTCCCTCTGTGTCATCTTTAAGGGGATACCCGGCGGTGATTTTTCCATACAAACGTATTCCCTATTTATCTCTCTGGATTTTAATCCTAGAGAAAATATTGTTTTTACATAAAATAGATTCAACTACTAGCGTGTCGGTACTTTTTGTTTTTTTTTATAGAAGTTATGACTTTCCAAAAATCAATAAAATTGACTGGTTTAAACGCCGTCAAAAGACGTTCAGTATACAAACTAGACAATGTTAAAAAAAAATCAAAACGTACAGACATAGAATAGTTTTTTCTTATGTAGTTGGTAAAAAAAATTGAAAATCAGTCCACTTTTAGAGGAGAAAAGTGGGGAATACAAAACCTCGATTTTAGTTAGGTATTAGTAGCCCGAGGTGCATTGTCCCTTTCGCTCAATATCCGGTGGAGTAAGAGCACCAGTGACAGCAACAATTTAGTAAAATCTATTTTTCAAATTTCTCCACCACCGGGTATCATCTTAAGGATGCTGTGTTGGGGGTTTTTTTAAGGAAAGGAAAGAGAGGAAGATCTGGGAAGGGTCCAAGGGACGGCTGGCGTAGTCAAGGGGCAAGCGTGAACCCAGCGTGCGCAAATACATTTTATTTGATTGATTTGTGTTATTTCACAATTAATTAATTAAAATATGTATACTATATTTTGGGCACGTTCCATAGTTCTCTCATTCTCAGAATCTCTCATTATCGCCCTAGTGTAAGACCACTATTTAGAATGGAAACGTTGCTTAAAATGGCTTTAGCCGTATTTAGTGACTAGATCTGAATATCCAGGTACTTCCCCACCTTCCTCTTTCCATCTCCTTCCCTTCCCCACTTACCTTCAGCCTCACAACATACCCTAATTGAGGATGCCATAATCTCACTAGCTCCAAACGGGGGCAGTTGGGACTCTTGTAAAGTATTAACTATAAAAAAAATAATTAAAAAAAGTCATCGAGGGTCGAGAGAGTCCTGCTGGAGAGGTAAAAATGTCTACCTCAACCAGTCTCTCCAAATCCGGCCTGCCACACAGCAGGTGGGCAGATACATCCGCCCTCAAGACCTAGACAATTCTCACCTGATAAACCCGTGCACCCCTGCTAAGTCACCAAACGTTGTAAACTACTCGGTTTGGTTATCCAATAAATGGTTCCCGTACCCGCCTCCCAATTAATAGATAGATACGTATTAGAAATATGTTACTGTAATACCAAGTCTTACCATATTATAATATTTTGGTATCAGTATTATTTTCTGTTGGTTATTTTAATTCTGCCCAACGAAGTATTATTAAACTCCGCTAAAATGTATTATTATTATCTCGTGCGTTTCTTCTTCTGGTGGGTGGGTTGGGAGGTACGCACCCCACCCGCCAGGGTTGCCACTGTTCAATATTTAAACCGCTTTCATGAGGGTTCATGCATTATTCCCTGACCGACTTGAATCTTATTTCGCAAGATACGTGGAAACAGGGCTGCCAATTATATATTTTTAGTTAATTAGTTAGAATTTGTTTTTTTATTAATTGTGCAGGTTTTTAATGATACGGGGCTTACTATATTAATTTATAGCACATACACGGAGAAAAATGTTATTCTAAAATACGATAATTTTATTCGTAAAAACGATTAAAAACGAGACTGGAGTTCTTACGAACAAACTAACAGTGTTTCAATATTTATTGGCGGGAAAATGTAAGAATAATTTGTTGGTATACGTACGAAATTATTCTTACGTGTTCCCGCCAATAAACAATGAAACCCTGTTAATTTGTTCGTAAGAACTTCAGTCCCATTTTTAACTGTTTTTACGAATAAAATAATCGTATTTAAGAATAACATTTTTCTTTGTGTAGAAGAGAGTTTATAATTTAGTGAAAAATCTATTGTGGTTAATTTCGTCCTCATCGGGTAACATTACTAAAAAGAATGCCGAATGAGAAGCTGTTTTCAAGTATTGTAAATTAAAATCATATTGTATATTTATATGAGTCTAGTTTTTTAACTGTTAATTCATGGTGGAATTCCATTGTATTAGATATGAAATTAAACAATTTTTTTTCACTTTGTTCCACTTGTTTGTGGAACAAAGTGAAAAAAATTGTTTAATTTCATATCTAGTATATTTATATATTATTTATTAACGCTCTATTAGGCGAAAACAATACATATAATAACATTTAGTGCAAATTTGCAAAATACTAATAATAATATTCGAAGAAATAGTAAGTAAAAAAAAATATAAAAAATAACAAGAAATGGTATAACACAGAAAAGCAAGTGTGAGCGTATACGCTAAAATTATTAATTCTGTTTGTCAAAAACCAATATAACAGAAAAATTTAGAATGTAATTTACTCGTAACTTATTTATTACTGTCACATCACTTAACAAATTAAAAAAAATTATTAAAATACGCATACATTATTATGGAATATTGGTATGTTAAAACGATAATATTAAAAACTTCTTCAAATTTGGCAAATTCACTTTGTGGCACCATTTTATTAATGAAAAATTAAAACACTTTGTTTTTACCACGACAATCTTTATTTTAACACATCGACATGTTTCTAGAACGATGTTCTCTTCCTCAGGACACAAAATGTACTTTTATATCCTGAGGAAGAGAACATCGCTCTCGAAACATGTCGATGTGTTAAAATAAAGATTATCGTGGTAAAAACAAAGTGTTTTAATTTTTTATTGATAATATTAAAGCAAATACGGTGTGTGAATAAGAATTTCAAGTAATACTTTTGATATTTTTAGAGTTCTTTTTAGGTGGATTTTGCAAGACTTTTTTCACTAAATTATAAACGATTGATCATAAAAAAACTAAACCCAACTTGGTCCAACACCCATAAAAATCATCAAAACAATGCTAATGGCAGAAAAAACTAAACTCGCATTATAACATTCATAAACGCACTGTCAAATTCAAAATCCTGATCAAACAATGGATCATCGGTCGTGCAATAATTAGTCACCCCACCCAAATATAATCGTATATCTCATTATTGTTACCACTACCTACCAACCTGAAAATTTTCTCAAATATTTTTGCTTTATTGAAAAATGTACTTTATTTAATAATTAAAAAAATATTTGTAAACTAACCCGTCTCGACACAGGATTTCCCAGTGAGACAGGCAAGGCCAAAAATGTAAACCTTATGATATAGATTCATATAATAAAAAAATAAAAATGCCAATTTGAATATTATTGTAATTAACAACCTGCAGGTAGCCTGAAACAACAATTTCGATTAATTAACACCTTAGCATGAACTTATCATGTAAATTTGACTATCCCAAAACTGTTAAATGTTCCTAGTTGGAGAGTCTTATAGAACTGCATTCATATTACATTTTATTTTAAACCATTTTCTTTCATACAATAAAGCCATTTCTGTTGATTCCTGTTTTATCATCTTCACCAATTTCCTTTGTTTTTTCGATACTAATAAAAAATTGTCATTCTTCAAATTAGGTTCCCCAAGGTACAAGAACTTGTGACAAGCGTTTTTAATTATCATATTAGGGAGGAATTGAATAACATATGTGATTGACGCACCAAAATATTGCCATATTTAACATTTGTTAACAAAGATATTGATTTCTGTTACACAAAATTACCACATTAAAAAAAACATGAAAGATCAATTGTAATACAATAAGTTTAGAAAAAATTGGCTTCTACTATTTTTATATCGGAAATACCTTTTATTTCGTCGATTATTTGTTGTGGCGGCCCTGAACCGTTTTCACCCTTCACCAGCTCCAGTCGACTGCGGAGTACTCAGCCGGATTGCCCCAGGAATAACGTGTTGATATAGGTTGACTGTACGGTCGGTATTTGTGTCACGGCCGTAGAATTGTTTCACACAAAGAATACTTAAATGAAGCGCGGATAAAGGGAAGCTGAATCTCTTGGATTGGTTGACTGTCTCCTGGGCGGTGACAGACGATAAGTACCACACAGGTAAAATAAAAAAAGCGAGTGGAAGCTAAGTACGGCAGAGGTATAAGGGATAAACTTACCAAAATGTAAAATGCGGTAAGGTAAATTATAATGAAATAAGAGAAAAGAGAGTAGGCACTTTTTCAGCAGCGTAAGTACCATTAAGGAACCAAAAGCGCTGAAAAACAGTGGCTGGCATGCCAGATGATGTTAATCGCATGTGTGAAAATATATTCTTTAAAATGTTTATTTTGTAGTACAATGTGAAGAGTTTTTTAATCCAAGGACTTTCTCATTTGATACTGAGATACATCCATATCAATTTTATTTTTGTTTTGTATAAATTATTAACTTAGTGATTACGTAAGGTATTTGATATAACTTTTTTTTATAAAGGGGTTTTTTCTAACTAAATGCTTTGTAATGTCCCGAAGAACAGTGTCGGATCTGCTAAAAATTTAAAACTAATTTTTTGCGTATTTTAATTTACTTAAATTGAACTTAAATGTGTGCAAAAGGATGTGCAGATCCGACATTATATATTTGTGTATGTTTTTCCACATTCCACATGACTGCAAACACTCCTTAAAACCTGTAAAATTGGATACGTTTTTAAATTTTCACGGCCTAATTTTCGTTGTTTGTTTTTGGGGTGTTATGTCGTGTTGCGCTACCTCCTTCTTTAGCACACGTTTCGGACAGCGTTGCAGTGTCCATCATCAGGGCAGATTCGGAAGATCCGACGATCGTCGGCTAAAGAAGGAGATAGCGCAACACGGCACAACATTCCAAAAACAAACAACGAAAAAAACCTGTATAATTGTTTTTTTTTTGCTCTAACGTTATTGGTTAAACTATAAAAAATGTGCTTATAGTAAAGTTGATAGTAAGTATTGAATACTTTTGTAATTGTTTACATGCTACGTAAATGCAGTATTCGGTATTATGATCTATTGAGACTTGGCTACAAAAATTCCGATTTTCAAAAACCTTTCCGTTTTTCCTGATTCAACCCTTCCTAATGGGGCTCCTCAAATACAAAAGAAGTTCGGACATATCATTCGGGGTAGATATAGCCAACGAAAGGCTACTAAGATTAGTCCACCTTGCTCTTGATAGATCAAAAGCTTCAACAATCAAAAACTTTTCAAATATAGAAAGAGTGCAAATTTAAAAAAAAATACTGGAAGCTTGGCGACAGGCAGCTGCAATGGAATTTTGTGTTTAAATGAATATGCAACAAAATATATAAAGCGCCGAGCACTCAGTAATGAGTAAAAACACAACCCCTAGTGAAAATACAAATATTTTCTGGCGCAAAGATCAATGTTGTCATTGGAATTCGATAAGATGATTCAATGTCTATAAAATATTGTTTTGAATACTATTTTTGTGTAAGAAAGTACAGTAACAAAAGTATGAATGACAAATGTCGGATAAATGGAAGTGCAACAAGATAAAAGAAATCGTTATTTACGAAGTTATGAAGAATATGACCCATGTTCAATAATTTAAACCGGTCAAATCATGTTATATAATAAAAGATTCGACAAAGTTGTATTTATATGAAAGTCTCAGCATTGTTCGGGTGTTCTTATTATATTCTGAATACCCTGACTAATATACAAAAAGCGGCATCCAAATGACAGTATGCAGATATTGCCAATTATTTCGGTTTCCATATTCCCAAAAAAGCAATGAGACCAATGCCATGCATTCAAAATCATTTCGCATCCATTTGACGACCAGACAGAAGCTATCGATCTCCATGAGATAAAAGAGTTTACTGGCAATTAAAAAAAAAGATAAAGCTGAAGCTATCGCTTCCGACGATAGAATCACATGTCTTTTAAAGGGTAGTAAAGCAATAATTATTAATATGATGAATGATAATATGAAACTACCAAACTTTAATTTTACTGTAAGCGGTACGGTAGCTAGGCGTGGGATCAGCTAGACATGTGAATCAAACCAAAATCAGCTAAAGCATCGGCATCACCATAATACACACATTTTTAGAAAACGTCCACACTCAAATCGAGGGAAATGAGTATGCTTGAAGAGCACAAAGAATAAGTGTTCCCAGGAAGTTTTTTTATTACTAGACTATACAAATTAAAAAGGTTCTCGTAATATTGGTCAAAACTGATGAAAATCCCTACCAAGTTTTAGATATGTTTTTTATTTATTAAGTTAAATGAAATTTACATTTCACTTTCTTAACTTAAGTAGATATAAAGTAATAAAATTACATAGAAGTTTAGTTAATTATATACAAGTTTTTATACCATAAAACTTCATTTTTTCTTTTTTTTTGAGGTTTGAATCTTCCTGCCCAGTGATCGGAATTACCACAAACCGGGTCAATTCCGGAGTTTCTAAGGCCGACATAGGTATATTTCGTATATTAAGTGCTTTAATTTCTTCAAATAAAAAAAACACGGATATTTATGTATTTATTTATCTCATTAGGCTTTTACAAAAAATATTCTGATGATTCTAAGTTCACAATAGTAATAGTAGTAATACATATAATCTATCCATTTGACATATTATAATAGCAAGTAATTAGTAAATGCATACAATAATTATTACTCCTAAGGTTTAGAAATGTAAATTAGTTATAAAGAAATGCAAAGTATATGTACATAGTAGGTAGTGACAGCAGTAACATGGTATCATACGACTATATGTCCGCGTGTATGTGTGCGTGATTGACAGAATGCATTGTCATCGTCAACGAGGCTATCTGCCGAGTTCGGAGGTCGGAAAGTGGGTTAATTTCTACTTCCAAGTTCTGCTTCATTCATACGACATTCAAACGAGAAACCAAAAGTGAAATTCAAATGGATGTATTTAAAAACAGCAATGCCCCGCTTGAAATTGGTAGGTACAATCGTTCTCCTGTTACTCGCCTCAATATTTTCCTAGCTCTCTCTCATCACCCACTCCTACAAGTTATTTCTGACTTAAAATAATATCATGTCTTCCATCGCTAAAAGCTCCACTTTTAACTTACTTGACTAGCGTAAATCATTAAAAAACATTCAAAGAACGTTCAAAAGTAAATTTATAAAAAATTGCTTAGCTTTGTCTTACTTTGTTAATATGCCCGCGAATAATGTTTTAGATAATAATATTATTTTCAAGCTAAGTATATGCTTCGAACCCTCTGCAGCAAAGCACAGATAATACTCTTTCAGGCTCCTTTGCTATTGCAGCGCTCTGTCATGAAATCATTAAAGAAAGTCACATAATTTTTTTTTTACCAAAAAACAACATTATAAATATACGTAATGGCTAATCGCATTGATTCTAAGATAGCCAGGAAGCCAAAATAGCCAGGATGTCCTATAGTTCAATCCCTGATTCCAGCTAACATATTATTTTTTTTCCCTTTTCACCTATTAATAATTATTAAAAATAATAATTTTGATGATGTTTCTCCCTGTTTTTTGTGAAACACGAGTTCAATGAACTCTTGAATTGCGACTTGCTTTGATATTCAAAATTGGAATTGATTGTGGGAACGATTCATACAATCGATAAAGTAGGTACCTAACAACATCATTTTATTTTTAAATTGCTATAGCCAGGGCTGTAGGTAGAGTTTTTCGAAATCTAATGTAAAATTTCTCTCGTTTTGAAGTTCAAAGGTCAAGTGTAATTTCTTCAACTCCGAAATAAAACTGTAGATTTTATAAAAATCAAATTCATGCCGCCACCCGCTTTCCGCCCGTTTTTCGTCACGAGGACGGCCGTCCGCACACAGACACTCTCCTCACTAACAGATTAATAATTCTTTATTTGAAATACGTATTTTGTCATTATTTTTCACAAATGTAGTAATTTTTCAAGTTTAGTAGCGGTGTTTATTCGAAAGGCTAATTTCTGATCGTCTTTTGATAGGGTGGCTTCTGAGGACCCATCGCATCGACAAGGAGCATCCGGGTCTCTCTGTCCTGCGCAACTTCAGTGGAAAATATGTTTTACAAGGTGGGTCGAAGTATATTCATGTATATTAATGCATTCAATATTTTACATACATTACATTTATTAATGCGTTCTAAATGTGCTTTTTCACACCTCAATAATACGATACATTTATTAATGCTTTCTAAATGTGCATTTCCACACCTCAATATTTTATATACATTACATTTATTAATGCATTCTAAATGTGATTTTTCACGTCTCAATAATACGATACATTTATTAATGCTTTCTAAATGTGCATTTTCACACCGCAATATATTATTATATATATATTACATTTATTAATGCATTCTTAATGTGCTTTTTCACACCTCAATAATACGATACATTTGTTAATGCATTCTAAATGTGCTTTTTCAGACCTCAATAATACGATACATTTATTAATGCTTTATAAATGTGCATTTTCACACCTCAATATCTTGTATGCATTACACTTATTAATGCTTTCTAAATGTGCATTTTTATATCTCAATATTTTACCTATATACAATACAATTCATCTATTAATGCTTTCTAAATGAGTATTTTTACATCTCAATATCTTACCTATATACAACACAATACATTTATTGATGCATTTAAATGGGCGTTTTCACACCTCAATATCAATCTTCTAAACATATAAACAACACATTAGATTACATTTTGCAAAAGACACTAAAGATCTTGCCTCACTTTTACACGAGAAGCAGAAGCACTGCGCTGGTCAAATTGAGTTATCAAAGTTTACAGTCAGGATGGGTTTCAAAGGACGCTTCTCCTACTTGTAAGGCTGCAGATCTACAGGATAGCCGAGGGCAAGAAAAGGATCTCAGAGAGATTCAATTAGAAAATCGAAGAATTGAATCCGATACGAGAAGAAGGAAGACAATGACTCCATTTTGTAAGAGTTTTCTTCGGGTAATTAAATTGAGAGAAGAAAATACGACGTTGCTTTTAAATGCACAAAAATGGAGGTTCATTTACAGAAAAAATGTATTGTTAAAAGTTTAGTTTCTATTCAATTGAACAAGTACAATTTTTATACGACATTTTTTGCTTATTTTGTTTGCTTTTATTACGTGAGAGTTGATCCCCCGACAGTCGGCATGCCGGCATACTTATATACAACCAGCTGATACCCGGCATGCGTTGCATTGCTACTTAAATAAATAAATTGTTTCTCACTGCGTCCTTTCTCCATTCATCCCCATCCCCTCCCGCGTTCCCGTTTCAACTTCCCCGCGTTCCCCATCCCCTCTCCCGCTGTCCCCTTTTTCGCGAACCTCCCCCTCACGAATTCCCCTTCCACCTTATCCGCATTCCCTACTCCCTCGACCCCCACTCCCACCCAACCCTCCTTCATTTCCCTCCGCCTCTCCTGGATTCCCTCCCCCTCCCGCCTTTCCTGCCGCTAAACTCCATAAAATACACTCATTTTTCAAACTATTGAATTTTTTAATGTTTTTTAGTCTCATAATAGATCGCAGTGGCCCAATTGGTAGAGGTGTATGTCCCGGTAAGACGTAAGGTTCTGGGTTCGAGTCCCAGTTGCGACCATTATCTTTTATTATTTTTCTGTGTCTTGTTCATTTTCATATTTAAAAAAATATATATATTATTATTGTTATCTTCTTCTTCAATGATATATTAAATTGATGGGAATAACCTTCAAAAGTTAAAAAGAGAGTTTTTCTTATATAAAAAAAGAATATTCATTTTAGACTTTTATAAAAAGTCAATAGGTGTTCCATAAAAATAAAATCGGTTATATTTATCCGAGACACTATCTAGGTAACAAATATATTATTTTATTACTTGTTTCCAATAATAATGGTAGCTGCCAATAAAATGAAAAAAAAAAACATTAGTCGAAGATAATATTGTTAATTCTGAAATTTGAAATATGAAGTTGACAATTACGACAGTCTCATAATAGATCGCAGTAGCCCAATTGGTAGAGGTGTATGTCTCGGTAAGACGTAAGGTTCTGGGTTCGAGTCCCAGTTGCGACCATTATCTTTTATTATTTTTCTGTGTCTTGTTCATTTTCATATTTAAAAAAAAATATTATTATTGTTATCTTCTTCTTCAATGATAAATAAAAAATGTTTATGGTACAAAATCTCACACCCCTATACTTAATAAAATAAAATAAAAAACCGTAGAAGAATTTTCTTAATAATTTATCCCTTAAATTAATGAAATATGCTCTTCAAAACACGTACTGAAGCCATAAATTATACGTCGGTATATTATGCGTTTATCAACGGAATGCCCGGTGTTCTAAATAATTAATAGACTGTTGGGACAAGGGTTTAGTGCGGAAGTTTGCCATGCAAAAAGCACGGAAATATGATGATATAACTTTAACTCGGAGTACTTTCTACCCTACCAGGCCTTAAGTGGAAAATGAATAGTACAGCCTTAATAAGGGTGGAAAGTTGACGATAATGTGTGCGAAAATAGTGCCAAAACAATAGACTCACGTACGTACCCGGTAGTACGACGGCCGGCGTAGTCCAGCGGTAGGGCGTTGGACTTCCATTCCGAAGGTCGCGGGTTCGAACCCGGCGTGCGCAAATAAATTTTATTTTATTAATTTGTATTATTTCACAATTAATTATTTGAAATAATACATAGTATATTTGCGCAAGTTCCAGAGTGGAGGATACTCTTAGTATCGCCCTGGTGTAAGACCACCATTCGGAATTGAAACGTTGCTTGAAATGGCTTTAGCCGTGTTTAGTGACAAGATCTGAATAGCCAGGTACTTCCCCACCTTCGTCCTCCTCGTGTCCATCCCTTCCCCACTTACCTTCAGCCTCATAACAAACCCCAATTGGGGATGCCATAGTCTCACTGGCTCCAGACGGGAGCAGTTGGGACTCTTGTGAGGTATTAACTATAAATTTTTTTTTTTAAAAGGTACCGAACAATTAAAAAAAATCAGATTTAAAAAATATATATATATATATCCACACAGGAGGCCTCGAGGAAAACTATGTCTTCTTTATGAGGAAGTTTTGAGAAATAAGGTATGAGGAGTGGGGAGGAAACTGGAAGTTAGCGTGTCCAGCATTGACGGACGTATGAATCTATTCCTCCCACTGCGGTGCAAGGCGATGTGTTAAGAGAGTCCGGCCAGAAAGACCAAAAGGTCCCCCTTAACCAATCTCTCCCGAACTACGCAGTAGGTGTCTCCCAAATTGGAGATGTGTGACAATATCGTGATATTTATTTCCAAATATTTTTTTTCTATGAATTTATTCGTGCGCAAGCACTCATTTTAGACGGCCATGTACATTGTACAGATGTATCTCATTTCCTGTTAAATAGATACTCGTATTAGCAAAAAATATACGAATAAATTTATATTAACGCCAGGCAAGCGGTTTAATATGATTAATATTAGTGTGTTAAACACTGTTTAATAATTTATTTTTAAAGAAAGCCAAATATTCTCATGGTACGAATATTCTGTAATTTTTTAAAATCTCCTTGTACCATATTATTGGCGGAAGCTGTTGCTTGTACTTCGATGAAGGACTTAGCCAGCATAAGAATTGAACTCACGACGCCTTGGTGGGAACTAGACATATTTGGCAACTCAGCTACTGGTCAATCAATTATTAATTAAAAAGATTTTGCTCTGCAAAATGATTTTTTTAACTAGGTTTTTACTATTATTATATGTCTTTTTAAGGTTCTTAATATCCACAAAACATTTATTTTATTTTAATTAGGTAAAGTTGTTTAGTATGAAAAACACAATTTAAAAGCTTGTTAAAAGTTGTATCGACGTAAAATTGTAGAACTAACGGTTTTTATGAAAACTGCCAATTAATTGATACTAAAGTTTATTTTACTTTTTCGTGCTTATATGTTTTCAATTAATTGTTTTCGAAGGCACTAGAATGAAGATATCTTTCAACCTTGACATTATCATCAAATATTCGGAAAGTTTTCATCCCGAACTAAATAAAGCTGCAAAAGGTACATGAACATTCGCCATAGACGCTTTCATAGACTTTTTGGATAACTTTGAATTTTGAAAGAAAATTCACGTAAAGTCTTTGCTACAATAAGGATTTTATTTCCAAAAAAGTCTGCGCTAAGATACTTTTCTTTTAAGGATTTTAAGGGGATTTATTTAACATTTCTTTGCGTCTTTGTACATCGAAATTGGCTTAGGAAGAAACTAGTGAAAACCTTGTTTTTATCCATTTTGTGTTGAACTCGAGCCTTATTTGTTAGGACAACTATTATTATTCATTGAAGAAGAAAGCATATGGGAATAGCCTTCAATAGTTAAAAAGAGCGTTTTTTTTATAAAAATTAAATATTATTATTCCTATTAGAATATTGTATTGGATTTTCTTACCATTGAATTAAAATATTTTATTCAAATGTTTCTTAAAACAACTGCTTTCTATTTTGTATTGTTTATTGTGCAATAAGCAAAATAGCTTCATTAATCTATTTGAAATAATAATTATTCTATAAAGGAGAACGAAAAAAAACATTGTAAATACTCGATATGAATCAATTCTCATTGATTCAAATAAACTGATCGTGATTACGATCATTTATCTCGAAATGAATCAGTAATGTAGGAGATGACGATACTTCCCCCTATAAAACGTTCGTTGTTAATAAATCACTGTAATACTTTTGACCGTTAAAATCTCAAATCATATCCGGTTTTGCAAGATTCTTTGCGAACCATGTGCAATCTAGATTGGTTTTGGAAAAATATATCCATTTTTATTAGATTAAATATTACAATTTGAGGTTATTCATTATGTAATTCCAAAAATAAAATAAAATAATTAATCTCTGTTAACGAATTGTTTCTTGAGTATCATTTTAATCACGTAAGGTAAAAACATTTATTCAAGCCATTAATTACATAAAATATATCCATCTTCGAATTCTGTACCATTTAGCATCTTATGTAGCAAAGGATTAATATTTATCGCCAAAAAAACAATAATTGAACTCACTCATGTGTAGGAACTACGCAAAGTGAAAAGAGGGAATTAATAAAAGAAAAGTTTTTATTGCCTATTATTTGTATAATGGGATAACTTTTAAAGTGAAAACACAAAAAAACTTCCTTAGACAGGTTATTTTTAGAGACAAAAGAAACAAATCCGAACCAATTGTAACTGGTAAAGTTAGCTTTGTTTGCCTTAACGGTTCAGTTACCTACACTAATTCATTTATTTTTTCCGAACAAGATTATAACAAGGGTTTTACTTTGTTAATCAACTCACCCACCGAGTACCAAGATAACAGTAAAGAGGTCTCATTACGTGTGTGTATTATCAGTTAGACCAGTTGGTTTTTAGATTAGGTCAGCATTTTGTACAATTATCTAAGAGTTCACTCAGTTGACATTTAAAAAAAATCAGATCAGAATGATAAGATAAATATGTTTTGTCTAGACAATATTTAGAATTAAGATTGTAGAAATAAATTATAAATTTTTCAGCGACCTTGAGGTGATTTTTCACAAAAACGGCGCTGTAAAAATCATCTAATTATTATTATTATTATTAAAGTAACGGACTCTGAGATAACAAGAACTTTTCTCATTGCATCGCAAAACTATGAGTTTTTCTTCGAGCTTCATCATTTTATTGCCAATTTCTTTATCGTCAGTTCGGTCAGTGGTTAGGTTGGCATAAGTTTTGTTTCCATCCAGGCGTCGTGTTTTAAATTTCTCGGCTGACTAAGCCTTCCATCACGACACAAGCAATATGTTCTGCTTACTGTGATGATAGTAGTAAAATTTCCAATATTGTCAGATAATTTGTATCCAGGAATGTTTGTCTTATAAAAAAGGTGTTAAGGAAAATCTTCAAAGTAAAAGCATCAAAAATGACGAAACCGGTGATTCCTGACAACATTTTGAGTAAAAATTGTATATAATTATTTGGTCATCTCTAACATTTTTATGTTTTTTTCAACTCAAAACATAAAAAATCAAGATTTTCGATTCAATCAAGATTTCAGACTTTCGTTTGAGTTTCGCTAATATTTGTTCATTAATCATTTTTTTTAAATCAGTAACTATTGGACAGTTAAGATCGGGGTGAATATTTTTTGATTACTTATCTGAGAGAGCAAAACAAAAACACGTAAAACAAAAGGTTTTATGGCATAAAAAAAATATTTACAATTTTTGCTATAAATAATATCGGGAATCACTGGTTAAAGTCAGTCAAGTACGTCCTTAAGCACCCTGTACATGTAGTTAAAGATGTACTTTAAGATCGTAATAAATATATTCTTTAACATAAGGCTCCATCTCATCTGATATTTTTGATGTACTTACCTATGTAATTAAATTTACATATGTATGTTAAACTGTAATTTGTGAAATGTAATTGGGTTATACTGTTTTTCACAATAAATAAATAAAATAATGATCTATTATTGGAATCAGATTTTCTGTATTGAATGACTGTACCTCTTGCACTTTAAAATTTTTTAGACTTAGTATTCTATTATTTTTTATACTTATTTATGTTTTTATTATGTATTTTATTAAATAGCAATTTTTTTCTTATTGTATTATACTTGAGACATTTAAATTGTACAATGTTTTGTTCACACTGTTTTCCTGCAGACAAGCTACTTGCAGTAGCTTTGCAGGTATATTGTTAACATGAAAAAAATAATCTGTTTTTCTGTAATAAAAAAAAAAAAATAAAAAAAAAAAATGAAAACTGAAAGGCGTAATTTATAGAATAATAAAAGTTTGACTATAATTTCTCACAATTTAGTGGGTATGAACACAATTTTTGTATTGTTTCATTATATACATGTGTGGCAGGTGGATCAAATCCCATAATCTTACTAATATTATAAACGCGAAAGTTTCTTTGGATGTATTTGTGTTTGTTACTCTTTCAAGCAAAAACTACTGAATGGATTTTAATGAAACTTTAACAAAAATATAGCTCATTTGTCAGAATAACATATAGGCTTTATAAAGCTAGCTATTTTTAATATGTTATAAATAATAATTATTGTTTAATAGTAAATTTCGAAAATACGAAGTCGCGGGCAGAAGCTTGAACCAAATAATTCAACAAGAAGTACTGAACATTTAAAGATCTCCTGGATGCGGAAAGCTATTCTAAATCTCAGTGACGAGCAATTTAAATGAAAGAGACCACATCCCAAAATAGACATAGCACCGTGATGATGACGAATGAAATATAAAAATCAATTAGGTATGTTAAATTTCTGGTTGATTTAACAATATCCATTTGCAAAACAAGCCAGTCCAATCTACCCGGACAAGACTGGAATAATTATTCTCCCTGAATAACTCTCATTCTGGGCAAATTACGTAGAACCATTAAAAAACGAACGTGCCAAAAATCCCAAATCTTCCGCCAGGGATTTGACTAATAGCCTCAGAGTTACTTCTAAATGGTACTTAATAAATTATCATTCTATTTTATTAATATGCGCTATCAAAAACCGAAGGAATTTATGTGTAACTTCTTGAACATGTGAGGGCTTTCCTTAAACGAAAGGAATTCGCTAGAAAATGTTTGTCATAATAAGGAAGTTTCCCGACAAAGTCATGTGTGGGGCTCATTAAAGTAATGGATCAAGTAACTTTAATGTTATTTTGACAGAATAATGAGTGCGCATTTCATGTTTAATTTCCTTAATGTTTGTAATTTATTTCCAAGAGTGTTTAATGTGGGATACGATATAAGAAAAATATAAAACCAACGTGAAAAGTTGACTTAATTACGTGTTATAAAAAATAATGGTACACTTAGTAGGTTTCACCACATATTTTAACGATTCATTATCTTCCGGCTACACATACCTATTCAACACATAAACTTTACATTCTTACTAAATACGCTTAAAATGCGTTCCCTAGAAAACAGAAGAAGAAAAATTACTTTTTTGTTTAAAATTATTAACTTCGAATTGGACTGTTGTGATCTCCTGCATCTCATCGACTTAAGTTGTTGCAAAAAATATTATTCTACAACTATAATTCCGGGACCAACAACCACATACACATGCTACTTACTCTATTCATCGCTTTCATACACTTGGAAACAAATTCACCTTAAATATCGACATGTTTAATATGAGTTTACCATTATTTAAGAGATACCTGAATGATATTTTTATGTAGTATATTTATATAATCAAGGAGCTGTTGAATATATTTTTGTATTCTTTCATATCTTTAATGTAATTTTCTGTATTGTGAACATTGTCATGTATTTATTATTCACCTGTAAATTTCTCATATTAACTTACACTATATTATTATTTTTAAGCCATCCGCAATTTAAAAACTGGTTTCTGTTTAATTTATTTTTTCTCTTTCATAATATATTATTTTCACTTACCTGTATACCTACCTTTTTTATAAAGTGCATCTCTATAAGATTATCTTTTTTATTTAAACATTCTATTATATAACACTGTATTATGCACTTATCATGTAAAAGACCACTGAAAATTAATAAATAAATACCCATTTTAAAAATCCATTAAAAGTAATGAAAAAACTACATAACCTCACTTAATAGTATGAATATTTTTTTCATTATTTTTAAGGACTTTCAACGCAGTGATGAAGTCCAACTTGGTTGATTTATCCTGGCACCGATCAGTAGAGCTTCTCTTTCATATACGCCATTACATAAAATTGTAAAAAAAAATATTTTATAAAATCTTTTTTCGACTTGCTTGTGAGTGTAAAAAGGTTAAGGGTTTTATGTATTTAAAAAAAAATTATATCATAGTATGTTCTAGATTAAAACACGTAGAAAACGAGAAAAAAAATAAAAGTTTTCATTTAGAAAATACATAATATCTTTTAGCTCAAAATTAGTTTTTAGTTTAATTGACTATATTCGTTTGTTATTAGTTTCGCACTGAATGTCTAGCAAACATAAGAGGGAGGTAATAACATAATGATGTAATTAAGAACTAGAGACCCTTCTGAAATGACGACCGTTAAGAATCATCATCTGGGAACATTACCAGCGGCGGAGATGGGAAACTTAATTATCACCACCTCCAGCACTGAACAAGGAATAAATCGCCGGGCAGATCATTGTCGTGGCACTTGTGGAGGGATAATAATTGAGAATCATCTTTAACCTAAGAATAAGGACTATTAAGACATAAAACGATATCTTATTCTATCATCGTTTGGGGTAATTTTGTGGCACTCCATAATATTTGACTTCATGAGATAATAACTCAATAATTCAAATTCATGATGATTTAATTAATCATACCTATTATTTTTTTTTACTTGCGCGGCAAAATCCTCTCGTGATTCTCCTCCCCTTCCCCGTCCTAACCCAAAAATAGTTATAATCACAAATATATTGTTTTATAACCACTCGAGCGCTTTTTGCCACAATATGGCTCTATTTCCACAACCAAGGATTGCTTTGTTGCCAAAAAATGGCAAATTTTTTAAATTATTTTATTTATTAAAGCGACTATATAATATATTGTACATTCAAAATATAACAAAATAAATATTCTCTAGATTCTTTAAAATGTTTTAAAGTAACGATTTTATAATTTTTTTATATATCCCACGAATATGTGATAATATAGACAAAAGATGGTGAATTCGTTGGATTTATAAAACTATAATCAGTCTCTATGTCTCCATATTCAAATTCTGAGGTATGATTTTTTTAATCCGAGAAAAAAGTTTTAAGTTGCTCTATCGCTCCAGTGGTTATTAAATACATTATATAACTATAGGTTTATTTTGCTTGTTGCACTAATTTTATTTAAATTACATATGATTCATTAAGTCCTTAGTTTGACATTTCTATAAACCTGCCTGTGTACATTATTAACGGTTCGTATTTTTTTTATATATATACTGAATTTTTAAGACTGTTAATGTTTTGTGACTAGATCTGAATTGTGAGGTATTTCTTAACCAACTAACCATCACGCCGTTTCACCGCAGGGGTAAGCAGAGAGGAGGGACCACAAAACAAGCCGGTCTTATAAGCATACATCGTCTCATACATCCTCTTCTATTATTCTGACTTTTGACATGGTCCCGATCAAGTGTCTGATTCACTTGATCGTGTCATATGTTCCTCGGGCGTTCTCGACTTCCTGAATAAAATGGATAATTCCAGGAATTCTCTAGCCACCCCCCCCCCCTTCCATACGGGATGAATCGTTCTGGTAACCTGTGATTTTAAAGCGTCAACTGGTTGGGCAGCCTTGTCATAAAGCCTATAAGAAGATCACCGCTACTTCAATAAATAAATCTACACACGTCTCCCTTAAGAGTAATCCTGTTAAAAATTTATTTATTATTAATTAATATTTCAGATATTTTTCTTTCAAATTCGCTCCTTTTGAAATGGGTCAATTAACTTTCCGAGCTTCCTTCCTTTGATTGAAATCCTCAAAGTTTTATTTCAGCATTAAAAAGAGATTTTCTGTTGTTTCTAAGAAAAATACATAAATAAAATAATATTTTTATTGTTGCTGAGTGGATCATGACATTTATTATCCAAAATGATCTATTTTGAGAATTTGCCGATAAACTTAGTCAAAGTGTGGACATAAGGCTCTTTTAAATATTTCTTTTAATTAGAACATGAGAAGCTACAGTTTATTTATTTATTTAAATATACATTTATTATAATTCAAGGTTATTTCTGAGCATTTCATAAAATAGTCAAAGATATATACATACCTTGAAATTACGCCTTGCGAGTTTGAACCAATTTCCAATACTGTTGTTCTGTGCTAGAAAGAAGAAGAAAACATGCGTTAGAAAAAAAAAAAAAAAATCACAATATATATATATATATATATACGAGTCTTCGACTAAATACGAGTATTATATATATTATACGAGTATTTGCGACACGTTCCAGAGTGGAAGATACTGTCAGTATTGCCCAGGTGTAAGACCACCATTCCGAATTGAAACGTTGCTTGAAATGGCTTTAGCCGTATTTAGTGACCATATATGAATAGACAGTTTACTTCCCCACCTCCTCCCCCCCTATACCTTCAGCCTCACAACATACTCCAATTGAGGATGCCATAATCTCACTGACTCCAGGGCGGTAGCAGTTGCGACTCTTGTGCTTGCATATAAAAATAAAAAAAGAAGTAAATCATATTCTACGATCTCTTGTGTACGGAATATAGTATATTAAATATTTTTTTAGCTTGAATATAGTCTAATCTACAAGCCCTTAAATATTTCGCACCAAGTAACAATTACCCCGAATATTGCACAATATTTGTTACTTATCAAGTTTTGTTTAATCAATATTTATAAAATCTTTATCAAAACAAATCTAAAAAATCGGGCATTGCTTTGAATAAAAGTCACAGGAATCTGGATTGTAATTGTATTAAAAATTCACAGATTAAAAATCAGCCCCTTCTCTTTTAACTGAAACACGCGATGTTATTCCCTCGTGCTAGAACAGCTTAATTTCAGCTAACGACGGTGGGTATTTATTTCAATCAGTATATTAATTACATACGGTTGACTTACAAATTGCGATATATTTTCAAAGGAATCATACTAAACGATGTGTTAAGCACGCGAAATGGGAATTAAAGCTTTTATCAAAGTAATTTGAAAATGTGTGATTTATTTTTATCGTTGCACGACTGTGGATAGATTTTTCTTTAGATAAAGTAAATAAATTTGTTGTGTTTTCTTAATCAGTGGATATAATTTATTATTTATTATTAATTTTCAACGCCCTGATGGGCTTTTATATGTAATACAATGTTTAAATAAGAAACATAAACTTATAGCAATGAACATTATAAATATGGTAGGTATAAAGTGAGTAAAAAATATTATATTAAAATAAAAGAGAAAAAGTAAAAATAAATTAAACTGAAACCAGTTTTTAAATTGCAGGTGGCATAAAAATAATAATATATAGTGTAGGTTAATATTAGAAATTTACAGATGAGTAATATAAGAAAAGGTTTACAATACATAAAAACAAAAGAGAGTAAGGATAAATGGGAATAATACAAAAATATATGCAACAGCTCCTATATTCTAAAAATATGCTTCATAAAAATATAATGGTATCTCTTAAATAACGGTAACTCATATTAATAATATAATAACGTGAATTAAATCACCAATTGAAGAAGGAAAAAACACTTCTCTTTTTCTTCGGCATATAAATTAGTATCATCTTCTTACCATAGTTTCTATATCACTTACTAACAAGTATTAATCTCATATTGAGAAAAAAATCTGAAGTTTTTTTTAATTAGCTTTACACAGGAAGTCCTGAGGGAAAAGCAATCCCTCAAAGCATATGTCATCTTTGGGTAAACTGTATGGAGAGTCTTTTAATAGAACGGAAGGAGAGGAAGTTCTGAGAAGAAGAAGGGTTTGACGTATCTGGGGGTCAATGCGATGGGTCGAACGAGTCCAGCTGGAGAGGTCTAGGTTAAGTCTCCCTGTACCAGTCTCTTCTGATCCGGCCCGCCATGCAATAGGTTGGCAAAAAAATTCGCTTCCAAGACACACCTAACCCCATGATAAAAAAATTGGCGTATTTTGTCAGAGGCTAAAAATATTCCCGCTTTGCAATAAAATCCAAATAAATGGAACATTTGTTAACGTATTCGAAAACTAAAAACTGTTTTCGAAAGGTTGTGAAATAGGCTTTCAAATTTCTATATTCAAAATTACTATGTATATTTTTAAATATAAATTTTTTTTGAGAAAACTTCAAAAAGTTTTAAAAATGGCTCACTTTACTTTTTTTTAAAACTAAAATTACTGATAATGAAAAAAAATAAAACACATACTTATTTCATGAGATAAATAAATTATAAACCTTACTGTCACCTCATTTTTTTTCGTTTCATGTAAAAAAAATCTTAAAAAATTCACAAAGTTCCATATTTTTTTTTCAAATTGCTATCGGAAACTTTGGTTTCAGAAAGGGGTAAATTTTAATTTTTTTGTGGTTTTTTTTTAGATTTGAATATATAGTTTGTTGTATTCTCTTTCCAATACCGTTTAGATCACATTTCTGACTATGATAGTAAGGGAAAAACAACGATTTCTGTGAGACCTATGTGAGCTGGGACAAATGTGGTCTCCTGTGATTAAACGGGTTAAAAACGACTAATTTCAGATATTCTCTGGTAATACCCTCTAAAGGGCACACAAGTATATTATAATGTATTTTTATAATAGGACTAGGCAAATATGTACATGTATTTGACCAATGAACAAGAAAATTAAACTTGAAACGATACCTTTGTTTTTTTTATTTGACGGAAGATCCTTCCACGAATAAGATTATTTTTTCAGATTTTCAGACAGATCAGATCAGACAGATCAGATTCAGACTCCGAAAAAAATTCGCTATAAATCATCAATCGAAAAGTTTTTGTTGCCGAGAATCGTGAAATTCTAAAAGTTTTAGCACTCCGCCGGAGGGTTTATACCGACAGTAAGGATGAATTTAAAGTAACTTCTGATTTTGTTATAAAAGTTAAACCAATAATATAGGTAATTCACTCTTCGAAATATCCTAGAATGTAAAAAATAAAATAGTTCTGTAGATAGAGCAACAATATTACCACTTTTTCTTCGACAAAGAATTGAATTGAACTTTTTATTTGAATTCGTCTGCACCGATTCTTTACTAATTTTAACACGTAAAATTTTTGTACAGTTACTCTACACTCAAGGCCCTGAGACAAATAATTTCCCGCAAAATCTGTGTCATCTTAGGGTATGCTGTGGTGTGGAGCCTCTTCTTACGAGTTCTCAGAAGGAAAAAAAAGTTATGAGTGACGGTTAGGAATCTGGGGTCATTGTGCAAGCCGATGGGTCGAGAGAGGGCAGCTGGAGTGGTCAAAGCTAAGGTCTCCCCAAACCAATCTTTATACCACGGATGTAAATTATCTAACTTACCATAACCGTGTTTCAGAACAGTTATTTGAGGAATTTACATACGTCTTATATGACTTGTTTTATTGACATTATCTGATATTATTCCCACTCTCGACTAAAATAATGGTCAAATGACAACTTTTTTGATCACCGGCTAAAGAGATTTCAAGCAAAATTTCAGTTGCCTTGCACCTTGCCACTCGACCACGGAGGCCGTATCCATTTTTTTTTTGTAGAGAAACCTCACAAGAGTCCCAACTGCTCCCTTCTGAAGCCAGTGAGACTATGGCATCCCCAATTGGAGTATGTTGTGAGGCTGAAGGTAAGTGGGGAAGGGAAGGAGATGGGGAAGAGGAAGGTGGGAAAGTACCTGGCTATTCAGATCTAGTCACTAAACACGGCTAAAGCCATTATTAAGCAACGTTTCAATTCTGAATGGTGGTCTTTCACCAGGGCGATACTGAGAGTATCTTCCACTCTGGAACGTGCCGCAAATATAACATATATTATTTCGATTAATTTATTGTGAAATAACACAAATTAATCAAATACAATTTACGCCGGGTTCGAACCCGCGACCTTCCGAATGGGAGTCAAGGGTCCTACCACTCGACCACGGACGGTCGTCAAATTATTAATTAATCAAATTAATAATTAAATCCATTATTTGACAGGTAGAATAATTGATTACTGCTCTTACTAATCAAGCCTCCTCATAACGTTATGAAAAAGAACATCTTTGTTAAGTAAATTCCGTTAGGTTATGGGCTATTTTTAAAACATTTTTTTCGTCATTTTTAATGACTTTTCAAACGGATGTTGAAATGCCATTTTGTTGAGTTGTCATAGAACCGAAAAAACAGATAAATTCATTTAAAGTATGGGCGTTGGAATTAACAGGTGTTGGGCGTCAGCAACGCGTTCTTCAGAGAGGCTTACTTCAATTGCCGGTCGAATGGCATTTGTATTATTGTATTCTCGTCAAAGCGCAAAAAGCCTTAATTAAAGTTATCACAAAAAAACCTTATAGATTCTCGACAAAACAGATATTTAAGGACTTCGCCGTACTAAACATACAGCAACTGTACATCAAAAGTATATCTATACATTACCAAAAAGACAAGCTAAACCAACATACTGTACAACACAACTACTGTACAAGACATAGACATCAACACATGACTCCGAAGATAAATACCACCTATGGGCAAAGACATTACCGTAATCTGGCTCCAAAACTTTAAAATTTAATTGAAAAAGACATTAAAGACATTCACCTGATAAAAAGCGTAAATCTAAAACACAAAATACATATATGGATAGTAAACAAGGGCATTGTATACTGCGGACATATTATAACTTCTACAATATAATAGCTACCCGTATTAAATTTTATTTCTTTTCTTTTAAAATAATTTAATTTCTTTATATCATCTCTTCTCCATTTTTTCTTTTCTATTTCTCTTATTAATTTTCATTTTATCTTTATTTTTCCGAATTCTATTTATTAATAAATAATTAATTTTATTCTTTCTTTTGAGAAAATGATATAAAAAAATATTAAATTACTGCCACCTCGAAACAGGCTCAGCCTAGTGAGGTAGTGAGGTGGCATATACCTAAAAACAATGTACTTAAAATGTATTTTTGGTTAATAAATAATAAAAAATAAAAAAATTCTTAATAATCTTGTTCATCAAAAGATACGGTAATTCACTTTTCATCCAAAACTCACTAGAATATTTTGCTTCCATATCTTTGTAAAGATTAGTATACCTAGTATGTAAAGCTTTACTTTTGGGGTTTTGTATAACACAGTTCAAATATTTGAGTATACTCCCAACGTTAAGCTTCACGTGTAAATGCAAGTCGTTGTGTGAAAATAATAACTTGGTCTAACCCCGCATTCTGGAAATATATTTACGATATCCCCCGCGTTCACACTACAGAGTAAGTACGCGGCGTTTCCGTACAAACATGTTAGGCATAACATCCCTTACGAGCATTTCACGGTTATTGTTGACATGTTTCTGCACAATTGTTCGCATTAGTGAAATTTAGAACTGAGCGGGTATAATCCTTGCTCGGGGGAGGGTTGCTTCCTTCGGCGAGGGTAGGAAAGCCGGCCCATAAGGGGTGGCGAAGAAATTGAAATATACACATGGTGGTTGGTTGGCGTGTCTTGAAGGACTGGAAGCGGTTGACAAAATTAGTCAACAATTTCCCTTTCAAAGTAGTTCACTTTCTTCTGAAATTAAGCTAATGGCACGGTATCGCTTCCAACTAAATAAGCACACACTTAACACTACAAATTCACATCGACGGATCTGCCGGATCTGCCCTGATGATGGACACTGCAACGCTGTCCGAAACGTCGGCTAAAGAAGGAGGTAGCACAACACGGCATAACACCCCAAAAACAAACAACGAAAACAATTTTACAACTCAATTATTTTGGCATTTTTTTTATGCTCAAACTGGCGGTGATTTGTAATCTGGAGTATTAATACCTTATCTGAGCAGTTTCTGGATTGTTTTCTATCAATAATATCAATTGATATATTTATTATGATTATTATGATTAATTATGATTTATTATGATTAATTTTCAAAGTTTAACATTTGCAAAAAATATAATTTATTTTAATATTTGCCATCATAATTTTTACTTGTATGTAGTTCTGGGATCAGAATACATCACGTAATGTTGATTATTCCGATTTGACAGCTCATGACGGTCTCTAGCGGAGTAAAAAGGATCTATCCGATATGGCTACCATATTGACAGGATTGACCGCATACAGAATAGGCAAACACATTTTCAGACATATGAAATACAAAGGAATGAAATACAAAAAATACAAAATACAGGGCTTTGCTACGCTCAGTCAATTCTTTTTTTGAAACCAACTCATTGCAAACTTCAGAGGAATTATCAAAATACCAAAAAATCGATAGATATCTAAATATTTGTTTTTACGATTTTTTTGTTGCCAACAAGACAATAACTTAGAACTCTTAAAATTTTTCGTAAAAATACTTAAATTTTTTTTTTTAATTTTATATATCGAAACGCACTGATATTGGATAGATAGCTAGAATATGTATGTTATGTATTTTCTTAGAATCATAATATAATGATTTTATCTAATGCCTCGACTGCTTTTTAATACTGTCAATGCTAATTAATGTCTTTTTCTAAGGATTCTTATGAAACTAAGGTAGTAATAAACGAACACCTTTTTAAAAATTTCTTTCTCTGACATACAGTTTACATAATAAGAACCAGTAATTAAAAAAATCATAATCAGTAACTGAAAATGTTTGAGAACATCTCACTAAAAGAACCTGTGTTATAGTGTTCGCATATTGTAGATAAAGTGTTTTTATGTCGTCATAAATAAAAAAACACAGCATCGTCCTTGAGATTTTCAAGAAGGATACTGTGTTTCCACCATTTGCGGCAGTATTGTAAACATGTTAAGTTATTTAATTATTGGAACCTTTTTGTGAAAGGGATAACCAATTAATTAACTGGAATAAAATTTTGTCAACGAGCCTTAAATATGCAATATACACGCGAATGGAGGGTCCAAAAAACTGAAAAATTTGAAAGCTTCCCGGATTCCGCTTTCCATTCTAAATTATACGAGATAAACAGAAAAACATAATTGGTGTGCAATATCAATATTATTCAAGGGAATTGATTTATTCGTGTTGATATTACAGTGGTAATAATCGATATATCCTTCCCATAAAAGCCACTGAGTGGCTGTGGTATTATTTTTCATAAAGTTACACAAAATTCTTTTAAATGTGACAAGGAGGTACGGGCGCGATACACAGGGATGATGATGGATCGCCGCGTTTGATGGGCGTTTTTGATTAAATTATTTCATCTTTTCCAAGTTGAAAGGGACCCCAATATAAATGAAAACTTAGATCAATAGGCGATCCGTTAGCCGCTGATATTTCACGCGTTTTGAAAACAAGGATGATTTTCAATTTTTTCAGGTTGTTGTGAAAGTGGTTTGTTGAAAATGAAATGCGGTTCAGTTTACGAAAGGTGCTCAGCAATCGACAAAAACTTTTTTCGGTTTCAAGATGATTTGAAAAGAATACTTTTTTTTTGGTTTTCTATAGTTTCCGTTCACGAAATATGTTATTTTATCATGGACCTTCTTCCTTACCTTCCTTCGCCTGTGTTGTTTTGTACCTACAATGCAACGAAAGATTGAACACTTTGATATATAATTAAGAAATATATCTATCTGTCAGCACGCTGGGGAATTGGAGGCTCAAAATATCGTATAGATCATCGATCTATTATCTACTGTCTTTTTCGTTTTCAAACAAGACGCGTGAGAAGGAAAAAGACGAATGTCGATGACGTCCACGCGTGGTCACATTGGGACTGGTATATTCGTTTTATAGTAGGTTTTCGGGAGTTTTTCTCTGTTTTTGTATTATTTTTATTTGATATTATATGTATTATTTTTTAATGTTTCTTTAAATAAATTTAAAAAATTCGAAGTTAGGAAACTCCAAAATGTTTGAATCCTGGCATTCATTTCTTCTACACTAATTCAAAACGCAGAATCTAATAGAGACATCTTATGACAGCCTACATACTGTTGTCTTCAAAACGTTTTGCATTGTTTTTAGTAAAAATTGCATTCTCTGAAACAGAGGATCTTTTAAATGTTTGTATTTGATTAGCAAAACTAAAGGTGAAAAAATGAAACAATTATTGTTATTGTTTATTGTTTTCCTACATGGCGCGTTATTGTTAGTATTTCAATTTGTAACCTCAAGCCTGTGTTAAGTTTATTAATTGTATTAACTGATAACAATTATTCAAAATATTGTATTGAAAGAACCATATTATCAAATTAATGTTTATAATAATGTGTACCCACTATACTGATAGAAGCTACTACACCACAATGGAGTAAACATAAAAGGTGACCATATATTGGTATTTGATTTGAAATAATATATTATGTTATTTATTTAAGAAGGGTTAATGTTTAAAATAAAAAAACAAAAAAAATAAATAAAAAAAAACTAAAACTGACTACATCAACTGAATTAATGTTGGTGTTAACTTATACTGGTTTGTTGATTAAAGATTACACTATTAAAAAAAACCATAATATGTCAATGCATATTACTTTTCAATTAAAAATAAACTTGCTTTTGGGGGGCCTAAATTTTCTAAATTTATTTTGATTTAGCTTAAGTGCGTAAGATGTTAAGACTATACATGAATGTAAATAAAGCAAGAAGTGAATGTACCAAGATAGAGTTGTATGAAGATTAATTAATTAATAAAAAAATTTAAAAAAAAATTTAATATTATAATTTTCATTATCCTTACTACACATTTTAAAAATATATGTTGAATTGTTTTTCGCTGATCCACCTTTTTTACACGAGCATTGCTCAAAAAAAAAGGTGAATCACGATATTTAAAAAATGTATTAAAAATATATATATATATATATATATGCAATGTATAACAACTGTATTTGTAAAAATAAAAAAAAAATTAAAATTTTTAAAAAAATCCTTCGTGGGTGTAAAACAAAAGTGAAATACTTTTATAGTAATTTATTCTGGCCTCGTTAGGTGCTCTTCAGATGTCTTTATTTCACAAAAATGTCGCCATAAAATCAAACAAAAATATTATTAATTAGGAAAGCTAATAATAATTTTTTTTAGTTTCCACGACGAGATAGATTTCTTGGAGTTTCAGGAAGGCCATTATATGAAAACAGCAATAATCTTATCAGAAACTTTGACAAGTGAGTCAAATACAGCCTAATACACCCCTGTTGAAGGCTTCGGATCAGCCTCATCCAATTTGCGATCGTCTTAACCAGCCCAACCCTTCCCCCGCCTTATCCCTACCCCATCGACCAGCCCGTCAGGAATAATGAGGGCCTAGAAGTAAGCCCGTTAAGACAATGCCTATAAATCAGTAGGGATTAACCCTGCACACAAATAAGACGAAAAGTCAAACTTTAAGATGTTGTGAAGGGGATGAAAATAAATGTTTATAAATGTAATATCTAATTTTCCGTAAAATAATTTCATTTTAAAATGCTGATCTTATTCTTCTCAAGTTGGTTTCGTAATTTCGTACGTATACCAACAAATTATTCTTACATTTTCCCGCCAATAAACATTGAAACACTGTTAATTTGTTCGTAAGAACTGCAGTCCCGTATTCAACCGTTTTTACGAATAAAATGATCGTATTTTAGTATAACATTTTTCTCCGTGTACTCCAATTTCCATGATGGACAAGGCTCCTCCACTAATCGCGGTCATGCCAGTGATACTTGGTGACTTTCTTCTGCTTCTTGTGACTATGAGTTTCTCCTAGATAGAGTCTCCAATTAATTCTTGCAAAGGTGTTTTCCCTGTCGATCATTTTTTTGATAGCTTTATTTTGTTTTGGCCTGGTTGATCAGTAGACCTAGATTAATGTTTTATTCCTCTATTTTAGCAAGGAGGTGCATCATTTCTTCTTCAGAAGAGGCGATAATGTCATCTACATATCGGAGATTTTAATATTTTTTGGCTACAAATGTTTATTTCATTCCTCCATCCATCAAGAACCTTACGCATTACGTAGGTATTCAACTTATACATTAAATGATTTGGGGTGAAAGGATGCACCCTTGGCGTACCCCATTTTTCACTGTGTCCGAGTTTTGTTTGTCAATTTGATACATGCGTGTAGTGTTGATGGTTTGTAAGAACTTCAGTCCCGTTTTTATGAATAAAATGATCGTATTTCAGAATAACATTTTTCTCAGTGAATGAAAAGCTTATTAAACTAGTCCCAGCAAAAGCTCGAACAGACTTCATCTCTCACTGGAACAAGTATAGTACCTATCAAGGTTATTTTTAGGAGAAGTTTAGAGTTATTACAGTACATGATTTGATGATATTACATCGTTTTAAGATATCTGAGCTGGCTTTTATCCAGGAACCGTGAAGTTATGGTGAAAAAGACTTAAAGTTATAGCAAACTTATTTTGTGTCACCAGTTCAATTCAATTTTTAGTTGGAAGTAAATCTTGAAGAAGATTGATTATGCCCTGAAGCGACAGAGCAATTAAATTATTTTTTCTCGGATTGCTAAAGGAAATTTTTCCACATTAAAAAAATCATACCTCCGAATTTGAATATGGAGACATACAAAATGATTTTATTTCAATATAGCAATTCACCTATCTTTTGTTTATTATCACATATTTGTAGGATTTATAATATATATATATATAAAATGGTTAACTTTAAAACATTTTAAAGAACCTAGCGAATATTTGCCACATTGTGGCAATAAAGCAATCCGAGGCTTTGGAAATAGTGCCATAATGGGGCAAAAAGCGTTCGAGCGGTTACATTGCTTACGAAACATGTAAGTTTTTTAAACAAGCTGGTGGTTAAAACTAAATAATCTAATCATTTTGAAATGACTTGATTTCGTATTCTCAAAATTATGTAATCCCCTAACAATAGTGCTCATGTTTATGATCAATTAAACTTATCGTATTGTTCCCTGCTGTAAGCTCTTGTATTTCCCTCTACAACCCTCCTTCTACTATAAACTATGCGTCAAGATCAATTTTGCTCATTGAATATCATTAATTAACTAGGAACTTGCTTCCTAATCAGTAGACATCGGATGGTATGCATATTTTGATATGTAAATGCATATAACGCTCTAATTACAGGATTAATGCATATTTTAGCTTTTTTTTCAAATCGTGCATATTTCGTTGGTTAATTTGACAGTTCTGAGGCTTTTGCAATTCAGTCAAGCAAGCTAGCATTTGAAGACGCATTCATCAAACAGAATATCGCCCTCATCTCAACACATTTCCACAAATTACCAGATGCCATAAAAAAATTGAAAACAAAAAACTTTCCTCTATTTAAATCAACTGGAAATCAAGAGATCAACTCGCCAACGACCTTTCTAAAAATTGTAAAAAGTTAGACGCTATTTTGCTTAAAAATCCGAGTCTTGAAGGCATGAAGAACATTAATGCCTACACATCAAGGGCATAGGTCATACATACCCTACCTAAACGTGAAATTTTGTTCAATGACGTCAGTTGACGTAGAGAGGTCGTTTTCAAAATTAATTATGGGTGACAAACGTCACAAATTTGGGATATAAATTTTAAAAAATACTTATTTATATATTCTCACAAAAATTATGCATAATTTGTAGAATATTTCGCTGTTTTTGTAATTAAAATATATTTAAAAAAATGCTTTTTGGATTTTGCATTGTTCATATTTTGGTCATATAAAGTGTTTTTAGTGCATATTTCGGCCTTTTTTAGTGCATATTTTGGCACTTTGTTAGTGCATATAATCCGATGTCTACTAATCAGCAACCAAAACAAAATATTATAAATGGAACTTATGCGGCGGCATCCCGAATTTCTACCGATTTCTTACATATCTCTTTAAACGTTTGAAGTGTGTGTGCTCTTTTCTCCTTCGGATTACTTACTAATCATTGCATCTCTCTTACAAAATAAAGAACATAAAAAGCCGCCAAATTGTTAATTTTTATACATAAGATTTTTTGGTCTATCGCCTGAGACTATTTATATCCACCTAATAGGATAATGATATATCCCATCCACTCTAAGATGTGTTTCAGATATATTCAATATCACAATATTCCTCAGTTTAAATCACAGCCTATCTTGTGAGTCAAGCCTTCCCGGTCACGTAGGAATCGTTCATATTAATTTATCGTATTGCCCGGAGGCTGTATGCGCGTTAAATGAACAGTCCGGCCACCGCTGCTGGTTGCAAGTCACACCCCTAACCGTGCCAAGCGTGTAGTAGTGGTAGTTTGTTTACTGGTTAGGGTGGGTATTGATAAGCCCCTAGGAGAAATGGGATTTGAACAGAATTAAGGGATAACCCATATTAACACTATAACTGTACAATTAATTCGCCTTTTTAGGGAATAAATAGCTGCGTGGCCTTTTTCATAGAAAATTTAAGATTGGATTGAAGGACAAAAAGTCGAAAAAAAAATTAATAGATATAGTAAATTTCTTCTTCAAATTTTTGGCGTAATTTTTAATTAAATGAAACAAATAATTTTGTTAAAATAAAACAATAACTTTGTCTGTAACCACAATTTTTTTTTAAAATTTCGACCGGTTTCGCTTAACACAAGCATCTTCTGGGTTTAAAACAATTAATATAACAAACCACAAAGTGACTGCTTTCTACCAAAAATAAATTTGTGTACACCATGATAATTCATGTTCTTATTATCCTGATGAAGAAACCATCGGTTTCGAAACATGTCGAAAATTGTGATTGTATAATTGTGTACACAAAGTTATTTGTTTCATTTAATTAGATATAGTAAATGCCTAGGATGGATATGTGCCCCTTTATTCAGAAGCAAAATTTCATGTGTTAGGTAAAAATGTAATTTTGATTTAATTTTTTTAATTTATTAAATAATGTTTTTATCAAGTTCTGCAAGTATTTTAGTTTTTTATAATTGTGATAGCTGTTTCAAAATGTTTTAAAATGGCCTTGTAAGCCGAAATTTTAATTTAATTAAATAAAAAAATTCAACTTTTGTTATGTTAAAATGAAAAGGCTGGACCTATTTTTCGTTATCTGCTCTTGGAGTAATTCAAATTGAAGGTTTCGATAAAATCATCAAATCCACTAAATAAAACCATAACCATGATCCACAGGCAGATTACAACACATCAATTAGAAAAATTTCATCGAATGTGACGGAGAAAAATGTTATTTTAAAATACGATCATTTTATTCGTAGAAACGGCTAAAAACGGGACTGTAGTTCTTACGAATAAATGAACAGGGTTTCAATGTTTATTGGCAGGAACATGTAAGAATAATTTGTTGGTATACGTAATTTCGTACGTATACCAACAAATTATTCTTGCATTTTCCCGCCAATAAACATTGAAACACTGTTAATTTGTTCGTAAGAAATTCTGTCCCCTTTTTACGAATAAAATGATCGTATTTGAGAATAACATTTTTCTCCTTGTAGAGCGGGGGAACTACTAAAAAAGGAGTGTAAGGAGAATAAATGACGCGAATGTGAATGGTGGAATAAATCTGGGACACCCTATGAAGAGATAGCATGATCAAATAAGTTAAATTCTTGAGTCGAGCCATGTCAGAATAGCAGAAGGGTGTGTACGAGGTAACGAGTGTGTTCTAAGACCGAAATGTTTTGCGGTCCGTTTTCTCAGGTCGGTTTTCCACAATTAAAAATACTACACAGCCGCGTCCAGATTACGCTTTATTGTCCGTGTTTTTATGACGCGACTCGCTGCGAGAGTTACCGAATCATGTCAGGGTTTTTATATTTGGTACCTACCGCTGCCACTACCTATCGACTTCCCGTTTGCTGATGTTATTATTACGGATGAAGCACGGTTTATGGATAACTTACATTAAACAAATTGCGCGAACTCAAATTTGGTCGAAACCAAACGCATACTAGTATTACCTACATATTTAAGCAAGTGACTTTCTGAAAAGACGAGTATAACTTTTTATTATTCAGTAGCTCGTACCCGGCATGCGTTGATTGCCACAAAAAGAAGAAAAAAAAATGTATAGTGTTTTTGGAAACACATTTTTTTTGTTTTTCCGTCTGTGCGCAAATCTATAAGTAACGTTTATTACATAAATCTGAATGTTTTTCGACGCATGAGAAGCATGGATTTTCCCAATTTACCCCCGTTATCCCTAACGCTACTATATTTCCATTGCAATCCCTCTCTCCGCCCCTCCCTCGTCGCCCACCCCTCCGTTATTCCTCCCCTCCCTTTATTATTTTCCATTCTTCCCCTTCCCCTCGCCTTTCGCGTTCCTCTTCCACTTTTCTATCTCGCATTCCCCTCCTCCCTCTCGCATTCCCATTCTACTTCCCGACTTCCCCTCTCCCTCGACTCTCTCCCACAAAACCTCTCTTTTCCCTCCCACCTCCCGCTATACCCTCACCCTCCCGGATTCCTCTCCCCCTCTCTCCTCCCCCTGCCACTACACTATATGAAATACATACATTTTTAAAACGACTCGCACGCCACCTATTGTAATTTTTTTTAATACTAACTTCATAATGCTATAGCTCACTATTATACACAGAAACCTTCACGGGCGTGCGCACTACAACTCGTCAAAGTTTCATCGCAAACAGTAGTAATAAGGGCAAGTAAAGGAACATTAATTTTTGTATATATATATTATATAGTTGTGTCTAAGATTCTCTCGTTCAGTATTAGTCAAGAGTCTATTGCTAGAAAATTAATTAATCTAATTAATTTTGAACTCGTTGATTAAAATGACCAATTTAATTCGAATCGGTGACTAACGGAGAGACTCAACTAGCGTACTCCAGTAATATCCATTACCCCGTGTATAAATCCAATGTGCCGGCGTGCAAACACACTTCATGTGTCAATATTTTTATCAGTGTATTTTGGTAGCGGGAACACATTATAATGGATAAACATACCTCCCTGTCTATTAACGTTGTCCGTGGTGCCAAATTACACAACGCGTTATTTAAAACATAATATTGTACAATTCGTTTTCTTCAGTCTTTTCATGTTTTTAGAGTTTATACACTCATTTGTATTTATTTTACTACGTAGGTAGTGACTACGAGATTATCGGATAAAATTTCAAGTATAATAAAGTATTATAAATATAATCTAAACGTTCAGTATAATCATCGAATATCTTAACAAATACTGCATGAGTGGACAGTTGCGTAAACTTTCTAATTTGATCGTACCTCTTTCTAACCTAACCTAACCTTACTAAGAGCGCGTAGCCCTAGTACGTTAAATCGATTGCAGTGAACCTTATTTATGTCATACTACTATTTTTAAAAACGTTCATGGAGGATAAAAAAAAGTATACATGGAGAACATTTGACGTTCTCCTGTCTTCAGAGGATCAATTTGGAAGGCAGGTAATCCCTAGTGGTTCGCTACGTTTCGCGACTTAGTAAGGGTGCTCGAGTTCATGGGGTGAGGTTTGTCCGAATTTTGACGGTGGATGCGTCTGCTCACCAACTGACTGGTTGAGTGAGACCTTTTGAATCCAGCAGGATTCTGCCTTACACCACAGTGGGAGGATAGATTCATACATCTGTCACTCTTGGACACGCTGACCCCCAGTTTCCAACCCACTCTACATGCCTTTTTCCTACCCAGAGCCTCCACTCATTCCTTTTCTAAAAAGACTCTCCACTCAGAATCCCCAAAGGTGACATTAGAATAGAGAGTGGAGTAGGTATACAAAGTGATTTGTTTGCATTTAATTGAAAATGACGCCACAAAGGGAATTTGCGAATATTGTGATAAAAAAAACGCCATTCACGGAGCCAATTACTCAACTTTTTTGGATTGAGTTCAATTGATTGTTTTTAGGTAATCGCGCATTTGAACTTGGGAGCTAATAATTTGTAGGTCAGGTTTTGTACATTATAGGGGCACATCTGGATTTTATTCAAACGAAAAAAAAAATTTCATGCTAGTATTATTTCTAATTTTGCAACCGCGCCGGTAATTAAATATCACTTAAATAGAATTGACGATTAAAAATTACTAATTTAGTCGATTCATTTATTTTAGACCGGACCACTTTAACCGTGCATAAGTCATGGCATACTATAGTATAACTAGTCTAGTTGATTATTCAGACATCTCAAAATTCTTAGTTTTGAGATAATAAGAAAAGCAATATTCGAATTGTCACCATAAATCCAATTTTTTTAAGGCTGAGAATGAATTTTTAAAAATGCTTGCAACTGCAGAGAGGTTCCGATGAGAAAGATAGATTATTCCCGTATCAATTTTTTTACATTAAAAATTTAATATCGATTTATTTCATTCAAATCTTTCTTTAATCTACATTCAAGTAAGCAATAAAAATGCTCAAAACGCACGATGATAAATTATTAAATATCGTGTACTTTTTTTAAGTATTTTTTGATTGTAAGTATTTATGATTTTTTAATAACGTCTAATCAAAATAAGTGTGTAAAAAATTCTGAAATATTTTAGTTTGTAATACCTTAAATAAATAGAAAAACTGAGGTACTTTCGTCACAAAACACGTTCTCGGATTTATTTTTTAGTGATTTTAATTTAAGTAAAATTAAAATTCTGAAAAATGTTTTTACTAGATGATGTATTTATTTATTTTGTTGTATGATTATAAGATTTGAAATTTGAGTTGTATAATACAATATGTCGTTTGAAAATTGAACAAATCTGCCTACGACCAACGGTTTAAACCTTAGAATATTAAATAAAAATAAACTTAGTTTTTCACATTTTAAAAAATGCGTTTACCTGACAAAATAACAATCTTTCAAAATCAATTTATTTTTTTTGTAAAAAAAGAGACAATACGTCTAGAATTTGATTTAAAGGGACTAATTTCCGGTATTCTCTAGTAATACCCTCTTAAACGTATCTGTGTTTTTCATATGCTATAAAAGGGACAGGGAGAACACCGGGAGACGTGACGGTCAGGTACATTAGTATAACATTTTTAAATATATCCTACGAGTGACCCATAAAACTACATCTTATTTAATTTATTTAATTCATTTTATTATTTTTTATTTGATAAACGAATGTTTAAGACAAGATTTTTTATGCATAGTACAAAGGGTAACAGTTATTTTAAGCAATAATTATTAGCCTGAAACACTATATGTATCTTTTCTAGTGCGATATGTATCTTTTTTAACGCGATATGTATATTTTCTAGTGTTTTAGGCTAATAATTATTGCTTAAAATAATTGTTACCCTTTGTGCTATGCATAAAAAATCTTGTCTTAAATATTAGTTTATCAATTAAAAAATAATAATTAATATTTGACGAGTTAAATTATTTTTCACCAACAAATGTAGGCATAATATGTCTCGACGCCATCTAGTGGGAAAGTTAGCATTTACATGCCTTTCCCATATAAAAATAAAGTTGGTTGTTTGCAGGTGAAAAAATGTAATAAGCAGTAATTGTTGAATAAAACACTAGGTATATATTGAATCATTTGGCGGGTAGGAGGTAACCAGCCGTAGTTTAATGGTAGAGCACTTGACCGGCAATCAAAAGGGTGCGGGTTCGAGTCCCGTCGGCGATATGTATCTTTTCTCGGAAGATTCTTTCAATATTGACGAGTGTTTCAGGCTAATTGCTTAAAATAATTGTTAATTCATTTTATTTATTTCACTGCATTATTTTTGATTTTGTGGTGTTTATTAGTAATATGAGTCGCACCAGGTAAAGGGCACATTTTTACATGTAACTGCATACTCAACTCAAATTTCGATTTTTCGGAAATGTCTGACTAATCAACTGGACGATCGGTCTTCACTGGTAAACGAAATCATTGTTAGAATTAAATTATTATAATAAATATTTGTGACGTATTATTTTGATTGTTTTGCTGACATTAATGGCTGTATTTACCACCCAAAGGCAAATGGAACTATAAAATGTATAAAGTTTTTTTAATCATAAGAAGGAAGTTGAGTCTTTTTTTTAATTTTTTTTATCAATTTTCACATGCAAACTCAAATACTAGTATTTTTTTGATTTTTTTTAAGTTCTTTTTCATAATTAAATTAATTTTACAAGTTTGAATTTTATTAAGCCCGCGAAAACGCCCGTAAGACGTGGGAGAGTGTGTGACGTCATCTGTCCCTTGTTCGTGTGAAAAATAAAAGAAAATGTTTACAAAACCGGGACACGCTTAATAAGGACGAAAAAAATAAATTTAAAAAGTTTAAGTAGTTTTTAGTACAACTTTTTCAATTTTTTTTTAGTCCACATTAAGCGTGTCCCGGTTTTGTAAATATTTTTTACACAAACAAGCGAACAGATGACGCGATACAACGTCACACACTATCCCGCCTCTTACCGGGCGTTCTTTTAAATTTAAATTTAATTCATTTAATTATGGAAACGAACTTTAAAAAAAATAAAAAATACTTTAAGTTTTGCATGTCATCTACACGAACATTTTTTTTATAAGTAAAAATATCACTCATCTTCCTTATTTCGTACAAACTTATAAGTGTTACCATTTCATCTTTGTCTGAGTAGGTAGTTATACCTTCTAGATATATTGTGGATGCTATAAATATAAATATGAAAATACTCCCAATCAGATGGAGAAATTAAACCAATTATAATTTGCCGAATAATATTATTTTATTATGTACAAATTAAAGCTGTGACCCTAATTTTTCGCCATGAAAAAATTTAAAAGACTTAATTTTGCAATGTGACTGCGCACCAAACGCGAATAATACACAATTTACCCCTATGACTTTGTTTGAAAAACTAATTTACCTGCATTACTTAACATTCAGTTACTACACAGTAGAAGTTACAGTTTGTATGGATAATGGGAAACAAAAACTAACATACAACATTTTATTTTTTATGACAGCCACGTCCATGAACAACCAAGAAAGAAAAAAAATGCTGACAATGGACTAAAGTAAAAAATCATGTATGTAGAAACAATACACACAAATGAGAAAGAAAAAAAACATGGTTTGAACAGATACGTTTTTAGATTTTCACGGCCAAAAACATTTTCGCTGTTTGTTTTTGGGGTGTTATACCAGCTCGTAGTGGATTGAAGCTGGCAACACGGTATCGCTTCCAAGTAAATAAGCACACACTTAACACTAACAATTACACGTCGTCGGATCTGCCGGATCTTCCCTGATGATGAACACTGCAACGCTGTCCGAAACGTCGGCTAAAGAAGGACGTAACGCAACACGGCATAACACCCCAAAAACAAACAACGCAAATGGTTTCAACAGTATATAATATTCGGTTTACAAAAAAATACAATTTTCCTAATGAGACAAAATCCCGAGGTTGTTTAAAATGTTTATTTATGCTAAGAGGATTTCGGACTTTGTGTTTTTTCATGTAAAAAAATATTTTTTTGTATAATAATAATCTGACGAACAAGAACGAAGGTTTGTTGTTTTTGAAATTAACAGGTGGTTACGTCTGCGTTTGTTGTTTTGAGTAAGGTTGTTCGAAATAATATTGTTTTATAAAAGAAAAAAAAATATTTTCTTGCCTTAATAGTGCTTCGTTATGTTGCATGCGTCGCAGATATAAAGTGTGGGAGGTTTTATTTATTTAATAATATTATTTGATTATTTTTTAGATCTAAGTTTACAAATTACTAATATACCTATTATAACTTACATAGCATAAAAATTTCTCTTGCTTAATGAGGCTCGTACAATCCATATTTATTCTACCAATTGATGCAAGCTTTATAGCTTATTGAAACTGTTTTCTTATTGGCATTCTCCCTTTTAAATGCATCTATTTTAATGTCGATTTTGTTTTCTTGATTGAATTAATTAATGAAATGGAACCTTAGAAGTAGAAATTAACCAATTTACCTGAATCGAGATGAAACTTGGCAGATAGACTCGTTATCATTGACAACGCATTACATACACTTTTGGTGGTGTTCATGCAAAAACACGCTTGCGCACTTGCATTTTTCGGAAATTGAAAATAAATTTGCTCACTTAATACACGAAATTAATCTCGATCCTATCCAAATGGGATTTGGCTCAGTTGTTATTTTCAACAATAATAATAAAATCCAAGATGAAAGAGCAAGGGGCCTACGGCCCGGTACTCTGAAAGCCATTATTCACAAGAAGTATTTTCGTTGTTGACTCCAGTTCCTCGAGAGAAAAAATCAATCCTCAGTCAAACTAAAGGAAAAAAAACTTTAAAATTGCCCAATAATTGGCATATAGGTCGAAAATTGAAAATTTACGTATTATAGTAAAAAAAACTTCGTTTTTACGGGTTGATTTTGTTAGTATCCTGATATCATCATGCGTTCTCATGTTGTGTCTGTGGTCCTTATTGTAAGTACATATTATTCCTATAAAATAACTCAGGTACGGGACATACGTCATTCCTATGTCTACCTACGTTAAATTATCGTGAAAACCAGCGTATGTGTCCAAGCGGTTAAGATTTTAATTTCTTCTGAAAATCTATTTCGCTTTATATTATTCAAATTAGACAATTTTGGAGAATTTGCAACCTGTTTTGTTCTTGATGATCAGTAGTCAAAATGTAGAACAATAATGGAGTTTTACGTAGTAATCGTAGTTTTTGTGGTGAGATATTTTATCTATCAGCGGTATATACTGTGTATTATATTACCTACCCTGAATACTTTTTTAATTACTTATTCGAACTAACTAATAATTATACGTTTTTATTTGGGAAGTATGTTTACGAGGGAAGGCTGATAAGGATATTGAGAGAAGGGTGAATGAAGGTAACCCCATTAATGGTGGACAGAACGCCGTTGACGCCAACAAAAAGCTGTCCAAAGAAGCGAAGCTAGCAGTCCACAACGGAGTGCTGGTATCTACACTGATGTATGGTAGTGAAGTATGGAACTGGCAAAGGAAGGATGAAAGTAAACTGAATGCTGGAGATGTGAGATCTCTAAAGCGTAAGTGTGGTAAAACCGTGTATGATCGTGTGAGAAATGTGGATATCCACAAAGAATGCAATGCTGATGTAAGCGTAATGAGTAAGTTTAAGAAAGGGAACCTCAGATGTTTTGGGAATGTATAGCGATTGCACGAAGAAAGGAGTGTAAGGAGGATATATGACGCAAATGTGAATGGAAGAAGAAGTTGTGGACGCCCGAGGAAGACATGGCATGTGAACCAGATACTTGCGTCGGGCCATGTCAGAGTGGAAGATACTCTTAATATCGCCCTGGTGTAAGACCACCATTCAGAATTGAAACGTTGCTTGAAATGGCTTTAGCCGTGTTTAGTGACTAGATCTGAATCGCCAGGTACTTCCCCACCTTCCTCTTCCTCGTCCCCTACCCTTTCCCACTTACCTTCAGCCTCATAACATACCCCAACTGAGGATGCCATAGTCTCACTGGCTCCAGACTGGAGCAGTTGGGATTCTTATGAGGTATTCACTATAAAAAATTTTTAAAAAATGTCAGGAGTAGAAATAATAGAAGAGCATGTATGAGAAGGTGCATGAACGTGAATGAAGCAAGGAGTGTGTGCCAAGACCGAGTTGTATGGCGGCCCGTCCTCTCTGCCTACCCCTGCGGTGAAACGGCGTGATGGTTAGTTTATTAGATAGTTAGTTAGTTATTTATGATGCCTTGTTAAATCAAATTAAAATACTATGGTATACTGAACCACTTTATTAAAACCCACAAATTAACAAAGGCTGCGGACTGAAATCAGTGAATGTTTTAATTACAAGTGGTTTAAATAAATTATTTCCATTAAAATTTAATCTAATTATGACTGCAACAATAATTTCACTGCTTTTTACCATATGAATTGTACTTGTAGTTTGTTCAGTACAATGATGAGAGAATTTCATTTCAATTAGTCAACAAAATTCATACTAGACCTGATTAACTATCACAATTCAAACACTTTTGATGTACATACGTAAAATATATATATATTTTTTAGTAACGTAAGTTTTCAGTTTGTAAAATTCTTTAAGTAGGCGAATCGAAAAATATTTTGCACGCGTAATTAAATTTGGTAATACACGATGTAAATCTCGGTCCTTTGTTGTTTATTTTTGACGGCCTCCATGGTCAAGGGGATAGTTTCTCGACTAGCGATCTCGGAGGCAGGTTCAAATCCCGGCGTGCGTAAATAAATTTTGTTTGATTATTATTTTTTTTTTTTATTTAATATTTAAAGGTTTTTATTACAATAAAATACACAATATTTACATTTTGTACAGTGGTAAAATAGTCGAAAAGAATAGCTTTTCCTCACCATAAAGAGACAAGGCTCTTGTGTTTGGTGAGGGAATTTTAGTTCAATTATATTTCAATTATACAATATCACGTGTGAAAGTAAATACATTATACAATATGGCAAAAAACAAGGCATAATTAAGAAATTGCAAGATTTATCAATAAAGGATATGAAAGAAATAATAATAATAGTGAGATATAGACTCTTATAGTTGTTTTAGGTATTCTTTTAATTTTTGCTGAAATTCCTGAATATTTTCGATAACTTTCAGATATAATGGTAGTTTGTTATAATATGTTATACCTACATAGAGATAAGTATTTTGTGTGTGCTTTGTACTAAATTTAGGGATTTTGATAGTATTCTGATATCTTGCTGATGAATGGAATGGTAAGTTATTTAACTGTACTTCTTTGTAAATTTGTAGAATTGAATATTTTTTATATATTTTGTCTATTGTAGGTACTTTGAATATTGAAAAGAGAATTTCAGTAGAAAATATGGATGGTTTTTTCAAAATTACTTTAATTATCAATCTTTGAACAATTTTGAGTGGATTTAAAATATCATTATAAGTTCCTCCCCAACCAATAATACCATATTTTAATATAGATTGAACAATTGCATAGTACACTCTTTTTAAGTTTTCTAATCTAAGAATATTTCTTAGTCTTATAAATATATAAATACATTTTCGAATTCTTTTGACAAGTTCACAAATTTGTTTTTTCCATTTAAAATGTTGATCTATATATATATACCAAGATATTTAATTTCAGAAGTTGGACTAAGTATTGAACATGCTTGATTGCAATTTGTTCTGTTACATTTAAGTTGATGAATTGTAATTTTTAGTTCTGGTTTTAATCTAAATTTATTGATAGAGAATGGGATTTAATAATTTGTGTTATTTATTTAGTTCTGGTTTTAATCTAAATTTATTGATAGAGAATGGGATTATATAATTTGTGTTATTTAATAAAAAATAATATATAGCGTATTTGCAGCACATTCCCGAGTGGAAGATACTATAAGTGTCACCCGCGTGTAAGACCACCATTCAAAATTGAAACGTTGCTTGAAATGGCTTAAGGCGTATTTGTTTATCAGATCTGAATAGCCAGGTACTTACCTACCTTCCTCTGCCTTCAGCCCCACAACCTACCCCATTGGAGATGCCACAGAGTTACTCACTCCAGACGGGGGCAGTTGGGAGTCTAGTGAGGAATTCACATTAAAAAAAAAAACAAAAATAATTGAATCAAGAATATTGTTGATTAAAGTCACAACGCGAATTTTTTTTTTAACTTTAAATTATAATTTACAGCGTTTTTTCGTTGTTGTCATAATTTCCGAAAAGAGGTATTCGATTTTCCACAGATCATAAATGCCTTTTAAAAATGTTATTACCAAAATGAAGAAAAGTAAACAATGTTGTTTGAAGCCTTCGGGAAACCTGTATTTGAAGTATAGAGAGTTTAAATAACTCAACGTAAAATGAATAAAGAAAACTGCTAGCGGCGGATTTGAAAAATATGAGAAATAAATAGTAAAAAACCACAAACAATTAACTTCACTAACTTCAGCCTCGCAACATACCCCAATTGGAGATGTCATAGTCTCACTGGCTCCAGACGGGAGCATTTGGGACTCTTGAGCGGTATTCATATTAAAAAATAAATAAAAAAACACATGTTAAGGCGTGTGAAAACGTTAATTTAAAAAACATTTTTCTTGGGGCGCAGTGAAAATTAAACTCGTTTCCTCTAGATTTAAGTACAATGCGTAGACGTAGACTATCAAAAGCAATAATTAAATTCCTCAATAACTTTATCCATAATATAAAATAACATTATTTTAGGATGTCAATGATGGTTAAAAACTTAGGGCTCTTGTAAACGGCTGTTTTTTTTTACCGGGTGACGGGCCAGTGTGAAACGGGTGTCCTTGTTCACGATTAATTTATATAACGGTGACATTCCCAGTGTCTACGATACGAATGGGCCTCCGGTAGATTGAGGAGATATCGGTGGATCGTGATATCTCCGCGTGCTGTAGGTCGGGATAATAAATGCGAGGATGATTGATGAAGATGAGTATTTACAGTATTTACATTGTGCACTATTTACAAATGAAGAGTATTTACAAATTGCGTAAGTTATATTATCCCGACCGAACCGCAGATTGCGAAGTTGGTGTTACTCGGCCGCTTGCCTGTTGCCGCGAAGACTGGTGAAGAACGACTGCTGGATTTGGCTTACTCGAGCCCTTATATAGGGCCGAGCCTGGTACGCGACCTACAGGCGAAATCGTGCACACGCTGGAAGATTCCCGAAATTTCAGCGCAGCGCTACGTGTAATGTGCCGCAGAACCGAGCTCTTTCCAGAAGGTGGTCAGTAAGCACGCAGTACCAGACAGGCCGCTACGTAAGTAGGTGAATCCCTACAGTTTGAAACAAGAAGTGATTGAGGACTATAAATAAAAAAACTATTTTGTTCTTTATCAGATAATTAATAAAATGTTTATGTGGAATCGAGCAGCTTTCTTCCATGCCGTAAAATTACGTTGCTTTTTTTTATGACTATCTGTGGTTTTATCCCATAGTAATAGTCTAATTTCCACTAAAGTGATTGATTGCTCCATATAAATATTTTAAACGATTTTTTTTTTCAAATTGCGCTACAGAGTAAAATATTTAGGAGCGAAAACATCTGACAACCCGGCGTCGTAAACACACCCTTATGAACACATGCATGGACTGGCGTGGTTCACTGCACCGGGCCAAGAGAAGAACAATGGACTCGATGCGTATACGGCTAACTATTCATACTGACCATAAACAACACTGCGCAACGGGCACCGGTCCGTTGTAAAAAAAACGCAGTTTCGCCCGTTGCCGTCAACAAGAGCTCTAAATGGTACGTTTACCGAAGCCAAATTGCTGACATTAATATTATTGTAACCCAGATACGTACCGATCTACAGCAGGTATAGTATAGTACGTACATGAGAGTAGCTTGGTATCATACGGGACATCATTAATGACATGGAAGGTCATATTGAATGGAAGAATGACAAGCCCACATTTAAAGCTTATCCGGTGTGTTATCGCATGCAATTATTTTATATTGATTTTGTCCCCAAAATACAAAAAAGGTTAATTCTTCGAAATATCTGGGAAAATGATAATACAGATTTCCTTTTAAAAGTGATATTTTCTCTTGTAAATTCGCTTTATATTAGGTCCTTACATATGAAATTGGCGTTTTGCCATACTGGTAACTTTGATCTCAAATATCTTCTCTTTGGTTAGGAATTCCAAATTCAAATTTATACAGCTATTTACCCATGTATTTCATTTGTTTTTCCTTAATTATTTTTTTTCTTTGCGTCACTTCGTTTTACAAAATGGAAAACTTGAAATATCGCGTTATTTACGAGTACGAGTTCCACCGTGGCACCAGTGCTACAGAAACGGCTCGAAGGATTAATGATGTGTATGGCGACGGTGCCGCAAAAGAAAACACAGTGCGTTTTTGGTTCCAACGTTTTCGTTCTCGAAATTTCGACCTGCAGAACAAGCCCCGTGGACGGCCGGATACCAAAGTTAATAAAGACGAATTGAAGGCTATTGTGGAAACGGATCCATCTCAAACCACGTCCGAGTTAGCGTCAGGCTGCGGTGTTAGTGATAAAACTGTTTTAATCCTCTTGAAGCAAATTGGGAAGGTGAAAAAGCTTGAAAGGTGGGTACCTCACGAATTGGGTGAAGCAAATCAACAAACGCGCGTTGACTGCTGCGTTGCATTACTCAACTGGCACAATAATGAAGGGATTTTAAATCGAATCATTACCTGTGATGAAAAGTGGATCCTGTACGATAATCGGAAGCGCTCATCGCAATGGCTGAACCCTGCCGAACCAGCCAAACCATGCCCCATGCGAAAATTGGCTCCAAAAAAGTTACTTGTGAGCGTTTGGTGACGCAAAGAAAAAAAACAAGTAAGGAAAAAACCAATGAATTATAATTTTCGAAACACAAATACATGAGTAAATAGCTGTATAAATTTGAATTTGGAATTCCTAAACAAAGAGAAGATATTTGAGATCAAAGTTGCCAGTACGGCAAAACGCCAATTTCATATATAAGGACCAATATTAATTTTACCGAAAAAATGTAGATATAGTTCATTTATTTCACTTTGACACCCACATTACATTTGTATTTGAACAAAAAAGCAATAATTTATTCAGGTTCAACATGCTAGTTAAATCAACTATTGTCATTGCCTGGTGGATTTTAATTTTTAGCTAGACATATTGCCCTTTCTAAGGAATTAAGTATGTAGAGGGCATCAAAATATTAAGATGACAAGTTGTTTTTAATATTTATAAATTTATTTTTATAACTTATAACTTATAACTACTAGTCATTGGTTTTGGAATTTGTCTTGATACCTTGTATAGAATCGTTCCTTGATACCTTGTGTATTATGTCAAAACAAAACAAAAGACATAAAATTTTCCTTATTTTTAACAACATATTTATTACATTTCTGCGTATTTAGGACATCCTGCGAATTATCCATAAAAATAAAATTAATCCATATAAATAAAATCGGATCGAGTTTTTTTTTTTTTTTTTTTTTAATTTTTCATTATTCATTTTGTTTGTTACAGAATTTTTTTAAATGGCTTTTCGACTACCAAGCTAGGCAAATGCCCGTATTATGGTAGTCGAGTTATTTTGTTTTGAATGAAGTGAAAATCATGATTTTTGGTCCAGGCTGAGATTTGTTTTTTGTGAATGTTTGTAGACGTATTTGCAGTTACTTTAGAGTAATGGGCATACAATTAAAAAGTTTACTTGCGTAATATTTAAAGTGTCATTGTCCATGTGTGGTGTGTGTTATCGGTAGGTTCAGTGTTTTATTTGTTCTGGACCTGGTTTTTATTGAGGTTTTTGGTTGAATTGAAATATGGAGTTTGTGTTGGAGGATGTGTAATACATATTTGGCATATTAACATGACTTCTGATGTTTTGTAAATTTCGCTTGAATCTGTGTCAAATGGTACTTTCAGGATGAGTTTAATTATCGCCTTTTGAATTTTTTGAATTGGGTCAATTGCTATGGTTATATGCTTTATTATATTTTGAAAATAACAGTGTTTTGTTCTCTCATCACGAGTATTGTATTATTTTATAATTATAGTGAATTCTTTAAAAAACTGATAATGGATATTCTGTAAAAAAATATTTATAAACCAGAATGCCAATAATAACTTGAAACACCTAGTACCAAATTATTTACGAAATAAATTCTTGGAAACATAAAATGCTTGTCCCTTCATAAAATAACTAGAGGTAATTCCGAGAAAATAATATGAAAAGGCCATTGTTTTAAATTCGCAAACAATTTCGTCCTTGCTTTATATTGTATAAAACGGCGGCAAAGAAAACATTGAATTGGCTGTATTTTTATTTTTAAGCTAGTACTTTGTTAGATATTGTAATAAAAATAGGTACAATGGAGCTTCGTTAATGTCTAGGTTGACTAACATCCTGGAAGCTTTCAAAAGTACGTCCACGTTGGCTGCTGTGGCAACGAAACCGATAAGTATTTTATTTGTTTTTATTACTAGACTACGGCATCCCCAATTAGGGATGTTGAGAAGATAAAGGTAGTTGGAAGAGAAAAGAAATGGAAAGGACAAAGGTGGGGAAGCAGCCGGCTGTTAATATTAACTATTCTGATCTGTTTGTTAAAAACGGCCGAAGGCTTTTCAAGCAAAATTTCAATTCTGAATGATCTTTCTGAATGATTCTGAACGAGTGTTCTTTTACCAGGTCGACACTGAAAGTTTTTACCACTCTGGAAAGTGTTAATATAACAAATTAATATACCAAATATAACAAATAAATGTTATTTTTAATTAATAAAATTGTGAAATAATTCGAACTTAGAATTAAAATTTACTAAAATTCTCTAACTAAGATACTTACCATAACAAATATTATGACGTATATGGTAATTTCAATTCTAAATGATCTTTCTGAATGATTCTGAACGAGTGTTCTTTCACCAGGTCGACACTGAAAGTTTTTACCTCTCCGGAAAGTATTGCAAATATGCCAAGTATATATTACCCACTCGGCTCCATCGCCTTTGTGTAAGTTTTTGGTCTCAACGATAAGATTGATAAAAATTTTGTGTTATTTCCGCTTTGCATTTCAAGCTCAATGAACGAAATATTTCTAAATAAATCCGAATACTTTTGAAAGGTAAATAAGTACGCTTTCAAATTAAATTATTACAAATATATATTAAATTATGGAAATATTAAAATTTAGAATGCACACATAAAAAAAATGTCAAAATGACGTACCTGTCACTTTTTAATGTGAAAACGGTACTTAAGTTACGGATAACGTAAACAACCACTTATTTTATCTTACAAATGATAAACAATTCTACCACCTCACGTTTTCACCATTTCGTACAAAATTTTTTTTTAAAATTAACTACGTTTAACAAAAGTCGTGCAATTTGACGGGTGAAACTGCATGTACAAAATAAGTATTTTTTATCTATTTCTATGGACAACTTTGAACAGTAATGTAAAGCGTGGTTTATTCTAGATATTCTTCCTTTTCTTTTAGGGTTGTAACTAGAAAACAACGGAGTTACAATTATTTACGTAGGAACACACGCGTTAGTTTGAAAACAAACTTATTGGACTTACTGCTATAGCTATATTATCGTGAAAATTAGCTTAGGGGTCCGAGTGGTTCGTAACAAATATACCAAATATAACAAATATATGTTATTTTTAATTAATAAAAATGTGAAATAATTCAAACTTTGAAAAAAATATTACTTAAATTCTATAACTAAGGTACCTACAATGACAAATAGTATGAATATTAATTATTGCAGAAGACCCTCAGTCAAAAAATTGTGGCGAAACGGAATTATTAAAGTACCTATCCTCTTGAACCAAATTTTAGCTAGCCCAATTACGTTTGGTGAATGCAACTGTGATTTAGGGAGTTTTTTTTTTGTAATTGCGTTCAATGGAAACCGAAATTTATAATATATGTAACTAATCGTCGGTTATAAATTACATGAATATCGTTTCTGTTAAATCTACATAAAACCGATTAGTTTATTTGCAACTCTCAAACAAGCCAGCATGAAAGCTAATTGTATCTGTTCATTAATGATTTTCAAACGCTGAAGAATTTTTGCAGTAAAAGATTTATTATTTAATTGATTGAAGTAATCAATTGTAGTATATCTTCCACCGGAATTGATCGCCGACCTTCTTATCTTCAAGCAGAGCCTTAATGCCATAGCGTTATCGGGCATTTCGGTTTATTCGGAGTCGTCAGGCTCAATTACTTCCTGAATGTCATTTTTTTAGTCACGCAAAGCGGATAAACTGAATATAATCTGCACAGTTGTTCTAACTTGATCAGAAAACCGACCAAAAGTGGATTTTGAACTGAATTCTTCCTAAATTGAATTAAAGATTAGACAGGTTTGTGCTTGAGTGAGTTTACAAATACAATCGGGTTTGCTTCTAGGCATCCTGGGTTCTATTTTTCTGCTATCTAAGTCCTTCGTCATGGCACAAGCAATATCTTTTGCTTATCATAATGATAGTAGGAGCTTCTCAAACATTGTCTGGCTATTTATTCGTTACCCGGGAGGGTTAGTTTAAAAATAAAAGATAACAGGTAACATTCTTGGATTAGGATAAAATGAATAATCACATTATCACCGAGTTTGGCCGACAGAACAATACTTTATTAGGATAGATATTATAAATAAATTTAGCCTTTTCCGTTTTTCACTAGGATGTCAGTTTTGAAATAGAAACAAAAGAATCAGCTTAAATATCATTTAAAACTTCTGTTCTTAACTGTGCTTGGGGTTTTCTAACTGTTTGCTGATAAATTTGTATTTACAAGAAATTGAATTAGAATTAATACGTAGTTTTATGTGTACATCAAAATAGACTTTATCTAGCTACTAATTTTATGGATAATACAAATTGATTTGTTTGAGGCTTACCTCATATTATTATATAATTAATTTACCATATATGAAAAACAAGGTTTAACACACAGTCCAGTTATTTTTGAAGTGTGTCCGGGTTCAAATGTTACATTTTCTGTAACAACGTAGTAAGGTCTTCCGTGGTCGGTTTATGTATTTAAAAATATTTACTTTGTAATGAAAGATTTACACTGGAAAACCACTTCTTCGAATCACTATTTCATTATTTTTGATATTGCAAAATAAATATTATTCACCAATGCCTACCAGTAGGTATCGACACAACATGTGCCGTCATCATCATAAAACACATATTTAAATTAATTATATATACGAACAACCTCTTTTTTAAAATTATGATAGTATCATGTAAGTTATTGCATTTGATTTTATTTTATTTATTGACATATTATTACAATATTTCAGCGCCCTTGAGGCGATTTCAATATTATTATTATTATAGGTGATATTATAACATCATCTAATTTTTTTGTAATAGTATCGTTGATACATTTAGAATGTGCGAAAAATCTTGTAAACTCACTCTAGGTTTCAAAGAATTCGTCGAATTTTTCATCCACCGTAATCGGATAGCGGGTCGCTCTCCCCATGGATGAATTCAGATAAATAGGTACAGATTTGTATGACTCGCTCAACAATGCACAAGTTGTGGCGACGTTCCGTGTAACGCTCATGAGTAAAGAACATAAATTAACACGAAGATACACCTACATGTAGCAATTACGTTTCAAAAACGTGTATCTTTTCGTGGAACATAGCTACATTGTATCTTCGTTATGAGTATAATCTCTACTACTTTCGCAAACAGAAGTGCCATACGAAAGGTACTGTAATAGTGATTTGGTTCGAAACGATTTTTTTTTTTTTTTTAATTCGGAATGTATTTTATTACTTACTCTTTTACAAATGCAGTCCAGAAATTTCTCTCATATGCCACTCAATGGCCTTGTATTTTCGGTTGAACATCGTAAAAAGTTGGTCAAGTTTTTAGTTTTAAATCTTGTTTAATTTTTGGCGTTTAATAAAAGTTAAAAAAATAGTTCAACAAATAAAAGTTAGAACGTGACATAAGGAGGTATAATTCAATAGGAAAAATACAAATTTAGTCTTTCATGAACAATGCATATTTATTTTACTTTATGTTTAAATACGAAAACAGTAACTTTTTATTTTGTCAAACAATAACTAATCAAAAAAATTATCACAATATTTCCCCGCAACAAAGAGCAGAGAAAAGATGCTTCTGATTCTGACCTACTCTTCGCATCATTCACATTCATGAATATCTTCAAAAACTTGCTTTTCTATTACCTAGTTAACAGAATCGCTTGATTTGCCATATCATCCAGAAACATACCTGCCTTATAAATAATTAAAATATGTATATTCAAAATTTATTTGAAAAATAGGCACAACTTAATAAGCACATCACAAAAAAATCTAAAAAAAATATTAAGATGCACAAAATTGTATTTGACATTAAATTAAATTTAGTAGATAAATTGGAACTAATTATTGAAAATAATCATTAGAGAATTCTTAGACTTTTGATCAAAATGGTTCATAAAGTTGAGTTTTAAACACATTAATTGGTAGTCAATATATAACATCATGTCTTAAAATACGCAAGCTGTTGCTTTCTACATATAAACATTATAATAGTAAAATTATTTAAATTACCTTATTTATAGCCGCTGAAGAAACTTTTCACAGACATTTTGGAGCTAATCTAAAAATATTATTATATCGTTTAACAATTCAAAACACTACAAATCCCCATTTTTTGTTTGTGTACATGTCATCAAAAAAGAGTCCAATCAAAACGTGTCATCCGTTGAACAAAAACATGTCTAGTATTTATAATGTATCACATGGCAAGAAAAAACAACAGTTGTGTTTAATATATAACAATTAAGCGTCAAAAAAGAAAAATATTGTATTTAAAATATATAATATGTAAGAATAGTGCTTTTAATCACTTCACAAAAATGCACAACAAAATATGTTTGTGTGCTTTTATATGTCACTTAAAAAAGCACAAGTCAATAGATTTCGTCTAAGAGCAGTAGTATCGATGGCGTGTTTTGATTTTTTTTTATAGTCGATTGTATTCGCGATTGATTTCGTAGCGGCTGAAGACGACGCTTTGAATGTGGCGACGGACGTCGCGGCGCTTTGAAGGTTTCGCACGGACTGGAGGCTCTCGCGCTGCTCCCGGGGGAGGGCATTAGAGGGGAGGAGGAGAGGCGGGAAGGCAGTGTATCTACGATACTCGAAACCTCACCATCGTAACGTATCTGTACTGATATTATTATAATACATTGTAAATATAATGAGACTTAAATTTGATAGTGATATATCAAAATTTATAAAATCCAAAACTTGTATGATTGGTGTGAAAATAAAACATTTTTTCTGTAATTCTTATAATTTCGAATAAATATTTTCTTAATTTAAGTTGTTAATTATTATCTTATGTTGATATAAGTAGGTAAGTTTAACTACTTTTGATCAAATGAAAATGTTTTTTAATTTTTTTTCTTAGTTGTGAAAGGGTCGTTCCATTATACTCAAAATCAATATGTAGTTATTTGATATTTTTTTTCATTTGGTAAGCTTTGGTCCCATATACTTGTTCAGCAAAATATATTTCCAGAAAGAAGACGATACTAAAAATAAGAAAGTATTTCTTATTTTTAAAATAAGAAGACATAACACCACTTTTAAGCCATAAAAAACCTTATTATGAAGGAGCAATATTAATTACCTTAAACGCAAACTCAATCACTAACACCATTCAGGATGACTTTTCAAATGTTTGGTCAAAGGTCAAGGATCAATCCTTGCTTAAGCTGGCTTTAGCTATTGACGGCCTCCGTGTTCGAGGGGTATAGACTCTCGACTCGCAATCCAAAGGTCGCGGATTGCGCAAATAAATGTTATTGAATGAATTTGTGGTTTCAGAATTAATTCATAAAAAAATAACATATATAGTAAATTTGAAGATTGTCAGTATCGCCCTGGTGTCAGACCATAATTAGGAATTCAAATGTTACTTGAATTGACTTTAGCCGTGTTTGGTGACCAGATCTGAATATCCAGATAATTAACATCCTTCCTCTTCTACATGTTCTTTCCTTCTCCTTTTCAGCCTCAATAAAGGGTGTCGTGGACTCACTGACTCCAGACAATTGCGAGCTGTTGGGAATCTTGTCCTGGTTTCATTCAATGGATTAAAAAAAATGGCGAGATTTATTTCTGAACCGAGCTTTTTTATTGTTGCGCTCATTCTACGTAGGAACAAGAATAGACCATTGTTTAATGCGGTTGAATCAAAATACGAAGTGACCGGACCTTGTCAGATTTAATTGCCCATAATTTCGTTAAGAAAATGTGCCAAGTGGCGATGCCAACTTTTGATAATGATGTTAAATATTATTTATTTGCTTTGTTTTAATGGGTCAATTGTACTTTTAAGAAAACAGTAAAATGAATGAAAGGAAGCATTATAAAACAATGATGAATCATGGACTATATCTTCAAAACAAACAAGAAAACAGATACCATTTTTTTACATCAGCTACACATAGGAGGTCCTGAGGAAAATAATTTCCCGAAGGGCCTATGTCATCTTTGTGGAAGGTGTGTGAAGGGTATTTTTAGAAAGTGAAGGAAGGGAAGTTCTAGGAAGAAAAAAAAGGTGAGTAGGAATCTGGGAGTCAGTGTGTAAAAGAGTGACGGACATATTAAAAAATAAATATTATGTGAGTACTGCTCACCCAACTGCTCCCGTCTATAGCCAGTGAGACTGTGTCACCCCCATTGGGGTATGTCGTGAGGCTGAAGGTAGGTATAGGGGAGGGGAAGGCGACGAGGTAGAGAAAGGTAGGGAAGTACCTAACTATCCCGATCTGGTAACCAAATACGGTTAAAGCCATTTCAAGTAACGTGTTTATTCTGAATGGTGGTCTTACACCAGGCGATACTAAAAGTATCTTCCATTCTAGAACGTATCGTGAATATACTATAAATTATTTTTAATTGAATAATTGTGAAATAATACAAATAACCTAATCAAACAAAATTTATTTTCCCACACCGCGGCCGGGTCAAGTCGAGAGTCTTACCCCTCGATCACGGACGCCGTCTAAAATAATGAAAATATCCCTCCCACCGCGGTGCAAGTCGATGTACTGGAGAGGTCAACAGATCTCCCTCAACCAGTCTCATTCGATCCGGCTTGCCATGCAGCTCATGGCCAAGATCTGGACAAACCTCACCCCCATGAACCCGGGCACCCTTGCTGAGTCACCAAATGTAGAGAACCACTTGAGGTGACCTATGACAGAGGTATTGATAATCAAATAAATGTTTCCCGGAGCGGTGGTATCCATACCTACCTCCTAAATTGATACAAATTTCCTTCCGCCATAATACAGGAACATTCCTCTACCACGGCTGATGAAAATATCTCAAAGAATTTGCACCTTATCTGAACATCAATTAATTAATTGTTTTTACGTTTAATTCGTCAAACTCCACTTAATATAAATTAAAATCAAATTATATAATGTTAGTATTAAGTTCTGCAAATATTTTAGTTTATATTATTTTGACCTTCGGTTTACAAGGCCATTTTGAAACTGTACTTGTAAGCCAAAACAACTGTCACAATAATCATAAAAAAATTAAATATATGCAGAACATAATAATGACATCATTAAATTTGATTTAAATTATATCCGAACATTGCTGAAAATATAAATGTGCCATTCGACATTAATTTGGTTTACGACGCTCATATAAATAGACCGGCTGTGGAATCACAAATTCCAATCATATCTAGCATTTAATAATTACTATAAGTACATAATAATTATTTTCACGCAACAATAATCTTGGCATGGTACATAGTAGGTACTTTTAATAGTTACATTTGGATCGAGTGCAAAAATTTCTTGTTGTTCGATGGTCTAATTAAAACGGCAAACCGATATTGATGAATCATTGTCAAAATGTCCCCACGCATTAACGTGGTATATAAGTTAACATTACATAAGTATCTGTTTAGCCAACTTTGCAAAGTGTATTGTGTGTATTGTCAATGTGGATATCGAAATTTCAATTTAATCACGTTATCGAGAGATCGATTGAAGTACACTTTTAACCCCTCTGAGCTCGACCATATTTTGTAAGACGGTCAAAAAATTTCCGTTTTTTTAATAAAATCCAACTAAATGGAATATTTCTGACCTTATCCAAAAACTAAAATCTGTTTTTGAAAGGTTAAAAAACACGCTTTCAAATTTTATAAATCGAAAAAAATATAAAATTTTTGAAAAAAAAAAAAAATCGCATGCAAACATGAATTTTTAAATGCCCCACCTCACGTTTGACTGATAACGAAATTACTGATAATGAAAAAAAAACACATAAAAAGTTTATTAAACAAATTAATGTAGGTTCTACAAATGTTATTGTCACCTCACTTTTTTGTTGTTCAATGTAAAAATAAATAATAAAAAAATTTCTAAAGTTTCATTGTTGTTTTTCAAATTACGTCCTGATACTTTGGTTTCATAAAGGTCTAATTTTACTAATTTTATAATTAACAAATTTGAATAAAAATCGTGGTGTTTTCTCAGTCTAACGTCGTTTATACCATATTATTTATTATGGTTATAAGGGAGACACAACGATTACTATGAGACCCATATGAGTTTTTCTGAAAAGTCAACCAATCACGGGTTACGTAATGATATAATGAAGTAATGAAACGAAGGGCTAATTAATATCGCCCTAGTGAAAAACCACCATTGGTTTCTTGAAGAGACTGTGGCTTACATCATGGTGATACTGAGAGTACCTACCACTCTTCAGATCACACTCTTTAAACCAAAATTTCACATATTTTAATATTTTATATTTTGCTAAATTCATAACGCCGTTTTTTGTGTAATTTTACGTCGAGAGCGTTTGACAAGTTATAATGATATGCTTAAATCTTCACTGGCTCAAATGTCCTGAAAGAATCCAGTTCAAGCTCTGCTGGATGGTATTTAAGTCGCTTAACGCAATGGCTCCGGCTTACTTATCGGAACTGTGTATTCCTGAAAATTCCAATTCTCGACAAACAAACCCTCAGGTCAGCAGCATCATCAGCTATCAGAAGGTTGAAGGAACCAAAGCGCACGCCCGACACTAAGTTCGGTGAGCGCGCTTTCGGAGTTTCGGGACCTAAAGCTTGGAATAGGCTGCCACATGAGTTAAGAATGATTACAGACTCGGCGGAATTTAGAGCTAAACTTAAAACTCATCTGTTCAGACTCTCTTATCCATAAAGCCAAAACCTTTTCACATTTACAGCCCGCGACATTGTAAATAACTAATTTGTAAGCTTTTATAACGGTCACTTGATGACAATTCTCCAGTCCTAAAGAATCATTAAATTCTTAAGTCTTTCAAAATAAATATTAACTCACCTTTGGCATTAATCTTCTTATCAGTGAATACCAACAGTGAATGTAAAATCATGCAATGTCCAGTGTTTTCAATACAATGTCCTCCGCTTGCAAATTGGTATCTTGTCCAAGCATAAACTTTCTTATTAAAGTGTGTTTATCGGAAGTGACCAACCAGGTAAGTATATTTCTGTTTACATTTATAAATAATACATATAAATATAGTCTAATAATTATATTATAAATTGTACAGCGCCCTTGAGGTGATTTCTCACAAAAACGGCGCTGTACAAATTATCCAATTATTATTAGACGGGTATCTACTTGTTTTAAGAGGACTTAAAACATTGGTTGAGAATCTAATCAAATAAATAACGTAATCATAGAATGAAGAATATAAAACTTAAACGATATTATGAGCAGAAAACCATTACATTGTCCTAAATCTGGCGGCAAAAAGTTTCGTGAAGTAATCCGAACCAACTTTTATACAAAATGGAATTTTATTAAAAACTTGAAAATCTAGAACTTCCCTCCTAACTAACATTCTTCCAGCTTCAAGATTAATACTAGGCCATTTGATTCAATGCCCTGCGTTTGATTTCCGGATGAAATAATATATTAGCTTTTGAAGGACCCAAGGTTAGAAAACATAAATTTCTCAATATCAAAAGAAAACATCTGCACGATAAATCACAAATTTATTGATATTGCCACGATCAAGACGACGGCACACATTATTTTGAGTTATGAACACATTTTTTTTCTTTGATATTCAAAACTACTGTTAACTTACACTGAGAAACAGGTGGCCAGCTTGCAGATTTAAAAATAAAGGACTGAGTTTGTTGTGAAATTAACAATAAAAACACATTCTATTTATTTGTAAGTTTCCAACTATCTATATAACATACGGTTTACACTTTTAGGAACATAGACGTCGTCTCACTCCTTCCTTTCCTAAAATAGATGCTCCACACAGCGTCCTCAAAGATTATATAGGCCTCCCGTGTCGAGATAAGATTTAAAAAATTACCGGAGGCATTTATTGGATAACCCCTACCTCTACCATAGGTCAGAGGTGGTTCGCTACGTTTGGTGGCTTAGCAAGGGTTCATGGGGTGAGATTCGTTCAGGCCTTGGTGGCGGATGCATCAGCTGCATGGTGGGCTGGATCGGGAGAGGCCAGATGAGGGAGACCATTTCACCTCTCCAGCTGGACTCTCTCGACCTTATTGACTTGCAGGAGGAATGGATTCATACGTCTGGCAATCCTGGACACAGTGACCGCCAGATTCCTACCCACTTATTATACCCTTTTCCTTCTAAGAACTTTCTCTTCATTCCTTGAACATCTTCAAGGAATGAACATTGGCCCTAAGGTAAATATTTTCCTTAGAGCCTAGTGTGGAGTTAATGTAAATAAATATGTATAAATTTAAGCGAAGTTTCTTCTTTTTCTATTATTAAAGCTTGAATACCAGCTAAGCGATTAAATTCATAGATGGCGTTGGTGTTAGCTATGTACTATATTATAGATATATTTACGTTTTTACCTCCACAACAGACAAAAAGTTTTTGAGATTATAAAAACTAAGTTTGGTTCAAACCCTCCACTTCCTTATTATTTCTTGAATAGTAAACAAGTGTTTTTATACGTTGTCTGTTGAGTGGGTGAAATATAACCAAAAAATAAAGTCAGCATGTAAACATAGAACCTTACAATAAATTGATGGATTCAACTGTTCCGAAAAGTGATTCAGTTATAAAAAACATAATCTTCTTCTGTTTACCAAGTTCTAATATTTTACAAAATATATACCTAGGTATCTACAAAATCTATAAAAGAAACTCCCTCGTTTATTGTTACAAAAAGGTAAATGTCTACAAACTTCCATCTATATGTTCTCCGGGAAGGCAGGCACGTTCTTAAAAATATAAAAAATTTGATTAAATTAATTGCATATCGAATATTCATGTAATAAATAACATCAACCTAGTTTATGTTGTTTTCTGTGTGTATAAACATAGAGTGAAAGATGATAATTTATAGCCTTGACTTCCTATTGCAAGATTGGTTTCCCGTCGGATACAGAAACAGTCAGTTAAAGCATTCCGGTCAGAATGTTTAGATTGTCCTTGTTGATAATTTAACGACTATTTTACATTATAGTTGTAATAGTAACTTCTGTCCGCTTGTTTCTGCTGAAATATCTGATAATAGCATATTTATTTACGTCCATGAAAAGAAAATATAGTACACAAGTTTTTTTCAATGTTTTGATTAAAAATGTTTCAGTCTGACCTGAAAACCCACATAAAATACGCTTTTAGAAAGTTTGATGACCATATATTTAAAAAAAAGAAACCTATTACAATTTAGGACGGATTTATTAACTGCTAGTAAGTAGCCAATGTTGAATCTATTACTGTGATATATCAGGACAGAACATCGACGCTTTGATTATGACAGTAAAAAACTGTAAAAAATATTTGATCAGCAAGGAAGGGGAATCCTCAAAAGACAGTCAGTAAATTATAAAATTAAAAAAATGGCTGCTTTCACTACGAAGGTATGTATTTGGTTCTATGATTATCACGTTATACATCCCAAATCAAAGTACTATTTATAATTTATGTATTGTTATTAAATTTATTTTGTAGAACTCCATTTTAATTTTTTATTTCTTTTATATATTCAATAATATTATATTATTCAATGTATAAAAACAGTATATTATAAACAAGTTCTGCTTCGTAATTAAAAAAACTATTTATAAGGTAAAGGATTGAGGGATTCACGGGCTGCTCGTGACTTTTGGGTGTGCTAATATTAATACACGAAGAAAATTGTTATTCTGAAATACGATCATTTTATTCGTAAAAACGATTAAAAACGGGACTAAAGTTCTTACAAACAAATTAACAGGGTTTCAATGTTTATTGGCGGGAACAAGTAAGAATGATTTGTTGGTATTGTAATTTCGTACGAATACCAACAAATTATTCTTACATTTTCCCGCCAATAAACATCGAAAAACTGTTAATTTGTTCGTAAGAACTTCAGTCTCGTTTTAACCGTTTTTACGAATAAAATGATCGTATTTTAGAATAACATTTTTCTCCGTGTGTTATTAAAAATAAATTTGTTCGGTTTTTTAATTTTCAAACTCAAACAAAAAAAAAATTATGTCGTCACTAGGCACTCAGCTGAGTAACCATCGATCCTCCCACATCAACCCTAACTGTTAAATATCTGCTACATTTTATGTTTTTAGTGAAAATTAAGTCACAGGTGACCAAAATGATGTCCACACTTTTTAATCCAAAAATCACTGGTCAAATTTTGTCGAGTACGTGAATACTTGTAAATTGATTAGATGTTGACTAGATATTACTTAGTAGTAGTTTTTGGAAGAAGTATGTGAATGTGTAAATCCGAGTGAAGTTTTTTCATCAATAAAAATTCATAAAATAATAATTCATAAAATTCATTAAAAAAAAATACATAAATCTGGTCACTATAAAGCAGGCAGTCGCCTAGTGTGGTGATTTAATGTATCACATGTATTCTATAAATAAAGAAATGTAATAGGTATAATGCTTTTAGTTTGGATTATGCTTTATTATATCAATTAAGTACATAATAAATAAATAAAATAAAAATTTAAAAAAGATATATATATTATTATCTCACACCTTAGCTTTTGTGATATCCCTGTAAAGATGCCTCGCGTGTGGTAATATTTCCCTGTCCATGGAACCCGGTCAATTTTCTTTTTTTTAAAGAAAGACAAACATTCCCGGGTTACGAAACCACCATACTAAGCGGAAGATGTTGCTTGTGTTGTGATGGAGGACTTTGCCAGTCGAGGAATCGAACACGGAACGTCTGTGTGGGACCCAAGCGCGATGCCCACTCAACCACTGACTGGTTCGTATATATTTATTAATACATTAGTGCGCATAATATCATTTTTATTATTTATTGTTTCCATTATTATTGTTTTAACTTTTTATTATCCCGTTCCTAATCTAAGACCTTGTCATGGATATATTATGAACAAGCTTCTGCCCGCAACTTCGTCTGCGTAGGATTAGTACTTCGAGTAATCTATTTTCTTTTCCTATGTCCCATCTAGGTTTATACCAAAATGTTTAACCTATTTATTTAAAATATCCATAATTCTTGATTCGATTTAAAGTATTAGGCGAGTACTCAAAATAAATTCACTTATTTAAATATTTTCCAAAATAGAATTTTGGTTTAACAATCATTGTTTTGCAAAATGTCATTTTCAAATTTTGACGTTTTCTATTAAACAATAATTATTATTTTCAACATGAAAATAAATAGCTAGCTTTATAAATTATAGCCTTTATGATATTATTCGAATGTATGAGCTATATTATTGTAAAGTTTCATTAAAATCCATTCATAAAATTTGATTTAAAGAGTAACAAACATAAATACATCCATACAAGCTTTCGCGTTTATAATATTAGTAAGATTAGAATTTTCATTTGGAGAACATTTTATGTTTTTCTCTCTACTTGCTAAGGAAGTCTCAGAAAGATTTGGAGAGATCTTTGACTTTGGTCCCAAAGGTCTAGAGTTCTCAGGAGCTTAAAACACGGTAAAGACTGAAACAAATGCAAAAGTTATAGTTAATCCACTGAAAGCATTAACCCAAACCGTCAGACCTAAATTAAAAGAACGTAAGGTTTCTGACGGTGTATTTCACTTAAAGTTACAAATTATAGGTACCCTGTGGAATAAAAAATAATAATTGAAAATAAAAGGGTTTCTTCAACTAATATTTAAAAAAACAACGTAAAGGGTTCGAAAGCCGAGATAACCCAAAATGAATACCGAAATATAAACATTGCTGCAATATGCAGGTTTAATACCGAATTATTTCGCAAGCGCCACCGATATAATATGGCGTGAAGTCGAACTGAATTATTCGGTTATTTCCTTGAACATGGTCTTCGTTGATTGCGTTGTAAACTCGGATGTTTATTGGCAATATCCCATCGCTTCATTAGGGCAGATTGGAAGATTTACTCCTGATCACATTACATCAATTTGTCCCCTGAGACCAATGGCCGAGAAATCCCTCTTAGTGATGGAGGATCCATTAATGTTGTGTTGTAAAGTTTTATACTTATTTGGTGTCATTTGTGGAATAATAAGTCTCCAAATAGTATAAATGCCATCAATTTTATTTGTTTTTTCTTTTACAAAATCATAAAAATGACTTGATTTTGTTTTTAGTGGTTTATTATTCTACACTTTTCTATGGTACAAAACGTATCAAAGGCGCACATCTGCTTGGGTAAATATATATTTTTTTTTATTTCATGTTTTTAATAACGAAGTTGAGTCTTTTTTTCCCTTTTTTTATCAATCTTCACATGAAAACTTAAATACTTGTACATTTTTTAAAGTTCGTTTTCATAATTAAATTTATTCTACAAGTTTGAATTTGATTAAGCCCGCGAAAACGCCAGCTAGGAGTATAATACCGTGCGGGAGAGTTCGTGACGTCATCTGGTCCCTCGTTTGTGTGAAATACAGATAAAATATTTACAAAATCGGGTCACGCTTAATATGGACGAAAAAATAAATTTTAAAAGTTGTAATAGTTAGATATTCATTAGTACTAATCAATTCAGTTACCGGAATTTATTAGTACTAGTTAATATCTAACTACTACATTTTTTTTATTTAATTTTTTTCGTACATATTATAAGGTAAAAACATACTTTCTTGTTATGGGATTTTGTACTTTAAAATGCCCCTAGCATATTAAAAATATTGTTTTGCTTGATAAGTACATCTCAATGTTATTCTTTCCTGTCAATTGACTTGCCATCATATTTATTTTATCTGTGTACACTGTACAGATAAAATAAATTTTATAACGGTCATTGTGGATGCGTCATTGATCTTTAAACAATATTCTTTATTTCACATTACAATATATATTTAGATTCGTTATGAGGAAACACTTATTTATCTTTATGAGAATGTGATAAAACCATGAAAATATCTTCACATGTCTTTTGTATATAAAACGAGGTAGAAAATTATATTGTCTATATGTATTCTGGGAAAATTACTTATGATAGGTAGGTACATAATTTATAATAATATTATAATTTAAAAACAGATAAGGCAAAAAATGACAACAGTACATACAATGTTTGTAAATATATGAACACATTATCTGATAATTTATTTATTATCATGTCTACTTTGTGAACTCCATTTTAATTTTAAATGTTCAAAAATATTATTATTCAATTTATTAAAAAAACTTGGTATGATATCACTGGATGTAACTATTTTTAACGTTGAAAAAAATATGGATGTCTTTGTAATTGACAAGGAAAATTTTGATTATGATTTTTTAATTGGACTTGATTGCATACAAAAATTTGGCTTAATTCAAAATGAAAAATTAGAAATCAGTCAGAAAGCTCCAACACAAATAAATGAAATAGTTCCTAATCAAACCAAATCTAATAATTTGATAAACTTCAATGAAAATTTTACCGAAATAAACTTCATAGCTAATATAAATCATCTAGATTATGAACAACAAGCAGTGATTGATGACTTAATAGTGAAGAATAAATCTGTATTTGCAAAGGACAAATATGACATTGGAATGGTAAAAGATTATGAAGCACACATTGATTTATTAGTAGAAAAATATTGCAGCAAAAGACCGTATCGTTGCACAATCGAAGATAAAAAAGAGATTGAAAAACAGATTGAAAAATTATTAGAAAAAAAGATAATAGAAGAATCATATAGTCCTTTTGCAGCTCCAGTTACATTAGCTTATAAAAAAGATGAAAATAAAAAATCTAGATTGTGCATAGATTTTCGACAGTTAAATAAACTTGTTGTCCCTCAGTCACAAACACTTATACTAGTTAATATTACGCGTGACCTTTTTCGCTTTCTGAATACATTATCTCATAATCAAACTGTTTAATAATGCCTTCAGATGGCGAAACAGCCAAATCATGTGGAATAAAAACTACACAGCACTTGTTTATAAATAAACTTTTTTTTTTGTAAATTGAATAATAATAATATTGAATATACAAAAGAAAATTATGTGGTAAGGTAAGGTAATGTAATTCACAAAAAATATTATTGGTATATATACGAAAATAGATAGTTGCACAATATACGACGAGCATTTGGTCGCGGTAGCTCGTCCTTCCAGCGCAATAAATTTTCTAAAATAATTTCTTTGTATTTGCTTAATTCTCGCACGATGTATACAAAATATAACATACTAGCTTCCGCCCGCGACTTCGTATTAGTACTTCGAGTAATCTAATTTCTTTTCCTAGGTCCCATCTACGTTTGTACCAAAATTCTTAACCTATTTATTTAAAATATCTATAATTCTTGATTCGATTCAAAGTATTAGGCGAGTACTTCAAACAAATTCACTAATTTAAGTTTAAATTTTTCTAAAATAGAATTTTGATTTAACAATCATTGTTTTGCAAAATGTCATTCTCAAACTTTGACATTTTCTATTAAACAATAATTATTATTTTCTATATATTGCAAATAAATAGCTAGCTTTATAAATTATAGCCTATATGTTATGCTGATATATGAGCTATATTATTGTAAAGTTTCATTAAAATCAATTAAGTAAATTTTGCGTGAAAGAGTAACAAACACACGTGCATCCATACAAACTTTCGTATTTATAATATTAGTAAGATTATAAACAGCACTGTTTTTTTTTATCTACTGCCACTGATGATAACACTTGACTTTTTTATCAAAATAACAACACCTTTTCTATACTCTAGATTAATCAGGAATTATATTCTGTCTGCCTACTTCACAAAGGTGGTGGTATTTACCACTAAAAGAATAAAGAATCGAAGCCTCCAAATCTCCCTACACTAACACGCAATTTCAGGCACAAACATTTGCTTACCCGAGTTTATTTATCGAGGGATGGTTCGACTTGTTTATAGAGCCGTTCATCTTCAGTGAGTCCATCTCGCGAGGTTGCTCTTCACATTTTAGAAGATTTTTTTCAATACCACTGTACCCTCAAACACAAAACTTCATTTCCAATTTGTGACGAAATTTGTTTGCGTTGGTTTTGAATTTTGCCAAGTTGTAGTACATGTAAGAGGTATTTAATGTGAAACTTTAAATTGCTTTTGCGGTGATAGAAACCGGAACAGGTAATAATGAATGCAATTGTAAACAATTAATAATACAGTTTTATATACGCCAACAGATATGCAAATTAGTTAATTGTTCATGAGCGAACCTATGGACGAGCAATCCCACTCTGCGAATGCATTGTAATTTAATTTGATGAGCGTGTAACACTTTCGTTGGTTTTTATAGTGACCAGCTGCTAACCCTATACAAATCTCAAGTATGTCAATCAACTGAATTTGGTAGCCACCTCTGGGCTGGAGACCCAAAATATTCTGAGCAAAGAAAGGCGGTCCGTCTGATTGATAATCCGTTGTTAACAGATCGATTGCCATCTCAAATGCTCAGACGTGGGAATGATGAGTCAGTTCTACAGGTATTTAAATGGAGCCTGTGCACAAGCATAAAACTCGACGGACATGAGATCGGAACACCCGATCACCGTTAATGTTGGCTTCGGGAGAACGGATCATTTCTTCGACTCGTTTTTGTGTAAAGCTGGTAACTCGTATATGGAACGAGCTACCAGCGTCTGTTTTTCAACCTTCAAATAATCCGGCCCTCTTCAAGACTCGCATTAAAATATCACTTCCTACAGCCCCTATCTTAAGAGAGTATTACCAGAGAACATTGGAAATTAATCTTTTTTAAATCAAATTCCAGACGTATTGACATTTTTTTACAAAAATACATAAATTGGTTAAGATTGTTATTTAATCTGGTACACGCAGTTTTCAAATTTAAAAAAACTAAGTTTATTTTTAATATAATAAGGTTATACCGTTGGTCATTGGCAGATTTGTTCAGTTTCTATTAAACAACACAAATTTCAAATAATATAATCATACAACAAAATAAATTAATACATAAAACTAGTAAACACAGTTTTCAGAATTTTAATTTTAGTTATTTTAAAATCATTAAAAAATAAATTCGAGAACGTGTTTTGTGACAAAAATACCTCAGTTTTTCTATTTATTTAAGATCTTACAAACTAAAATATTTCAAATTTTTTTGCACACTTATTTTGTTTAGACATTATTGAAAAATCACAAATACTTATGATAAAAAAATTCTTTTAAGAAGTACACGTATTTAATAATTTATCTTGCGTTTTGAGCATTTAATGGGAAACCATAATTGCTTACTTGAATGTAGGTGTATATTAAAGCAAGTTTTGAATGAAATAAACCGACATAAAATTTTTAATTTCAAAAATTTGATACGGGGAATAATCGATCTTCCTCATTGGAACCTCCCTGTACTGTTGCAAGCATTTTTAAACATTTATTGTTAGCCGCTGGTCAATCGCTCTTAACCAGACACACAACGTTTCCTAACCGCGTAGCGACCTGGTTTCCCTGTCTTGGCCGCCTCGACACCCAAGTGGTTTTTACGTCTGGTGTCTTGGCAGACTTAGCAGGAGTGCCTAAGTTTTGTGGAGTGAGGTCAGGTCTTGGCGGCAGATGCGTCTGCCCACCGATTGCGTAGTGGGCTGGATGTGGTGGACCTTCTTACCTCTCCATCTGGAATCAGTCAACCCATCGCCTTGCATCGTAGTGGAAGGGATGGATTCAAACGTACATCACTCCTGGACACACTGACCCCCAGAATCCTACCCACTTCTCATACCCTGTTCCTTTCCAAAACTTTCTATCCGTTCTTTTCTTTTAAATACGCTCTACACAGCATCCTCAAAGATGACATAGGCCGTGTGGCAAATTATTTTACTCACAGCCTCCTGTGTGTACACAACGTAAAAAAATTGCTGTCTTATACCAGTGCCTGCTCCTACAAACATTGGCCAGTGTCCCAAAATCCCTCCACAAAAACGGATTATATTACTTTAATTCGTTAATGGAAGATTAATTGTTATTATGCCAATAAAATCAAAATGCCATTATTATCCTAATAAATATTTACAAAAATTATAAAAAACCGCAGTGAAATTGTACAATTTCCGTGCTGTTTGCAAAACCGTTGATATGGGACACCCTTTTAGTACCTACTTGAAAGGATCGCACGTCTCGTACACCAAACATCTTATCGCAAGTTTTAAAAGTCGGACTGTTGGGGTCTTTTTGTGGAGAACAGAACCACACAGTTGAAAGGGTATTTTTTTTCTTGGGCATTAACTGTGTAAAAATTTCTAGACATTTTGCTTTAAAGAGTTTTATTTCACAATATTCATAATTAATACATAATGTCGATACACAACATACATAATTAATACATATTTAATTAGTGCGCCTAAGAAACCTTAGAATTAAATAAAAAAAATAACAAAATAATAGCTCCCTGTAAGTCACCATTATTGACAATGTTAGTTTATTAAGTTGACTCCTTCTACCGCATTCCCCCCCTCCCAAAAAAATCACCATTCCCACTACCCCCACTTTATAAAATCTAGTCATTTATATACTTGTATAATTTTAAGATTGTTAGTGAATGACACGGATGTGTCGAAACCAATACCGAGATAAATAAAACAAATAATGTACTTCCTGAAATAAAACTCTTTAAAACAAATGTTTATATTATCCTAACTATTCACGATTATTCGTAGTTTTGTTATGGCAATTGGCATTTTCAGTAATTAATTTGTAGAAAAATCTCACATCCTCATTGCAGATTATTGCAGAATAAAAATCCTGTCAATAATAAATAATAATAATTATAAAAAAATTATTTGACTTGAAATTTGAAACAAAAAAAATTACTAACATGAACTGAGTAAACACTTAGAATGGGAAAAATTGTTTTCGGTAATGCGTGCTCGGCAAGTCGAAGATTTTGAGTTCACGATTTAATCGTCGATAAATCTTTTTTTTTTGTATATACAAATACTGTTTCAATGACACCTTAATTATGATCATAAAATTTCTGACTTTGGTGAAAGCCTCGTCATTTTTTTCTTATACGCGACATGTAAGGTAGATTCAGACTGGACGACGTACGTATGCATCGCTACGCCAAACAATGCTTAGCAACCCATACATTTTCTATGAAAATGGCCACAGACATTGCACGTCGCGATGCGATTCATTGAGGCCAATGTGATTCTAAGGCGCTCCGCCCACTGAGGCAACTGAAAACCAACTAAAACCGGCTGTTTCTCTGTCTTGATTGGTCAAAAAGCTTAGTTAACCATAGAAGAAGAACAATCAGCTGACAATTGGCAACTATCAATGGCCGCCCAGGGCAACCAGTAGAGCAAGTCGCAAGTCACCGCTTGCGTTACCATTGACAACGGGGTTTTGTGTGATTGTGTATGTGCGGGCCATCACATTGTCATACAAAGACAGTTGGCAGTTGAGAGTTTTCAGTTGCCTGAGTGGGCGGAGGCGCTTAAACATAAATTTTCATTGAAAATCTATGGTTGCTAAGTAGCCCAGATATTGTTAGGCGTAGCGATGCATACGTACGTCGACCCAGTCTGAATCTACCATTATCCTCCTGACTTTTTCAATATCTTTTTTTTTGTTATTATTTATTTTTGTTTTTCTCTTAACCTAGGTAGAAATAATTTTGATAAACAAGGAATTAACCAAAATGGCGAACAGAAAAGAGAAAGACAAAATTATTATTATTATTGACGACCGTCCGTGGTCGAGTGGTAAGACACTTGACTCCCATTCGGAAGGTCGCGGGTTCGAACCCGGCGTGCGCAAATATATTTTATTGGATTAATTTGTGTTATTTCACAATTAATTAATAAAAAATATATATGTTATATTTGCGGCACGTTCCAGAGTGGAAGATACTCTCAGTATCGCCCTGGTGTAAGACCACCATTCAGAATTGAAACGTTTCTTAATAATGGCATCAGCCGTGTTTAGTGACTAGATCTCAATAGCCGGGTACTTTTCCACATTCCTCTTCCCCATCTCCTTCCCTTCCCCACTTACCTTCAGCCTCACAACATACTCCAATTGGAGATGCCATAGTCTCACTGGCTCCAGAAGGGAGCAGTTGGGACTCTTGTGAGTTTTCTCTATAAAAAAAAAATTACAGGAAGGGTACAATGACGGGGGGGGGGGGAGAGTTTCAGCGGAGATTAACGGGATAGGTAAATGGATGATTTAAATATGGGATTATCAGTTAAATTCTTTCGATTATTAATTAATTTATTATTAACAGCTTTCTTAATTTGGAGTATTACAATGATTTTGTCTCCCTCTGTTCTATTTTGTATCTCTCACTTATACTTTTACTCTCTTATTTATATGTTTGTATGTACAAATTATCTTTAGATATAATAAACCCTGGCAAAGCTTGAGCTAAGCGAAACGTGGTTGGCTGTTAAATATTAATTCAAATAAGCAGTGTATTTTTTCATTTAATATGTAATGTCACAATCCAAAGTATTTGCTTCCTTCGATAAAAAAAAATTGAGGTACTTAAAAAAGCAAAAATATGAAAGAAGTTTAAATCTTGTCATGTTTACAAAGTTTCTTGTGATTAATGTGGACCTATTATTGAGTTTGGGCACCGATCTGAGTTGGTATTGCTGGTTGATATCCTATTTCTGGAATTCTGTGGAATGCCAATTTTATTTTCGACTTGCTTTTGGTATTCGGCGTGCTAGTCTCAAAACACGCGTGTGCATATCCAAACATATGTGCATCATTATTTGTTTTTAAAAAAGAAAACAATAAATAATAGTTGGTGTTTCAAAGTAAAATTTGGAGATTTTTGATCGATCGTTTTGTGCCTTTTTCCGATAAAATAGTATTTTCCCTAGAATGGTTTCAAATGCTCGTTAGTACGAAATAAGCGGAGTAAAAATAATTTTGTTATTTGACAATTAAATTTAAAAAAATCGGGATGAAATATTTAAAAAATAAATTACTAATTAAAATGTAATTACTAATTAGGTACAACTTCGAATGAGTTTTAAAATTGTTTTTCTGAAAAAACAATATGTCGTATTATCAGACAGGTTGGTATTCAATAGCTCCATACCTCATGATGGAAACGGTGTAGAGTATTTCCACCCAGGCATCATGGGTTCAATTCCCCGCCTAGCCAAGTCCTCCATCAATTCACAAGCAATGTCTTACAAGTTTTTCAAAAGATTGCTAGGTCATTTTTAAAAAGTAACCAGAGAATGTTTGGAATTCTTTTAAAGAAAGTAATATTGTACCAGGGCAATACAATAATGTATCGACCACAGTATTTAGTAGTGTTATTCAAGGAATGAGCAAAATATGTAAATAGTATCCGAACGCGAGACTACCGCATTGTATTTTTTTAAATCTCACCGCCTTCTTAGGCGGTCCAGCCGTGTGACGAAATATACTGAAATACTTCTTGGACCATTTTTAATGGGTGACACATAAAATCATTTGTTAACGGCTTAATGAAATTATTCCGAAATTTAATTTGGTTTTATTGATTCTAAGCTATGTGCAAGGACACACAAACCACGCAAACGCACACGCAATGGGTCATCCGTTCAAATTATGTGAAGATTTAAAGAAAAAATTAAAAATATTTATTTATAGTGTACATAAAATGCTTACGCATATGCAGGGTGCTCCCTAATTTAATAAACTCTGACATATCATCATGTTATATATATATATATATATATATACTGGTGAGCTCTGGCATTATGAAATTTGAATAAAAAAATTAAATAAGTCACGCGAGTTGTTGGAAAAAATGCTGTATTTTATGGAGTTAGATGGCATCGAAAAAAGGCTGTGGGGAGGGGTAGGGGGAGGGTCGGTTGGGGAATTAAGTAGGGGGGGGGGGGGTTCGCGAGAAAAGGGAGAGCGGGAGAAGTGAGGGGGAACGCGGAAAGGAGAAAAAGGAACGCGGGAGGGGAAGGGGACGCGGGAGGGGAAGACGAATCGGAAAAGGAACGGGACGAATGGGAAATAACACGAAGGGAGATACAATTTATTTATTTATTTGGCATTATTATGTCAAATGAATTATTAATTATCTGTTTGTTTAATATGTAGAATTGCATTTATTGTTTTTTAAATTTATTTTAAATAAAAAACGATTGCTTTATTGGTGTTAAGATTGCTAGCGAATAACACGGATTTGTCGAAACCGGCAGCAGATATATTTACAAGTGAAATTTATGAAATTTACAGAGCAAATTTGCATGTGAAATTAATCTTTTCAAAACAAAACGTCTAGAAATGGTTTCATAGTTACTGACCAAGATGTACAAAAAAAAACTGATTTATTTAATTTACATTCAATTTGTACAATTTTATTCATGTTTATCTAACTCTTGATATGGAACAATTATTTGATTCACTTGGTCGTGGCATGTCATCCTGGACGTCCCCAATTTATTCGACTACTTCCTAATACTTTACAATACTTACTGTGGTATGGGATAAGCCATTTTGCCACCAAACTACTCAATTACCAACAATAATAAAGCTTCAAAGCACATAATATTATCGAGAAATATTCTTTAAAATCCAATACATTTTTGATAAACGTTCCATTGAGGAAGGCTCCAGGACATGAAAGCATCATTTTTCACGTTTCCCGTAGGAGGTGAGTGATGGAGCCAACCTCAAAGAATGTAAACAGGGCATCGTTTCACAAACAATTTGTTTTGGCTCCAGCAGGGTTAAATTGGCCAAAAGGGTTGTTTATTTTTATTGTTTCGGTCTTCCTTTTCGATATTTATAACTACCTACGCCTGAGTGGAAGAAAAGCATATGTTTGGTTTTGCTACAACTGGATTTCGTGAGAATTATTTCACTATCGAATTTTATTGTAGTCTATTGTTTGTTGTGAATTAAAATCATGTTTACCGCTCAGCCATAAAAAATACTCAAATGTAATTATGGATATAAATGTCTGTTTTTTTTGGTATTAGCCTAAATGCTTTTTGTCGGTCACTAAACAACTAAATATATTTTATAACTATTTTAATTTCTTGTCACTTTTTTTTCTCATGTTTATCTACTTTGGTATTTGCTCTTATATACCATCCTTTATTATTATAATGTACATTTTTCCAAATTTATTCTTATTTTATTGTAAATTGGAAGTAAGTACCTCAATTAATACATAAATTAGTTCCACGCTGTGGGACCTGGGGCCCTAGCACGCTTGCTTTATAACGATCGGTAGGATAACTATCGGTAACTTCTCATCGTTTCCTAGGACAACTGCACATCGCTAAAGTACAAACAACAATTGATGTCGAATATGTTAAGGACACTTAGTCATTGTGAACTGTCACTTATTCGTTGGCGATCTGTAGTCATGCTAGGGAACGATGAGAAGTTACCGATAGTTATCCTACCGATCGTTATAAAGCAAGCGTGCTAAGGCCTCTGGGATGCTAGAATGATCGATCGAAAAGGATCGGTGGGATAATTGTCGGTAACTTCTCATTGTTCCCTAGGACAACTGCAGATCGCAAACGTACAAACAACAGTTGATATCGAATATATTAAGAACACTTAGTCATTGTGAACTGTCATCTATTAGTTTGCGATATGCAGTTGTCCTAGGGAACGATGAGAAGTTACCGACAATTATCCTAACGATCTTTATCGATCGACCATGCTAGCACCCCTGAGGAAAGTATTTTTTTATAAGGCAAAGTCTTTTTCGGGGAGGCTGTGTGGAACTTATTTGTAAGGAAAGGAAGGAATAATTACTTAATAGCACAAGTGACTCCATAGATAAAAGATCCACCGACAAGCTTATTTTGTCCCTCCCACCTTTTCGAAGCCCGCTTTAACAAATCTCTTTCTTCAGGCTCTTCCTTAACCCACTTCACAACGTCGCCCTATCGGGTATCAATATAATTTCCCCAATTATACCTATGCACTACAGACAAGCGAAGGTAACAGATAACATATTTTGAAAGCAGGTATTTTTCCGGCTTTGTAAATTGCTATTAAGGCGATAAATTGTAAACCCAAGTGGTTCGCTCCCTTTGCTGACTTACTGACTGACAGGGGTATCCGGGTTCAATGGTAAAGTTTGTCTAGGTTTTGGCGGTAAATGCGTTAAGAGAGACCTAGCCTAGAAATCTCCAGCCGGACCCTCTCGACCATCGCCTTGCACCACAGTGGGCGGGGTGGATTCGTACGTCCATCATTCCTGGACAAATTGACCCCTAGATTCCTACCCAAATCTCATACCTTTTTCCTTCACAGAACTTTCTCTCGTTACTTTCCCTGAAAAGACCTTCCGCACAGCATCTCTTTTTTATTTTTCTGGTGTGGAGCTAATGTAAAAAAAATCATGGTATTTTTAAGTCGTTTTTATTAAATATATCCTTAGGCCAGTCAGTTGGGGATTTATTTGTTTGATCATACGCAGAACCTTTTTTTCTGAAGGATACCAAGGTGAGGCAGCGGCTAACGAAATAGGATGTTTCCAGCCATTATTCTGGACTTATCCGTCCCGTCCCTTCCTCTGATTGCTCCCACGAAATTGAGGGAATGTTAATGAGCGTAACAACCAAGAGACTGCGTAAGGGATTTTTTAATCAATGGGGTTTCGAAATGAAGTCGAAACTTGGTCGTGGTATACATAATACTTTAATAAAATATAATCTAAAAATTGTTTACTAAAACACATACCGTCGCTTTACGTTAATAAGAAGAGTTTCAAGATTTTTTCATATAAAACTTAATTTTGAATATGAGGTAACAAGGATAGATAATATAGCCAAACTGAATAATTATTAAAATGAAACAAATTACTCTTGTATAAACCACCGTAATCAATGTTATAATATCTACATGTTTCAAAGCCAATAATTTCTTCGTCAGGATAATAAGAAATATATAATAAGAAACCATGGGTTTTGAAACATGTAGATATTATACATTGATTACAGTGGTTTACACAACAGTAATTAGTTTAATTTGAATAAAATGATGCCACAAAGTGATTTTGCGAAGATTGAAGAAATGAATAATAATAATTATTTTTTGGTATAGCAAATTGCATCTCTTCTTAATTATTTTTTATTGACAATCCGCAAACCGAAATTAATTAAGTATTTCTCTCACCAATGATCGCGAGTTTACATATTAGAAAAAATGCCTCTTCTAATTCAAATTTTGTATGTGGTTATCAACTAGGCCATACATAACATACAAAAGTCATAATATTTTATATTCTCTTAGTAGGTATCTCGTAGGACAATTTTAAAGAAAATAACTCGCAAAATTTACGCGTTTATAAATTGAACAATTTTTTTTTATGAATCCTAAAAATATGGGATAAATATATAGGTGCATTCAATGGCCTCCTTCTAACACTGTATCTGAGCAGTTTTTAGGTCTCTGTATTAAAATTCGGTTTTATGATTATTGAATGAGGGTGGGAAGATTCTGAACCGAATGCTTAAAAGTGTCTTAGCGCTCAAGACTGAAATTGATCGTATTGCAGAATACAATAAGAAAAGATTCAAGCTGTGATACTTGGGTAACTGTAATTAAAGATTGTGGTTAGGTATTGTAAAATTTTTATGTTTTTTTGTTCGAAAATAATTCATATATTTTATATTACAAAAGTGGTGATTTGGCACTCACTCTGGATTATCAGAGGCATTAAAATGTAATGTTTGAAAACTGCTAAATCGTCATAATTCGCCACAATGATCACAGATGGCACTCAGTTGTCCTTTTGGACAAAATAGTGCAGTTTTACAATGAATTTTATTTAAATATTGTGATAATATGTGGGATAACTGCCGCATCATCTTGTGATTCGAATATCTTGCAAATCATTGTGATTCCTATTTTAGTTGTGTAAAGTTGACAAGTGGCTAGTGCATGTTTCAAAATTACAAAATTGTGCTGATATTATATCTAAGTGGTTTGAAATTATTGGGAGGCCTCCCTCGTAGCAGAGATCAAAATACCAGGTTAGTGTTCTCTACTTTTTTCCTTTGAGATTTGTCAGATTGCCATTTTTTTGCGATATATTGTCCGCACAAGGCAATTCATTCATATTTTTTAGTGTTATCCTCAGAGGATTCTAGGGTTATTTACACGCCACAGGCTCGCATATTATAAAATTTTCATTTTATTTGTTGTCATTTATGATCAGCAAGGCATTGAAGTTAAAGATTTTATTAATGTTTATCCAGTGATATATATTCTCAGTATCGATGAAAGATGATGAAAGACCGAGCAAGAAGAATCATTCAGAATTGAAATGGTTTCAGGTGCGTTTGTTACTAGATTTGAATAGCCAGGTACCTTCCCCACAAATTCTTCCCCATCTTCACAAAACTGTACACCTCACAACATATTACAACTGGGGAAACCACAGTCCCACTGACTGGCTTCAGACACAAGGTTGGGAGCAGATGGGACTCTTATGCTTTATTCACATAATTATAAAAATTCGCCTCTTGTAACATCCTCCCAACAAGCAAGAAAGTAAATTAATAACTGACCATTGATGAAAAGTCGTCATAGATTTTAAAAGACTTAATTTTGCCCCTTTGACAGCTTATTTATTTATCTTCGTCGTGTGGAAGGTACTAATAAGCATTACAATATATCTTTTTTATTACTTATTACAAATATGTGTTTACTTCTTTAATTTGAGTCATTTTTATAATTACTTCCACTGATATTCATACCTAGTTCTTTTATTGTGAGTTAGTCACCTTTGGCAGGTATATGGTTTTCCCGTCTAAGAATAGAGGACTCCGTGTGTAGTTTGACATTTCCCAACATTGGACCAAAAATTCGCTGGCACCGTCTCAAAATTCCCACGGCAAAGAGGCTTGTGATTTATTTTGCGAATTATTTTATTTAACTTTACTCTTATTTTTAGCTCTAAGCCGCTGATATAGAATATGTAAGATTGGCGTTAGTAGAATATTTCTTAAGACGTGAACGAAAATAGATTTAGCATATTAATAGGTGCAACGAATTTAAGTAATTTGACAAAAAAAGCATAGGGTAGGGCGGGGCTAATAGAAAATTATTTTTCTTATTTGACCCTAGACTCAAAATTCTTATAGATACATATTTATTTTCAACTTTTCAACTTTTTTACTTTTTTTCAACCAGATTTTTATAATGATTTTTTTTACATTAGCTCCACAGAGGAGGCCCCGAGTAAAATAATAAAATGTCATCTTTGGGGATGCTATGTGGAGGGTGTTTTTAAGGAAAGGAAGTTCTGGAAGAGAAAATGGTATAAGGGTTGGGTAGGAATCTGGGGTTCAGTGTGTCCAGATCATCCGCCGCCAAGACCTAGAAAAACCTCACCCCATAAACCCGGGCACCCCTGCTAAGTCACGAAACGTAGCGAACCACTTGGCGTGACCTATGGCACAGGTGTTGGTTATCCAATAAATGGTTCCCGGGGCGGCGGTACCCATTCCCGCCTCCCAAATGGCAATAATGATATTCATGAATTGATGTAATTACCTTATGCAAGATATTTCAATTTTCATGTAGAATGAGAAATGGTTCAGCTTGCCTCATAGATGGGGCAAGTTGAACCACCTCACGGGGCTTGTTGAACAATATAGTGTCAAATATTTATTATCATCACACTCATGGTTTGATTAAACAAATTAAATTATTAAACTAAATTATTTGAAAAAAAGAGAGAATACATAACAATTTATGTTCGACGGTGCAATCTTATGCTAGACGACGGACATCCTTAAACGACAACCCGAAATAAATTGCTGAAGTTGAAGTAAGTATTTGTTGAGCCACGATTCGTCTTTTTTGTAGGTGTGCGTCTAGAAATAAATACGCTACATATTCAATTACAGTAAGAAATCGGAATGGGGCTAGTTGAACCAAATAGTTCAATTAGCCCCACCCATGTTTTATTACAAATTTCATCGAATAACTCACATACCCCTAAATGTAATACAATTGACGTGATAAAGTTAAGTAAACACAAAATTATGCTTAATTGACTAGGTACCCTTTTCCCTTGATACCTGTTTTCAAAAAACTTGTGAAACTTCCTTTTTTACTTTTGGACCAAAATCACACAGTACCCCGCTACACGCTATGAAAATCATGCACCTAAATAATGCTTGTTGGGGCTGTCCCCACACTTCTAACTTGCTAGAACATGTTCGGCATTCTTTTCAAGTCTTTCGGCTTCCAAGATATTTGCGTGGTCCAACAAGCCCTTTTGGTTCAACTAGCCCCGCCCAACCCTGCTCTAGTTTACGAGTGCAAAAGGAAAAAAAATGTTACTACAATACACATTTTTATTTAATGATACTTTAAACATAAACTAGACATATTAATATGTTAAGGCTTCTGGAGCTTAATTAATAGGTAGGTAGGTGATAGCATTCCTAAATAATTCTAAGAATATATTTTATTGCATATTATTTATGTTAGGTACCTGTTGTCAAAAATTCAACATTTTTACAAGATTAAATAATGTATTGATACCGGAAATTTAAAAAAATCTGATTGATTATTACATTTTCAAATTACCGGGAACCGTTTATTGAATCCCAACACCTCTGGCATAGGTCGTCCCAAGTGATTCGCTACGTTTGGTGACAGCAGCGATGCCTGGGGTGAGGTTTTGCCAGGTCTTGACGGCGGATGTGTTTGGCCACGTTTTGCTTGGCGGGCCGGTTCGGGTGAGACTGGTAAAAGGAGACCATCTGGTCTTTCCAGCAGTACTCTCACAACCCATCGCCTTACACTGCGGTGGGAGGGATGGATTCATACGTCCGATTCGATCTCCTGATCATATGGACCTCCAGATTCCTACCCACCGGAATACCTTTTTTCCTTCACTTATTTTACTTTAAAAGACCCTCCAAACAGTATCTCCAAAGATAACATAGACTCTGAGGGAAATTAAATTCCACTACGCCTCCTGTGTGGAGCTGTTGTTAAAAATGTCCAAATGTGATTTTTTATTTGCGGTTTTTGACATTAAGATTAATTTTACAAAATAAACCACAATGTAGATTCTAGCTTTTACTCTCTTTCTGGAATTAACTTAAAAGAAAAAAAAAATAATTTACTATACATTATTAACGTCCATTTTACGAAATAAAATAAACAATTTTAAAATAACCAAAGATTCCTTAAATAAACATTCCAAGAGATTAGACATGTCTTAAGTAGATAGTAGTTTATATTTGCGATGTATCCACCTGTCATTTTTGGCATATATTCCTAAACAAACTTTCGGCAGCACGAGGAGTATAAGTACCGCATTAGAGAGCACGCTGAAATGTATGATTTGGGCTAAAGGAAGAAACGACAAACTATTTTTAAGTCTGGAGAAAACTTGAATCAATATACACCATTATACAAATATATCTTTATAATAATCTCAATAATAATGTTTGAGTGATTATTTTAACGCCGTTTTTGTGAAAAGGGCGCTGTGCGCATATATATAATGGTCCATCTTATTACTTATAACTACAAACTAGAGAAATGATTATACTAACTTATGGCTAACATATTACATCGCTAATACAAAACTATATATACAACATTTGACAATTGAATGGGATGCTGCGTTAAAGTGTATTTAAATATATTATTTATACATATATTATTAACCCTTTCTCAACCAGAATCATTTTAAAATGACGTGAAATTTGAAGTTTTTTTACTAAGTATACATCGCAAAATCACTTTGTGGCTTCATTTTTAATTAAATGAAACAAATAACTTTGTATCAACCATTATTATACATTCAATACCTACATGGTTTCTTCGTCAGGGTATTATTATGTTATTACTTCCCTGGCGAACAAACCTTCGGTTTCAAAATATGTAGGTAATTGTGATTATATAATAGTGGTTGATACAAAATTATTTGTTTCTTTTAATTTATTTGCATTTTTTTACAAATAATTTAGTGAATCCTTCCTAGTAATATTGATTTTTTTCGTTGCGTTGGCGGCATTGCGTACACATTTCATATCGTAAACAAGAATAGGACACAGGACCCTTAGTTTTTTTTATACTTTTATTATGTAAAAATCTTTGATTTTGATTTAAAAAATTTAAAAAAATTTGATTTTGGTTTTATTATTAAGTTTTTTGTAATAGATATAAATAATCTGTTGATTTCCTAAATAAATAAATAAATAAGAATCGTTGATCACACCTTTTGTAAAGCTGTCATCCAAGGGGATTGCAGTATTAAAAAGGGACAAGGTATTTATGTTTTTTTCATATATTTTTTCCGTTTTTATTTACAGTAAAACATTCTTTCATATTATAATAAAAATACAACAAAAACCTTGATATAAAATTTGTTTTTAGCATCCTATAGTATCATATTCTATTCTAATACATAGACATCGTATTCTAATAATGTATATAATATGACACTACATACATTATTTGTTTATATGTATTATAGACTCATACGGGATTTTAGAAACTTGTGAAATATATATGATTATTTAGAGGAGCAGTATTGAAGAAGTAAAATAAATTAAATAAATTATAAAATATTATTTAAGAATTTCTAGTTAGCATATTATGAAGAAATAATCACAATAATAACAAGTTAAGATAATGTTTTATATTTTTTTCAGAATATTTACATGATTTTTATTGTGGTTTCAAAATAATACAAAACCTTATATAATTTTAATATTTTTTTTAAGACTTCCCGGTAAAATAATAAGTATTGTCTTCGAAATTACCTACATCTCTTTCCGACTTATTTAATGAAGGTTTTGAATAACTATCGAAGATTTTTCAAGTGTTTTATTCGGGTTTTTAAGAATTTAATTTGTTTAATTGAAGTGCTTTTAACAATGCCCTTCAGGCGACTCAGCGTGTCAAACATAATCTTTTTAAGATGATAGACTTCGCTTTTCGGCCCATACAAAAAGGACGCCCGGGAAAAAAACACTTTTCTACATCGAAAATTGCACAAAATGAATATATTTTTTTATACTGCCTTCTAGAGGGTGAAAAATATGTCGGTATCTTTTCGAATTTTCGATGCGTTTCGTATTAACGTAAACATTCACTGTCAAAAATGTACGATTTATCAAAAAATATTATTTAAGGAAAAAGTGCTGCTAACTCAACTCTCATAAAGAATTATAAAAAGGTACCGACGTAGCTTCTTCTTTCTAAAAAATAAATATTTAAAATTTCAATTTCGTGAAAGTTTCGGTGTAGAAAAGTGTATTCTCCATAAACCCCTTTTCGAGCGATTTCTGTAGGTAAATTTGATCGTTGTCTCATTCGCACATTTCGCATTCGCATGTATTGTAAGTGTGCGTGAGCTTATTGTGAGCGGGACGGAATGACAGACGCGGGTGTTCCGCGTGTGGTTCAAAGTCTAGCCTCTTAATTAAAAAGACATATATTTCACGGTCAATAATAGACTGGTATTAATTGGTTTTGGCTATGTTGAGCCGTGCTGCGTTTCCTCCCGATTCTTTAGCCAACAATACGCACAACCTTGTAGCATTAAGATACCTACATAAATATGCCAAAAATCAACAGAAAAATACTTGTAGTAATCGTTAGTTTCAAACTCAAACGATTGTTCTAAATAAATAGTCCATTAAGTAAACGCTCAAAGTAACACGCGTATGAATTCATATTTCGATTAAAATAGGCTTAAGTTTAGTAATAAAAAAGGTAACTCAGGGTTGATAAAACAGACTTTTTCGATACAGCTTTAGGAATACTGAGTCAACACAGAATTGGGCTGGGTTTTGTATTTTAGCCCAAAATCGTTGGTTAACTTGAACGTAAAAGAAATGGCCTCGGAAAAGACCTTCTATTATTGTAAGGTCGAACCGTTATTTTAAATACATGTGGCTCATTCTATTTGATGGTGTTCTGCGACATATAACATTCTAGATAAGCCCCACTTAATAGGTAATCGATTTAAAATGGGTCCAATACCTACTCTACTTTCAGATCATCACATACTTTGATTTTAGATGCTGAGTAAGTGCCTCCGCTGACAAGGCAACTGAATTCAATGAATTCAATGGCTGGTTGCTATGGCTTCCATTCAAACTTCTATGACGGCATACCTATTTTACGATTTCTGTAATTATCTCAACTTGTTTAACCATGGACGAAGAGCAATCAGCTGGCAGCTGGCAACTGGCAACGGCATGCCACGGCAACTAGCAGGACGAGTCGCGAGTCACTGCTTGCGTTGCCATGACAACGGGTTTTTGAGAAATTGTGTGGGCCATCACATTAATTTATACAGGATAGCGGGTTTAGTTACAAACTGGTTTTTTTTCAGTTGTCTTGTCAGTGGAGGCACTAAATCACTCGGTAAAACTAGTAAATAATGGAGGTACTCATAATCATCGTATAGAACAACGCGATCACAGTCAGCATATTGAAGAATCTGCAATTCCTTTAGACAGGGTTGTTGCGGTTTTGTGAAATATAATAATTTCTCTACCATTGTTTCTCTACCTTGCATGGTAGGGTATCCTGCTTTGATCTAACTCGTATTTGATTTTGTTTTTGATTATGTTGTTGACTTTGTTTTTGATTTTGACATTGATTTTGTTTATGATTTTGTTTTGGATTTTGTTTTAGATTCAGTTTTATAATTTTATTTTTTGCTTTTGTTTGAATTGTTTGTAATGCTTATTTAGATGTACTTTACTTTTTAATTAATTTTTTTGCTTTTGTGTGCATTGTGTGTAATGTTGATTTAGATGTACTTCGTTAATAAAAAAATAAAATAACATGTAAAAGCCCAGCAGGGCGTGAAATACAAATAAATAAATAAATTTGCATGGCAGTCTTGTATCAATTGATTTAATGTTCGCTTCCGTGTGTATGAGGTTATTTTAAGTTGATTTTTTTTATATAATTATGACACGGTGGTTTTGTGTCTGCTGGTTCCAGCGCGGAGGTAAAGGTGGATAATACGATTTCGTGTAAATAAATAATGTTTATTTTTTGTTTGTTTTTGTTTCTTTTTACGGCCGGTATTAGTGTTGTTCATTAGGTAGGTAATGTCTATATTTGCACCAATAATTAACAATACTAATTTTGGCTGTGCCTCTAACATTCACCCTGGTTCGATGTACTCTAGAAATTTTGTTTTGATTTTGAAAATTGGAAGTGTTTGTTTGGAGAATCAATTAGGTACCTACCTATTTATAATATAATATTTTTAACAAAATTATTTTAACCGTGTTTTCAAAATAGTCAGTAATTCTGATGAACCCCATTTATGTATTATATTCAGATGATACACGAAGCAAAAAAAATATTTCCCTTTCTTACCTCCAATTAATACAGTTTGACCTCCAACACTCCCAAAGCTCTGATGCCAAACGACCGAAAACTGCCAGTACTAGTGCCACAAGTCAGTTATGACCAGATATTAGTGTGCAATAGTGCATCTATGACTATCCCGTGATATTTCTGCGCTACTTTATTATTAAATCACTCCAAATTTCTCACATAAAATATATGTACAGTGTATTTTTTCGTCTGAAGCGTGAAATTATTACGAAATATACTTTTTTTTTTTAATTTTTCGAAGAAAACTTCTTCGGAAAGGTTTTCACTTTGTGATGTCATTATTTATTTTAATTAAAAGACAAAATAACTTTGTTTTCATCACTTTTTATTTATACACAATCTACATGTTTCGTGAACGATGTTCACCTCATCAGGAACAAATGTATACTGTATACTTCCAGTTGAGTATACATTTGTTCCTGATGAGGTGAACATCGTTCACGAAACATGTAGATTGTGTATAAATAAAAAGTGATAAAAACAAAGTTATTTTGTCTTTTAATTAAAACGAAATATACCTACTTGTACACTTGTGGTTAGCAAACAAGAGTTTTCACGGATATCTGTATTATTGAATTCTGTTCCGTTCAAAGTTTAGACCAATCTCGTGTATTTCATATCAAGGTGTATGGCTCATTGTATTTAATGTTATTCCTTGTTTATTAAGGTTCTGGTCTTTGTAAGTGTTTTAACGCCGATATTTTCCAGTTATTTGCTGTTAACGTAATGTTTAGGTATCGGATATGGTGCTACAAGGGAAGAAAACATATCAAGTAATGTACTGTTTAATATCCATGACATATAAACTTCCCTCAAAATGGTTATGTGTAACGTATTAAATTGAGGGTTCAGTAAGAAGATATCTTTGTGTTGAACAAAAAACGTCTAACGACTACTGAGGTCAAATAAATAATATGAATTTTGTTATTGTAACACTTGCGTACATTTTATGATGTACAGCAATGGTTATTATAGCGCCCCTTTGTTGGGCTTAGTTTTAGGAGGGTTGAGGAATGAGTTCTAGGAAAGGGTATGCGGACCTAAAACTGAGAAAAAAAAATTAAATTAAATTTTCTTCTTCTTCTTCTTCTTCTTCTTCCCCTTGTCCTATTTGGGTCAGGGACCCACTGCATCGACAAAACTCCTCCATACGTCCCTGTCTTGCGCCGATTGTTCGGCCTCCGTCCATGGCAGACCCATCCTCTCCTCGCACAGTTTTTGTAGTTGCCTCGCCCAACTCTGTCTGGACGTCCACCCTCCGGAATGGCACTCAGTATTTTCTTCGGAATTCGGTCATCATACATTCTTAGTACATGCCCAAGCCACCTCAGTTGCGATTTTTCTATGAAGAGTAGCAGTGGTTCAATGCTTAGATCATCTCGGATCGTAGAATTTCTTATATGATCCCATTTCGTAACCCCTGCCAGTACCTCATTTCGGCAGCTTGGACTCTAGAGCGTGTTTGTTCGTTTAGCATCCATATCTGGTGGCCGTAAGTGAGCGTTGGGCGGTATACCATTTTGCCACACTGCCATCTTTGTCTTGATGCTGAGCTCGGCTTTTCTTATCACTGAGCTGTAGAGAGGACGTAGCACACCGCTTGCCGCCATTATTCTTCGATCAATTTCTTCTTTTAATTCTTTAAATTTTCTCGAAAGTTAAATATAAGAAATAGTTCTTCAGTAAATCGTTGAATATTTTGCATGCTTATAAATTTGTCTTAATACAAGTAACGATTAAATACTTTATCTTTGACTTTAAATACTTTATTACACGAAATTATTTCTTGAGCATTATTTCAAAATGTATCATTTCCACTATTCTTTATTTGTGTATTAAAGCTTTTAATCTAGCAGGACTGGGTGGATGGTAAAATCGGCCGGTAATGATAACATAAAATAAAACATTTTATAAGTTAGATTAAAGGATCTTCCTTCGGGAAGGTCGCCGCATCATCTGCATCATCGCTCGTTGAGTGGAGAACTGAGCCACTGGGATGCAGCCATGACAATGACGTTTGTTGACTTGCCCTAGAAGCTGGCTGGTGGCGAAGTAAGGCGGGGAATGAGTGCTATCATTGCTCTTAGCCACTCAAGGATAATCAGGTTTTTATTTTAAATATTAATTTCATTCCCATGAATTTGTATTTTGTAATAATCTCCATCTTTCTCTTCACAATTCTTTTTAAAAACCTTTTTGAATATTTTATACAATTGATAAAAAACCGTGTCTGTGAAAACCTTACTTATAAGGAAACTGACAAAAAATAAATCATGGAAAGATATATCATTGCTTATCCAGCAAAATAGGGTTGCTTATCTGTGGTATACAGTAAAGTTATTTTTTTTAATCACAAAAAGATGCATAAATTACAAATAAATTATATACAGTAATTGATTACATAAAAGATGTATTTGATGTACCCCCATAAATAAGCAGGGCTTGTGTGTATGGGGGGTGTGATTATATTGGTTTTATTTGACATGATTCAGTTAAAGTATTCAGTATATATATTTTAAGGTGGGTTTTAAATTCTTTTATATTAGTATTCATGTTTCTAATTTTTTATGGTAATGTATTAAAAAGAAATTCTCCAAGATATTTATAATTTAATTGTTTTTTTTAAATATTTTGGAGTAGAAAGCATTGACGTTTGTCTAAGATTTCTGTTATTTTTAAAGGGTGCAACATTATTATGAATCATATGATTATAAATTTGAAATGTTGCATGGAAAAAGTATAAAGCACTTAATTTTCTGACCTTAAATTGTTATAATAATTATAATAACTTTTAATCGAATTTAGAAATTTTTCAATGTATTTTAAATTACCTATGTGTTTCTTATTTTTGAAGATGTCATAAAAACAAATACATTTTTAAAGGTTATCTAAATAAATAATTAGGTTATTTAAATAAATAACCTAATCGGTATTTTTATTTGATATATATACTTATTTAAGTTCCTAAAATATCAATATTTTAAGTTTCAAACGTGAAAAAACTAAAAATTAATAACTTATAACAAAATATTTTTTTATTAAAACTTTGAAGTGTAGAGCATTTTACTTGATACTTAGATCACGTAAAAGATTTTATCGTTAAAACAGATTAAATCATGTAGCAAAGAGAAAAAAAATAAAACAATATGTGAAAATAGTAAAGTTAACAAGAAATTCTCCAAGATATTTATAATTTAATTGTTTTTTTTTTAATATTTTGGAGTATAATAAATATTACCTTTTGTTATTTCGGCTACTGGCATTATACCTAGCTCTCTTATTAAAAATTTAGGCATATTAGATTTGTCAAAGAATTTGTATATAAAAATGCAAAAATCAGTCATTTTAAATACATGTAGAATTACGAAAGATTTTTTAAATATTTATATTGAGGGATCAGTAGGATTTATCGGTCAAATCAGGAATTCCACAGAGCCGAACCCTCTGATATGAAAATATCTGGAGACGGTGAATTATATTCCCATTTAATAGTTTGGTAGATTAACGTGTTGTTCTTGTATTGTTTTGTATTAATTATACTTATATAATGCACTTGCATAACGTGGATTTACTAGATGATCATTTATATGGAAAAGTGTATGAAAGGGTTTAGTTTTTCCTATGGGAAAAACTAAACCCGTTCCTGTAAATCTGGTGAATAAAAAAAACAAAAAAGTTTAAAATCTATTAGTGAAAATCTAAACAGCACTTAAACATGTTTATAATTACACCCCAAATGCAAGAAAACGCAATTTCGTATGAGTGTAAGCGCCTAAACGTTAAAGTCGATGTGATTTGCTTCATCTGGTGGTGAAGTGACATTGGCTCGACATTCTCACCATAAGCTAAGGGTTCCCAATAGGTAGTAGGGTACCAGGGGTCGTCTTTGATACGATCCCTTTTGATTAAAGGCTTGTTTAATACAGCATGAAGTAGAATAGATCTCAGGATTGTCCCATCAATATGTTGGTTAGCTTCAATTACATTTATCTAATCAAATTAATAAAAATATATATTAAGGAAGCCATTATGATAAATTCGTAACCATTATTTGGAATTATTTGGAAATTACATCTTGTTTATCTTATTAAAAATGAAATAAATAATAAATACTAATAAAACACCTCCACCAACATTATTTGGAATTATTTGAAAATTACATCTTTTTATCTTATTGGGAAAATAATAAAATAATAAATACTAATAAAACAATCCTTCAATAATCATTGCAAAATTTATTACTTTATGACTCTTTATAATTCTATTTATAATTAATTTATAACTCTTATTTTTTTTAATTTCTTGGTCATTAACCATGTTACATTACATTGCATTAACAATTTCTAGACATTTTGTTTTACAGTATTTTATTTCACGTTTTTTACTTAATTTAATTTATCCGCTACCAGTTTTGACATATCCGTGTCATTCGCTATCAATCTTAAAACTACTCGTTACTTTAAAATTGCACAATTCTTTAACTAAATCAATTATTTATTTATATTTTTTAGTTTATTTCTAAGGTTTCTAAGGCGCACAAATAAAAATAATAGTACCTGAAAGTCACCATTATTGACAATGTATCTTTGTTATGTCGACTCCCTTCCTCAAAAAATCACCACTTTCACTACTCTCACTTAATTCAATCTATCATTTCTGTACCTCTATAATTTTTACGTATAAGTTTTACGATTGGTAGTGGTAGTGAAGTAAATAAAATTAAGTAACAAATAATGTACATCGTGAAACAAAACTCCTCAAAACTAAATTCTCTTCATTTTCAGTATACTTTTTGTCCTGATGAGGTAAACTTTGGTATTGAAACATATTGATAATTTATATTAAGAATTGCATCGTAAAAAAAATCGGTTGTTTTCATTCAACTCGAAAATCGCTTTTATCCACTCTTTGATTTAACCAACTCAAAAAACTCTTTGATTTAACTCTGCTAACTAATACAAAAATGGTGCCATAAAGTAATTGCGCAATAAAGAAGTTGAGTCCTTTTTTTATTTTTTTTTTTCACAATGTTCACATGCAAACTTAAATACTAGTATTTTTTTTAAAGTTCGTTTTCATAATTTAATTAATTCTACAAGTTTGAATTTAATTAAGCCCGCGAAAACGCCGGCAAGATATAATATCGTGCTGGAGAGTTCGTGACGTCACCCGGTCCTTGATTGTGTGAAATATAAGGTAAAATATTTACGAAACTGTTTCGCGCTTAATATGAACGGAAAAAATAAATTAAAAAATTGTAGTAGTGAGATATTAACTAGTACTAATCAATTCTTACCGGAATTTCAAAAAAAGTGCATTTTAATGGTTATTTTTAAATTTAAAAACACGAAATGTCATAACTACTAACTATATAACTACTACAACTTCTAAAATTATTTTTTTCTTTTCTATTAAGCGTGTCCATGTGTTGTAAATAATTCCCCTTATTTGTCACACAATCTAGGACCGGGTGACTTCACGAACTCTCCCGCACGGTATTATAACTCTTGCCGGCATTTTCGCGGGCTTTAATAAAATTCAAACTTGTAGAATTAATTTAATTATAAAAAGGAAATTAAAAAAAAAAATACTGGTATTTAAGTTTGCATGTCATCTACATGAATATATTTTTTATAAGTCAAAATATTTTTCACTCAACTTCCCTATTGTTGGAGATGTTATTGTTATTAAATTTAAAAATTTTAATTTTCTGGAATAAACAATTATTATTATAATTATTATTAATCAAAGAAATATCGTTAAATAGACGCCTGATACGAATATACCTGCAATTATTAAAGGCAATCACTTTTTAAACCATTGCATTAAGTTTTATTCCAAGTTTTTATAAGGGTTGTCTTACAAGAAAATTCCCGGATCGGTAGCAAATTTTAGTTGCCTGTACGCTTTTAAAATTCCGTTTATTTTATGGCCGAAAGCTATGGAACAATCTATTCAACTTATAAAGGTGAAACACGGCAATATTTTATATTGAAGTCAATTCCAAATATGTTTTAGGAACTCGAACAGAGCATACCACTGAGGAATTATTCGCTGGTGAGGTCTTCGCTTTTAGAAAAGATATATTAAACATCTAACGTAATAATACTATATTGATTTTGTCGCGAAATTTTTGAAATGAAATTAAATTCACAAATCTTTCATTCCGAAATCTTGTATTTTTTTTTTTATAAGAAAAACTCTCTTTTGAATTTTTAATTTTCCCATCAATGTAATATATCATTAAAGAAGAAGATAACAATAATAATCTAAATTAAAATATGAAAATGAACAAGACACAGAAAAATTATTAAACATAATGGTCGCAACTGGGAGACGAACCCAGATCTCATGTCTTACCGCGAAGGCGATTCATTCATTGCGTCCGATTATAAAACCGCCATGTTGTCAAAGTCACATTTCAAATTTCAGAATTAACAATATTGTCTTCGACTAATGTTTTTATTTTTCCATATTATCGGCAGCTACTTTGTTTTCATTGGCAACAAGTGATCAAAGAAAGTATGTGTTACCTAAACAGTGTGTCAGGTAAATATACCCGATTATATGGAACACCTATTGACTTTTTTTAAAAGTCTAAATGAATATTAATTTTTTTATATCAAAAACTCTCTTTTTAACTTTTGAATATTATTCCCTTAAATGTAATACATCATTGAAGGAGATAAAAATAATAATCTAAATTATAATATGAAAATGAACAAGACACAGTAAAATAATAAAATATAATGGTCGCAACTGGGACAAGAAATTATTAAAACTTGTATAATATGTAATCACCCACCTAAATTGCTCATTATTTATAAAAATGCAATTATTTTACCTCCCAAGTTTGGCAAGCATGTTGACAATTAGTCTTGTTCATAAAAAGTTGAAATATTATTTGATAATATTCGCAGATTCCATTTAAGACGACTCGCTCTTTGTAAATAAATAATGTCTAGCGAAATAAGGGGTCTAAGATTTGAAAGTTATCATGATCTTACAGTTAAAGAGAAACATGGTCTAAAAATGAGCATTCTGCTTGTGTTATCTAGCTTTTTTCTCGATATCGAAATAAGAATATAAAGAAGACAGTTTTCACCCCATTTTAAATCAGTAGTCGAATTATTCACTTACTTTTCAGAGATTAAATTATTTGAGGTCGTGTAACTAGCGTTTTCTATTACACTGGTCCGAGAAAAGTTTAGGGTTCGCTATGTAAAGCTCATCCCTTTTCCGATATTTTGGGAAAATTATCTAAACTTCGATTTTTGAATTAAGTTATTTATGTACGATATTTAACCTATTGACCTTCGCCATAATAAATCTTGATTTATCTTTGTACTTTAAAACAATAAAGGTCTAAAGAAACTTGGTTTCAGTATTTTTCGTTTAACAATGGAGATATGATGAGCTTTGACATTTTAGTATCATCGACTGCGAAAATCAAAAACGGTTCATTGATTCCAGTACCTTGCAAACGCCGGAAAATATTTCTGCATACCAGTTTTTGACACAAAAAACGGTTTCTGAAGAACTCTTTTGAACACCAGCTCCAGATGCCAGGAACTATTTTGGCCACCCCTCCCTGGTATCTTTTTCTGAAAACCGGTTTTTGACAGCTGCTCCAGAATCCTGTGACGGATGCCATTTTGGCAATTTTTTAAACACCATTATCGGACACCAGTTTTGAAAGCTAGTTAGGATGTAAACGATAAGGCTTCTTGTTCACTATCTTACACGCATAGATTAAATAGAAGGTATTTAAAACACGAGGTAGGTACGGAAGGAAACTACGATTTATCTATGACGACTTAACAAGCTGATTTTGAAAGACGGAAAGGCCTTGAAACTGTCTATGCGCAGTTGTTGTCAGCCGTTAAAAATTGCCCGTATTAAAAATCATTGATTAATCATAGTTCCTTCATTATAACCTAAGAGTATGGATATTAGAGAGACGGCATGTGAAGTGTGCCCGCGCGCTTCAAGTGTGCCTTTTCGAGAATTTTACCCAAACGGCTTACATTGGCTGCTGGTTTTTGGCCGTTTAATACGTTCCGACAGCAGCCATTTTACATGGTGACAGCCAATGTCAGCCGTGTGGGTAGAATTCTCGAAAAGGCACACTTGGAGCGCGCGGGCACACTTCACATGCCGTCTCTCTAATATCCATACTCTTAGATTATAACCGAACGTATGTAATAATATGTTTCAGACTTCAACTCCGGGTGTCATTTCTGGATATCAGTTTTAATGTGTCTTGCCGGTACCTAACAGGCTTTTTCACCAAACTATGACAATAAGAGAAAACACTTTTAAAAAAAACCACCCACAAAGGCATTTTACTCTGTTTCCTTGGTTTAAGTCGAAGGGAACAAACTTTCCGAATAATACAAGAAAATACATATATGAATGTAAAGCTGCAACAACCTTTCCCATTGAATAAATTCACTGAAAAGTTTCTTGGCACTGCTGTGAATATCCAATAATTATCACCACATGAATTCGCAGGAACAATAGAGCAAAGAAGACATCATCGTGTTTTTAGTTTTTACTATCTGTCGACTATGGAGCAATCTTCTCTCAAGTCTAGATCGTTAAAAGCTACTTTTAGCTTCTGGGAGACAATTCCACTGATTCATGGCATGAAAGAAATGCTTAAAAAGTGGTAAACGTCACTTAAACGAATCGCAATTTTCGAAATCATTTTTCGGGCATTCATCGAATCATACGTTTAGACAAAGTGTGAATATAAATGGCTGATAAATAATTAATAATAACAAGTATAGGGCGTCCCACTTTCGCGAACATCTGCGCATAGACAAGAACAATTTTACATAAGTAGGACCCAACCAACCCAAGCGACAGAGCAATTTAAATATTTTTTCTCGGATTGCTAAAGGAAATTTTTCCGCCCACATTAAAAAAAGAATTTAAATATGGAGACATGCAAACTGATTATATTTCTATGTAGCGAATGAATTTCCCTATCTTTTGTCTTTTATCATATATTTGTAGGATTTATAAAAAAAATATAATTAAATCTTTAACATTAAAACATTTTAAAGAACCTAGAGAATAGTTATTTTGTTATATTTTGAATGTACAATTTATTATATAGACGTTTTAATAAAAAATTTTTTTTTCAAAATTTGCCACATTTGGGCAACAAAGCAATCCGTGGTTTTGTAAATAGTGCCATAATGTGGCAAAAAGCGCTCGAGTGGTTATAATAAAATAATAGAAACATGTGAAATCTAAAGTACATTATTATTTTAATATTAACTGTATATCATATCTTCCTACATTTATAAAACGACCGTCCGTGGTCGAGTGGTAAGACACTTGACTCCCAATCGGAAGGTTGCGGGTTCGAACCCGGCGTGCGCAAATAAATTTTATTTGATTAATTTGTGTTATTTCACAATTAATTAATAAAAAATATATATATTATATTTGCGGCACGTTCCAGAGTGGAAGATACTCTCAGTATCGCCCTGGTGTAAGACCACCATTCAGAATTGAAACGTTGCTTAATAATGGCTCTAGCCATGTTTAGTGACTAGATCTGAATAGGCAGGTACTTTCCCACCTTCCTCTTCCCCATCTCCTTCCCTTCCCCACTTACCTTCAGCCTCACAACATACTCCAATTGGGGATGCCATAGTCTCACTGGCTCCAGAAGGGAGCAGTTGGGACTCTTGTGAGGTTTCTCTATAAAAAAAAAAAAAAAATAAAATCCAATCCAATCATTGATCTTTTTGATTATATAGAAATCATAATGTATGTAACATATTTCAGTAATATTTTTATTTCCTTAATATTTATGTAACTATGTTTGTATAGGTACATTTATGTACCTCTATGTCTATCTCGAGACAGGTAATATCCTAGCGAGACAGACATAAAAAAATCGCATGTGTTTAAACTATTTATAGATTAATAAATTTATTTTGTTGACATATTAAAATTTATTTTAATCAGATTATTCAATAGATATGTACGAAAGTGCAAAAATTAAGCATCAGTACACGAATGATCGGTTGATTTAAATCATTCAATTAAATTTTATCAGTGAGTTCGATTCACAGCATATTAACAAAAATGCAATTCAATAAATGCATTTTCATGAACTAATTAGTTGAATCGGTTATTTTTGTCGATATTATTTGATTAAGTAGTCAAAAAATCCTTCAAATTATAATATTGTCATTGAAAGGGGTGAGGAATCTTTGTTAGGATATTTCACCGAGATTGTAGTAGATTGGTATGTACCTACGTACCTGTATGTATGGGTAATATTTTCAGCAGGTTTAATTAGTTTTATGAAAAGCGATGTGGACTAACTAACAATAGTAAAACAAACTGCTTTGTTTTTGACATGTAGATTATCAGGGGAAAAGACAATTTGGGAAACAGTAGAGTTAGAGAAGTTAGAATCCCGGTTGGAGGTTTGCGTAATTTAACATGGTAACTATGCTGCACATAAATTATGTTGGTTTATTCACTCATTAAAGGCTCCGTATTAAGCATTCAAAAAGAAGAAGAAGCTGGTTTGAAAGGGAAATATTATGTAGATACGAGTATTAGACGGAGCGCAAATATTTAAAAAAAAAATTAAGATTTAACGAAAATAGTTGAAATATTGAATAAGTCACGACTCATCTAAAAAAGTATAACGGACTGATTTAACAGACCAGGAAGCATAAAAGTCGGATAAATTAGCAAGACATTTTGAAATTTCTTCTTGGTGACCCAGAAAATATCATCATTTGGTTTAATTTGGTAAAATTAGTGAAAATATTTTATAAATCACGACTCATTTAAAAAAGAGCAAAAACCTGTCCACAAATGTCTAACGTTTCATTCAAGGATGCACTGCGATTTATTTCATATCTTAAACATGTTAATTAACGAAACAAATCGTGTTTATAATAATTTTCGAAGCATGCAATGCGTTATAATATTATAATAAAACAAATTTAAAACTTTTTCCACTTTTAATTTATTGACCGTAACCGGTTTCAGCTTGTCAAAGCCATCTTCAGACTGGTAAAAAATATTCTTAACCTAGGGATTTTATACAAAACATATTAGGGAGTAGGAAGGGGGGGAGGGGGGGGGTGCTCTACAGGGATGTTATTCAATTATGGATTTTATTACATTCGTTGTTAAGTGGTCTTGAGTGTCCAACTATCTAATTTTTTTTTGGTTATTCGTAGTAGGCTAATTACATAGGGTTGGTAGCTTACATACTTTAGTATTGTTTGGGAAATACCTAATAATACAACTAATGTGAATTATTAGCACCTAATTTTATTGTTGTCAAGTCTATTATTAATTACAATCTTTATTATATTTATGATGAAATGGGATTTTTGATTAAACAATTGATTTTAAGAAGGGTGATACATTGAAGTAGGATTATTCTTATAATGGACCTAATACAAACAAAGTACATATTTTACTTGGAACATATGATAGAAAATTACAATGAGATTTGTTGAGTTTTGGCTCTATATTTTCAAAAACATATACATATTTTTTTATAACTAAATATCTTTAAGTGTTTAAGGGAAATATGTTGTAAATCGGTAGAAATTGGGAATGCGGAGGCTTCAGTGCTCCCCTCTACGAAAATCTTTAATAAAAAGCGAAGATTTATTTGTTGTTAAAGAGAAAAGGAAGGTTGTTAGAGAAAGGAAAAGATACTCATGAATCAATAATTGCTGGTATCAGAACTTGGTAATTTATTTATTTTATTTATTCATTTTAACATAGCAAGTGTATGATATAATATATACAGAGACACAATGTTTGGATAAAAAAAAGATCTTCTTAAAATATGAACATTACATAAATAGTAGGTAAATTTAAGTGAAAATAATATATTATAGGAAAAAGAAAGAGAGAAAAAAAAACAAAACAGAAACCAGTTATTTAATACGTCTGTCTCGACACAGGTTTACCCTAGTGAGACAGGCATTGAAAAAATAACATGAAATTATAATATATGTATAGATTAAATAATTTAAAAAAAAAAAAAAATTGTAGACACCATAAAAATAATAATGCAATGTAGGTTAAAATATATTTTTTTTAGCTATAAATATAAATAGAAAAAGAAAGAAGAGGAACAAGTTTTTACATTTTACATAGTAAAAAAAAGTTAAATATGTCTATATTTGAGGTAAATTTGTTTGTAAGTGTGTGAAAGTGATAAGTAGGTGCGTGTGTGTAATAGTTGGTCCCAGCATTATTGTTACAGAATAATATATTTTGCCTAGTTGCTCGATTAAGTACCTTGAAGTCGATGAGATGCAGGAGTTAACAACAGTCTAATTTGAAGTGAATAATTTTTAACAAAAAAATTAAGTCATTTATTTTTCTTCTATTTTCTAGGGAATGCAGTTTAAGCGTATACTTGTAAAGTATAACCGCTTTAGTTTATTAACTAACGTTTGCCAGTGACTAGAATTATTGTAGTTATACAGCAGTGAGAAGAAATAGTGTACAGCAATCGGCTCCGGGATATATAAATAGGTTCGCATACTCTGACAGTCTGACAAACACATCCGCGGCATTCTTTCAAATGCGAATGCCAGCACTAAAGTTAATGTCGTCTCATCCACTTACACACGTTCCCGTTGGCGTTTAGCGGCGTTTAAATAACCTATCAGTCCTCCCAAGTCGTCGGCGTATGTAACAATGTGCGGAAAAATCTACCAGTAGCTTCTCTCTAACTTCCTCTTAAGGTATTGCCCGACTGCCGGTGGTTTTAATAGCGTGACAAGCGGACGAATCACTGTGCGTGGCTATAAAAAGTATTTTAAAAGCTCGGCGTTAAACGAGCAGTGAGCTTTTTGGTGTTAAAATGAGTGTGTTACGATTCGTTCACTCAAATTACTCGGAATCATAATAAATTCCTAAAAAATATGTTATACGATTTTTATAGCGCATATCGATTTTATTATTTGTTGTGTCATCCAATTGTGTGTATTTTGCGTGCGGTTTTAGACAGTGAAGTTTTTTTTTGACGTATTGATACCGTTTTTAGTAGTAATATACGTATTTTGCAAGTCAAGCCTTCCAGGCGTCGCATTATAGGCTTATTATAGCGGAAAACTGTGTTCGATCAATGTTTGGCGTCAAAAGAAAGATTGATGGAAATTTTAAAAATTCCGGGAAGTAGAAGCCGGTCAAGGTTTCAGGCGTCCTTCATTCTTGAACTTGATATCTTCTGCCGTCGTATTGATTAATTTATTACGTAACCGTACAAATACTCTTTTGAATATTTTACATTGTATCTATCCAGTTTTTCATGTCAGCGATCATATTATTAGATTTGCACCTACTTTAAAAATAGTAAATATATTTGGTAAAGACTTTTTATTGATATAAATTTTATTTGCAAGAGATCGCGTGGTTAGTCTGTGTACGGTATTTGTATGGTGCTCTATTAAAAGTGTGCAATATAGTTGTGACTGATGAATACTTGGAGCAGGTGGATGAGTTTGTATATTTGGAAAGTATGTTTACGAGAGATGGGAATGCTGATAGGGATATTGAAAGAAGGGTGAATGCAGATAGTCCACAATGGAGTACTGGTAGCATGATACTGGCAGAGAAAGGATGATAGTAGACTGAATGCTGTAGAAATGAGATCCCTGAGGCATATGTGTGGTAAAATTATGTATGATCGAGGATGTGGAGATCCGAAAAAATGCAAGGCTGATGTGAACGTAATAAGTAAGATTATGAAAGGGATGCTTAGATGGTTTGGGAATATTGAGCAAATGAATGAAGAAAGGAGTGTAAAGATAATTTATGACGCGAAATTGAATAGTAGAAGAAGCCGAGGACGCCCAAGGAAGACGTGGCACGATCAAGTGAATCAGATACTTGAGTCGGGCCATGTCAAGAGTCAGAATAATAGAAGAGTATGTATGAGAAGATGTATGAATGTGAATGAGGCAAGGAGTGTGTGTGCCAAGACCGAGTTGTTTAGCGGTCCGTCCTCTCTGCCTACCCCTGCGGGGAAACGGCGTGATGGTTAGTTAGTTGGTTAGTTTAGTCTATCGTAAGATGAGAGTGACATTTTACGCTAAAAGCTTGGATAGAAAAATTATTTTTAAAGTTTTGAACGAAATTAATGAATAATTTACTTATTTTTCAATTAAGCCCCTGACGGCAAAAATCGCCATCAACTATTATTTTTCAAAGCTTTTTAAAATGAAGGCCTACAGGCAAATAATTTTAAAGAATACGCGTTTGAATGTATTCGTATGATTATATCAAAAGTTTAAAAAAGTAATTCGAACTGGTTGATGATAATTAATCAACGTTAAGAATACATTTTGTTAAATCTCATAAGACAAAAGGATCTCAGTTTGAAAAAAAAAAAATTTCTGAAGCTATGTTAACATAATTAGATACGCTGCATACAAAAATGCTGCAATTTTTAAATGAAGATTCACTGGAGTTTTCCATTTGCGGAATATTGGCTAACAAACAAAAATGAATTTAGTATTCGAACTACGATTATGATTAAATAAACCCCTGTTAGCGTAGAATTCGTATTGAATCATTTTGAGAAAATGCGGGTGCCAAAAAAATTGTTAATAATTGGTAGATTAAAAAAATGTTGATGTTTCACTTCGCCCCATCATGAATACTACTAGCGAAAGGGACACACTCACCTAAGGCTGAACATTCATAAATCGTCAAAATCATAAGTTTTCTATTCTCTTGTTTTCTCCTCAAAAACTGGACCGGTTCTTAAGATATTTTCACCAACTGTTTTAAACAAAAATATTCTATATCTATAAGTTTTGCATTTAAAAAATATGTAAAGGAATAAGAGTACCTACCTAGTATTTAAGTACCTACCTAGAAATATCTAGAATTCCTTTATATTTGAATTATGAATTTTATTTTATTCTATTGTTTTTTTTCAAATGTCATTACTTTGGTTACGCTATGTAATGTGGCTGATATGTTTAAAACATTATAAAAACAACCTCTATATGGCAAATAAACTTTAATTGTCGTTTCTTTATACCCCAGTGCAACACATTGTTTTATTTGTCATTTAAAACCTAAAGATTTTCCAATTGTTTGTGGTCGGAATATACTGTGAAATGTTTTCCTATTAGCCAGTACTGCCAGTATCTTATGGCCTCTTTAATAGCTAAGCATTCTAAATATATAGCCTTTTTAAGACTGTGTATATATGTATTACAGTCTTATAAATATTGTCATATTTGTATACTGAGCAATAGTAGGTATATTATCAGTTAATTACGTTCCAACTAGGCTATTTTTAAGATTTTTGGAGAGACCTAACTCCAACAAGTAACTTGCAAAAAATAACATCTATACCTAAGGATTAAAAAAAAAATTACATTAGTGTCAAAATCCAGATAGAAAATAGAGGAATTCGTTTGCATGGAAAAAACGCCGGCAGCATTTCCCCTTAAATAAACCACAGACGCAAAGTTTTAAAGTCATCAGGTAAATCAAATTTAGCAAATCGCAAATGAGACCCGCAAAATTTGTATGCATTCTTAGATTGCACCAAAATGCATTATTCATTCTATCTCGTTATGCTACTCGGTCGAAAGTGGCTCCTACCCGGATGAATAAATATCTCATGAACGTTATGATATTAACATTCAAAACTTGAGTCCGCGAATACGAATGCTGCACAGTCAGAGTTTTACAAATTAACAGCCAATTGACAAACTGAAAAGTTGAAATTTGGTTTTATACATTTATGATTAAGAATTGTTTTTTTTTCATGGAAAATAATTTGTTTGGGGTTTAGTATTATTGCTGTAAATGTAAAAAATAATTTGTAAGATCTCGTAATTCATTATTTTCTTGCGTCTACCTGTTTGGCTTAAATCTTTGATGTTACTTCGCAGAGAAAACTCAATTTTGATAAAAAAATATATTTTATGGATTGCTTTATATCGAATGTGGAAACAGAAAAATAGATTTCGCCATCATCGCGAGATTTTTTTAATTTTTTATTTATTATAGCTTATAGACGGTTTACTTATGGTTTGGTTTAGGCCCATTGCTCTTATTTTTTATTTTACCTTATTCCTTCAACAATTAATCCGGTCCCTTTTATAAATTTTACCAGGGTTGTCATTTAATACGAGTCTTTGTCTTCTGGTTAAAAAAAAAATCTTCCCAGGTCTCAACTCTCCTCTCCACTCCCCCTTGGTTCCCTTAAGTCAAAACAAGGGATTAGGGCCTTATACCGTTTGTCCACTCTTCCTTGGTTCCTTGAGGACCCCACGACGGAAGCGATCACTTTTCCTTGGTTCCCAGAAGGCCCCACAAGGGAAGAGTTCACAGAGAAGGAGTCAACTCTCCTCTCCATGGTTCCTCCCTGCAGGCATAACCATAGGTATTAAATTGGTCGACGTTTCTATGTAGAAAGTAAGAAGGCAAAGTTGATTCAACATTGTGTTTCCAATTCTATCGGGCGTTCTATGGCATAGAAATAAACATCAGAAAGACGCGGTGGGAATGCGCTATAAGTTTGACAAAAACGTTGTATTTTTTAAAAGGGGGGAAATTTTAACTTGTAAGAAATATTAATATAAATATTAACGTACGTTATACCCACCGCGAGAGAAAATAAAATAATATGTTAGTTACAACAAATTAGTCTTTTCTGAAATAGGTAATAAAATTAAAATTAAAAATGTAATTACATTTTTATTTTATTTTTGTGCGTATTATGTATATTTTGTTTTTCTTTATAAATAACATCTTCCAATTCCAGTAAAACCTTCGCTTTGTCATACTTTATCGACGTAACGATTCGGCGTCACGCTGCGTATCCATCACGAACAGATGATATCAAACGTCGACTATTACGTAATATGCAATACTCAAATAATAAAATAACAGCCATTTTTACCAGCCTTTTCTGTAAAAAACGACGGTATTAAAATCTGATGTATTATTTATTTATTTGATAATACTACAATTTCATTTTCACTACAAGTATATGGTTCGTTAATGAATAACTCAACATGTTAAGTATTTTATAACGATTTCAAAACGCAAACTATACACCGTTCGACCTTAACAAACCGCACAATATATTTAATATATTTTCATTTCCAATAGCAGAATAAACTAATCGAATTAAATAAAAGTGAACATTGATAAAACAGAAAAGCTGATAGGTGAGTAACAATAAAGTTAATAATGTTTTATATTTTATTCTATGTAGTACATTAAAAAGGTATCTATGCTTTTCCGTTAATATCGCACAAGAGTCCCCAACTGCTCCAAACCTTTTAGAGGCAGAAAGACAATGGCTTCTCCAATTATGGAATATTGTGAGGCTGAAGTTAGTAGTGAGGGGAAGGATAAGGATGATGATTTTACACCATGGCGATACTGGGAGCATCTTCCTCTCTGGATTTTTTTTTGTAATATGAATACCGCACAAGAGTTCTATGATATCCCCAATTGGTGTATGTTTGACGACCGTCTGTGGTCGAGTGGTAAGACACTTGACTCCCATTCGGAAGGTGGCGGGTTCGAACCCAGCATGCGCAAATAAATTTTATTTGATTAATTTGTGTTATTTCACAATTAATTAATAAAATAATATATGTTATATTTGCGGCACGTTCCAGAGTGGAAGATACTCTCAGTATCGCTCTGGTGTAAGACCACCATTCGGAAAATTGAAACGTTGCTTAATAATGGCTTTAGCCGTGTTTAGTGACTAGATCTGAATAGCCAGGTACTTTCCCACCTTCCTCTTCCCCATCTCCTTCCCTTCCCCACTTACCTTCAGCCTCACAACATACTCCAATTGGGGATGCCATAGTCTCACTCTCTCCAGAAGGGTGCAGTTGGGACTCTATAAAATAAAAAGGTACCTGGCTATTCAGATCGGGTCACCAAATACTACTTAGCCATTTTCAAGGAACGTTTCAATTCTGAATGGTGTTCTTGCAAATATACAATGTTTTAAATTAATAATTTGTGTGCCACAAATACACTACATATTATTTTTAAATGAAGAAATTGTGATATAACACAAACAAATCAAATAAAATTTGGGCTGGGATTTGAACCCGCGACCTTCTAATTACTAGTCCAGAACCTCCACTATGAAGGCCGTTAACCTATATAATTGTAAGAGCAAAACTAAGACTGAGGGACAAAGATTAAGTGGTACACCGGCAATGTTGTAAGCTTTTTTTATTTACGAGAAGTCTACTTAAAAAATAACTTCCTGGTAATGGAAACCCAACTCACCTAACTCAAATTTGGTGAAAGATGAAACACACCTCAAGAGCCTGATATCAGTTGAATGATGCTGGAAAAGCTGATTTCTAATAAGTTTATTTGCTAGCTGTATATTAACTTTGATGCTTGTGTACCTACCACATGGCATCGAGAAACTTGCCTAATTCATTTCCCTTATAAAATTCTTTATGAGATCTTATGTTCTTAGTTGAACTACAAAAGCTTCTATCCATGAAATGAACTGTACACTCAAGTATCACGGGCATGTGCCTAGTATGGCGGCCATAAATTCCACAATTGTTATATATTTACTATTCAAAGAATAAAGAAACATTAAAAAAAATTTTAAAAATCATGAAAAATAACGGTTTTCCCTACTGTTTTATATTTATTTGGCATTAACCGGAATTAATTGGGAAACCGGTAGCAAATTTAGAAGAAAACATAAAAACATTTAAAATTAAATTACGTAAATATGTGATTGATATTTTGTAAATGTATTACTTTAATTATGTATATATATATATATATATATATATATATATATATAAGGATGGTATTAGGACATAGATAACTATGTACCTACTTAAAATGCCTCAATAAACAATAAACAAATAAATAAATAAAATTAAGTAAAAAATGTACATTTTTAATAAAACTCCTCAAAACAAAAGGTTTTCGCTACATTTATTTTAGTGCCAATTTTCAACTTATCTAGGCAATAAAAATACTTCTAAATATGTTTTCCTAGTGACACAAATAACGTAGTGTAAAATTTAATCAACAAGAATAAGAAAAGTTTCATTAGGTATTTTGCATAATATTTGTTTAATAAAAAAACGAAACGTAGCAAGGGTTCGTTTTCAGTCATTTGGATTCCTCAAAACTCACATTTTTTATTTCCTTGCAAAGGTAAATCAAAATATGATTATCTTTTACTTCCCGACAAAATTTCTGTTTTCATGTCTTATCTATTCCAGCTCTTAGTAAATTAATCTGATTCTGATACCCATCTGCGAGAAATAGTTAGGATGTAGACAAATTCTGTAGTTAATATTGAAAATCGCTTGTTTATTGCTGTATCTAGCTGTGTTTTCTACATAATAACACTTAAAAAAACTCATTTCAAATTGTGCAAAAAGAAATAATTAGAATGATCTTAAAGAAACCATTTTAATTTTTTAAATATTTATTAATCAAGATAATATTACAATATATAAAAAAAAAATTGTTGTATACCACCTCACTAAGCTGAGCCTGTTCCGATGTGGCAGGAATTTAAACTTTGATATGTTAATCTTGGAAGATGAAGTAAAATAAATTTAAATACATAATTAGAATGATAGAAATAAAAACAAAAGGGATAGAAAGAAATAAGAAAAACAGAAGAAAAAGATGACAGAAAGAAATAATTGTGAGAACAAGACGAAAATACATGCGTTCAGTGTGTTGTTATATCGTAGAATTTATCTGTCTAGAGTACACATTGCCCTTGTTGATTATCCATGTATTTTGTGTTTTAGATTGGTCACGTGAATATCTTTAATGTCTATAAACTCTTATAAAGTAAAGTGAAGTATTCAAAGTAAGAAAAGTAAATACTCTGTTAATATATCACACATCTTTACACGTGTAAATACCACCATTCAGAAACTCAACAAATCTAAGGCAAAAATCCATGTTATCGATTCCGACATGTAAAAAAAAAACTTTGGCTTATCAGAACTACAAATCGACCTTTGGAATGACAAGGTTCCATCTGTTGCTTTAACGTCATGCGATAATAAACTCGAAGGTACCTTACCATAGATCCCATAACCGCTTTTTCCGCAACAGATAGAACCTTGTTATTCCAAAGGGTCGAAATACTTAAGATCGAAATTCCTTAATAAATTTCCATAAACATAAGTTCCGTTAATAATAACTTTACAGAATTAAAAAAATTACGAAGGTGAAAAAAATAAATTACATAATAAAAATATAGATACAAAAGTTAATAATGAATTATTAATCTTTACCAATTAGGTTTATATTTTTTGGAAAAAATTATTGGAATAAATGACTCGTAACAAAGTAACAAAAATTTTCTTTCCTCGTCCCATTATAATGATTCGTTGATTTTAGTGATCTGAAGAGATCTGTGATAGCGAAAAATTCTGGATATAGAAACAAATTGTTGTTCTCTTTTTTGTTTGACAGACTAGGCAGGTGTTAGTTAGTATTTTAATCGATTATTTCATTTTTAACTGAATATCGTAGCTTTGTAGTTTCCACCGTTAGGAGTCCCGTTGAGCGCACCCATCTGTTAAGCATGCGGAATCGTCATACTAAATTCCTATCCGAGATCTATTTTGAGATCAAAAGTATATAATTACTCATCTGTTACAACGTTGGCTCATAATTATTTCGGTGCATCTTTATGGACCATCTCTATTTTTGAATTTTTAAATTATAATATGATCTTTGTAATAAACATGGCTTGAGCCAAAAATATTTCAAAATAAAATATAAGTACCTACCTTTAATTCAATATTATAACTAGTGTATTAATGAAATAGACTGAAAAGTTTGTTGTATTTAAGAAGTAGCGCGGACGTGCGAAAAATCACATTTTTGAAATACGAAAGTATAAAATCAAATTTACACGTACCAACCTAAATAATAACAATTTAAAATTAACAAAACATGTCACGGCTGAGAATCGAACTTTGATCCACTGTACCCTACAAAATATAGTAAGAACGGCGGCACATACCTATGATACATATGTAGGTACTGAAATACGTTTTTTATTTATTTTACGACGGTCCCCATAGTCAGGGGCAAGGTTCTCGATTAGCAATCCGGAGGTCGCGAGTACAAATACCGACGGGCTTAAAAAAAAGTAATAATCTGTTTTATTTCAAAATTTGTGCACTGAAATAATATATTTCATATTTGCGACACATATCGGAGTGGAAGACCCTCACATTATCGCACTGGCGTAAGACCACCATTCAGGATTAAAACGTTGCTTGAAATGCTTTAGCCGTCTTTAGTGACCAGATATAAATAGTTTATCCCCTCCCCAATATGTCCAGTATCACGACATACCCCAATTGGGGATGCCAGAGTCTCACTGGCTGCAGACGGGAGCAGTTGAGACTCTTGTGCGGTATACACATAAAAATACTACAAGTATAAAAGATAAATAACTCTTTTAGAAAATCCAACGTTTTAAGGTAGTTTTCGTGTAAAAAAATTGAATTGTTTGTATGGAAAAAATATATTCTTAAATGGAAAAATATTGTTGCATGGGAAAAAAATTGTAAATTCGAAAAAACTTAGTTATCTCTTTCACTTCTACCATTCCTCCAGAAGATTGTGCTTTTTGCCCCCGAAAATAAATAAATACCATGTATTGTTAAATTAATTATTTAACTTTAAAAAATTATTTTGACAAATCTTCTTAAAATATTACCAAAGTTTAAAAATGATACTGACATAGTAAGCTGAAACTATTTTTGTTCATATGAAGCAGTTGCTTTGTGATGTAACATTATAATCTTACTAATATTATAAACGCGTAAGTTTGTATGGATGTATGGATGTTTGTTACTCTTTAAATCAAAATTTAATGAATGGATTTTGATGAAACTTTACAATAATATAGCTCATACATCAGAATAACATATAGGCTATAATTTATAAAGCTAGCTATTTATTTTCAATATATTGAAAATGATAATTATTGTTTAATAGAAAACGTCAAAATTTGAGAATGACATTTTGCAAAACAATGATTGTGAAACCAAAATTCTATTTTGGAAAATGTTTAAATTAGTGAATTTATTTGAAGTACTCGCCTAATACTTTGAATAGAATCAAGCATTATACACATTTTAAATAAATAGGTTAAGAATTTTGGTTTAAACGTACATGGGACCTAGGAAAAGGAAATAGATTACCCGAAGTACTAATCCTACGCAGACAAAGTCGCGGGCAGAAGCTTGTTTAAAATAAAACAATAACTAACATTCTAATGACCACTTTTATTTTTTATACTTACCCCGGTACCCGTACCGGGCACTTTTTTGTCAAAACCAAAAACGATTCGTAATTTGCATAAATCTATTTTTTTGTATTTTAAACGTGTTCTATATCGCCATGGAATAAAAAAAGAACAATATCTCGAATTCGATATTCGCAAACTCAAGTTAAATTTAAGCTTGCGGAGTTGACAATGTACTACTCGTCACAACTCCAGTGTATTTATTTCAGCTGTTTCAGGATGTTCAGTGCTTTCAGAATGCATTCAGTCTTCTGTTCCGTTGAATGATTCGCCCGCTGTGTTGTGCCCGTATCAAGATCTGTTCATCTCAACTATTCAACGTCTTTTCTCCGAAGCGCTTTGTACGAGTATTGATAGAAAAATAGAAAGAACATCTCTGTACCGTGCACTTTGCAATTTACAAAAGAATTCATTTTGATCGTGAGGTTTTGAAAAGGTATAAATATTTTACATACGTGATTTTGATTTGTTTTAGTATTGATCAGCATTATACAATGCTCATTTAAAAAAAAGCTTCCCATCATAGTTTTTGTGGTATTTAATGCACATGCATGTGGTATTGTTCTTACGTACAAATTAACAGTGTTTTAATGTTTATTGGCGGGAAAATAACGGAATAATTTGTTGGTATACGTACGAAATTACGGATATCAACCAATTATTCTTACATGTTCCCGCCAATAAACATTGAAACCCTGTTAATTTGTTCGTAAGAACTTCAGTCCCGGTTTTAACTGTTTTTACTATTAAAATAATCGTTTTTTCGAATAACATTTTTATCTGTTTTTTTATGTCTAATTACAGATTGACAAATCCTATTACAATACACATGAGCCTTTTTTTTAAAAGAGTCCCAACTGCTCCCGTCTGGAGCCAGTGAGACTATGGCATCCCCTATTCGGGTATGTTGTGAGGCTGAAGGTAAGTAGGGAAGGGAAGGAGATGGGGAAGAGGAAGGTGGGGAAGTACCTGGCTATTTAGATCTAGTCACTAAACATGGCTAAAGCCAACATTAAGCAACGTTTCAATTCTGAATGGTGGTCTTACACCAGGGCGATGCTGAGACTATCTTTCACTCTGGAACGTGCCGCAAATATAGTATATATATTATTTTTACTAATTAATTGTGAAAAAACACAAATTAATCAAATAAAATTTATTTGCGCACGCCGGGTTCGAACCCGCGATTTTCCGATTGGGAGTCAAGAGTCTTACCCAAGAGTATTGATATTAGAGAGACGGCATGTGAAGTGTGCCCGCGCGCTCCAAGTGTGCCTTTTCGAGAATTCTACCCACACGGTTGACATTGGCTGTCACCATGTAAAATGGCTGCTGTCGGAACGTATTAAACGACCAAAAACCAGCAGCCAATGTAAGCCGTTTGGGTAAAATTCTCGAAAAGGCACACTTGGAGCGCGCGGGCACACTTCACATGCCGTCTCTCTAATATCCATACTCTTAGGTCTTACCACTCGACCACGGACGGCCGTCATGTACATAACATTTATGAAAATTTTACAATAATATATATTTTACATATCTTATCTAAAATTACTCTTGAAACCTTCAAGGCTAATTAATGCTGTAGATGTCAAGAGATATCATTTAGCAGCACCATGTGGTGCATGTCATGGTGGCGACCCTGGCGGTAGTTGTTCGGTACGCATAATTTGTAGCATTCCAAGAGATGTATGGCTGTCAATGAAAGAGTTTATTTTTTAGAGAAAGAGTCCCATTCCTTCTAGATTGGACTTTCGTATTGCGTTTCAGAGAGCAAATCCATGTGATGCATAAATCGCGGGTATTCACCATGCATTCTCATATAAAGATACCTTTGATAAGATGATTTATTGAAAGTTTATAAGTACATTATAACAGTTTCATAGTGCTTTCACACAAACGAAGTATTGAATTCCATAAGTCTAAACTTAAACTTTAGGTCACACAGTTTATACCCGGAGCTGTGCAAGCGGGTTCCCTACAGAGTAACAGTTATAAAAATGCAAGGCAAAATTAAAAAATATATATCTGTGTAAAAGAGGGAGGTAAACATAATATAACATACTGATAAACATATCTGTTTAGATACATGATACATTTCAGATATTTCAGATACAGCTGAGTCTGTTCTACAGGTATTTTATGGGAGCCTGTTCTAAGATCTAGCAGCATTGACCCCCGGTGTACCGGTAAACTTCCTTCCTACAGCCCCTACCTTAACCCACCTCACAATGCTGCCTAACCAGGTGGCGATACAGTTGCTCTTGTGAGGTGTGGCATAAAAAACGAAATATAAACAAAAAAATCCTAAAAAAGCAGTATTAAAATAAGTATAATCACTTTTCCATGATTTAAGAATTGGGAATTCATTTTCCTTAGTATAAATGACATAACTTTCATACATCCGTAATATGTCGTAAGCCATCACATTTTTTTTTTCCAGTGAATTGGTTGTACTGATCGTCTGGCAAAATATAACCCAGAAAAATCGTTTGATCTTTGTTTTAACGATTAAGGTACATGTCTTATGCCACTTGGCTTAACATAGCTTAGTGGCAATACGTTGTAAGCGATATATTACATCAACGCATTCATTAAAAAAATATAAACATTTTAGTTAATATTTCTAATGTTATATGTAGAAAGCCACAATATCTGGGTTTATTATTTGTGAAGTTAGGCTGTTTTTTCGAATTCCTGTAATTTTGTATTTTGAGGGTTATGACTTATTACGGTTGCACGAACAATAAAATTAAGTTATAAATTAAAAAAATTATCCTATATGATTTTTAATAGAATTTACTGTTATTAAATAGGTGTGTTATTACTTATCACGTAAACATATGATGTCAAAACAATGTCGTGGAGTATTTTTATTATCCTTAGTTTGAATGTTTATTTTTTTAATCTGATATTATTAAATATGCTTAATTGATGATCTAAACTACGCGTCTTAGTTTTTGTTATATTGAACCCAGAGGGCGTTTTTTAACCTGTCCTCTGTGATATTTTAAATTTTTTTTATTCGATTTTAACCCTTATGTTTAAAGAAAATATACAAGGACAAGGTCAGAATCGCTTGCGCCAATATCATTCCAGACGTTGCTTTTAATTTCAGTAATGTAGTTTATCGGAATGTTTCGTAATTAATTTTCTAAGGAGAACGGCTATCATGAGGCCAAATGTCATCCCACATTCAAGAGTTTAATGACTACCATTGGTATGGGTTTATTTTATCACACGTGACCACAATATATATTTGTAAATAAATAATTTATACAAAACAAACATTTAACATGAACTACATATGCCTAATTGATCAGTTTCGTAAGATTTGTAAAATAAAATATTGTAAAATTAAAACTGATTAAAAAAAATAAAAAAAACAATGAAAAAATCTCTATTTTTTGCAATAAGTTTATATTTCTTATTTAAACATTGTATTACATATATATCACTGTATTATATACTTATTATGTAAAAGCCCATTAGGGCGTTGAAAATTAATAATAAATAAATAAATAAAAACACAAATCTGCACAAAAACATAAAAAAATATTTGTGCTCTATATTGTTTTTTAATCAGTGCAATATGAAAACCGAGAATTCGAAACGCCCAACAAAGACTCTTTGTTTTATTTTAAAATAAAATATTAGAATTGTTCTGCTACGTCTTGAGAACGGAACGGTTCTCTTTTTGTGACATAAATAAAAACGTGTGATTTGTCATTTGTTCTAGCCAATAGCGAGCGAGGGTTGCGGGAGGGAGAAGCGGCATCATTGCGGGGAAGAGAGGAAAATCTGGAAGCAAGGAAACAATTAGGTGAGTGTTATTGTGTGTCCGAGGTATTTTCCCAAATGAATAGGAGTGTTCTGAGATTCGAGTTTCAAAGTTTTTTCAAAGATTTTGAGGGATATTGATGGACACGGGTTTATCTCAATGCCTTTCTTATTTTCTCTGTAATGGGGCCGGCGGTATTGGCTAAAAGTGATAATGCTTTTGAAATTAAATCATGTATTGAGCATTTCGTTTGGCGTTTACAATTATTTTAAGGGCTTGGTTGTCAATCCGAAGTGTCAACTTTCAAATAATGTAAAAATAAAGGAATTACGAAACAAACACTAATCACACGCTACACGGAGAAAAATGTTATTCTAAAATAGATCATTTTATTCGTAAAAACGGTTAAAAGCGGGACTGAAGTTCTTACGAACAAATTAACAGTGTTTCAATGTTTATTGGCGGGAAAATGTAAGAATAATTTGTTGGTATACGTGCGAAATCTCGTATACCAATAAATTATTCTTACATGTTCCCGCCAATAAACATTGAAGTCCTGTTAATTTGTTCGTAAGAACTTAGTCCCGTTTTTACGAATGAAATGATCGTATTTTAGAATAACATTTTTCTCCGTGTACAATGCTATACCGACCACAAACATTTCCAAAGGTGACTTCAGAGGATAATTCCTCCAACAGGCTCTCAAAAGAAATTGAGAGAAATATACAGGAGTAAAAAAGTGCATTAGCTTCGGGGGGTGATTCTGCATGATGGTAGGAGTAAAAAATATTAACAACTCTTTTCGAAATTCCAACATAACGATCAGTCGTTATGTTTAGATTAGCTGTCCTAGTCAAAATTCAAAATAATATTATCAGACTAAAATACACATCACTCAAAATATAAATTTAATTATTTGGTGATCAAAGATGGTTCTTCAATGTATTTTATATACAATCTCAACAACGTTTTGCCAATATAATTCTTCGACATCAAATTAATGTTATTCTCTCAAATTTTCAATAGGCCATGATTAGCGAAATTGCAAAATTGATGACGGCACTGATAGCAAAATGATAATTTAAAATTTAGTTGATTCGGTTGGAAAAATTAGATCCAAGAAGCTTAATATAATATTAAAATATTAAAAGAAAAAAAATAACTTCAAATAGATTTTATTCGTTATTAATCGTTGTGTTTTTACATTAACTCCACACAGGAGGTCCCGAGGAATATAATTTTCCTCAGAGCATATGTCATCTTAATATTTCTCGTGTCACATAACATTTCATTTGTTTTACAAAATAAATTCTACAAACAATCGTAATGTGATTTTTAAGACCCGTTTAATATTATAATCTGAATAAGTAAGTATTACAGAAACAATTCCGCGGATAACGTACGTATGTAGAAAGATACACAGATTAACATAAAATTTTTAATTTAAATATCACTAAATAGCATCACCAGATTATATGGTAAATTATGTATAAAATATAAAGCTATAATCAGTGCAAATAATTTAGATAAAATCTGCTTGAAACATTTGTTAAATGGCAGCCACATGGGAAGATGTATTTATAGTATAAGAAAAAAGTTTATCAATTGTCAAAAATGGCTAAACAGTCATATAATCTTACCGTTAATACAATCGCCTGGATCAAAAATCAAGATGTTCAATTTATTCAAAACATAACAACTCCAAACCAAACATAACCATACTATATAAAAGTGTAAAATTAATACACACGTTTTTCAACTATACACCCACTTACAATATATAAATATATATATTTTTTATACAAATAATCAATTTACAATAACCATTAAAATATTTTATTTTTTTTAAACTTTCTTATATCACACATAAAACACTTAAACATAACCACATAGCACAGGTTTTCCTAGTGATGTGTTCACGAAAAATACTACATTACCTACCCACAGTTTCACTTTCTCAAACCTACCTTACACACAACATAATAAAAAGTAAAAAATTATATTACAAATAAAATACAAATATTTATAATTATGTGAACACTGTAATATTATAAAAAAATAAATAAATAAAAATATTGTTCGAATAAAATATTAATTTTCACGGAAAATTAACTGCAAATCCTCAGTACACATGTACAATGAAACAGTAAGGTACGAGTACTTACAGTAAAACTGTAGAAAATGAAGTGAGATCCAGTTTGTAAAAATATATTGTATTATTATGTTCTTGGGAAACGAATGTCATTCTTCAGATTTAACAAAATTTTCTATCATAAATCTAATATTAAAAAAAAATCGTGGATTAAAATAAGTTTATTGTACGTAAGTGTAGTTAAAACTCTGCCATAGTAAAGTCTCGCAAAGCCGATAAAAACCTGAAAGCTTTCCTTCATACCACCGAAGGGATGGAAGCTGCTCAACAAGTTTCTTAAGGAATCCACCCCTTGAAAGAAGCCTTTTGTTGTATCCTGTAGGTATTATTATTTCCCTTGTTCCATGAACTGGTATCTACAAATATTTGATGTTCTATGTGCACTTTTCGCATAACTTTGGTTCATCCGCAAACTTGTGTTCGCGTTCAAACTTTTACTGCACTTTTCTTTGGATTATTTCCATTCATATCTGTAAGTACAATATTCTTTATATAGACGCTGGAACGGACAAATGTCTAAAGCGCAATTTTGTTAACATTGCAGGAGAACCGATGAGTTTAAACCTGCTGAACTAGGCCCAACGATAAGGATATTTACTTCCTACTCCGTAGATTGTCAACCCCTAAGGCCCTATATCTAGATTATTTTTAATATCTCTTTTTACAAATTTAATTGTTGTAAATATATTATGCGTTTTACCGTTAGCAGTAACTAACTAAACCAAACAAAGCACGTGTACCATTGTTAAGCAGTAAATATTTCCATGTTTTATTAAAACAATGTAATGTTATGTATCAAATATTCTAAATACGAGTCACACGGAAGCAGCTACCGAGCCGGATCACCGCTTCAAATTTTAGCTGCACGCTAGTTCTACATAATTCGAGAAATAACGTCCACGTCATTGAAAATGAGTAAATGTCTTTAATGCTTGAACAACCCTCGTACGAATCTAATGACAAACCACAAAAGCAGTTTAGCAGGATTTAAAGGTAAAAAAAAAAACACCTCTATGCTTCTCCAAAAAGCGAAAGTTCTACGACTGTCACAGGGCGGTGATTCTACATGAAATAATACACATAACTTACAGTACATGCATAACATATTGACCGGTTAGTGACTGAGTTGAGAAATGCATCGGTTCAACTCAACTGGTCTAAGTCATGACGAAACAACAAAATTTCCACCAAGCATCATGGTGGTAGGAGTTTTTTCACATTATCGGGTTGTTCGCAAACCGGGAATGTTTATTTCACTGTAAAAAATTGATAAAAAAACTTTATTCGAAATTCAATTCAGGCAAAATTATTTGGTTGTTTATATTTTTTGTACGGTTGCTATGGATGCAGATCAGACAATAGATGTTTCAACTCCTCACTCAGGGCGGATTAATTTGTGGGGTAGGTTAAACCCTACTCTACGGATTTTTTTAAACGCAAGATAAATGGATTTTAGATAATTATTTATATTTTTTTACTTGTACTATAACGTATCCCCTGATACCATATTTTTTTATCATTTGAGGGTTCGAAGAGTGATTCACAGAAATTACCGGAAATTAGTAGCCTAACAGTCCAGTGTCTGACAAAGGCAGAATAGTTGTTAGCTATTTCTTGTCGAAAGCTCAAAGCGCTTCCTCCTGTTTCTATTGTTCTTAAAGTAAATGCCAGGATCAAGTTCTGTCAAACTATTTCCTTCTCTTTTCGTAGTTTCCTATAGTTATTAGGGGAAAATAAATAAATAGAATTCAATACCTTGCTAGAGACCTAGATTACCAAACATTTAGCAATATAGCAAATCTAACATCATTTACAGCTTTCTGGTTCCTTTTTCAAAATTCCTGTTGTTCGAGTAGTCAATAAATAGCATTATTAGATTAAATTCAATGTACTACTCCTTAGCCCAGTGGTCAGGTTAGGTAAGGTTACATATATTATGTGGCTGTTAGCTAGACATCCCTTTATTCAATCAAAATAATTAGCATTTTTACCATGAAACTGAATACCATACAATGTACCTGAATAGCGAAGTACTTCCCCACTTTCTTCTTCCCCATTTCCTTCCACTCCCCACTACCCTGAGCCGCACAACATACCTCAATTAGGGATGCTGTAGCCAGACAGGAGCAGTTGGGACTCATGTGCGGTATCACACATAAAAAAGAAAAAAATATATAAATACTTTTCAAAAACTCTATTATGATTTGTCTAAAGCAAAAATCAAAATGATGAGATAAATTATTTTAGTCGGTTAAATATTTACATTTCTATATATAATAATAATGAAGAAGCACATTTTTTCTGATTGATTTCAATTGTGGGAAAAATTTTTAATAAAATTCACATTGAGAGTGACACACAATTTATTACAACATAAAATTAATAAAATCACACAATTTATCGATGTTTGACGCGACATTTATTGGAGTGGTAATTTTTTTCGTGTTCTGGAAAGTGTCACATTTATTTCAAATAACATTGGCGAATTCTTTTTATCTGAACTTCCAAATGAATTTTATTTTTGTAATTTTCGTGTTGCGATTTTGATTTTATATTTATTGGATACTGAAATATTTGTTTTGATTTTATTGGAATGTACTAAAGCGTTATATTTTGGTTAATTAAAAATAATGGTGACAAATATAGTATTTAGTGAAAATCATTATTTTATACCAGCACAAGGGGAAATAAAAATTCGTTTTAATTCACTAACATAACATTGATCAAATTGAACGCCAATTTTTAAAATTCAAATGTTTCCTGGGTTGGATCAAGCCTCAAATATCATGCATATTGAACGTTTCTTAGATTGGATCAAGCTTCAAGTGTCATACAAATTGGACGGTATACTTGAGCGTGTGTTTGGCAATTACACATTCTTCTAATTCGGAAAAATCCAATTTTCTTAATCACGATTAGACATTATTAATTTCTATTGCTTATTTCTTTGTTATAAAAAAATATTTCATATTAATTCGCACACGCAAAGAAATCATAGTCAAGTCTCTAATTATATTAAATTCTCATTTCGTTCCAGACACGCAATATTTTCTCTCCTTATTTTCATGATTTTTATTCCGTAAGAATTTCTACTACTGTTGTCTGTGCATAGTCACATTTATATTTCAAACTACTATTTTTTGACATTATCTTTACACAGGAGACTCTGCAAAAAATATTATAGCCTTGTCATCTTTGGGGATGCTGGGTGGAGGGAATTTTTAGAGGAAGGAAGGAGAGGAATTTCTGGGAAGGAAAAAGGTAGGAGGGGTGTTAAGGAATCTGAGGGTCACTGAGTCCAGGAGTGACGGACGATGAATCCATTCCTCCTACTGTGGTGCAAGGCAATGGGCCGAAAAAGTCCTGCTGGAGAGGGCAAAATGTCTTCCTCGATCAATCTCTCTCCATTCGGCCCGCCATGCAATACTTTAATAAAGACAAAATCACCTCATGAACCCGGTCATTATTACTAAGTCACCAAAAGTAGCGTATCATTTGAGGTGACCTATGTCAGTGCTGTTGGTTAACATTTAATAGTTTCAGTCGCTGAAATACAAAATATATTCGTGGACGATTCACCTTGTCTACTTTATCTCGATGTATTTACTGCAAAAAAAAATTACGTTTTCCTTTCCCTGAGGTCGTCATAACAAGTTAATGCAAGAAGAAAATGACAAATGAGAGAAATGTCCCTATCTTTATCTTATTCTTGATGTTCTAGTTGGCTGTTCACTTTTTAACTACTAACCTCCTTCGGGCAATTTTCATGGTTTTAGCCGAACTTGTTTCTTTGTCATGCGAATAGAAATATTTTTAGATGGTCTCTCGAAATCTTTTCAATATATTCCCTAAATTTAAGTACCAGAGAAAAATGTTTCTCCCCGTTAAATTTTTCATTTAGTCGAACTAAAATAATGTTTCTATGGATTTCAAGAGAATCTTGATGTGACCTTATTAATATATAAATATACTAGCTGACCCGCCCACGCGTTGCTGTGGCTAACGAAACACAACGCCATCTACTGGATATGTCAATAAATTAACTCACACCGCCATCTGTTAGAGACTTATGGAACTTACAAATAATTTCAAATAATTGTCCCATAAAAAACATTTAATTTCGCAATAATAAATATAGTGATCAATAATCGAGGTAAACACTATCCTATCTTTTAAGTTGGACCAAATTACACACAGTAAGTTAAATTTAATCTCAATCGGTTAAGTAGTTTCGGAGTTTACCTCGGACAAACATCGTGACACGAGATTTATATATATAGCTGACCCGCCCACGAGTTGCTGTATCTAACGAAACACAACGCCATCTACTGGATGGTTACTTAACCTAGATAACCAAGTGTTGTGTCGATAAATTAACTCACACCGCCATCTGTCAGAAACTTATGGTACTTACAACTAATTTCAAATAATTGTCCCATAACAAACATTTAATTCGCATTTATAAATGAGGTCAATAATCGAGATAAAAACTTACCTATCTTTTAAGTTGGACCAAATTACACATAGTAAGCCAAATATCATCGAAATCGGTTAAGTAGTTTCGGAGTTTACCTCGGACAAACATCGTGAAACGAGATAAAGATGTATCGAACACCTATAGAAAAGAGTTATCTTCTTCTTTCTTGCACTGTTCCAACTCATTGCCCCGATAGGCTGTTGGGGTCGGCTCTTCTCGTTCTCAGGTTGTAGCTTCTTCGTTTCTGAGAATCGCTTTCATCCAGGCCGTTTCTCCGTAGTATTTTTGAGCATTGAATCACCCAGGTGTTCTTTGGTATACTTCTGGATGACTGTCGAAGATTGTGAGTGAAAAAATATATATTGTAAGTTTTATCTCTGAATAGTAAAGTGATCGCCATTATCTATGCACTAAGAAAACCGTATTTAAGTTAGATCATCCCATCTCCGCGAGATGTCGCTAGAGACTATTTTCGATGGGACCGCTTGTTCATTATTCTTCCTTTGTTTTCGCTCTCCTGTAAAAATTATTTTTTTTTACTTTTCTGTGGTATGATCGTTTTAAAAATATTTGTTTTTTTTCTCTTCAAGTTCAATGATCTTATTTTGCTAACGAGAACTTGTTGGTCTGTGAAAAACACCCACGAATATTGGACTATGATGATGTAGTTTCTTGCGACCTCCACGCTGCTACAGTAATGAAAATAAGTAATGACTGGTCTATCACGTGGCTTCGAGTATTTTTGTCGAATAACAAATTTGAAAACCTTTTTCGAATGTTAGAAAAACAAAGTCAAACCAAATAGCTGGAAATATGTTTGTATGAATCTGACACATATTTAAATTTGTTCTGGCGGATGGCCATTTCACTCGAAATTGAGGATATGCTACTAATTCCATCAGAAACATTTTTACAGATACTTTTTTCAAGATACTTTTTTTTTAAATAAAATTTTATGCACAAATCCGAAAAATTATTTACCGTTCACCGCGGAGGTATTTTATTATTTTAGTTTACTGACTGTTTATTGACGTATCGTAAGTTATAAATATAATTTAGAGGACTAAACATTATAACTGGAAGCTAAGTTTTGTCTGCGGAGCTCTAGGATTATAATGAGTCTACACACCCACCTTCGGCACATTATGGTATATTACAATTATTTATCACCAGTTAAATAATAAATAAAATCGTTTATTCATCAATAGATTTATTTTTTTTACTATATTACACATTTTTGATTACTTATTGGTTCTATTAACGAAAAGGTCACTGAGCTGCAATTCGGTAATTCTCCTGGAATGTTGCGGGTTTTCAGCAGTCCCTCCAATATAAAACAGAAAAAAAAATTGAATTAGGGTAAATTACATACAATTAAATTAAATTACATAAAAAATAATCAAACCAAATCTCTAATTCAACACACACAATATAATACAGAATAAGAAATAGAAATATAAATGTATTAATATTATAAATTAGAATTCAAAATAAAGCCAATAATCTTAATACATAAACTAATCTTTATAATAAAATCAATTCAAATTCAAAATATAATCAATTCAAGTTCAAAACAAAATCAATTCAAATTCTAAATAAAATAAATTCAAATTCAAATCGATTCAAATTCAAAATAATATCAATTCAAATTCAAAATAAAATCAATTCAAATTCAATATAAAATTGAAAAATAAAATCAATTCAAATTCAAAATAAAATCAATTAAAATACAAAATAAAATCAATTCAAATTCGAAATAAAATCAATTCAAATTGTCCACGTATTGTCCGCAGATAGATAATAATCAGTCTCAAAAATAGAAATATTAAGATAATAATCATTCGTATTTGTTTAAAAATTGTATCTATGTGGTATTTAGCTTCAATCTATCATAAAATGGTTGGGATAAGAGTCTGTGGTATCCATTGAAGCATTTTACTTGTAAATTTCATAACAAGTGTTTATCATCTCTTTCGTTTGATGGCTCGAACAGAGTAAGAAAGCATTAAAGTTTATTTATGGAGATTAACCATGTCGTTATAATGTTGTGATTTGTCATTGTTCTGTTTTATCCGGTTAACGATAAAAGAAAATCATTTTTACAACTTGACTCCATAGGTAAACAAATATTCTGTTTTCACACACTTCACCATAAGACGCCATGTACGGTCTGATATTCTGTTTACTTTATAGTAAGTTTGGCAGTTTGGGGTTTCTCCGATTTTAGGGTTTCTTGTACAAGAATAGTCAATCTCCTTCCTACAAGGAAGCTCCATATTAATGTAGAAGTTTGTTTACGGTACGTGTTGATTACAATATGTCGGGTCGAAGTCAAACTAACACACGAATTAGGTCTAAAGATAGTATACACCAAAAATAATTGAGTGTTGTTTAACAATATAAACAAAATAACGAGATTTTTATTCCATTCATAAGAAATTATACGTAATGCATAACAACCAGATTATCCTAAAAATATTTTCATAAATATACTTTTGCTTTTTCTGAATACTGCAAATTATTCGAAGCCAGTGGATGTATGGAATTTCCAATTATCATAATATTATGTTGTAAGGCTTAGGAGGGTTGGAGGGGACGAAGATGGAAAAGAGGATGTTGAAAGAGGTATGGGATTGCTACTCAAATCTGGTCACTTAACACAGCTAAATCCATTTCAATTATGAATTCTGGTTTGACCAGGGCGATACTGATGATATTTTGAAAATATCTAAATAACAAATCTTTTTCCTGCAAAACAATTTAGATACCCTGGCGATCGATTTTTTGTTTTTTTTAATGTTAATGAAATTTTATTTCCAGGTATCTTGAAATATTATAATTTAGCTATAAAGTGACTAAACGGGTGTTTTTAATTAAAATAAACTAAATGACTTTTTTCAACATCATCTCTGGAGAGTGAAGATCATTTGTTTGCAACAGCTCCACACAGGAGGCCCTAAAGAAAATAATTTCCCTCAGGGCCTATGTCATATTTGGTAATGCTGTTGTCTGTGTGCGTCTTTCAAAAGAAAATAAGAAGAGGAAGTTGTGGGAAGGAAAAAGATATAATGGGGTGGGTAGAAATCTGGGTCCAAAAGTGACGGACGTGTATCCATCCCTCCAACTGCGGTGAGAGGGATTGATCGAGAAAGACCAACTAAGTGGTCAAATGGTCTCCTTCAACTAGTCCCTCCCGATCTGGCCTACCACACAGTAAATGGCTAGACGCAACCGTTGCCAAGACCCAGACAAACCTCACCCAATGAACCCGAGCACCCCTGATAACTCACCAATCTGAGCGAACCACAGAGGTGTTGGTTATCTAATAAATTGTAATGCTTCCACTGTAAAAGCTCCCACACTCAATTTTTTTCTAAAAAAAAAATCCTATTATTTTATAGAAGAATGTCTGTCGCATACAAATTAGCTTGAAAATTTTTCACATGACACGGAAAAGTAAATAATCCCCTAACATCTTAACATTCAAAACATCGTTCAAATTTGCCAAATGTTCGACCTTGCATTTTTTATCGGCTTTAAATACGTCGTGCATGACATAATTCCGCGTCAGATATTTTAGTATAATATTTTCTAGAAACTTTTTCTACCTCTCTGAATCATCGCGAACTAAAATAAAACATCCGGCTAGTAAGCTCCGCCTAGAGTTATTATTTAAGCCCCTCCCCGAAGCTTTGCAATATTATTTTCGTGATACTTAAATTTGGGAATTTCGACTAAAATGTGATCGCACAACAATTTATTCAGGGAGCTTCTCCGATATTCGTTTTAATTTAAACCTGGACTAAAATATGGTTTTTGTATTCATAATTTGTATTGCTGAAATGGCGAGAGATTGAGAAAAATACTTAATATTAACAAGCTTTGTGTTTAATATAATATACTAACTAGTCAGTTTCTCATTTCTCATTTTGACTAAAATAATACTGAAATGTTTTTATTCTGATGTGCGGGAAAGTTTGTCAGTCCACATGTTCCATAAATAGTATACATTAGATTATGAAAAGGTTAAGAGATTAAAATATATATCTTCTTAATAACAACAATTAAAACTATCAGAAAATAACAAAAAATAAGTAGCTAGTATGAAGATATAGTGAGAGCGGTGGCGTTTGGATTGTGAGATGAATAAATTAATGATATGAAGCCATATTGGCGTGCATTTCATGTGTTGTTCACTTCAAACGGAAATACAGGTAGTTAGTTATTCACGATATAACGAAACCCATGCTATAGGTCACCACAAGTGGTTCGCTACATTTGGTGATTTAGCAGGTATGCCCGGGTGCGCGGGGTAAAGTTTATCTAGGTTTTAATGGGTGTTACTGCATGCGAGCCGGATCGGGGGAGATAACCGAGACCTAACTTAGATCTATCAAGCCGGAATCTCTAGACCCATCGCATCGCCTTGGACCTCAGTTGGAGGAACGGACTCATACTTCCGTCATTCTTAGGCACAAAGACATAGAATTTTCTCTGCTTCCTTTCCGTAAAAAGATCCTCCAAACCGCACAGTTTGGAACTAGTATAAATATTTAAAAAACCACTATAAACGGTTGAATAGTGACTTCTGGCGTCCTGAAATTTGCACGAAATTTTCTATTTGTAATTAAATGATCAAATGTCTCGATCTCTTAACGTCGTTCCGTCATGAGCCATATTATTTGTCCAAAACCATTGAAAAATACGACCATGTTTCAAATTTTAGAAATCTCCTCAAAACAAATATATTTCAAAAAGAGAGAAAGTTAATATTTTTTTATATTTTGGAAGCATTCACTTGCCTATATAAAATAAACTTAATCAAAACCGCATTACTTTTCCAGGCTAACCGTGTACTGAATTACATTGAATTAATGTGGATAAATGTATTTGTGTAGTACTAGACTTCTCAAACAGCTGCTTGGTCACTTTGTTGGACGAACTTTTATAAAAATATCCCCAGCGAGAAATAGAAACATAAACAAATAAAAATTCATTGAGCTAGACCGCCGATGAAATGTATCATGAATATATTTCTTAAATATCTTGCTTTTTTAACGACATCTGTTTTCGTAATGTTTTTTTTTAATAAGTTTTTATTCCAGAAAAAAGATAATTAAATTTTCACTTACTTAACTAGAAATCTACGTTACAAACTTTTTACAATACAATACATTATAGTACAGTACATTATATTTTATTGATCGTCAATGTTAGTACGGCACAAGAGTCCCACCTGCACCAAAAAGTCTTCAGTCAGTAAGACTATGGCATCCTCAATCATTGAGGTATGTTGTGGGGCTAAAGGTATTAGGAAAGGGTAGGAAATGGGGATGAGGAATTTGGGGAAGTTCCCGGATATTCAGATCTGGTCACCAACAGCTAATGGCGTTGCAGGCAACGTTTCAATTCTGATTGTTGTCTTGCACCGGGGTGATACTGATAGTATCTTCCATTCTGGAACGTGCCGCAAACATACATTATATTATTTTTAAATGAATAAATTGTGAAATAGATACGTTTTTAGGTTTTCACGGCCAAAAGCATTTTCGTTGTTTGTTTTTGGGGTGTTATGCCGTGTTGTGCTACCTCCTTCTTTAGCAGATTTCCCTTTCAAAGTAGTTCACTTTCTTCTGAAATAAGGCTAACGGCACGGTATCGCTTCCAACTAAATAAGCACACACTTTACACTACAAATTCACATCGACGGATCTGCCGGATCTGCCCTGATGATGGACACTGCAACGCTGTCCGAAACGTCGGCTAAAGAAGGAGGTAGCACAACACGGCATAACACCCCAAAAACAAACAACGAAAATTGTGAAATAGTACAAACTATTCAAACACATCTTTACTTGCGCCCGCCCCGCCGGTGTGTCGCACCGGCGACCTTTGATTTGCTAATTGAGAGCCCCTACCCCTCGACTACGAAGACTTCCTGTGGTAGCGTTAAATTTACATGTTTATTTCTAATAATAAAATTAGAAGTGTATTTAATCACCTTTCAAATTAGTATTTAGTTTTTTGACACATTCGAAATATTTAGTTTATTCGGATTTTTATGCAAAACGGAAATATTCTAACCTTCTGACACAATATGCCCGGGGCCTGAGGGGTAAACTAGGTTAGATTGGGTGACATTTTATTTATTATTTTTGTGTTTAATTCGTAGAACTCTATTTAATTTTTTTTACATTTAATTTAAATTAAATTTAATAATGTTATTTTTAAGTTCTGCAAGTACTATAGATTTGTATTTTCGTTACAGCTGTTTCGGCTCGGAAGGCCATTTTAAAACAGTCTATTAGCTAAAAATTCTAAACCATTGGCTACTTTTGAGATTTTATATTATTTCATCAACTTTCAAAAGTGTTTTATTTTGCAACTGATCTTTTATCTCATGGAACCAAATTTGTATGATTACTAGCTGACCCGCCCACTCGTTGCTGTGGCTAACAAAACACAACTCCGTCTACTGGATGGTTACCTAATCAAGTGTTGTGTTGTGTTGTGTCAATAAATTAACTTACACCGCCATCTGTCAGAAATTTATGGAACGTACAAATATTTTAAATAATTGTCTCATAAAAAACAGTTAACTCGCAATAATAAATATTGAGGTCAATAATCGAGATGTAAACTATCCTATCTTTTAAGTTGGACCAAATTACACACAGTAAGCCAAATTTCATCAAAATCGGTTAAGTAGTTTAGGAATCTACCTCGGACGTACATTGTGACATGAGATTTTTATATATAATGATATAAAACTGTGTAAGAATGCACTGCCTCTTTCAGTGCAGCTTTTAAAAAATAATAATTTAAAAAAAAAATATATATATTTAAATCTTAATTATGTTAAGTAAAAATCGGTCCCGTGAGTAAGTACACGGTAAGTCTGTTACACAGCCCAGCATCTCGTACTTCCGTATCTCGATACATCTCAGGTGCAGTGGATTAGTTAGTTAAGGTTATCCGCGGTCTATTCCCGGATGAATCTCTTGGCTTGGATGCTACCGAGTAGGTATGAGTAATGGAAATAGCGTTTGGCTGAGGACCAATCCGGCCCCCACTTTCCCGCAGATAACGGTGCGGTGTAACCAGAGGGGGATTAGAGAGTGATATATTTTTGATGATAATAAAATTAAATACTTAGATACAATTCTTTTTCATATTTTTTTTAATGGATCCTGTTATTTTAACTAATATAATAAATGTGGTTATGTATTTAACGTCGTAACGGATATAACATAGGGGTAATTAGAGGACATGGGAATGACATTGGCTACTTTTCATCCCGGAAAAACTTTTCGTTAGCGTTGTAATTTTTTTTGTACTGTAACTTCTTCCTAATACCATGCTAGTTCTAATACATTAATATTCCATTATTTATTATTATTTCATTATTATTTATTGGATCGAAATTACGGTCACATTTTCGAAGACAATATGAAATGTATAGGAATAAATAATAAATATGTGTGGTAATTTTTTTATTTTTTTTTTATTTATTTTATGTGTGGTAATAAACAATAAACAGAAAACTAAGAAATTTACATCAAAATTGGAGTCGATTTTGTGGTGACTTTTTTTTATTTGACCTTTCATTTTTGAATAAATCGAGTCCAAAATTGTAGTTTTTTTTATAAAATTTGAAAAAAAAATCGATCGCTGGGGGGATATCAGCTGTTTAACTGCATTTAATAACCCCTTTGTTGCTGAAAAAAAGGGAAAAAAATTAATCAAAATGCTAACCTCGAAATTATTTTTTTTTTGCTTCTTTTGTAGTTTGTATGTGATTTAGATTAACTAGTTTTCCGCTTGCACTAGGAATTTCAGGACACCATGTATAGAGTAATAAATAACTGACGGTTAATAAAACCAATCACTGTCTAACACTCTACAATACTCAATAATGATTAAAGTAAAGTTAGAGGAAAAAAGGCATCACGAAGTTATTTATAATAATAACATAACAATAATTATTGCTTGTTCAAACTTGTGATAAGGCAGATTTTAAAAAAGAAATTAATAAAAATTCAATCAATGTTTTGGATGAAATATTAAATGTAAATTAATTTGTACGTTGAAGATCCTACCACCCCACTTCTGATCGATAACCAACGTACTCAGATTGCATAAACAGATGATACGCTGCATTTCCCTGATACGGCTAACTGTTTTGGCTTCGGGCCGCATCCATGGTCACTGGTCACTGTGGGCAGACAACTCTCTCTACCCTCTACTCTACTCTCTAGAATACCCTGCTGATATTCGATACAGCCATACAACCAGCATCAGCAGTATAAACACTAAACACAGTGCAGGCAGACCACTGCAAGTAGAGCAGTATGCTGGCTAGTTCCACTATGATATCATTATAATCATATAGTGCAGCGGCAGCTGTCCAGTACTGGGCCTGCTTTGGACAACTTCTAATTGATTACACTCGGGGATGTTGAATTTAGACCTAAGATTTCCCTTAGAAAATACTGCACATTATTAAATTATGCTTTTTCTTAATGTCTGATGCTTGATTATTGATTGGGGAAAAAAACACATTTAAACATCTGATGAGATACAAGGCCCAGTAAATTTCTTTCCTGGCTTATTAGAACAACAATGTTACAATTACTTCTTCAAAGTCGATGCGGCGAATGCAACTGACTATATATGTATGCATACGTGTGTACACTGTAGACATATAGTATAAGTATACGTGTACACATACACATGCACATGCCAATACACATATTATAGTGCCAATGCATAAATAGGTACACGATACATTGATTACAAAGTGGTTCTAATGCCTTGTTCTGACAAGGAGAGTATTTTAGTCGAGTAGCGAATATATTAGTAACTAAACTTGTCCGAACACCACAATTTTAGTAGAGTAGGCTAGTCAGCTATTTGGTAGATTGAATCCATTTGGTTCTATTTTTTCGGCGAGTAGACTGACATGTGCAGTTCATTTGTGGACGCAGACGCGCGCAATTTGTCGTCCCGTTAGCGTTGGAGCGAAAATGCTACTCTAAAATTCTTTATAATTGCGGCTCTTAATATATTTTCGTGGCCATAGTTTATTTATTTTCATCTCACTAATTTATTCTTCCACCTCGTCTAAATTAAGCTTTACAATCAGCTTAATTAGAGTATTAACTTTATTGCGTTGCAGCCCGTCATGTCGCGACGCGTCACTAAAAAAGTTCATTGGTAAAAGTTCCTGCTGAAGATACATAGTGATTGAATTCCAAAATATATCCAAGTCTTCAATATCTTAGTGTTTAATATGTATATTCGATCGCAGTGTTTATTACTATCGATTGCGAAAAAAAGATAATGCGAAGAGAAAACTTGTTTCTTTCCTATGGAAGCTACCGCTTCTGAGGGGAAAAATAGGTCGATTGGAGAGTGGCTTATTCCCTAAACGGCTCTTGCAGATGATATATTTCATTATTATTATGAGCGCTGGTGCAATTAATTTGAAGGAGCAAAAAGAGGAACTGATGTGTCGTTTAAACAGCTCGAAGGTACAATATGGAAGGGTTCTCTCGCGCCAAGGGGATCTAACATTAAATACGTTCATAACGTTTGTTTATACAAAAAAATGCGCGTAATTTTCATAATAAATAAGTACATTTTAGGTGTTTCATGTCATTTAAACAAAACTCTTCATCTTCTCGACCACATACAAGATTGTGTACAGAACTCCTTTATCTACAGATCAACAAATTTATTTCACTGTAATATTTATTACCACATTGAGATTTTTTACTCGACTTAACGGGACATAAAACCAAAATTAATTACACAACATGACTGGATCACTCAATCTAACATCCTATATCGTATTCTATATTCCCCCTCCTTCCGCCCCACATATAGTTGATGAGAAAATATTAAAAAAAAACACTTATTTAGTCTGATGTTTTACCATTTACGGTTGAAAGTTTATAATAAGATTTAACATTTTGTTTTTAAATGGTCGTCAATTTAAGATTTACTGTCAACTTTCCCATAAACAATATATATATATATATTTATATTTTGGATTTCTTTATACCCAAACCGGCTTTTACGTGTTAAGATAACTTACATATAAAGGTGAAATAAATAATAATCTTAGCTATAATCTTTAAGCATTGATATTTATATTTTTGAGCTTTGAGCATTAAGCATTGAGTTTCGATCGTTAAGATTTGAGCTTCGAGCGTTAAGCTTTGAGTTTCACGGGTAACAACCAGTTATATAATATTTTCTTCACTGTGTACTACTTATATATATGGAAACCTGAAAATACAACAAGACCATATATATATATTTACATTTTGGATTTCTTTATATCCAAACCGGCTTTTACGTGTTAAGATAACTTACATATAAAGGTAAAATAAATAATAATTTATTCCTCCTAACAGTAAGATCGAATTAGTAATGAAATAGTAAAACGTAAGATTAAGCTAAAAGCTTTGAGACTTAGATAATTAAACTTTGAGCTTTGCGCTTTGAACTTCAAGCCTTGAGCTTTGATTTAGATTCTGAGTCTTTGATATTTGTATTTTTGAGTTTTGAGCATTAAGCATTCAGTTTCGAGCGTTAAGTTTTGAGCTTCGAGCGTTAAGCTTTGAGTTTCACGGGTAACAACCAGTTATATAATATTTTCTTCACTTTGTACTACTTATATATATGGAAGCCTGAAAATACAACAAGACCATGTCGATTTTTATACAAAAATGAGTTAGGAACGCCAAAAGATTTATAACTGTTTGCTTTTGTGGAAAACAATAAAGCATATCCTAAATAAATTTAATTTCGTTGTATTTCTGAAAAACAAGACCAACTACACTAGAAAACTTAGTTTTTTGAGAAATCTCAATTATCTTCCAAACCATAATAATTTTTAAAAACCTAACGATCCAACTTAGAAGTGGATTATCTCATGTGTTTTTTTGTGACATGTGATCACACCTTGAAAAATATTTACGAGCTTTTTTTCTTTTTGGTAAATGAAATCTGAGCTAAAAAATTCGAATAATTCGAGAATTTTTGGAATGCATCAATTGTAAGATTTGTCTTCACAAAACAGAATCCCGAAACAAAGTTTAGACGAAGCGTGGTCGGACGGCGCCTGAAAGGCTTTCAGGAGCTTTCAGATAATATTTACATCTCGAAAATAATGATATTCCGCCTAAAATTACAAAACAAATTACCCCGTTGCTTTGTATTACTTAAAGGCATAAGCTGCTTAACTTAAGAGGCTAGACTTTGAACCACACGCGGAACACCCTCGACTGTCATTCTGTCCCGCTCACAATAAGCTCACACACACTTACAATACATGCGAATGCAAAATGTGCGAATGAGACAACGCTCAAATTTACCTACAGAAATCGCTCGAAAAGGGGTTTATGGAGAATACACTTTTCTACACCGAAACTTTCACGAAATTGAAATTTAAAAAAATATATATTTTTTAAAAAGAAGAAGCTACGTCGGTAGCTTTTTATAATTTTAAAATTCTTTATGAGAGTTGAGTTAGCAGCACTTTTTCCTTAAATAATATTTTTTGATAAATCGTACATGTTTGACAGTGAATGTTTACGTTAATACGAAACGCATCGAAAATTCGAAAACATACCGACATAGTTTTCACCCTTTAGAAGGCAGTATAAAAAAAATATATTCATTTTGTGCAATTTTCGATGTAGAAAAGTGTTTTTTCCCGGGCGTCCTTTTTGTATGGGCCGAAAAGCGAAGACTATCATCTTAAGAATGCGTTTAAGAATTCACAAACAGAAAATTGAGAGGCACTCAACTTGAATTGTCTCGTTGGCTAGAAATATTTACACGTCAATGGTTGCCTCCAGTGAAAGATACACTCAGTATCACCCTGGTTAAAGACCGCCATCCAGAATTGAAATGTTTCTTGTAATGGTTTATCAATGTTTAGTGACAGGATAGTTAGTTAAAAAATTTAGATAGTGAGGTAATAATAATTATTATTCTGAATTTGCCAACCATATTTTAGAAACAAATCATTCTTTTGATATAAATAAAGGGTTAAAAAATTTACACACAAACACAACAGTTTTACAAATAGCAAACATAGAAATTTTTGAAATTAGAAAAAGTGTTAATAGTAAATTAAATATTATTAATAACAAAATAATAGTTATCTCTTAAATTTATTTTCTTATTAATACTTATATTTAAAATAATTTATTTTTGTTGTTTAAACATCTTGATTATGTTTTGATAATTTATATAATGTAATTTTTTTCATATTCTAAAATAATTTTTATATTTAATTTTAAATAATTGTTTATTACGATATTTTTTAATTAATTAATCACCTCTCTCTATAATATATTTATCCATAGTTCTTTTTAGTCTTTTCTCTTTAGTCTATACTTGTTTGGTTCTTTTGTTATTTAATGTCATTACTACCCTGACGAAGAAACCATCGGTTTCGAAACATAAAGGTAATTGTGATTATATAATCAGTGGTTGATACAAAGTTATTTGTTTAATTTAATTAAAAATGACGCCACAAAGTGATTTTGCAAAGTTTGAAGAAATAATAATAAATGTTTTGGATACTCAGGTACTACCTTCTGCCTCATAATATACCCCGGTAAGGGATGCCTTAGTCTCACAGGCTCCAGACGGTTGGTAGCAATTGGAACTCTTGTGCGGAATTCACATTAAAAACGTTATTGAGTTAAAATTAAAGTTATATTATAAAGGTTGTAACTACTACTGCAATGCCTCTGCCATAAATATGTCAAGTGAATCGCTAATTTTTATGACTAAGACTTGGTGAGCAGGGTTCAAGGAGTTCAAGGAGTGAGGTTTTTCTAGGTCTTGGCGACTGATTCCGACTTGATTCCCCCCCCCCCCTCCCCAAGGATTCTTGCCTACCTCTCATTGCTTTTTTTTTTCTTCCCAGTACTTCTTCTCCCTATCTTTAATAAAACAGCTTCCAGAGATGACATTGGCCCTGAGAGAAATTATTTTCCTAGGGGCTTCTGCGTGGAGTTACTGTAAAACAAAATAATATACTGCTCCCAACTGTGGCATCCTCATTTGACATGTATTGTGAAGAGCAGAGAACGGAAAAAGATGGTGATTAGCGAGGTTGAGATGTACCTGAATATTCATATCTGGTCACCAATCACGGCTGAAGCTTCTTCAAGCAACTTTTCGATTCCTAGTATGATTTTCTACCACCTGTAAATCTACTCGTGTTGTCTCCCGCCAGTTGATTATGCCTAAGTATACAGTGATCGTCTTTATACCGTCCAGCCTTCAAAGAATCCTCCATCTTGCGGCAAGTTTATCGTATTTCTTTGCTATATTTGCTCCCTTCCTCCTAATAAATACCCTTTCACTGAGATCACCCCAACACTCGGACAAATACTTCAGCACTGATTTCTTGAGTGATCTATTATACAGATTTGACGTTAAGGAAAGGAATCAAGAAGCAATATTTAAATAATCAGAATACATTTATGCCTTCAGTTGGCAAATATTCTTCGTACACAAGTTACCGCCGCGATAGAAATCCAGTGTTTTCTCTACCGGCGAAAACACAAATAATTAAACATTCATATTGTATTTCCAAAAGTAGGTACTACTTGAGTAGGTACCCATTACTTAGGTAGCTACTATCTTCCTCCCCAATTGTAATCAAACTTCCCTTTCTACTTACAATTAATAATAACTAGGTTTTTTATTAAGAATATGTAAAGCTTTCAAAAGTGCTAAGACACTAGAAATGTTGTTTTGTTCATTAGTCAGAAGTCCACTGGAGTACGCGTCCACAATATGGAATCCTCAATATAAGGTATACATAGATTTATTAGAAAATATACAAAATAAATTTTCGAAACATTTACTTTTAAAATACAACAAAACTACAAATAATATGTTAACACTACAAAAAAGACGCACATTGTCGGATCTATTGTTTCTGTATAACCTGCTTAATAATAATATTGATAGTCCCGAATTACTATCCGACATTGGTTTAAATGCTCCAATGAGGCGTACCAGGCACACTTCTCTTCTTCATATAGAAGCCCACAACACCAATGCAGCAAATAACTCACCAATCACTCGCGCAATCACAACCTATACCCATTATGAAAAATTATTACAATTAGACATTTTTCACGATTCATTGCGAACATACAAAACAAAATTATTAAATTTCTTATCATTTTATTAAACTTTAGTGAGCAAATAATTTTTGATTTTAAAATGTAAAATTTTCTCCACCCATACTCTTTCATTTATGTTTTATTAGTCAACCAATGTTTGATTAGTTTCATCATAATATAGTTTTAAAACCCAGGCGAAATTACCTATTGATATTTTACAGATTTACGTAATAGGTACAAAACCATGTAATTTATTTAAAATACCTTACAACTTATATTTAATGTACTGTGTAAATCTTATAAACAAATAAATAAATAAATTAATTTTCCAGTCGAGGAGATTAGGCAGAGTCTACGGGATGCTTTTTCCCCAAGGAAATATGTTCAAAGAGTCAAAATAAATTTAACCAGACCGTAAAGAAGCCCTTTGGGAAAAATTTTATTTATAACATTTCTTTGGGTTGATGTATAAATGTTCGACACGTCAAGTTCTATTTCCGCGGTACAACATAATTATTACAATACTTGAGGTTGATCAAAATCAGAATTATGTAAAGCAGTGGTCACCAACATAAGACCTGATCCGGCCCGCCAATGATTTTCATCCGGCCCTCCAAAAATTCTCGATGTAGGATATATTAATTTTATACAATTTTTTTATTTGGTTGTAAAGTCAAAGCACCTGACCAACAGTAAAAAAGTTGGGTATTTGAGATAACCGGAGTTTTCCGTGTTTTCGGAGAATTCGGTGTTGAAGGCGACCAGAGGCCCTAGCACGCTTGCTTTATAACGATCGGTAGGAAAACTATCGGTAACTTCTCATCGTTTCCTAGGACAACTGCACATCGCTAAAGTACAAACAACAGTTGATGTAGAATATGTTAAGGACACTTAGTCATTGTGAACTGTCACTTATTCGTTGGCGATCTGTAGTCATGCTAGGGAACGATAAGAAGTTACCGATAGTTATCCTACCGATCGTAATAAAGCAAGCATGCTAGGGCCTCAGGTGTGCTAGCATGGTCGATCGATATGAAGTTACCGACCGATTGTCGGTAACTTTTCATCGTTCCCTAGGACAACTGCAGATCGAAAACGAATAGATGACAGTTCACAATGACTAAGTGTCCTCAATATATTCGATATCAACTATCGTTTGTACGTTAGCGTTCTGCAGTTATCCTAGGGAATAAAGAGAAGTTACCGACAATCGGTCAGTAACTTCATATCAATCGACCATGCTAGCACACTAGATGTTCGTTACTCAAAAATTCTCTGGACACTTAATTTGTTGAAATTCTAAGAACATAGTGCAGGCAAGATAAAAAAAATGTAGTTCAGGTAAAAAAGAGTTCGAATTGAAAATATTTAGTTGCATTTCAAAGTTTGCAGTGTACACAAGGCTTGATTATCGTGATAGCTGGAAGTGGAATAGTAATAGTTATTAGCGGTGATTTCCATATTTGAGGTTGTTTCTAAAATTTCAAAACTTTTTCCATTTTAATTTATTGACCGTAACTGGTTTCAGCTTGTCAAAGCCATCTTCAGACTGGTACAAATTATTCTTAACCTACGGATTTTATACACAACATATTAGCAACTTGTATTTTCATATTTATTTTCTGACTATTTTCCTGTACACCTTTTATCTTTTTTAATGTTCTAATTATTACCCGTCTCAGAACAGACAACGTCTAGTGAGGCGGGTAACTTACTTGTTATAAAATACTATATAACTTAATAAACGCCCGGGTTGCCGGCAATGAAATTGAATTAGGGAGGGGGTGATCTATAAGGGATTTATTCTATTATATTGGTTTTATTACATTGGTTCAACTTTGACCGTCCAACTTTGTGATTATTTTGGTTATTAGCCCAGTAAGCTAATTACCTGGGGTCTGTAGCTTGTATACTTTAGTATTGTTAGGAAATGTGAATTATTAACTACCTAATTTTATTTTTGTGTAAAACTTTGGAATAGTGAATTTCTGGAATCGAAGGGTATTTAAAAACCTTTGAATTTACATTGAATAATTCGTTATAATTGGATTCTAATCGAAATAAGAATTTTTTTAAATCCGGCCTCCAGGTTTTCAAAAGAAACAATCCGACCCTTTTCTGAAAAAAGTTGGTGACCACTGATGTAAAGTGATTCTGATTGGTATCGTTTGACAACTTTTATTTGAGGTTTTGATGATACCGATTGTAGTAAACGTGCATACTCATTTGAGTGACATGCAATCATTATTAATATGTAGTATCCGTCCCGTTAAAAATAAATTAAACGTCAATCGGAAAATTCGGAACGAATTTATTTTGTTTGCCACAGGAATCGAATGCACACTATTTTATTGTATTACCTTGATAGCAAGAGCAATATAAATGTGTATTAAATAATATATATATTATAACTTTCTGTGGTCACATATTCATGCTTTGTTTTGTTTCGTAAATTAATGAGTTTGGTTTTACTAGAATATTTTCGCTCTGTGTTAGAAAGTTTTCGATGTAGGTAACCGTTACTTCTAAATAAAATATTTAAGCGTTTTTAATAAATTATTATTAAAATAAAGATTGGGAGGCAACTTAACATACTTATATAACCGCTAATAAGAATTAAGAATGTCAATATTTTATTCTATAGTTAATTTGATTGTAATTTGATTGTAATATTATATTAATTGAAAACAATAAACATTTTCAGTAATCGCAAATTCACTTCGTAGCGTCATATTAAATAAGTGAATTCATTTAAAAACAAATAACATTTTTTTAAACACTTTTTTTCAGAAACAATAGAACCTATGTTTCTAAATATTTTTTGAAGTATTATTTTTGTTTTTCCTTTTGTGTTATTTTTGTTACTTTGTAAATAATTGTTAACCTCAACATAGGCTTGTCCTAGTGAGGTTAAAAATTGTATTGTATGGACTGTTATACCTAAAATGTGAAGAAACAATAAATAAATAAAAAATAAAAAAATATGATAGTTTGAACACAATATATTTATGTACCTAATTTGTTTAATAAATTGTGTTATATTTCAATTATGAAAGATTTGCTAAAAATTTTTTCGTAATTTTTTTCCAAATTCGTTCAGAAAATTACTGTGTAAGAGTTTTGTAATTTGTTATGTATATATATATATTGCGACTCTAAGCCAATTATTTGTAGAAATATCCCCCTACCTACTTTCTTCATTTCTTACTTACATTCTAATATTATTAATCTCCGTATTTGACAAATTCGCTATTCTCTTTACTTTAAACTGAAATAAATTAATCTTGAAGAAGAAGATTACACTAATAATCTAAATTAAAATATGAAAATAAACAAGACACAGAAAAATAATGAAAACAACGGTCGCCACTGGGATGTCTCTTGTAAGACGAGCGGTTCTGGGTTCGTGTCCCAGTTGCGACCGTTATCTTTTATTATTTTTCTGTGTCTTGTTAATTTTCATATTTTTATTAATAGTATTAGTGTTATATTCTTCTTCAAAGATATATTACATAAATGGGAATAACCTTAACCTTAACCGAAGCTACCAGTCCACAATGGAGTACTAGTTGCGACCCTAATGTATGGCAGATAAAGCATGGAACTGGCTGACTGAATGCTGTAGAAATGAGATCCCTGAGGCTTATGTGGGGTATAACCATGTATGATCGTGTGAGGAATGTGAAGATCCGAAAAGAATGCAAGGCTGATGTGAGCGTAATAAGTAAGGTTAAGAAAGGGACGCTTAGACGGTTTTTCATGTTGAGCGAATGAATGAAGAAAGGAGTGTAAAGAGAATTTATGACGTGAATGTGAATGGTAGAAGAAGCCGAGGATGCCCAAGGAAGACGTGGCACGATCAAGTGAATCAGATACTTGAGTCGGGCCATGTCACGAGTCAGAATAATAGAAGAGTATGTATGAGAAGATGTATGAATGTGAATGAGGCAAGGAGTGTGCGCCAAGACCGATTTGTTTGGCGATCCGTCCTCTCTGCCTACCCCTACGGGAAAACGGCGTGATGGTTAGTTAGTTAGTTAGTTAGTTAGGGAATAAATGCCTGCACTAAAAACTAAGAAATTTTATGTCAGGTTTTGGAATATAGATGCCTATAATAATACATAATAATATATATACATTAGTAATATACATTGCTTCTTGCACCTTTTAATATCTCCGTAAATATGGAAAATTCAAGGTTCAGATTAAAAATTAATTAAAAATTATTTTTTCTAATAATCAGTATCTATCGGACACATCAGAGGTATTTTGTGAAAATCTGAAATAAATTCACGAATACAATCAAACCTGTGGCATATTCCACTATGGGTGGGACGCACAGACGCGACACTACGCCACCAAAAGCCGTCAGTACCTGAGTACTGTCAGTAGCCAATCGGCATTCATTTTGAGTGGTTCTCTCGCCTGTTTTGTGTTTTGTGGTGTTTTTTTCATGTTTTCAGCAAATTAATACCAATTATTATAATTTTTGACTTCAACTATATTTACAATTAGAGATTTGCTATGAATATTCACATGTTTCCGCTCTTAAATCGCCCATTTCTGCTTGTGTAGTCATTATAGAGCACCGGAACGCGCCGGTTTTTTTAGCACAGAATGTGGAAGGTTAACCTAACCTAACCTAACCTAAGCTAACCTAACCTAACCTAAACCTAACTTAATTCCTGAAGATTGGCTTGAATTCGAAGAACCTTGAAGATATCTTTTTTAAAGCAGAAATCGAACTCAGTTAGCAGTCAAATCATACGTGTTGCAAAAACGGTACGTTCTCATAAAGTGTTCTTCGCATAGTCAAATGTACAATTAATATTGGACTCGTGTTTGGCGTGTCTTCTTTCTGTCTGTGCACATTCGACATTAGGGGCAATTCTACCATTAACCGCATTATCAAATTTTTGTGAATACGGCTCAAGAGTCCCCAACTGCTTCTGTCTGGAGCCAGTGAAACTATGGCATCCCTCATTGGGGTACGATGTGAGAATGAATGTAGTAAAGAGGGGAAGTAGATCGGGAAGAGGAGTATGTGCCATGGTTATTCAGATATGGTCACCAAACACGGCTAAAGCAATTTCAAGCACCATTTCAGTTGGCGCTCTTACGTCAAGGCGATACTGAGAGTAGTTTCCTCTCTGGAACGTGCCGCAAGTATACTATAATATTTTTAATCAATTAATTGTGAAATAACACAAATTACTAAAATAAAATTTATTTGCGCACGCAAACGGAAATTTTTTAAATTCTAAAATACGATCAATTTATTCATAACAACGGTTAAAAACGGAACTGAAGTTCTTACGAACAAATTAACAGGGTTTCAATGTTTATTGGCGGGAAAATATAAAAATAATTTGTTGGTTTGTGTACGAAATTTGTTCTAATTAATAATAATTTATTCTTACATTTTCCCGCCAATAAACATTGAAACCCTGTTAATTTGTTTTACGAATAAAATGTTCGTATGTAATAATAACATTTTTCTCCGTGCAGGCATTTAAACCCGTGACCATTGGATTGGTAGTCGAGAGCCCTACCCCTCGACCACGAATTGATGGAAAGGAAGTATTTTCTTCAAACTTGCCAGAATGATGAAGGTACGGACGATTTTTAGCCGTAAATGCAAATCTCGTAATCAAAAAGTTTTAATTGATTATTGGATCACTTAAAATTAAAACTAGATTTAATTGGATTAGCTTGTAATAATTTATACAGTTTTCATTTGATTATACCAGTTCTCTTATCAGAATAAAATTTATAGAATAAAATAATTGCAAAGATATTGCGCAGACCTAAAAGGGTTAGGCGGAATAACGAGCTGATAAAAAATCTTCGTTTGAACAATGGAAAAAGTTTTTTATCAGAACTGGAATACGACTCATTATAATATCCAGACCATTCGTTTTGATATTTTAAAATTATTTAATCCTGTTAATTATAATTGAGTTTAGTCATTTATGGGATAATCTTCGCAAGCCAAATGATCAGTCGTGTTTGATGATAATCGGATTATTGAAAAGTTTTCTCCGAAAATATACACTTTTCTGGAAAAAATCTTCGAAGGCGTTTCCCGGAAAAACGACATTTCACGTGAAACAAAACGATAAATTTAAGCTCTGAAATCATTCAGATTAAAATCTTTGTAGTACAATTTATCAAAAGTATCTCTTTAAGATTTCGCTCCCTGGGAATAATTAATGAGTTCTTTCCCTAATTTGAAGGGTAGGATGTTTAAATTGTTTATAAAATTGGTGTTTTATTATTTTCATTTGAACTTCTTTATTTCGGATTACTTTGCTATTATTCGTAAATCTTTTTGTTGAATAATACAGCATTGAACGATAGAATTAATTAATTTCTTGAAAGAGGTATTAAAAAAATCTATACCAGACTGTATGGAAAAATTGGTACCAATAAAATGAAATACAAATATGTTATCCATTTATGTCCAAACATATTGTTAAAAAACGTATAAATAAAATAAATATATATATTTTTTTTAAATATCGAACTTTTGCAATAATGAGGTTCCATCTGTTGCGGAAACGTCATGCGGTTATGGGATCTATGGTAAGCTACCTTAGAGTTCATTATCGCATGACGTTAAGATGATAGACTTCGGTTTTCGGCCCATACAAAAAGGACGCCCGGGAAAAAACACTTTTCTACATCGAAAATTGCACAAAATGAATTTTTTTATACTGCCTTTTAGAGGGTGAAAACTATGTCGGTATGTTTTTGAATTTTCGATGCGTTTCGTATTAACGTAAACATTCACTGTCAAACATGTACGATTTATCAAAAAATATTATTTAAGGAAAAAGTGCTGCTAACTCAACTCTCATAAAGAATTATAAAATTATAAAAAGCTACCGACGTTGCTTCTTTTTTCTAAAAAATATAATTTTTTTAAAATATCAATTTCGTGATAGTTTCGGTGTAGAAAAGTGTATTCTCCATAAACCCCTTTTCGAGCGATTTCTCTAGGTAAATTTGAGCGTTGTCTCATTCGCACATTTCGCATTCGCATGTATTGTAAGTGTGCGTGAGCTTATTGTGAGCGGCTCAGAATGACAGACGCGGGTGTTCCACGTGTGGTTCAAAGTCTAGCCTCTTAAAGCAACAGATGGAACCTTGTTATTCCAAAGGGTCCATATAATGATTGAAAAGCTGTAGTGCCAGGCTACCACCGGGTACCATCGGTCCAGCTGGTCAGTGATACGGTACGCGTGGCTCTATCCCGAACCTTAAATTCTACAAATCTATTAAACCATTTTGGATTTCTGGATAATTAAATATTTACTTAAGTTTCCATTTTTTAACTAGATACCAAAAACATCAATGAAAAGGTAAACCATCAGAACTTTTCTTCAAATTAAAATTAAATTTAGTACACGGATTCACCCGAATTCCAACTTATATTATCATTTTAATTAATAATATGGAATAGCTTATTTTTATACTCAAAGTTAGAAGTTCAGAGAGAGTTTGAGAGATTATGCTTTTCCAGTTTTGGACAAACCAAACTGGTTCTATAAGGAAAATTTTAATTAATCCCAAATTACACGAGTTGTTAACCTTGCAAATATTATTAAAATTTAAAGCATCTCGTTAAACTTTTAAAATCTGTGAAAATAAACTCTTCTTGCAAAAACACGCATTACGAGTGTAATATTTCGTCTCTTAATGTTTGCAAAAACACCTAAAGGTTGGCGGAGCTTAATTTCCGGAAATAATTGTTATTTTTGGGAGAGGCCAACTTCTTCCGGGGAACAGTGTTATTTTCTGAGCCACAGATTAGCCTTGATGATTCTGCTATGTTTGCTGTTTTCCTGGTTGACGTGTTGCAGTAAAGGTAAAGCAAATGATGATTATTTAAATGTTCCACAAATAAAATGTACGCTACCATCAAACGTTTAATAACATATTATTATAATAGTATAATAAAACAAATTTAAAACTTTTTCCACTTTTAATTTAATGACCGTAACCGGTTTCAGCTTGTCAAAGCCATCTTCAGACTGGTGAAAAATATTCTTAACCTAGGGATTTTATACAAAACATATTAGGGAGGGGGAGGAGGGGGCGGGGGGAGGGAGGGGTGGTCTACAGGGATTTTATAGAGACCTGTAGACCACCCCTCCCTCCCCCCGCCCCCTCCTCCCCCTCCCTAATATGTTTTGTATAAAATCCCTAGGTTAAGAATATTTTTCACCAGTCTGAAGATGGCTTTGACAAGCTGAAACCGGTTACGGTCATTAAATTAAAAGTGGAAAAAGTTTTAAATTTGTTTTATTATACTATTATAATGGAATTCCACCACGAATTATCAGTTTCAAAAATAGAAATATTAAAAAGTGCAAACATATTATTATGTTTTTTTTACTTAACACTTTGTTAAACGTCAATGATATCATGATTCGTAGACTGCGCAAATCCATTTTTTTATAAAAAACGTTTTTAATGCCGTTGTTAGTTAAAATTAGTCACGCATCGACTAGTAAAACTCGCAAATTTAAAAAAAAAAAACACTTTTTTAGATAAACACAAATTAGGAAACTGCTAACTGTTAACTGCTAAAAGTATTATCTTTTGTAAAATACGCACCTTTCTCCATTCTCGGTTTTTATTTAAACCTCCTAACTCCGATTTGAAATAGAAAACCTTAACTTATAATAGTTAAATGATTGAAAATGAATTTCGAAATATATTGTTTGTTGGAAACAAAAATAAAAACAATGACCCGTCTTTCATTTTTTTCCACTGTGAAGTTTTTTGTACCTCCTGTGAAATTCGACATTTGGTGGTTACGCATTCTACGAATTAATGCGACGATATAATGAAACATGTTGAGCGTAAACGTGAATAACAAAACGGTGCACCATTTTACATAGTAGTACTCCAAAATTACTATTTATTGATTTCATATAATATTTCAAAGACGTGGAATTAACTACTTATAAACTGAGCTGATTATAAAATTTTGCTAATTACCGGATGATTTAGTGAAGTTTGGACGTTGCAGGAATATAATGGCACAATCAAGCCAACAAAATCCTTGTATTGCTGATATCATGCCAGACAAGAGAGAAGATTATAAACATAAGGCGAATAGTGTGTTCCAAGACAGGGTTATGCGAAATTCCATCACCAAAGCGCCAAAACATTTTTTAAAAAGTAGCCTTGAGCGCTGGATATTTTCGTTTAGTATGTATTGGGGATGCGGCACAGCTTCTCCAGGTAACAAACTGGAAGTCAACTGCTGAGGACAGGAGGAGTTGGAGGCGAATGTTGCGGGAGGCCAAAGCTCGATATGGGCTGTAGCGCCATCGAAGAAGAAGAAGATTTATCGGATTCGACCGTGCTCATTGAAAAGTCATACCTCCGAAAAATACGAAAAAAATAATTGTTACTACATTTTTAAAGGATATTTAATATAGTGGTAGAGTTCTTGATAGAACTAGATATAAGATTTATAATATATAGTGTAAAAATATACCCCTCCAAAATCGTGGTGTATTCAAAACGGAATCGAAAAATGTCACTGTTTTTATTGTTTTTTTTTTATTTACCAAAAATGGTAAAAAAAAGAAAGATTCAAAAAAGATTTCACAAATACAGTAAACATCAAAAACAGTAGTTATTGACAGAAATAATATAACGAATTGGGTTCGTTTTAAAACGTTAAAATGTTGACCCAAACCACTCAATTCTAAATCAATCCATCGTCTTTGACATGAACACGAGTGAGGCTGTCGGCTAATGATTCCCACATCACGGAGATGTTTAGGATAACTAATAGATGGCGTCTCGGTCACTTGTCCGTCTCTTTTTCAAGCAAAGATAAACGGGTGAAGAACTTCGCTAATTGTTTGAGTTGCTTAGCCGAAGACAGGAATTTATTGCTCGAGTCGACGCGACGCTCGGACCCTTGCAGAGGTGGAACCCACTGCCTCGTGAGATATTCGCATTAGATGGGTCTACCGAGTATGTTTAATTTCATGATTATTTAACCAGCTGATTTCGTTATTTATCTCTGTCTAGGGTTATTGTTAATATAACCTAAATTTAATTAATTTAAATTAATAATGTTATTAAAGTATTTCTATTTTTGAAAATGATAATTCGTGGTGGAATTCCATTATAATCTTAACCCTTAAAAAAAATGGCGTATTTTGTCAGAGACTAAAAATATTCCCGCTTTGCAATAAAATCCAAATAAATGGAACATTTTTTAACGTATTCGAAAACTAAAAACTGTTTTCGAAAGGTGATGAAATAGGCTTTCAAATTTCTGTATTAAAAATTACTATGTATTTTTTTAAATAATTTTTTTTTTGCGAAAACTTTAAAAAGTGTTCAAAATGGATCACTTTACATTTTTTCCAACTAAAATTACTGATAATGAAAAAAAAAACCACATACTTATTACATTATATAAATGAATTATAAACCTTACCGTTTTTTTCGTTTCATGTAAAAAAAATCTTAAAAAATTCACAAAGTTCCATAATTTTTTTTCAAATTGCTATCGGAAACTTTGGTTTCAGAAAGGGGTAAATTTTAATTTTTTTGTGGTTTTCTTTTAGATTTGAATATATAGTTTGTTGTATTCTCTTTCCAACACCGTTTAGATCACATTTCTGACCATGATAGTAAGGGAGAAACAACGATTTCTGTGAGACCTATGTGAGCTGGTACAAATATGGTCTCCTGTGATTAAACGGGTTTTAATATATAAAACAAAGTCGGGTTAGTTACACCATTTATAACTCAAGAACGGCTGAACCGATTTTTATGATCTTTGATTTGTTGGATTTGTCTCCGTCCCGATTAACAGAATAACTATTAAAACATCGCAAAAAGTTAATTTTTTCATATATTTTGTATGGAACATCTTTTCAAATAATGTGCGTTGGTCGACATAATTTGAATCAATTCGAACTTAGAGTAGGTACCTATTTATTCTTAATAAAAATTTAATTTATTTCACCTAATAAATTAAACACAATAATTATTAATTCTGAGGCGGAAGTTTGCCGGGTCAGCTAGTAATAGTATAATAAAACAAATTTAAAACTTTTCCACTTTTAATTTATTGACCGTAACCTGTTTCACCTTTTCAAAGACATTTTCGGACTGGTAAGAAATATTCTTAACCTACGGATTTTATACACAACATATTAGGGTGGTGGGGGGGGGGGGGGGTCTACAAGGGGTTTATTAAATTATACCTATTGATTTTATTACATTTGTTGCTAAGTGGTCTTTGACTGTCCAACTTTATAGTTATTTTAGTTATTCCCAGTAGGCTAATTACCTGGGGTTGGTAGCTTACATACCTTAGTATTGTTTGGGAAACACCTTACAATTAATGTGAATTATTAGCAACCTAATTTTATTGTTGTCAAGTCTACTTGACCCCATGAAATTAATTAAAAATACAGTTTAATTTATCAAAATTTTAATTATCACCCAACATTTCCGTTCGCTTTTACTAGAACGTACTATTTTTTTATATAATATCTCCGCTTAATTTATTCATTTTCATATTTTAAGAAATTTACAAGGTGGTACTTTTGATGTTTATGAGAAGAATCTTGGGTATTCTATTTCAATGGACCAGTAATAGTATTTGAAAAATGTTATTTTTTATTGCGTCTCCCACGATGTGTTGTGCTATTCTCGCCGAGTGCAAAAAGATACTTTGATAAATGATCATTCTTCGGACGTAATGGCACTTGTTTTAAAACATAATTTAAAATTAATTTGAAAGAGCTGACGGCTCTGTGGCAGACCGATCATGTCCCTGGCTTGGTCCCAGAGGTCGCGGGTTTTGAAACCGATGAAGAGGAAATAAATAAACCCGAAAAAATTCTCATGCTTGATGTTTTAACATGAACTGAAATATTAACGTTTCGTTCTGGATCTGTTTTGAATATACTTAATGTCATGTCAGATACCACCATTCAGATAAGAATTATTTTTTTAAATCATTATCATAATAAAGATGAATTATTCGCCTGAAGTGTACAGTTCACACACAACGTTCTGTAATCATTCTACACACATATGAGACGAAGAAAAGAAATGAACTGAGACTCCCCTTCAGGAAAGACGACAGTCCGTGGTCGAGTGGAAAGACACTTGAATCCCATTCGGAAGGTCGCGGGTTCTAACCCGGCGTGCGCAAATAAATTTTATTTGATTAATTTGTGTCATTTCACAATTAATTAATAAAAATAATATATGTTATATTTGCGGCACGTGCCAGAGTGGAAGATACTTTCAGTATCGCCCTGGTGTAAGACCACCATTCAGAATTGAAACGTTGCTTAATAATGGCTTTAGTTGTGTTTAGTGACTAGATCTGAATAGCCAGGTACTTCCCCACCTTCCTCTTCCCCATCTCCTTCCCTTCACCACTTACCTTCAGCGTCACAACATACTCCAATTGGGGATGCCATAGTCTCACTGGCTCCAGAAGGGAGCAGTTGGGACTCTTGTGAGGTTTCTCTATAAAAAAAGGAAAAAACACAGAGTCAAAACTCGTTGATGTACGGAGCGTTGAAGATATTTGGAGGATTACCAGAAGATATAAAATTAGAAGAAAACATAAAAATATTTAAAATTAAATTACGTAAATATGTAATTGATTTTTGTAAATGTATTATTTTAATTATGTATATATATATATAAGGATTGTATTAGGACATAGATAACTATGTACCTACTTAAAATGTCTCAATAAAATAAACAATAAATAAATTCTAACAAACTCTGTCGAGTCTCTTTTTTCGTGAGCAATTCAAGATTTCCTGGAAACAAATATGCCACTAATATATACTTGTTCTGGGCACCATTTTTGAATAGTGGCTTTTACGCACTTTTTTGTAAAAATCTTATTTTTTCTTCGTCATTAACTGTGTGAAAATTTCTAAAGATTACATACATTTCTTGTTATGTCCGCCTCAGAAATAATAGAAATTAACATAAAAAGAATATAATGAACAGAATAATGCAGAATAATAGCACCATGTCAAAAATCTTTTGGGATCATGTTTCAATATTTTGGCTCCTACCCATTCTTTCCCTTAGAAATTTCCACTACCACAACCCTCACCTAACAATATCTAATTACATATCTCTCTAATAACTGTATTATTTTAATAATTATCTCTAATAATTCTCTAATAATTGCTGGATGTTGAGCCCCCATCATGTCCGTATACAAAAAATCTGCAGTCCGTAGCACGTGAACTCACGTCGCTGGTCACCACTTTGGAGGGTGATTGCGAGCGACGTGGTGATGAGGAGGAGATGAGTCGGGTGCGTGTCTCCTATGTGAGGAGATGTATGGGCCTCAGGTTGGAAGAGGAGATATTTGTGAGTCGTGATAGCTCCGCGTGCTGTCGGGATAATAAATGCGAGAATGATGATGGTTGAATGTCAGATGAGATGTATTTACAATATTTATACAAATGAAGAGAGTATTTACATATTGCGTAAGTTATATTATCCCGACCGAACCGCAGATTTCGTAGTAGAGTTGCTAGGCCGCCGGCTTGTTGCCGCGTAGACTGTTGTAGTATGACTGCTGTATGTAGCGGCTTACCTATCGATATCTACGCCGCACTAATTGGCACTGTCCAGCGCTCGGCCGCACCTACCTGCTACTTCGCTAGGCAATTCAATTTCGACCACCTTCTGGAAAGAGCTCGGACCTGTCACACATTACACACAGCGCTGCCTAGCCATATCGAGAAACTTCTCGCGTGTGCATGTTTGACCTATCTTCCGAGTACCTTTGTCCCAGCCTATATAAGGACTCGAGCAATCCAAGTAGTTAGTCGTTCTTCATCAGTCTTCACTCAACGCAGTGCTCGCGCGGCAAGCGGCCGAGTAACACAACATCGCAAATTGCGGTTCGCGTGTCAGGATAATATAACTTACGCAATTTGTAAATACACTCTACATTTGTAAATAGTGCATTATGTAAATTATGTAAATACATCATCTTATCATCAACAATCATTCGCGTTTATTATCCCGACCTACAGCACGCGGAGATATCGCGACACACCGGTATCTCCTCAATCACTCGGAGGCCCATTCATCTCCTCATCATAGGACATCACGCATCTTGCTTTCTAAAAAACTGTAAATGAAATTCTTCAATGTTTTTTTTAAATGTTTTTTTGTAGTCTGTTTTTGGTTTCAAGGCAAATGTGTTGCGGCGCTGCAAATAGTGAAAAGCTTCACAAAAATATGTATTCTCTAAACATCTATGGAAATAGTTTTATTTATTCTCTTATCTCTCTAGCAAAAAATGTCACCAGCTGTGACCTCTGCGAAGTGTGACTCTTGTATGGCAGTTAAAAAAAACACTTAAATCTCACATTACTCGTCCTTGCTTTAAAAAAACAAAATTTACAGTAATAAAGTTTTCATTTCTTCTGTCAAATAACCCGCAACACATGACAGCTGGTTCCCGACATTCCTCGTTCCTCCACTTTCAGGCATTTTTTTCTTTCGATTTTTATTTGCTATCTGTAATTCCGTAACTAAGTTTATCTCATCTGTTCATAGCGGAGAATAAATTTTACGATTTCTTTGCTCGTCTGCCAATCTTCTAGATAATAATAAGGCGAGTAGTCGCTGCGACTGGTGAGATTTTATCGCCCAGTTATATAGGCGGGAAACTACCCTGTGAGTAAACGAGAAATCTCTGCTTTAATGTGTGAAGATACAGAGGATTTTTATTCTGGTCATTCGGATATCTGGTGTTAAGTAGCGGCCGCAAACTTTTATAGATAACTGAAAAATTAACAAGCTTATCGTGCCATTTGTAAATACTACTGAGATTTTATTTATGTTTACTGTAATACATAATACGAGTATCTAAATAGAAGTAGGTACTTAAAGTAGCCACCGAGGGTTAAAAACATTCCAAAGAAAACGGGCAGTTCTAACTTGTGTAAATGTTGTTGAAAATTGGAAATTGAAGACACTAGGTTGAAAATTGGAAATTAGATTTATAATATTAAAAAAATGTTTTAAAAGGATTGATTTTTTATTGAATGAACAAATTGAACAAACAAGTTATGAAAGATTGTATTTTTTTTTACATATTTACAGTTTGCAACATATTATGGAATTCATGCGAAATACAATTTTTATTTTTTTAACTATATTTAATAGTCTAGCCACACACAACTCTATACTCTCAATGCGGTTTTGGTTTTTTTTTTATTTTATTTTTTTTTTTATTATTATTATTTTTTTTTTCGGACGTGGCTTATTATATAGATTATATATGTTCTAGCCTCTTACGAAAGCTATAATCTTCCATTCCCCTCCTAGCACAGGGAGAGAGGAAGTTTCTTTTTACGGGATTTGTCACCTTTACAGCTGAAAATCGCGTGATGTGCCGTAGGAAGGAGGGAGGGTAGCACATATTTTCAATTATCGCTCGACTAGCAGATCACAGCATATCATCTAGGCCCCGCCCACACGTTTAATATGACGTCAACGTGGGATTGTATTTCGAGCGATATGGTGATATAGGGCATACTAAAATAACGCATTTGGAGCATAATACATTAATTACGTGAGCTATTTTTTTTTCAATTTAAAGCCCCTCCCCCGCTTTCTTGGTGAGATTAAGTAAGTGAGATTTGGTTGGATCCCCCTCTCACGTGAGGTTTACACTACAAAAAAATAAATGTTTCTCATAATAGCCATTTTTCAGCGGGCAAAATGGGACATTTAAAATAAGTGAATTTTTTTTTTTTATCTCTGTAATAATAAATAATCCTTCAAAGTTGACGAGAGATTTTTATTGACCTCCCCCCCTCGGTTTAATGAAATATTATGAGATCTTACTGGACCCCTCCCCCCCCCCATTTTTAGCTCACATGCCCCCATAGCATCGTGGGAGGACAGCATAAATCAAATAAATATTATATAGTAGGTATACATTTAAAAATGGGTTTTGAATGTATTGTGAAACATTCTCGTATATTTAAATTTTCTGTATACAATAGGGGTGTGGAACTTTTTTTGCCGACGAGAGACATTTGAATGTTTGTTGTATTATTCGCGGGCCGCACATAGCTTCCTATGTATATATTATTGTAAACTCTATTTACAAAACACCTAACTTCTCTTTCGTAATCACACCTCTTCTAGAAAGTCTTCGAATAAAAATACGAAAATGTTCGTTACTCCACCGTGCGTAAAAATGTATGCAACTAGAATTAAATAACTTTACCTAGAACACGAAAATGGTTTCCGGGCCGCAGTTTCCCGTGATAATTATTATGTTCGGATGTCAAATACATACCTAATCAGTTTCATGTTATACCAGTATAAGGTTAATATAAAAGCATAATATATATACTTATATTTTTAATGCACCTTAAATATGAAATTGCATTAAAGATTTTATGTCTTCGGTTTATCACCCTTTACGATGTATTTTTATTAAAAATTCACTGATGTCGGCAAAATTTTTATTACATTTCCGGTCGAATGAAAAATTGAACCATCTCTTGCGGGTTTATTATTTTTACGACTTTAAATCTGTAGATACTAACCTAGGTTTTCAGAATAATTGATAACTAGCAGTTAAAAACCCGCTCCGCGGGTTTTTGCTGCTAGGCCCTGCGGGCGGCTTTTATTCGGGCTTCGCCCAATTTCGCCAAGTGTTGGTGACCATCTATAAGGCTCCGCCCTTAAGCAAAAATAACAACTGTGAATATAAAACTACAAAACACTTACATTTAATATGTGGATATATAACAGTAGACATTCTGTATTATAAGACCGCGGACAGTGAGTAGAATTTCGGAAAAGAATCAACTCAGCATACCTAAATCTCGTTCATCCACGTCAATGACAAAAAAAGAAAATTGATAATAATAAAAATATTTATTCATCAATAGATTTATTACAACATTACACATTTTGTTGTTAATCATTGATTCTATTAGCGTAAAGGTCACTGTTCAGCTACAATTCAGGATTTCTCCTGGAATGCAGTTGGTTTTCAGCAGTGCCTCCAGTATAAAACAGAAAATAAAATAAAATAAATTAATCAAAATAAAATAAATATCTACAATTAAATTAAATTACATAAAAATAATTAAATCAAATCTCTAATTCAATACACACAATACAATATATAAAAAAACCATAAATACCATAAAGCAATAATCTTAATATTAAAACTCAAAAAAATAATAAAATCAATTCGAATAAAATATTCTCAATTAAAACTCAAAATAAAATCGTCAAGTATAAAATATAGTCAAAATAAATAATGTAGTAATCAAATCAAATCAAAAACAAAAACACGAATAATAAATTGTATCTTCTTAGTAATGAATGAAAGAGACAAATGTTTCTTCCCAATACCGTTTATTGGATAATCAACACCCTTGCCATAGGTAACTCTAAGTGGTTCGCTACGTTTAGTGACTTAGCAGGGGTGCCCAGGTTCATAGGGTAAGGTTTGTCTATATTTTGGCGGCACATGCGTTTGCCCTCTACTGCGTGGCGGTTCGTATTGCTAGAGACTGGTTGATGGAGACATTTTACCTCTTCAACATGACTCTCTCGACCCACTCCTGGACACATCGACCCCCAGATTCCTACTCACCCTTCATATTTTTTCCTTCCCAGAACTTCCTCTCCTTATTTTCTCTAAAAAGAACATCATCCCCACAGCATCCCCAACGATAACATAGGCCCCGAGGGGAAATTGTTTTCCTCAGGGTCTCCTGTGTGGAGCTAATGTTAAAAAAAAATACCTCTGAAATGATTTCTTTTTATCGAAATAAATTTGTAAAATTTATATAAACGTTCACGGAAATTAAAATATATATATATATATATATATATAATAATAATATAATAATTTTACATGAAATCTAGCTAAACTTACTCTTACCAAAATATTATCAAAGTAAATGCATTTTTTTAAATATATAAAAAATCTACATAGAACTTCCTCTCCTTATTTTCTCTAAAAAGAACATCCACACAGCATCCCCAACGATAACATAGGCCCCGAGGGGAAATTGTTTTCCTCAGGGTCTCCTGTGTGGTGCTAATGTTAAAAAAAATACCTCTGAAATGATTTCTTTTTATCGAAATAAATTTGTAAAATAATTTTACATGAAATCTAGCTAAACTTACTCTTACCAAAATATTATCAAAGTAAATGCATTTTTTTAAATATATAAAAAATCTACATTTGGTTGAAATAATATTATGATTTTACCAAAAAACTATAAAAGCAAATCTATTCTCCTACAATGTATTCAACTTTTATAATAAATCGAAGTAACCGTGACAGGAATATAGACCACATAAACATGATCGACCATCTCCGACAATCCGCTGACAGCGACTGGCGACTGCACTACTGCAGCATAAACGAACCAACACGAAACACTACTGCAGCGCCCCTACGCTATACGGCAGTTACGCGAAATAAAGCAAAAACGTGCGGCCACAAATCACAAAAGCAGCTTAGTCCCAAACTTGAACGCACAGGGATGGTAGAGAGGGTTCAGATAAGCCGCGGCGTCAGAAATGTAATTAGAGTGGGGTTCTTAAATTCAACCGAATAGGCGTTATGATAAATCACAGCAGTAGTTTGTCCCAAACTTTTACGTACAGAGATGGAATAGAGGGTTTTGGTAACCCGCGACGTCAGAGATGTCATCGAAGTGGGATTCTCAAATTTTGCCTACGGGCATTAGAAGAATAATACTATCAGATTATGAGGGAGATAGTTACTTAACCTAATCAACGATGTCATTATGCGTTTTTCTGTAATATAATATATATATCCACTTGAGCGAACTCGTCAATTATAAAAAAATTGCGTCGAGCGATCCTTATTTTTTTTTGCGCTCGATTTTTGCACATTTAAAAAATCATACATCCGATTTGAATATAGAGACATATAAACTGAATAAAGTGCTATAAAGCCTATAAATTCACCGATATTATAATTTCTCTCATATTTTTAGGATTTATGAAAAAAAGATTTAAAATTCTTAAATTTTATAAACGCGTCAATTCTTAGTGTAAGTTCCATTAAAATCGTCGAGAGTGCCACTTATTGCGATATACATTGAATATATTGTATTTCTGTATATATGAATATATTGTGTGGCCTAATTGGTAAATATAGCTACAAATATTGTAAATATATATTTTTTTTATACTGAAACATCTCACGAGAGTCCCAACTGCTCCCGTCTGGAGGTAGTGAGATTATGGCATCCCCGATTGGGGTATGTTGTGAGGTTGAAGTTAAGCAGGAAATGGAAGGAGATGGGTAAGAGGAAGCTGGGGATGTAACTGGCTATTCAGAACTAGTCACTAAACACGGCTAAAGCCATTTCAAGCCACTTTTCAATTCTGAATGGTGGTCTTACACCAGGGTGATACTGAGATTATCTTCCACTCTGGAACGTGCCGCAAATATAGTAGATACATATTATTTTTATTTAATTAATTGTGAAATAACACAAATTAATCATATTAAAATTATTTGCGCACGCCGGGTTCGAACCCGGAATGGGAGTCCAAAGCCTTGCCTCTGGACTACGCCGGCCGTCAGATGTATGTACTTGTTCAGGCGTAACTGATAATCATCACTTTAAACATCCCATACTATCCTCTTGTCCGATCTTTTTGTCACCAGGAGAAGAATTTAGTTCCGACCGAAAGCACCTTTTCCGAGAACGTGTCGAATGTTCTAAGAGTAAGTTCATAGTCGATACCCAGTTTTTGTGCATCCATCAGAAAAAAGAGGAGATCCATCATTAAGGTAGGACTATTTCATTATTCTGGTGGAATCCTCCCGCAGTATTACTTTCTGTTCCCTATCTCCTTCTATTCTTTGATCAGGGACAAAATTCCTCGCCATCGCATTTTTCAGGAGCTACCGAAATAATACTAGAAAACCTAATTTTTAATCTTTAATAGCTGTACGAAAGTGTCGTGTGAAAATTATTTTATAGAATTTTTTTACGAACTGTCAAAATTTAATGCACTAAATTAGGATAGATAGAAGAAATGCTACAACATTAGAAATATACATTCACTGTCTACAATCATCAATAAGAATAATCTCAATCGAGCAGACTTATACAAAAACGAGTCAGAGAAACGACCCGTTTTTATAAAGCCGACATCAACTGTGAACCGGTGTTAAACTCGTATCCATCGAATTTCTCGTATGTACACCGGTTCAAAGGGATCAATGCCACAAGCTCCTTCGAGCAGGCTCTATTCTAGAACAGACTCAGCATGCCTACAATGCTTACCTACATTGTGCATAGCAAATGAAAATCGGTATATTAACAACAGATGGATTGCCCTCCTTTGCACTGCAATATAAATTTTGAAGTGAGAGTTCCGTAGCCCCACTGTTTCTGCACAGATAGAAGCCATTGAGACTCTTGTGCGATATTTAATAAATTCCCTTCAGTAATCCTTTGGTGACCTTATCGGCCTTATCTTATACCCCTTAACAGTAAAAATCTAAAACTAATGAACGTGTTACCCGCGGAACTGGTCCGTATTGCTATCGCCTAATCGTTACTTCCCCCATTTAGTTGATAAATCTCTCCCTAACAGTGGCAGTTATTCGTAAACCATTATCAGGGAGTGCGCCATTCGGACGTAGATATAGCAACTCTTATATAAGTATATTTGTAGAATATGAACTGAGGCATGCGTCGTACTGTAGATTAAGAACTGGAAATTGCACGTCGCAGTCTTGTAAAGTATATTTTATATAAACATGGGCCAAGCTGTGGATGGTAAACGAGGACAATGAAGAGAACATCTGAGGGCAGATATTCCTGCAGGATGGCCGAGTGTAGTATCGGGAAAGAAAGGTCGTCGGGGTAGGTGTAAATTCTTATTCTTAATTAAATAGTTTTTAAAATTAGAACGTCTAAGCGCATTTTTTTGTTTTTTTTTTTTTGTTTCCGCTCGTTGTCAACGAGCGTAAAGAACTGTTAAGACATATTTCTGAAATTTTTGATTTGAAATTGATTAAACGTAAACTTTAAAATAAATTACTATTCGCGCTCTAGATAAAAAAGTTATTACATAAAAGAGTATATCAATTTTGCCAAATAAAAAGGATCCACAAATAAAGTTGTTTTACGGACCCATTGGCACCATAAAGGAACCTACGAGAATCAACTTTAACAAAAATTACTTGTTACCCACTCACACATACTTGACCATATTAAGTTAAAAATAAAAACATCATACCATTCTATCATAACAATCATAGGACCCTAAATAAACTTATCCTCAAAATAAGCACTACAATCGATTCAAATGTAAAAAATTGCAAAACCACAAAAATATACAATAAATATTTTAAAACTAAAGGACGCACTAAATGATAAAAAATTGAAGATTGTCCTCCACAACATTCTTTGTAAATTAATATGTAAAGAATAATAACTAAAGTTCAGAGGTAATTTATTTGTGTTTTTCTTTGCGAATTTATAAATTACCTACATTGTATGTGATACACGACATTATTATTACGATATTATTATTTTCATTAAAAAATTATAATTTACCAACTTAAAAAATATAAAAAAACTTGTATTTTCATAAAATATGAAGTTTGTTTATTTTTGTCAATGGGCTTGCCGAGGCGCGGAAGTTTGACACTACGCCACCACTGCTACATGGGCCCTATTTGAAAAACTCCGTATAATTCTGCATTACACTTAACTTAAATTGGGAAAGTTTTAAATTTAGTCCGATAAAGGCCCTTTACCAAAATTGTGATGGGTTTTCTCAGATAAAACCCCAAGTTAAATCTTTAATAAATGACGTTTTACACGTTTATAGGATTTTTTCTAAAAATCTAACGGAGTATTGATATTGAAAGAACTAGGCCATAATCCACACAAAATATGTTACTTATTTCGATTGCTCCGTATGTACGAGTATAAACCTGCAAAAGATGGTCCAAAACTTTACACCACAAATCGAATACCGTACGGGCTACCGCGCTACTGCAGCGCTTCAACGATATTTGCGGAAAGCCCTTCTCTAGCTTAAGTAGATCTATATATGAAGAGGGAAAGGTAGCAACTGAATGATGACTACTTACAATGAGTAAACTACCTGAATCAGACATCGATCTCATTTTTATTTGACTAATTATTTATTATAATTTTTTGTGTACATTTTTTACTATTATTTTTTATATTTTTATTGATATTTATTATTTTTAAGAAGCAAATAGCTGATATTAATACAAAAATCTAGGTGAACACAAGAAGTTAACTAAATATGCTAATAAATAGGAGATTTTTAACATCTAAATACTAATTATTAGGTAAAGTGGAGAGAAGGATGACAATAGGAAAAGGATGTGAGATGCTTCCGATACATTCCATACACATACATTAATTTATAATAGTATTCGTTTCTTATGTTAGACATTTCTGAAGATTATTGCTAAGAAAGTCTGCATTGTAAAATTTTGTGTCTATTGTATTACTTGTATTACGGGGAATTATGGTATTTTTCTAACGTAGGTTCTGCACGTGGCAGATGAAAGAAATCGGTTTGGTTATGTTATATGGTTTTTTAATCGGTAAGCTCAGGCGAGTCCAGGACATTTTAAAAATGTAAGTTTAGTTTGCATTTCATGCGTTTAAAACCTCCCCATTTTCCGGAATAATGAATCATTTAAATTTAATTAGAAAAAATATTATTTTGCGTCTTATTTAAATCATTTGTTTAATTACGGGTTGTTTTTCTATGGCTTAGTTTGCGTTCGATTGATACTCCTGTTTACCAGAAATTAATTAATTATTTCTGATTTGAAATTCAGTTATCGAAATCAATCAGGTAACTTGTCAATAATAATTACAATCATCAAAGTATAGCTTCTACAAAATTATTAATGAAACAACAAGCTCGTGAATTTTTTCTCATGGTTTTAAATTACTACACCATCTTCCGGAAAAGATAAATTTACCTTGTCGAATATCTCCGCAGAGGTACTACTACGATTCCTAATAATTTGTTTTTTATTAGGTTTTACATAAATTTACATAAGTTTAGTACATCCCAAAACATATATTTTATTTACAATGCGCATAGCACTGAACAGTGTCTAAAATAAATTATGCAATACATTTATTTATGTACTACTTAGCTGATTAGAGTGTTATGAAACAACTTAAAACTTCATTTCACTTATTTATTTATCAAGCACTTGCTTGTACAGGTAGCGCAAAAGTTGTCACCTGATAATAAAAAATGTTAATTCTCCTTTAGGATTGTGTTTATTTAATGTCTTAATTTTTTTCATTAAGTCGAGAAAATGATATCGGCTAAGTGGCCGCCACCCGAATTGATGAACATAAGGGTCCAGTTTGTGGAATTTTCCATCCCCTTTTTTGCAGAACTTTCGGCAATAGGTTTTCGCATTCTTGACGGATATTCTCTTTGAGAGCTTCAAGGCCATGAAACTTGTTGAAATAGACTCGTGACTTTAAGAAACTCCACAAAAATAAGTCTGGAATCTTTAGCTACTCGTGGTAGCGACATATCTAGTTTATCAATATCCAGTGGTTATCTTTGAGAAGTCTTGAGGTGTAGTTACATGATTTTTTTGGAATCAGGTGGTTCATAATTTTCGTCACTTTTGGCATTATCTTCCAGCACAAAGTCTTCGAACTCATTGGCTGAAGCATCATCCAGGTCTTCGGAACTAAGCTCTTGGTTTGTTAACATCGATTTTGCATCATTACTTAACGGAGAAATGTTAAAAATCTAAAACAAACAAAAGTTACGTTAAAAAATATATGCACAGTCAAACAAAAAGACCTCACTATAAAGCTAACCATCTGTCGAAACGACGGACAAAACTCAAGTATCTCAAAAATAATGACATTTACCTGAACAATATGTGTGCCGCTGCAACGACCCCAACTGCGTCTGAGTTGGCTATTATTCCTTGTTCTGACTGGGAGAGTATTTTAATCGAGTAGCTAATATTTTAGTAACTAAACGTGTCCGAACACCACAATTTTAGTAGAATAGGCTAGTCAGCTCTTTAGTAGATTGAATCGATTTGGTTCTATTTTTTCGGCGACTAGAGTCCCCTCCACGTGTCCCTGCGCTCTGACATGCGCAGTTCATTCGTAGACGCAGACGCGCGCAATATGTCGTCCCGTTAGAGTGAAAATACCACTAAAAAAATTCTTTATTTTTGCGGCCATTAAGGCCGCGCTACCCCGCTCAAAAAGAAAAAGATGGAGAGATACGACAATACGAACTTGGGATCGAGCGCGCTAACATCAAAAACCATAAAATTCATGCGAAAATTGTGAAAATGTTCAATAAAAGACGACTCGTTTGAAAAAGAGCAAAAATCTGTGTCAAGTAGCATTTAAAGAAACATTGTGATTTTTTTCACTTGTAAAATATTGAAATTCACTTGAAAAATTGTGAATTTTGTAACTTGTAAAATAACAGAAACAAACATGTAAATAATAATTTTCGGAGCATACTTGGCGATTTATTTCTATCGAGGGAATTTCAAATAATTACCGTTTTGGCGTAGGGAATGTATAGATACTATCTTAAAGAATAACATATATTTTAAGAGCTTAAAAACTTTAAACGTTTATGAAAAACATGTAAGAAATCGGTAGAAATTGGCAGAGTGGTCCTTAATCTATTTTCGTGGCCAGAGTTTATTAATTTTCATCTCACTAATTTATTTTTCCACCTCCTCTAAAATAAGCATTACAATCAGCTTAATAAGCGTATTTACCTTATTGCGTTGCAGCCCGTCATGTCGCGACGAGTCGCTTACTAATGAACTCTACTTGACAGCAGTGCGAACACTTTTTGGTGAGTCGAGAAGCGAGTTGCTCGCCACTCGACTTACTACTTGTCAGGTCAGAACAAGGCATTAGAGACGACACATTCGTATGAACCGTTAAAAAAAGACAGCGATATTACTTTGAGATATTTGTCGATTCGTCGGAGATTAGCTATCCATAAAATTTTCTAAAACAGAAAATGTGGACTTACGCCCTTTTCTACGGGAGGTGCGATAGTATGTGTATAATTATGACTTTCCCATCTTAGTTGCTAGAGTAATCGTAAAACATGTTTGATTATACTCAATTTGATGAAATTCCACCAAGTATTAACAGTTTCAAAATTTTAAATTTTATTCGCTCTCAAAATAACATTTAACTTTTTTTGGGAAGTTTCTTATTGAGTTTGTTAGAGATTAAAGTTTTAAATCACCACTGAAACCCAACGGTAACACACCTCTGGAAACACCTTATCATATGATGACACAACCTTTTCCGATAATCGCGGCTAAATAAAAAAAAAACCGCCCAGGGCCAGATACATTTGCGAGGGCGAAATATTAATGCAAATGTTTGGGGATATCGAGCAGATTTTCTGGAAATTTCCTGCCAGAGGAATATTTCAGGATATGTGGGTTTTTTCACAAGTCTCTGACGAGGGGATTGAGGTTGTACCATTGATATTGTTACACTAGATATTACATTATATTTAATAAAGCATAATTTATTATTTTATTACTATTCGAGTGTTATGTTATTTGCTTGACGTTTTATCGACCAGCCAATGCGGGATCCATGGGTTCGTCATTGACTTTGATAACATCTTTTGTTTCAAATCCAGGGGTTGTTGTTTGGAGGTTAAATTCGAACTAAAACACTTAAGTTCATTTGCTGCTATATTGTTGATTGCGTAAAGCAGTTCAGATAAACAAGCAACAACGCGAAATGAATTTTGATGCTGCCTGCAAGGCTTTAATAAATGGAATGAACTAGTTTTCGAAAGAGATTGATAACAAGGTTTGAGATTTACCTTAAAATTAAGAAGGAATTGATAAGTAAGTATTAGTGACCGATGATGTAGGCATTACAATTATTTTATTATAATATTTAATAATAATAATAATTCTGAATTTGTATTGTGTATTTCATTTGTTTACATTATTGACGATTTTAAAAGTAAAACATACTGGGTCGACGCACGCTGCATAAGCTACGCATTGCGATATCTGGACAACTTACAATCCTTACATTTTCTATGAAAAAAGATGCTTCAGAATCACACTGGCAACACGTTGCTATGCGTGTGGCCAGTGTGATTCTAAAGCATATATTTCTGTAGAAAATGTATGGATTGTAAGTTGTCTAGATATCGTAATGTGTTGCTTACGTAGCGTGCTTTGACCCAGTATGTACTCGCCTTCAGTATCTGACTGCTCTAAATCAAAATAAAGATTTTTAAATTTTACAGACGATGTTCACTCGAATAGTATATTTCGGATGGTCGCTCATTATTTTTGAGAGGCAATGATCGTAAGGCAAATATTTTTTTAATTTTTTCAGCTTCACGAGTTCTGCAACTGAAATATCCTGTGATTTTAGTATACAATTAAAATTAGTTAAACCACTGGTGTAAACAAACTATCCTCATCACAACTACAAGATTATAATATTCATCTAAGCACTCTTTTATAAACAATAAATATATGTAAAACGCTCAAGCCAATCTAGTGTAGGTTGTATCATTGTTAGGAACCTTTAATACCTAGTGACGATTCTATTTCCAGTTAAACTTACTCCTATATATTCGCGCACGTTTAAGAACTGGATTTTACGGGTTTGGTAGTAATACCTCCATAAGTTATTCGAAGAAATGTGTCAATTTTATCGAGAACTCACATTTAATGCTATATATTGCTTAAGTAATGAACTCGATGTATATCGTATTTTATTATTTGGATAACACTATTTCTCCAATATGTTGGCACCTCAATGATACTTAAAACGTAGGTATAAGGTAGGTGCAAGAGCCAACGATATTCCTCCTTAAAATTGAAAGACGACCAAACACTAACATTTTTTTGGTTCATTGTGTAATTTCGTATAATATAAATTTAAAATTTATAGTATTATTTCGAAATAAACATAGTTATAAAATAAGAAATAACTTACTCAATTACATAAAAAAAGTAACGTCTTATAATGTATAGAATAATGTGCTAGTAGCGCCTTTAGGGTGATTTTACGGTGATATACAAATTATCCAATTACTCTTATTATTATAACCCATTCATGGACTTTTGTTGGCCGCCTCGGTCCGGGAGTGAAATTCTCGACGAGCAATCCAAAGGTCGCGATTTATTTGATTAATTTGATTAATTTAATTAATTTCATAATTTTAAATAACATGTAGTATATTTTCTATTTTATATTTGTAGTTGACAAGACTCTCAGTATCGCGCTGGTGTACGATCACTATTCTGATTTAAAACGTTGCTTGAAATGGATTTGATCGTGTTAGGTGGGCAAATCTGAATATCTGGGTACTTTCCTAACCTTTCTCTTCGTCATCCTCTTCCCCATCTCCTCCCCATCTTCTTCCCCATATTTTTTCCATTCCAACTACCTTTAGTCTCACAACATCACTCATTTGGGGGTGCCATTGTCTCCCCAACTCCTGCAGCCTTTCAACATATCCGAATTGGGGATGCCATAGTCTCACTGGCTCCAGACAGGAGCAGTTGAGGCTCTTGTGCGGTATTCACCTTAAAAAAATAAGATAATGAACCTAAAAAAAAAAGTCGGCTAAAAATGAAAGTTTTTTCATTTTTTTAACAATTTTTAAAATTACTTTTTACTATAGGTAGGTACTTTACTCGAGTTCCTGAGTTACGCAGACACAACTAAAATTTTAATTTTTGAATATATTTCATGAGCCGGTAAGTATAAACGTGCCTTTTCTAGGATTAACAATGCAGTTTCCAGTTTTGAAAATGGCGTGCGAACATTATTTTTTATGTACAGAAGCTTAGACACTGGACAAACTATAACTTTCATTAATTCTATTGATAATTGAACTATAAAAACATGGTTCACAAGCGTTGTTGATTATCGCTACATGTATACTGGATTGCACTTCTCCTTACCAGATTTTAAACATGAAACGAATTTCCTTTCCGATATAACCTTTAATACCCTGGAATGCAAAATGTGCATAACGCCAATCCTTCACTACCCCCTGCACCCGTCTGATCCTTCCCCTATATCTTGATATTGTGAATGTACATTATTGAATACCATCCGTTTCAAATATTGCTCAGTTGCACTCCAAGCCCCAAGAGAACATTATTGTCACCCCATCCCCCAACTTTTCAATCTATCCAACGAGTTTACAGTGTAGTTTAAAAATATTATGTCAATTTAGAAACTTTGACTCCAATAATAATTGAAATACTCCAATAATCATTGAAATTTATAATTACATATTTAACAACTAAAGAAAATCGATGTATGAAAATGTATTAAAAATACAGCAGAAACCGTCTAAATATGACGTCAGAACCTGCCACTGTAGAGATACGATCGAAACAGGACCTTTTTAACAATAATAGTTATAGGGCAAAGTCGTATAAAATATTTATAAATATATTTAGTTGTAGGGCAAAGTCGCTAAAATAATTTCAATTTTGTCAAAACTTTGCATATTTAACATCAAAAGAAAATCGACGTATAAAAATGTATTAAAAACAAACAGCAGAAACCGTCTAAATATGACGTCAGAACCTGCCAATTCAGTGATACCATCCAAACAGGACCTTTTGATGTGATGGTGTTTTTTTCTTTTCTTTTGAGGATTTATTAATTCTACGTTTGTTGAGCGACTTTGCGCTCAAATAAGTTTCAATTTTGTCAAAACTTTGCACATTTAACATCAAAAGAAAATCGATGTATAAAAATGTATTAAAAAAAAACAGCAGAAACCGTCTAAATATGACGTCAGAACCTGCCAATTCAGTGATACCATCCAAACAGGACCTTTTGATGTCATGGTGTTTTTTTCTTTTCTTTTGGGGATTTATTAATTCTACGTTTGTTATAAAAAAAAAAAAAAAATTATCACGATCAAATATCGTCACATGCAAATTTGAAAACATACCAAGTATTATTACATTATGTATTCAGAATCGGCGTTTGTAGACCTAAATATCTAAATGAATATGTTTCTTTAGCCATAACAGTTTTCACCGGATATATAGTCATCAAGTTTATGTTTTCTACATTTTACAAAATAATTTGGTTGCTTTTTTTAATACCAAAGTATATTTTAAAATTTATATATTTTTACTTTATTTATTTTTTCATTAAGGTAAATAAATAAAATACATTGAAAATAAGTACAAACACTTAGCAGCGAACTCATGCGAGAATAAAATCTACGCCTGGTCAATTTTAAATGGTGATCTTCCAACTTATTTATTGTCACACGATACCAGAAACTACGCAGAAACACCCTCCACACTTCCAAAGGCTTCTGCAGATTCCTCAACACCATGGAAACGTATAATGATCTTTAAAAGTCAGGACGAATAAAAATAAACGCCAGATATATTTCCAATGAAACGTTATAAAGTGATATCCTTGCAGAGATATGTACCCTCCTGCGTATCAAATTTCTCTACAAAGGAGCAATTGCTTGGTGGCATATCCACTTTATTTTTTCTTTCTTTGTTATCTAACCGAATAAGCTGCGAGGAATATTGGAAACTGATAATAGTTACAATATGTGGTGCGTCATCACCTTGAAAAGATTTGCAATACATACACAGAAATAATATATCTGTATGACCTACCATGCAAAGAAACAATAAATAAATATTAACTTCTTTCATTTGTTACGAATCATGGATTGATTTTATAAATGCAGTATTGGTAACGTCATAATTTTTTTCTTCAAATTTCTTATATTCACTTTATGGCGTCATTATTTATAAAATGACACAAATAACTGTGTTTTCACAACTAAATATATTCATAAAAATCTACATTTTCGAAACCGATGGTTTCTTTATCAGGATTTTAATATGAATAAAAATAACAAAAGAAACAAACATGTACATGTACACACTTATAAGAACGATAGACAAAAGCATTGAAGAGAGTGGTTATTAATTACTTAAAAATATAAAAAACAATTGTATAAAATAAAGTATAAAAGTTATTTAAGAATAGGTAAATATTACATTATATATTAAAAAAATTAACAAAAGATAATCAATATGCAAATAAATTTAAGAGATGGATTTTTTTTTTTTAAATATAGATATAAGTAATTAATAATATTTAATATTATTAATAACCCAATTAATACATTTATTAATTAATTTATTATTTTATTAATTTACTTGCCACATTGTTGAAGTTTTTATTTTCTAATTAAAAAAAACAGTACAGTTAGGGTCGGGGTGAGGGTTTGTTTGGTTACTCAAGTAAGTGACCAGCGAATTCATGTGGAAGATTTTTTAAATTAGGTTTTTAAGAAAAAAATAGAAAATCCGAAACAGAAAAATCAGAAAAAGATACGGATACATCTGGGACACGAACCCAGCAAGGATTGCCAGAGGTCCTTTTTACACTCAAGTCACCGGAGACCAAAATTTTATTTACATTTTTTACTCCAAATAATGTCAGGGATCACTGGTTAAAGTAAGTCAAGTACAGATATGATTTTAGATTTTCACGGCCAAAAGTATTTTTGTTATTTATTTTTGGGGTGTTACGCTATCTCCTTCTTTAGCCAACGTTTCGGACAACGTTACAGTGTCCATCATCAGGGCAGATGTGTCAGCGTAACACAGCGTAACACCCCAAAAATAAATAACAAAAATAAGCAAGTACGTCTCTTAACACCAATGTACATTAGTGTTAAGAGACATGGTAAGGTTTGTTATAGGTTCTATGAATTACATAAACCTATGGTAAAAAATATTTATTATTATATTGTGTTTACTAAGCTTAAACCACGTTTTAAATTGCAACATTGTAAAACAGCCTATTTATTGGTGTTTCCATCTCAATAAGCAATGTCAACATAATGTCACTGTTTGTTTTCAGATTCCGTTTTGATAACATTTAGGGGGATTTTATCATTCTTCAGCATTTATTTATTTACCGTTGAATAAATCCACAGGCTTAAAAAAAACGATTTTTGTTTCAAGAGCTCAGAAACAATTCCGTTTACGATCAACTTGAATATTTCATAAAATATCAGTAAACAAAAGTATCAAGAAAAATGTTCAGAGAAGTTTGCGAAACATTATCAAATAAAAAATTCCTTTTGTTTTGAAGAGTTTTAATTTTCAATGTACTATCGTTACTTAAATTTTAATTTTGATGCTACCGGTTTCGACACATCCGTGTTATTCACTAGCAAACTTAAAACTGCTAGTGAATAACACGGATGTGTCGAAACCGGTAGCATAAAAATTAAAATTTAAGTAACGATAGTACATTGAAAATTAAAACTCTTCAAAACAAAATGACTAGAAATTGTTACATAGTTAATGCCCAAGATATACAAAAAAAAAAAAAAATCCTTCCTTAAAAAAAATATTACAAACAACAAATATTTAATTTTATAGAAAAATAGTTTTTCACTGATGATTAATTAATTTCTGGTAGGAAGTTATAAAACCAGACAAATAAATATGTACATATTTTAAATATCAGCCAAAGAAACCGTATTTATAATATGAGGAAGATAACTAATTCTATTATGTTTTTATGATAACAACTCTCTTTTTATAACCTTTTAAGGTTATTCCCATCAATGTAATGTAATATATCACTGAAGAAGCAGATAACACTAATAATCAAAATGAAAATATGAAAATGAACAAGACACAGAAAAATAAAAGATAACGGTCGCAACTGGGGCTCGAACCCAGAACCTCTCGTTTTACCTGGAAAAATGCCTTTAACAACAACAAAAAAATAGTCGAAGACAGATAGATATTGTTAATTTGAAATGTGATATTGCCAAATATGACGTTTAAATAATTGGTGGCAATAGCCGAATTAGTACAAGTACCCGTCCCGATAATAAGAGAGGTTCTGGGTTCGAGTCGGTGCAACCGTTAAGAGACTTGCATATTATTTAGTATTACGTAGTACTATTCAATTCGTTAATCCGTAGTGTTCTTGAATACGGGTCAACAGTCTGAAATCCACATTATATTACACAGGTATCTGGACTTGAATCTGTCCAAAGAAAATTTACACGGATCTTGTCTTATCGATCAGGTGTGTACCATCTTCTAGATGGGTACGAACAAAGACTAACACATTTCAAATTAGAGAGTCTAGTTAAAAGACGTAACATAAATGACCTCTTAATGCTTTATAAAATTGTGAATTATCGGGTAGATAGTAACTTAGTCAATCAAATCAAGTTATACGCCAGGCCCAAATCTACCAGAAACCTTAACATATTTTGGACCGAAATTTTTACCAATAATACTGGATATTTTAATCATATTTCTAGAATGTCTAGATCATACACTGATCTTGCTAAATCACACACTATCATATATATTTTTGTAAATAATATAACTTGTTTCAAGAAGTATCTCCACAATTTGTGCACCTAAAAAAATAATAATAAAAGATTGTTTGTTGATTTATTATTTTTTCATTAACATTTTATATTTGTTAGATTTTTTAAAAATTATTATAATTAAGTTTTTTTAGTTAATTATAAAAATACTGACATTTTTTTTTATGTGTTTGCATCTGTGTATATGAAAATATGATTACTGCAGACACATTAGTCTAGGGATATTTATATTTGTATTTAATTTTGTTTTATATTACCAAAAAGAATGTTCTATAAATATCCTGTTTGTGTCTCAAATAAATAAATAAGTAGTATGATTAATGATTGCTTCTTATTATTTATTACCGGCTGCGCCAATATTAGGAGTATTTAGTGTAAAGTAAGTAACTTGATTTGTAAACAATTTTTCAATGATTATAAGCCGTTTTTCTCTTAGGATATGTTGTTTCACAGAAAGTCAAATGTAATATTGTCATCAAATTGACATCATTCAGAGAATTTGATTTTTTTAAATTTGAACGGTCACCATTAAATGCCGATTCTAAGTCCTGGAAATCTTGTCTGGAATCAAAAAAAATACATTATCTGTAACACTGCGGTCACGTTGTCCAATTGTCATTTCAAATAAATAGTTGGTAATACCGGAGTCTATAAAACTGTACTGGTGCTATATTACATACAGTATGAGTTGTAGTTCTCAATATTGTGAAAATAGTACTTGCAGAGTGTTAGTTTATATCTGACGATTTCAAGAATTCTTTTATTAACCGAGCGGGAAGTGCCGAAAGCGACCACTACTAACGGAAAATTGCCCGTTTATTCAAGATTCTGGGAAATATAAAACATCTTTTAACAAGATTAATTTTCTAAAGGTTTAAACGTTGAAGTTTATGGAGATACATCGGCCGGGGGAAGTGTTATTGTTTTAATAAAACGTGGAACTAACTGGTCCAGAATATACAAAGGGCGCTATTTGAAAAAAAATACACAGTATATTAACTATACACGTAGTTGAGGGATTCTACGCCAAAAGAGAATAATGATAATTACAACACCATTAAGAATCGCCTTTTATAACTCTGTGAATAACGCCTTTTGTATTAAGAATAAACAACAATGTAGTCATTTAAACAGATTCTCTTGGTCTGTAGATTTTAACACCAAAGGGTTTCCAAATCTGTTTTTATTGAACGAGTGATAAATATAAATATTGGATAGGCAAATTGGTACTTTGTCAGTGTTTTGACAGTCAAATTAATATTTCAAGGCTACATAGCAATTTTGGGAAATGAAGTTGCAATATTAACTAAATAATATCAGTTTTTCAAGTTTTTTTTTTAAATCATGCTCAAGTAAGGAAAGGATGGTATAATGCCTAAAATTGTTTAAAATCCACTATTGTTTACTAATATTAAATAAAAAAAACGATGCACTTAGAGGCCTATTGTTACCCCCATAGAGTAACACCAGTTCTATGGGAAAGTATCTGAATAATTCTGGGTTTTATAAAACAACATATTTCCTTATGGAATTTTAATGATATCAACATATTGTTAGTTAGATACAGACACATGTCAGATGTTTCCCTATTGAATTACTTTTGTCACCTCACAACTGTTGTCATTTACAGTGCAATAGAAAATTGTAGCCAAGCCGGTTACCACCATACAGTAACCCCAGTTCTATAGGAAAGTATCTGAATAATTCTGGGTTTTATAAAACAACCTATTTCCTTATGGAATTTTAATGATATCGACATATTGTTAGTTCGATACAGAAACATGTCAGATGTTTCCCCATTGAATTACGTTTGACACCTCACAACTATTGGCATTTACAGTGTAATAGAAAATTGTAGCCAAGCCAGGAGGTTTGGAGGTCTAGCATGGACGATCGATAAACAAAAAACAATTTATCAATAAGATATTGACTAAATTCGTCATCTGTGGCATGTTTGCGAGCACAGTCAACGATTGATAACAGATATTCCGACCGTCTGGTTGATAATTTTATGGGCAGCCTTCATAGTATCAGGTAAGTTTGGGAACTGTCAATACACACATTTTTTTGATAATGTCGTTCGTTTATTAGTAAACAAGTTGAATTAACGAAGCTATTAGATCAGAAAGAAGTCGGATATGCGATATCGATTCGATATAGCAAAGTTATCGATTTCTCTGTGCTTGACCCCCTGCCAATGACTTTTACCATATATACGTGATCAGCCTTTTGAGAGTCGATAAGTCATCGAACTACGATTTATTCGAATGATCTCTATCGGAACGGCATCAACATAACTTAGCGCCTCCCTTATTTACAGTCGTTAATCGTTTGCGTTTCAAAGGTTGATCATACATGGATTTAGTTTAGGACCAAACACCCCCAAAATATCACTTTATAAGGGTACTTATTCGAAAGGCAATTCCCTGACAAAAATGGGATTTTCAACAGGACTTTATCTCGTGCCAAACTTATAATAAAATGCAAATATTCTTTGCATCCAGTCAAATAAATATTATTAAATAGCCAAGAAACTCTCCCGCAAACTGACCTCAATCCTATTGAAAGTTTATGGAGCTGGAGTTTATGGGTACCTCCGCCCCGGAAAACATTAATTGGATAACCAACATTTTTGCTGAGGTCACTCAAAGTGATTCGCTACGTTTGGTGACTTAGCAGTAATGCACAGAACCTTGGGGTGAGGTTTGGCTAGGTCTTGGCGGGGGAAGTGTCTGCCCTCCATACAGCATCCCCAAAGATGACATAGACCTTGAGGTAAAATATTTTCCCCAGCTTAAATGAGGATTTCATCACTAACGGAAGCTAATTTCAGTAAAAAACTGTAATATTATTAGGCTAACGCCTGTCGTACACACTTTCTCCACGTACTAGGTACAAACGGAAGTGTTGCCATCTATAATATTCAAATACAACTATTAAAGTTTTATGAACGCGGGTTTTTACCTGCTAGTTATTATTATTGAGGTTTCAAGATAAAATTAAAAATACATTAGTAGTGAGTGGTTAAATAGAAATATATTGCTCTTCATTAGTTTATCAGTGCCAAAATGAAATAAAGATATGAGAAAGAGTAGAGATCGTCATGTAACGCTGGTATTATTTCTAACTTAAATAAAATATTTCATTTAAAAAAAAAACGCCTTATTTTATTAATTTATTTTACCGACCTGATTCGCTTTGCTCAAGCATCATCAAGTTACAAATTAAAACTAAACCAGTATTAATTTGTACCTTTATGAGGCTTGGTCAAAGCGAAACCGGTCGGTAAAATTAATTAATAAAAACTCGTGGTTTTAAACAAAACAAGTGTTTTATTCTTATCAAATATGTCAAACCACAAAGTGATTGCTTTCTAAAATAATGTGGCGGCTACGTCACGGTCACCCCCCACCTCAACATTGCCTCATATATTGTACTGCTGGTACTAAAAACGCTCAGTCAATAAACGCACTAGCTCTGAAGCACACCTGTCATTCTTATTACTCCATTGTGTTTCGTCTCACACACATCACGTCGGGGTCACCACTTTGGAGTATGTACGTTAGGTACACATTATGTTTGTTGTGTGTGTGGCAAGAAACACAATGGGAGTAATAAAAATGGCAGGTGTGCTTCAGAGCTAGTGCGTTTATTGGCTGAGCGTTGTTAGTACCAGAAGTACAATATACGAGTATACAATATATATACAATGTTGAGGTGAGGGGTGACCGTGACGTGGCCGCCACAATAATATCAAATAAAATAATTATGATAATTGACTACTAATATATACATAATGAAAGTTTGAAATATCTCTAAAACGCTGGTCCCAATCAATTCATTCGAGGGTATATAATTCCGATTTAAGTATTCCTCTAAATACCCAAGCTTCGCCAACTGGTATTTCAATTGGGAAATATCTCCGTATCTGCGCAATGCATTTCTGAAAACACAAAATCAAGAGAATAATATTAGTTCTAATATCTGCAAATAAGCCACCCGAAGGTTGAAGTAATTAAAGTGCACTTCTGATACTAAGTTCAGAGATTGCACTTCAGAATATGAGGCCCTTAATTTACAACTTCGACGGGCATAATTCTGAGAACGAAACTCGAAATTCATCTCTTCAGGACTCAATAAACCTTGCTATGTTTATAATTTATGAGAAACCAAATTACAAAACTAACATAAACAAAACTGGAACTTAACTATAAAATAGGAATTTCAGAATCAGAAGCGATTCACATTAAAATATTTCGTTTTTTTTTTTTACTTATATTTTAAGGATTTTCATGATTTAAAAACACTTCTATTTATTTGTTACTAATGCATTTGTGTATATTATAAACTGATGACTTATTAAAAATAATGGAAATAAAAATAATTTATTGCAAAAGGCAGTGCAATGCAAAATATTCCATAATTTACAAAAAAAAAAAAAATTACAAAAAAAATCATTTGAAATTTTACGAAAATTATTTTTTATTAGAATAACTTTCTCTTATTACCTTTACCAACCTTTGACCGTAAACTTTGTATGTTTCTGTGTTTTGTTCTTTTTCGTATTTTGTTTAGTTTTATTACTAAGTTTAATTATTAATCAGTGATATATTCAATAGGTGTCCCAAATAAATAAAATCGGATATGTTTATCCGAGACACTATCGAGGTTAAAACCCTGTTATTTAAATGTGGCGATCATCATTTAAAAAGGTACCGGGCAAAAATATGGGAAAAAAGTGGTCGAAGATAATATTGCTTTTTCTGAAATTGAAATAAGATATTGACAAAAATGATATATTTACCTTTGGAATAACAAGGTTCCGTCTGTGGCCGTAGCATCATGCGATAATGGGATCTATAGTTAGCTAATTTTAGAGAAAAGATACATGCCGCCGACGGGACTCGAACCCGCGCCCTTCTGATGTTCGGTCAGGTGCTCTTAATCCACTGAGCTACAGCGGGTTACCTCTTATCCGCCAAATTATTATTATATTAAATTATTTATTATTTGCTTATTATTTCTAAATTTTCTTCTATGTAATTTGAAGAAGCACCTTTGTTGTTATATCACATAAAATGACACCATAACAATTACAGAATTAGGTACCTACCTATCATTTTGTTTACCCACTTTAACTTCTTTAAAAGCCACCACTAGATGCATTACCTCCCTTTACCAATTTTCATAGAGGCCGTAAATACCAGCAAATAAAACCCAGAATAAATAATACATCAAACACATCAGAATAAAACAGTGTTGCGAAGCTTTTAATATTCCGTGCAGTTTATCGTTATTTATCGGCAAACATTGGCGAGCTTCGGCCATTATCAATGTAGATTATCTGGGAGCTTTTTCTGTTATCGATGAGTATACGCCAGCTTTTATAAGGCTGGTAACTCTTGGCCGGTAAACAGGTTTAATTTATGAATATGGCGATATATAACACAGCTTTTCCAGCAAGCCGTTTGCTGGATGTAATTTTGTAAATATGAAGCGCGAATGGCAAATTGTGACTAACGAAATTTTTACGCAGACTGTGAGCTTTGTGTGTAAGCTTATTTTTTGTAAATTTGAAAAAATATATTGAATGCAAATTTTCTTTGAAATACACGCAATTTTTTTAGTTGATGTTGAACCTATTGCGTCTTATTACGTACGGAAAAACTACATAAAGTGTATTACGTAGGACGGAAAAACTACATAAAGTGTATTACGTAGGACGGAAAAACTACATAAAGTTTATTACGTAAGACGGAAAAACTACATAAAGTGTATTACGTAGGACGGAAAACTACATAAAATGTTATTCCACTTAATCTAGAAAAAAATGGAAAAACTTTCACTATGCGGGTTAATGTTTACATTATTTCAGTTCTGATTTTAATTATTATCCCAATTATTTATCAAAGTACTTGGTTTCTTTATGTGACATAAATTATAAGTGATTATTGATCAATTGGCAGAAGTATTTGCATAATAATTGTGTTTATACTCGACCACAGTCATAGTTTTTTACTTTTCACGTCCATTCAGAATAAAATTCGTGATCACCAAAAACAAGAGAATCTCAAAACCGCGAAGGACGGGGGATTACCTAATGAAAAGGCAAATATTTATAGAGATTGAAACAATCAGAAAGTTGGAGAAATTTATCGTCCGAATACATATTTCGAACAATTTAATCCCAGTCTATTCCCAATAAATTAGGACACTTCCTAATTTATCGTTCCGAAATTTAACGGTGATGATTTTCGATAGCACAGAAATTGACCTTTGTAATTTTTTTATCCTAAAAGGTACTATTTCACATTATATACCTACAACACATATTATTATAACAGTTCCTAAGTCATAGGTTTATATTCAAGGTGGTTAATATACAGAATATTAAAAAAAATATATCTGTATTCCGGCTAGATTTTGACATTGTTTAAAATACACTGAAAAAATTATATCATTTAGTTTCCCTTTTTAACATCTTTTGGTACTTTAACAAATATAAATATAGTAGAAAGTCTACGTAAAAATATGTTCTTTTTTTACGTTAGCTCCACACAGGAGGCCTTGAGGAAAATAATTTCCTCGTGGCGTAAATCATCTTTAGGATGCTATGTGGAGGGTCTCCTTAAGGAAAGGAAGAAGAAGAAGTTCTGGGAAAGGTGAGTAGGAATCTGGGGTTCAGGGTGTCCAGATCATCCGCCACCAAGACCTAGACAAAACTTCACCACATGAACCCCGACACCTAAGTGCAACGTAACCAAACATAGTGAACCAATTGGGGTTACCTATGGCAGAGGTGTTGCTTAACAAAAAAAAGGTTCCCGAGGCGGCGGTACCAATTCCCGCTTTCCAAATTACTTATTCATAAAATAGTTCCCATTCCCGCCTCCTAAAACGTAAAAATATGCCCGCGCGCTAAAGACGTCCCACAAGACAAAAACAATTTATCTAATGAATTTAATTTGATTTTTAATAATTGAAGGAAATCGGAGTAGAAATAATTAATTTGTTGGTTTCTGTTGCCACAACCTAAAATAAGTTTATAGTATATTATATGGCATCCAGCTAAAGCAATAACCATATATAATAATGTTTTTTGTATTAGTTTAAAAAATATATAATTTTTATAAGAAAAACTATCTTTTTAAAACTTTTGAAGGTGATTCCCATCAGTGTAATATATCATTGAATATAATGTAATTAATATATTATATTAATCAATAGGTGTTCCATATAAATAAAAATGATATATTTGTCCGAGACACTATCTAAGTTACTAACACGTTCTTTGAACACCTGTTTCAAATGAAAAATGTAGCTGCTGATATATGATATGGCAAAAAGAGGTCGAAGATAATATTTTTAATCCTGAAATTTTAAATACGTGTTTAATAAATATGGCGGTTTTATGATGGCAATGGCTGAATTAGTAAAGCGCCCGTCCCGTTAAGACCCAGTTGCGACAGCTACCTTTTATATTTCTGTGTCTTGTTCACGATTTTAATTTAGATTATTAAATTTATCTTCTTCAAAAAAAAAATATATTTATTCTATAGTAAAATATACGAAAAACAAAGAAAATAAGAAAATGAAGAATCGGATTTAGAATTAAAAAAAGGTTATATCGAGATGGTTTATATCATGATGCATGGTTAATAGTATCTTGATTCTAATAATCAGCTATAAAAATTACTTATTGCAACAAAATTTTAAAAAATAAATACGTAGGTATGTACTTAAATACTTTGGAAAATTGCGGATGGGATTCAAACTGCTGATTTTTCTAAAAGGTCCTTTGTAAATAAATAGCCAAAACGAAATTTTATTTTATAAATATAAAATGTTGAATTTTTCTGCCGGAGGCGTTCAACTTTATTCATGGCGAGTGAACATTAATTTCAGCGAAAATCGCTGTTAAATAATAGATTCGATGAATTTTTGACGGCGTTCTGTATCACGGTTTGGCCTAATTTAGGGCTATAACAGTTTCATGTGTCGTTGAGAAGTAACGGATGGCAATCGGAACGAAATTGCACTAAAGCATGTGGACCAGAGCGGGAAGGGGGTTAGAGAAGGGGCACACTTGCCGAGTTCCCCTAGCGCTGTGATATTGTTAATATATTGTATTTTAACGACAGTTAAAAAAAATAGTCGCATTTTAAAATGTGAAATTCGAACGTTATTACCAGCGTTATAACACCCCAAAAACTAACAACGAAAAGGTTATTATTACCAGTAGTTGTTATCAGCCTCCGAGGTGGAAGGGTAAAGTTCTGGATAATGAATCCGGAGATCGCGGGTTCAAATCCCGGCGTGCGCCAGTAAGTTTAGATAAATGAATTAGTGTTTTATCACAATTAATTAATCATAAATAATTATTAATTGCAGGGCACTTTTATAACACGCCTTGGCCTCAAGCTGTTTCTCGTTGAGAGATTGAAATTAGAAAAGGGAAAATTTGATTCTGTTCTTAAAAAACAGGTAATGGTTCTAATGGAAAAATAAAAATGTATATTGATAAATCAAAGTAACAGCAGAGACATCTATGAACAATTACTTCAGCTTCAAACCTTTTTTCACCATCACCCCAACGGGCACTTGTACTGATCTTAATTAAACTCTAATAGGTACGCAATATGTTTGCGGAAAGTTTTGGAGTGAAATACAGATATTATAAGACGGCTCTAGTCGCGCTCAGTGACCAGATCAGGGGGCCTAGTCTATATCTCTCACAGCGCCCGTAACGCGGGTTTAGCTACGTCACGAATCCGTATTAACCCTCCTCTGACCGTGCTAAAAACTTTCTCGCGCTCCGATGCTGTACACTCAGTAAATATTAGTGTAATGTATTTATTTAATCCAATACATAAATGTATTGTGGAGGAATACCTAAAATGTTAACTCTATGTTTAGTATATTTACAAAGATATTTCAGTAAATACAAACCGTGACCGTTTAGTTGACAGCACCGTCAAGAAAGGTTAAACGGCAAACGTGCTTGTTTGTGAAACCGAAAGATCGAGACTAGGCCCCCTGAACGGCTAAGTGCTTCTTAACCATCATTGTTTTCTCTTTTTACCCAACACTAAATTATTCTTACCTTATCAAAACACTTCCTAAAACGGTATTTTCTAGTTTTACTTATGTGTCTTAAAAAAATTGGATGGCAAAGTACCCTTACATAACGTAGATTGCGACGTTTTACCAAAAAAAACGTTATATTTCATGAGTAAATCTCTCAAGATAATAAAATGAAATCTGTTTTAAAGGTTCGTTATACAACGATAACTTGGTTTATGTTAAACCATTCGTTGCAGCGATTTTCCCATCTTTATGACTTTTATCTCTTCCAAAGAACTGAAAAACTTCAGCGTATTCTCAAAGTATTGATCCGATGTCATTAAAACTTTTCTTGTAAATAATAAAACTTTCTTGCATCCAACTTGGAATGCTCGTGAATTTGAAGTTGCCTCGACTTGCAAAATGCACATTTTTGTTTCTTTTTTCATCCAGCATTACTTTAACAGCTCGTTTAACATTTTCGACTAGCATAAATTGCCTTTTTCATGTAATTAGAAACCATATTAAATAAAATGGATAATTTATTCTGACACTATCTAGATGGCATTTAGTTCGAAATGAATCTTGCCATCTACATAAAGATAGCAGCCAATAAAATATGCGTTAAGAAAATGAAGATGGTGTTGGTAGTTCTCAGTCAAAGTATGATACAGTTAAATATAACTGAATTGGATAGAGCATCTGCCCGGAAAGCCGAAGGTCCTGGGTTCGAGTCCCAGATGTGACCCGATCTTTTTCTAATTTTACTGTTTCAGATTTAGAATGAGTTTCGCTAAAATTTTCTCCATTAATTAAAATGTTATCATTTCAGAATTTAACGATAAAGTTAAAAATAAAAATAAAAAGACTTACTTTTAACTACAGACTATACAAAACCATTATGACAACTTACAGCTAAAATATTGCGTCCACCGGTTATTCTATATGTATGATGTACGATGACTGATACAAAACTATTTATAAAATGCATTTGAACTATGAGCGCTACGAACTATGTTGCGTAAAAATATACATTTATACAAATATATATTTTTTTTATTATTTAAGCCCTGTTCAGACAAAGCTACAAACCGCGAGCAGATATCTGTTGAAACGCGAGCGCTTATATTTTGTACCGTTCACACGACGCTATCAAATATTTCTTCCTATGGTAGGAGAGGGGGTCAGATGAATTTAGAAAGCTCGAAACGAGATACCATTTCTTTGTAGATTTTGTACTAGATCTGAGAATTTGACAGCTGACATTCGCGCGTTTTAATAAAAATGACCCCCTCTCCTATTTTCGGCGGCAGAGGGGGCGCTTATCGGTTCGTATATCGCCTCAGGAGCGATTACGGCGTAATATGTGCATTGTCTATAGGTGATTTGCAATGGTCCCACTGGTTCTGGAAAATTAAGAGCAGACATACCTGAGATATTCGCAATCAAATAAGTTATCGGTCTTGTTCTTTTCATTTTGAAGCGATAGTATTGCACACAATATTGAGATTACATTTCCGTTCCTGTGCATTGTTCTCACGTTTCTTCTTAAAAATGTTCACGATAATTAAATAAAATATCATTTATGTAATGTTCATCTTTAACATAAATATTTATTTATGTTCACAAGTGAATATTTGTTTGCTCATTTCAACCTAGAAACAAAAGAACCAAACTGCAACTTTTTCTCAGTAATATTATTTATGAGAAAAGTTTTTGTAATTGTTTTGCCGACGAAAAGCACGAAAATCAGAGAAGAAAGCCTTATTCGGTAAATTGAAGCGAAATCTTGAAGTATTAGTGTAGCTAAATTTACTTTTGGAAACCGGAAAAGGGAGAAACGCACCCTCTTACGATTTTAAATATATCCAATCACAAATATTGCTGCCGCGACAAATTCGCTTTTGTTGTAGACAGCACAGGCCCGAAGAAAAAAATATTATTATAAAAATACAATGACATATTATTAATATTATTGTCTTTATCGCTAGAGTTACTTGACACCGTATTAATTCCACGGCCGCACTAGAATGAATGATCAAGTTCATTAAAACTTGAGTAGCGCCTTGTAAGAAAACCAAGTGTTTTTATTCCAGAAACAAAAAACCATTTTCACTTAAGATGGCATTACCCGGAAATTAGTATTTTTTAAATCAAATTCTAGAAGTATTGACTCTTTTTAACAAAAAAACATAAATGATTTTTTAAGATTACTTTTTTGAAATTTTGAAAAACGTGTAAAAAGTGTATTTTCAATATTCTAAGGTTATACCGTTGGTCGTTGGCAGATTTGTTCAATTTTCAAACTATAGATTATATTAAACAACACAAATTTCAAATCATATATACAAGAAAATAAATCAATACATAATCTAGTCAACACAGTTTTAGAAATTTTAATTTTAGTTAAATTAAAATCATTAAAAATAAATTTGAGAACGTGTTTTGTGACAAAAATACCCCAGTTTTTCGATTGATTTAAGGTCTTACAAATTAAAATATTTCAATATTTTTTACACACTTATTTTGTTTAGACATTATTAAAAAATCAAAAATACTTATATTTAATAATTTATCATCTTGCGTTTTGAGCATTTTTATTGGTAACTTGAATGTAGGTACATATTACAGCGAGTTTTTAATGAAATAAATAGATATTAAATTTTGAATTTAAAAAAATTGATACGGGGAATAATCGATCTTTCTTATTGGAACCTCCCTGTACAGTTGCAAGCACTTTTAAACTTGTATTCTTAGCCGCTGGTCAATCTCTCTTAACTAGAATTTTGAATTATACATACTTTATACATTTCATTACTTTAATTTACGTTACATACGTATTTACATTTAATTAAATATTTTATTATTTATTAAATATTTTTTTTTTTTTGTTTTTTATGGTTTTCAGTTTTTTGTTATGTAATTATGTACATTTCTTAAGGACTAATAATATGAACTAAAACCTGTCAATTTATCTGTCCTAGAACGGGAAACTTTCCTAGTTGGACAAGCAAAGCTTTCTTATATGTAAAATGTACTTTTTTTGTATCCTTCTATAATAAATAAATAAAAAAAAAAAAAAATTAAAAAAAATTACCTTAAATAACATTACATTACAGTACATGTACATTACTTTATATTACCATAGGATATTATTCACTTTCATTATTTTGTTTTTCCAGAATAAAATAAATGAGTAGCATATCGGTAAACGACTTGTGGCTGCATCATTTTCACGTAGCTTGTATCTCTGTATACGTTTGACCTTATTTTTCGGTGCAACGATCCGGAAAAGGCAAACCACACGTGTGTTATATTCCAGTGACTTTTTCTAGGATGCGTAGATATATTTTATTTTACCATTGTCTTTGTCTTCCAAAACAATACCAAATTGGCGTTCACTTTTTGAGTAAGAGCACTGAGCACTCTAATCCCCATATCCCTAAAAAGTTATTGTTAAACGGCTGTTGTATTTGTGTCAGAGATATTATATAATCAAAGGTGTCAGCACACTGAGTACTTAATGTCCCCATATCCCTAAAAAGTTATTGTTAAACGGTTGTTGTATTTGTGTCAGAGATATTATAAAATCAAATCAAATAAAAAATCAAAGGTGTCAGCACACTGAGCACCTAATGTCCCCATATCTCTAAAAAGTTATTGTTAAACGGCTGTTGTATTTGTGTCAGAGATATTATATAATCAAAGGTGTCAGAACACTGAGCACTTAATGTCCCCATATCCCTAAAAAGTTATTGTTAAACGGCTGTTGTATTTGTGTCAGAGATATTATATAATCAAAGGTGTCAGCACACCGAGCACTTAATGTCCCCATATCCCTAAAAAGTTATTGTTAAACGGTTGTTGTATTTGTGTCAGAGATATTATAAAATCAAATCAAATAAAAAATCAAAGGTGTCAGCACACTGAGCACCTAATGTCCCCATATCTCTAAAAAGTTATTGTTAAACGGCTGTTGTATTTGTGTCAGAGATATTATATAATCAAAGGTGTCAGAACACTGAGCACTTAATGTCCCCATATCCCTAAAAAGTTATTGTTAAACGGCTGTTGTATTTGTGTCAGAGATATTATATAATCAAAGGTGTCAGCACACTGAGCACTTAATGTCCCCATATCCCTAAAAAGTTATTGTTAAACGGTTGTTGTATTTGTGTCAGAGATATTATAAAATCAAATCAAATAAAAAATCAAAGGTGTCAGCACACTGAGCACCTAATGTCCCCATATCTCTAAAAAGTTATTGTTAAACGGCTGTTGTGTTTGTGTCAGAGATATTATATAATCAAAGGTGTCAGAACACTGAGCACTTAATGTCCCCATATCCCTAAAAAGTAATTGTTAAACGGCTGTTGTATTTGTGTCAGAGATATTATATAATCAAAGGTGTCAGCACACTGAGCACTTAATGTCCCCATATCCCTAAAAAGTTATTGTTAAACGGTTGTTGTATTTGTGTCAGAGATATTATAAAATCAAATCAAATAAAAAATCAAAGGTGTCAGCACACTGAGCGCCTAATGTCCCCATATCTCTAAAAAGTTATTGTTAAACGGTTGTTGTATTTATGAGAAGAAAATCGAACACAATAGGTTCTTACTATTCATATATCTGTCATGCATCATATGTTCTGTCATGCATCAAAACGTTAATCCAATACAATCTGAATAAAACGAGGTCTGCTTTTGCTTGCTATCTTTAACCTGCGAACTGAGCACTTAATATCCTCATATCCGAAAAAAGTTATTGTTAAACGGCTGTTGTATTTGTGTCAGAGATATTATATAATCAAAGGTGTCAGAACATTGAGCACTTAATGTCCCCATATCCCTAAAAAGTTATTGTTAAACGGGTGTTGTATTTGTGTCAGAGATATTATATAATCAAAGGTGTCAGCACACTGAGCACTTAATGTCCCCATATCCCTAAAAAGTTATTGTTAAACGGTTGTTGTATTTGTGTCAGAGATATTATAAAATCAAATCAAATAAAAAATCAAAGGTGTCAGCACACTGAGCACCTAATGTCCCCATATCTCTAAAAAGTTATTGTTAAACGGTTGTTGTATTTATGAGAAGAAAATCGAACACAATAGGTTCTTACTATTCATATATCTGTCATGCATCATATGTTCTGTCATGCATCAAAACGTTAATCCAATACAATCTGAATAAAACGAGGTCTGCTTTTGCTTGCTATCTTTAACCTGTGAACTGAGCACTTAATATCCTCATATCCGAAAAAAGTTATTGTTAAACGGTTGTTGTTTGTTTGTTGATAAATAAATTGAACACAATAGGTGTTATTCTATTCGTATTTTATTTTCAGTCATGCATCAAAAAGTTGATTTAACTCAATCTAAATAAAACGAGGTCCGCTCCTGTCTACCATCTCCAGGATGGTTACCAATGCCAAGTATCCATGATCCCCCTGAAGGGTTGATACAAATAGGCCTCACTACGCACTATAGCCTAGATTCAAGGTTAAGGCTTAGGGAAGGTAACTCAGGCAGGAAGAAGGAGGATTGGATCTCACTAAAGTTACTCTCGAGCCGTGTTTTATGGAGACATCATTCCACATGGCATGTGTTTTAAATTAAGAAAACGAGAGAAAGACAAGTAATTAATGATTTGATATGTTAAATACATTTTTAACACTTACATCTAAAAAATTAAGACTAGTTTTTTTACACATGCCTAAGAATATTAAATAATGTATTTGAAATGTGAAGTTTGTTTTCTCGCATGATCTCAACGGTTCATTTAGGAGTACAGTATGTAGGAAATAAAACAAAACGTTGAAAGTTAAGGTACATTAGGAGGTGGATACTAGATTTTATACGTGTTTTAAGATACCTATTTTATACATAAACCTTCAATAGCAATAATTTGATGAAATAAAAAAAAATTTACGTTTTTCGGTAAAAGTGGGTGTCTTTTGTGTTTTTGTAAGTACTCACTGGCTTTCCTTTCAAGGTAAATAGACTCCATTTATCCAAAGCACGGTTTAAAAAGGGTTTGCGTTGTTTTAGAACAAAAATGCTTACCTTATCCGATCCATTTTATTTTTTCATTTTACCAATCATTTCTTTAACCTGGAAATTTATTTTGTTTTAAATGTAAGTTTTCTACATATTGCAAGCATTTGTGAAATAAAATATAGGATTTAGAATTTTTCGAAAAAAAAAATTATCTATATGGGACATGTTGAAATACATATAATTTTTATTTTCTTAAAGTTATTCTGTTACAAAATACGAATGATGTACAAACATAAAATATTATTTTTCATTCGTAAACTCATTAATTTTTTTTACATAATCCGCAGAGAAAATTGTGGCGTATTTACTTTTTCTTTCACTGAGCTCAAAGCGCAAATGGAACGAGAATTCCCTTTGAAAAAGTATGTAATCGCCGAGCTATGTTCCTTGAACCGTGAGAAGTTTGCAGTGCAAAACTGTTCTCTAGGTTGCTCGATAAACTAAGCAACTTTTCCATTGCAAGGCGACTTGGAGGAAATACTAACTTTTTGTTAATTATTTGTTACAATCTTTCACGTGCTGCCATCTGCCGACTTTTAAAAGACAAGCATTAAAAATGTTACGAAAGGTTACATTTCTTTGAGCAGGGTGATGTTACAAGTTGATGTAAAAATAATCCTTATAAATTTCTGTTGATTAGATTTACAGCTTGGTGCTAAGTTATTAAGAGAGTATTACCAGAGAATACCGGAAATTAGTCCTTATTAAATCAAATTCTAGACATATTGAATCTTTTTTACAAAAAAAACATAAATTGATTTTGAAAGATTGTTATTTTATCTGGTACGCGCAGTTTTAAAATTTTGAAAAATAAGCGTATTTTTAAGATACCAAGGTTATACCGTTGGCTGTTGGCAGATTTGTTCAATTTTCAAACGATAGATTCTATTAAAGAACAAAAATTTCAAATCATATACCTAATCATACAACAAAATAAATCAATACATAATCTAGTCAACACAGTTTTAATTTTTTTAATTTCTGTTATAGTAAAATCATTAAAAAATAAATCCGAGAACGCGTTTTGTGACAAAAATAGCTCATTTTTTCTATTTATTTAAGGTCTTACAAACCAAAATATTAAAAAAAAAATTTACACACTTATTTTGTTCAGACATTATTGAAAAATCATAAATACTTATAATCAAAAAAATACCTACAAAAAGTACACGATATTTAATAATTTATCATCGTGCGTTTTGAGCATTTTTATTGCTTACTTGAATGTAGGTATATATTAAAGTAAGTTTTGAATTAAATACATCGATATTAAATTTTTAATTTTAAAAATTTGATTGGGTAATAATCTATCTTTCTCATTGGAACCTCCCTGTACAGTTGCAAGCATTTTTAAACTTTTTTTCTCCGCCGCCGGTCAATCACTCTTAAAAGGCTAGACTTTGAACCACACGCGGAACACTTGCGTCTGTCATTCTGTCCCGCTCACAATAAGCCCACGCACACTTACAATACATGCGAATGCGAAATGTGCGAATGGACAACGCTCAAATTTAACTACAGAAATCGCTCGAAAAGGGGTTTATGGAGAATACACTTTTCTACACCGAAACTTTCACAAAATTGAAATTTAAAAAAATATATATTTTTTAGAAAGAAGAAGCTACGTCGGTAGATTTTTATAATTTTATAATTCTTCATGAGAGTTGAGTTAGCAGCATTTTTTCCTTAAATAATATTTTTTGATAAATCGTCCATGTTTGACAGTGAACGTTTACGTTAATACGAAACGCATCGAAAATTCGAAAACATACCGACATAGTTTTCACCCTTTAAAAGGCAGTATAAAAAAATGTATTCATTTTGTGCAATTTTCGATGTAGAAAAGTGTTTTTTCCCGGACGTCCTTTTTGTATGGGCCGAAAAGCGAAGTCTATCATCTTAAGGAGCAGATTCAAAGTCACAGGCAGATTGAGAAATAACGTTTTGGTAAAAGTTTAGTTTTAAAAGCATCACGTTCGATTTAATTTAATTTTTTTTTTTTATAAACTATGTTATTCATTTGACATTTTATGAAGAAAATATACACTGTTATACATATATGATATAAATTCGATCTAGAATTTATTCTTAGTCCTCCTCACTAGGAGATCATGTGCTGAGTAGTTTTGGAGAGAGAGTTTTCAGCGACTTCTGTAATTCAACTTTATGGCATGGGTAGGGTTTTTTTAGTAACTTCTACGACGATGTTTTCAAAATACTAGCTATAATTGCTCTTTTTGTAAGATAATATTAAAATTATGGGATTGATGGGCGCTAAAAACACAACATTTTCCTGATCAGACTCTGTTGCACGTGTATTGCTTATTTAGTCTAGTTTTTTTCGAAGTTTCCAACTTTTTCGTATATTGTAGTCCTTTTTAAATATGACGTTACTATATACTTCTTAAAAATAACATATTATACGGTGCGAATATAGATAAATAATAAATATTTACTTTTCAATCTTCGCAAATTCACTTTGTGGCGTCAATAATAATATATTTTTTTACAATAAAATATATAAATTTGTTTTAGACCACTTTAAATTTTAATTACCCGAAGGAAGTTCTGAGCACTTTCTGCAGAAGTTCTGAAGAAATGAGCTTTAGTTTCTTATTTAGGATTTTATCAATTAAGTGTGTGGAATAATTATTATTTAGAGCAATTTGTTTAATTTTAAATAGTACAATCGTTTAGTCCCATTCTAGATATGTTTCCAATAAACCGCTTAATTACCCCCCCCCCCCCTCCTTCTTTAACCTCCCACTCCAGCACCTAAATGTATGGTATATATTTATCAATATTTTGTATCATAGGTTAGTTGTAATATTCTCCCGATGAAGGAGGGTTCTTCCAAAACCGGTAGAGTGTAATTAAAATTTAAAGTGGTCTAAAACAAATTTATATATTTTATTGTAAATTATAGCGAGCCACAAAGTTAATGCTTATTACGAACATGATATATTTTTTTATTTCGACTTCTACAAGAGTCACCTTTTAGAAATAAAGAACATAGTAGGTACTTATCGTACTGACTTCATAAATCAATCTCTGATTCTTAAAACAAAACAAAAAATTATTAAAGTTAAATTAAAAAAAATATTTTGTTTTCATCCATAATCTGAAAACTTAACATTTCACTTAGGTACGAGAATTATTTCAATATTATTTTAGAAAAAAAATCGATGTTTCACCAAACTCTGTCGTTTATCAAATCAAGAACAACAACAAATAAACAATATTTATTAAATAATTCGATCTCAAATCACGATTCAATGTCCTTTAAATTGCCAAAAAAACACCCGCAAAAAACGTTATTTGTCTTACAAAATCCAGCAGCGAAGTTTGGTTGAAAAATAAACCACAGATAATGAAATTCCTTCGCTGAGAGCCAATACGAGGAGAGCACACCCCTAAAAACTACCCTTTTTCACTTTTTTACACTTCTTCACGCTTCACGGGGTAGAATTCATCAAACAAGGATCGTTGAAAATACATGGACGAAATAACATCAACCGCTTTATCATCTCTTATTTTCATGAATGCAATGTTTCTTATTTAAACTATTATTAGGTGATTCTTATCATCCTAAATAACGATTAATTACGATTATCACCAGGAAAATTCTTTTCACGGGTACAAAAAGGTTTGTATGAAAATAAATATTTCGATATTGACCAATCTGCATGTTACTGATATTAAAAAAATTGGATTCGATGACAGTATGCCAGACGGTATCAGATCATTATTATATAAATATATTTATTTTATTTTATTTATTGATCTTCAGTTACCTCTCTTTAGACAAAGACAAAACAAAATTGCTTACAAACTCCGAACCAATAACTATAAAAATTGACAACCAACCACTCGAATATGTCTCTGATTACATCTATTTAGGACAATTAATATCCCACAAAGATCAAACCACTAAAGAAATCGAGCGAAGAGTAGCGAATGGATGGAAGAAATACTGGTCTTTGAAAGAAGTCTTGAAATCCAAAGAACTAAGCATGCAAATAAAAAGGAAAGTTTTCAACACGTGTGTACTTCCAGTCATAACCTATGGATGTGAAACTTGGGCACTCACCAAACGCCACAGAGAAAAGTTGGAACGCTGCCAGAGAGCCATGGAGAGAAGTTTGACAGGAATAAGGAAACAGGACAGGGTGAGATGTAACATAATAAGGGAGAAAACTAAAGTTTCCGATTTAGTTACCCGAATAGACCAACAAAAGTGGAGATGGACAGGTCACATGATCCGCGATCCACAAGAGAAATGGTGCAAAAATGTCACTGACTGGTATCCCAGAGATGGCAAGAGAAGTAGAGGACGTCAACACATAAGATGGGAAGACGACCTAAAACTCACGGCTGGACATCAATGGAGAAGAGTAGCGCGTGACAGGTCCCAATGGAAAATGTTAGAGGAGGCCTATGCCAAGAGGCAAACTGAGCTTCGGGACATATTATAACAAACATATTATAAAAAACAAAAAATGTCTAAATTCATGTACCTAACCGAAGTCCAGAATAAAGGGCTTATTATTATTATTATATTATATTACCTCTCTTTGTCGTGTGTGCAATTAATTTTGGAAACACAAAAATATAAAAATTAACATTATTTGAGAAGCGCAATAATATATTTCTTCAATCTTCGCAACATCACCTTGTGGCGTCATTTTTAATTAAATGAAACAAATAACTTTCTGTTCACCACTAAAATCACAGGTACCGACATGTTTCGAAACCGATGGTTTCTTCGTCAGGGTAATAGGAACATGCAATAACAAAAGAAACAAACAAGTTTAGATTAGTAACAACTACAGACAAAAATATTATAGATTGTATTGATTTATTACTTAAAAATATCATAAAAAAATGATTACATAAAATTAAATATAAAAATTATTCTATAATATGTAGGTAAACATTACAAGTTAAAAATTAAAAGTTTTTTTTTTAAATTAACAAAAGACCATCAGTAAACAACAAAAAAAGTATTATAAATATAAATTTATAAATAAAAAATGTAAAAAAAAATAAAATAAAAAAACCTAAAAAAAAATAAAATAAAAAATAAAAAAACCTTTTATTTCTTGCGCTTCTTCACTTCACGGGATCATTATAAATATAAGTATATGAAAATAAATTTTGGAGATGGATATTTAAGAAAAAAAAATGCAGCTTTTCATCCCTTACTTAGTAGATTAATTAATTTCCTAATCTTTGAATAATTTTAAAACTTAATTAAATATTGTAAAACAAATTGCAATAGATAACAGTTATAGTACAAAATTAATAGACAATATGTTAAATAAAAATATTCGGGAGAAATTAAATTAAATTTAAAAATTAAATTTTTGGGCGCTTGATTACTTCCTTGTTGGTAATCTTATGTGCTTTGCACTTCGCGTCCCGCGTCCCCATGTTTCATGATTGTAGGTATTTTTATTTTTTTGTATCTAACCGTTGTTAAAATTTTGCATTAAAATAAATTCATTCAAATATATATAGTTAGCTTTATTTTAAAAAATTTCACTCTTTTGACATGTCTCTTATCCGCGTGTTACAAGACATAATAATAATATTCCTAAATAATCGTACTGCGATGACTTAAATGCAATACAACAGATAATAAGATAAGATATAATATAATATTTATATTGCTCTGTTGTAATGCATGTCATCAACGAACGGTTATTTAGATCTGATAAAACATGTACATAACCAACGACGAAATAAAATACTGTATTCAATGTCCATAACTAGAAATTTCAAACAATGCCTACTTTTCGTTTCTGAATGGCGATCTCTCCTAGCCAGGCGATTTTCAAAATATTTTCCTCTGTTTTTATTTTTTATTTCACCTTTTTTTGTGAAAAGCTCACATCGTTAAAATCAACATGTTTTACTCTCACCGGGTTTTATATCTATAACCCATAGGTTGTCGTAACCCAAAACTAGGATTCTGGTGATGGATTACTGCTCTGCTGGAAGTGATTGTACGAACTTACATAATTTTCCAGATTAATCCTAAAGGGTACATAGAGATCTCTAAAAAATGAGCGCCACTACTAGAAGGAAGGAAAAGGAAAAGAGGGGAAAAAACATAATAATTTATATATTGAATAACATTTTTATGGATTCGGCAGATGGCAAAAGCAAGGAATTAAAATTTAACACCAGTTAATCATAAAATGAAAGCAGATTGTTTGTTGATTACAAAAATATCCTAAACACTAAAAAATCTCAGTATTTGCAATCGAAATTTAAAGTCGGTACCAAGGAAAATTAAAACCAAGGACAATCAATTCTTGGAAACCTTTCCAAGAACAATTCTCAGAACTATATTTTTTGCACTTTATCAATCCATTATCTCCTATGGCATACTGGCATGGGGAAGTGCAACGAACATAGCCACCATAACACGGGCATGTGCCTAGTATGGCGGCCATAAATTCCACAAATGTTATATTTACTATTCAAAGAATTTATCATAACTACTAATCAAACATAACCCCACCATGACAAATAAAAAATAAAAACTTTGCTTCTGGACAGAATAATATTATAAAACCTTAATAATATTATTTATTATAAAATATAATATTATAAAATATTCCTACCTGCTTTTGAAGAAAATTATTTGTATAACTTTAACTGCTTTTATGTCTACGATACTGCCGACAAGGGTTGAACCACAGTTCCCTTCTTGACAATATCAAGGAGGATACTGTGTTTCTACTTACGTCGGCAGAATATCTCTTAATCCTAAACATGCGAACACCTCAGCACAGGTTTCCCAGTGAGGTGTTCACAAAATGCTACTATTAACCTTCTCACATACCTTTTTACATCCTGTTACTGAATTTTGTTTGGCTACTATGTAAACCATTGTAATTATTTGTTAAATGTATGTACAAGTATAGAAATAAATAATTAAAAATAAAAACTATTCGGATCTCATGCTACTCTGAGCTCCATGCCATCAAGTTTCTTTACGGCTAGTGCGCACATCATCGGAGTTTGATTTCAGCTGAAAGTATTTTTAAAATTTGCAGTGTTTTGTTTTTTTTTTTAATTAGAAAGGAAATATCAAAAAAGCAGTTCGCTACACTTTTATAACACAAAAATGCAGAGGAAGTTTCACAATAATCACATTAAAACAAATTTCATATTATTTTGTTTACTTTTTTTACATCTTTAGAGCCTTACCAATAAATGTGGTTTAAATACAACGGAAAAATATTTACAAATGTAGGGTAAATGGTTGTTTAAAAGGTTTGTAAAATTTGAATACGTTAATTAGGTGTCAATAAGCGAAAAATTTGGACCGTCACCTGATAATAAGGCCTCTGTATCTCTGGCCGTACAATAACTATATAATTTTTTGATTTCGCCGAAATAGTATTAAATTAAAAAAACTTTGTTTAAACCACATAATAGTGGTTTAAACAAAGTTATTTGTTTTAATTTGATTCAAAATGACGCCACAAAGTGATTTTGCGAAGTTTGAAGAAATAGTATTATTTTACTATGTGTTTCATTGGAGATTCCGTGATTTCAAAATGATTTTGACAGAATCACGAATAGTATTATTTCAATAAAAAAAGATGAAAGAATGCAAAGAGACGTTCGTTTCCCATATCATCCAACCCTGAAAGGCTTCCAGGCTTAAAATGTTTGCCCTATCCACGATCATACAGTATCTCATACTTTTTTGTCTAGCGTTATTCTCCGACGTAGAGATTCTTAGTTTTTTTTTTTTGATACAAGTTTTTTTACATTTTATGGTACAATTCAATAATGTTGGCCTCACTGGGTGGTGAATTTGAATTGAATTTGAAATTGAATTCATTTATTCTCTGGGATCGCAGAAATCTCAGAAGGTACGTGATCACCTTCGGGAGTCTTATTATTTACCAACACTATTTCATGCAAGGCGTGTGTTTATGTCTTTCAATCTTTCCCACGACCGGTGGTGATGCAGTAAATCTCTCCCACCAAACCCCAGCCCACATTATGCTTCCCTGGTAGCACCAAATATCACTATATATATAAAGTGGCGGCCAGCGTGAATTTGATTTGGTCGCAAATGTACAGTTTTATTCTGAGACAGATGAAATTTTGTACTCTTGACATTAAAAACAAGAGGAAGGTCACTGTATTCCTCCGTCACCGTCACTGTCACCGGGGAGACAAGGAGGACATGCATGAGGGGGGTCGCGAGAAGGGGGACAGCGGGAGAGGGGAGGGGGAAGGTGAAAGTGCAACGCAGGAGGGGAAGGAGTCGCGAAAGGGGAAGATGTGGCGGAAGGGGAACGGGACGAATGAGAAAGGACACCACAGGGAGAAACAACTTCTTTATTTAAGTGGCTTTGCAACGCATGCCGGGTATCAGATAGTATACATATAATATTAAAAAAAAAAAATTAATTCGATTGTTTTTCAACATGATCATTTATTTATTCAATTATGATAATCGTACGTTTTTGCATTATACGAAATTTACTTTTTTACGTTTACGTTTTAACGGTCCTTCACACCAGCGACAAAATGTTTTACAAATTCTTAAATTCAATGTAAGATTCACACCATAAATGGCAAAAAAAAATACAATCGCTGTTCATATGATGTGGTCACGTAAGAATGAATAACGTCAAAAACAAATCATAAATACCCACGAAATGTAATATTTAAATCTATATAAATATTGCGGTGAATGCGAATAAGGTACTTTGACGTGAGTATATCTAGCTGATTTTCATCCTAGTTTTACGTGCGTAAATAGTAAATAATTTCATTTCGAACCTATTTATAAAATATGCAAATGTGGTTGAGGACAGTGGCATTAAAGTAAAATTTCAAAACCAGAGATAAGATTGTACAAAGTTCACCTTCAACTTGTTTTAATGGAATCATTTAATCCTTCGTTAGCATAAATTTTAAAGTCAATCATTCTCTCGCGAATAATAACTCTAGCACGGCGAATTACACTATGTGTTTTTGTTGAGAATTGCTGGAATATAGTTTCTATCGTCATGAGATATGATCCCATGAAAAATAGATTGAAAAAACAAATAGATAATAAAGATTGTTTATGTGTGAAACCGCACAAGAGAGTCCCAACTGCTCTCAACCGTCTGAAGACAGTGAGACAATGGCATCCCCGATCGGGGTTTGTACGATCAGGAGATGGGGAAGAGGCAGGTAGGGAAGTAAGGGAGTTAATAACGTGCCGCTAATATACTATATATTATTTTAGATGAGTAAATTTTAAATTCACAAATTAATCGACGAACGTCCGTGGTCGAGTTGTAAGACACTTGACTCCCATTCGGAAGGTCGCGGGTTCGAACAATAATAGTTCGGCAAATAAATTTAATTTGATTAATTTGTGTTATTTCACAATTAATTAATAAAAATAATATATGTTATATTTCCGGCACGTTCCAGAGTGGAAGATACTCTCAGTATCGCCCTGGTGTAAGACCACCATTCAGAATTGAAACATTGCTTAATAATGGCTTTAGTCGTATTTAGTCGTGCTTAGTGACTAGATCTGAATAGCCAGGTACTTTCCCACCTTCCTCTTCCCCATCTCCTCCCCTTCCCCACTTACCTTCAGCCTCACAACATACTCCAATTGGGGATGCCATAGTCTCACTGGCTCCAGAAGGCAGCAGTTGGGACTCTTGTGAGGTTTCTCTATAAAAAAAATAATAATAATAATCAAAAGAAATTTACTTGCGCTCACCGGGATTTGAACTAGCATTCCTCCAGCTTGGTAGACGAGAGAGCCTTTCCCCTCGACCACGGAGGCCATCATTAATATGTTAATTAATTCATTTCAAGAAATGCGATAAATCGAGCAGCACTTCGCAGAACGTAAAGCTACCAATAACATTACAATTTAACGAAAAATAAAACAAAACAATTTTAATATTATTTTATTTAAACATATTACATACACATCCACCCACATTCACAATAAATCATGTCAATTAAAAAAAAAACTTAAATTTTTTGTTTCCCTCAGAAAATATCTGTAATAGTCTATTTAGGTGAAGACCGAAAAAAAAGCACGAAAATAATATTTAAATAAATCTCATATTACATTAGGAAATCTTTATCTGCTACATAATAACAAAATACTTCATATTATTTAAATATTACGTAGGTAGATGATGTTTCTGCCGAAAATAATTATGATCTGAGAGTGAATTGTGGAGCCTACTTAAATTTTAATTTTTTTTTGTGTTCTACAAACATATAAACATGAAATTCAACACGCAATCTAGAAATCTAAGAGAGAAGTGACACGGTCGTCTTAAGAAAACTATTACTTTAGAACAATAAATGGAAGAGAAACTTCTTTTTTTTTCATTATTTGATTTATTTTTGATTAGGCAGACATCTCCGAAAAAACGAAATTTGAATTGAGTAAGCAGTTTTATGTAAAAATGTACCCTCTCTCTGGTACAATACTTAGATTATTCAAAACACCACCAAATCAATTCTGAAAAACTTATAGTGAATCAAATAAAATTTTCATGTTTTCTCGATCACTAGGATATTTCAAAATGTCATACTAATGTACTGAACCGTTATCCCTCGCAGTGATATTTTATAGCGTATTTAATATGTAAAACATATTTGATTTTAGTTGAGCATTCGAATATTGCTTTCCTCATTATCTCAAAATTAATTATTTGGAGATATCTGACTAATCAACTGAACGATCCTCATATAACCTAATCATCATACTTATACTTTCTATAATATTTACATTGTATAATATTAATGTTTTTTTCTTCTATTTTCTAGGATACCAAGATCTGGAGCGCCAAACAGAGGAGCCCCAAGGGGGCCTCGGACGACATTTTGAGCCAAAAACCGATTAAAAGGTCAGTTTAATAATTTACTTTAAATGAATTAGGCGTGAAAATTTATACATTTTCACAATTAAATTATATTCAGGGCTCTATTTTTCACGACGGAAATAACTCGACTGCGCTAAAAAAAAAGTTGCAGTAACCAATATAATATGCGGTACTTACCTATAAATTTCATTACACCCGTGCTCACCGTTGGTATGTTTTTTTTGTGGCTACAGATATTACCCACTGATTCTGCTTCTTCAAAGTTGAGACTATAACTTGAGGCCCTTAAGAGGGTATAACCAGACAACACCGGAAATTTGTCCTTTTTAAATCAAATTCTAGACGTATTTACCCTTTTTTTACAAAAAAACATGAATTGATTTTGAAAGATTATTATTTTATCTGGTAAACGCACTTTTTAAATTTTGAAAAACTAAGATTATATTTAATATACTAAGGTTATACCGTTAGTCGTTGGCAGATTTGTTAAATTTTCAAACGAAATATTGTATTATACAACGCAAACTTTAAATCATATACGGCAAAATAAATCAATACACTTTTCAGAATTGTGTTTTGTGACGAAAATACCTCAGTTTTTCTATTTATTTGAGGTCTTACAAACTAAAATAATTCAGACTTATTTTGTTTAGACATTATTGAAAAATCATAAATACTTATGATCAAAAAATACTTAGAAGTAAGTACACGATATTTAATAATTTATCATCGTGCGTTCTGAGCATTTTTATTGCTTACCTGATAGTAGGTATATATTAAAGCAAGTTTTTAAATATATTAAATTATTATATAAATCAATATTAAATTATTAGTTTAAAAAATTTGATACAGGGAATAATCGATCTTTCTCATCGGAACCTCCCTGTACAGTTGAAAGCATTTTGGAACTTTAATTCTCAGCCGCCGGTCAATTTTTCTTAAACTTGAAAAAATTTATTACATGTTTATTTCATTCTACTTTTCTTTTTCTTATTTCCCAGATAACAATCTTTCTATGGCTCTTACATATTTGATAGTTTGAAAATAAATCAAAGAAAATAGACAAATATTATATATCTACATAGTTTGAAATTATTAATATAGATACAAAAGCAATAGTTGCGTTCTGACATCATTCAATTACTCGATTTCCTTTGGGACGAAAACATTATTAAAAGTTCTAGTAGCGAGTTCGAGAAATGAAAATGTTTATCATTTTCCCTCGATATTACAACATCACAAGAGCGTAATATATTCTAGAAGGAAATATTTATTTGACATCATTTCGAAAATGATGATTCTGGTATTAAAATTAAGACTTTGAATTTATTAGATTTCGCAACTTTTTACTGAGGAACAAAGTAACTACGTATTATGTATCTACGCTTTACGAAGTTTTATTAGTTTATTTAATAACTAGCTTCTGCCCGCGACTTCGTCTGCGTAGGATTAGTACTTCGAGTATGTAATCTATTTTCTTTTCCTAGGTCACATCACGTTTATACCAAAATTCTTAACCTATTTATTTAAAATATCTAATTTTCTTGATTCGATTCAACATATTAGGCGAGTACTTTAAATAAACTCACTAATTTAAATATTTTCTAAAATAGAATTTTGATTCAACAATCATTGTTTTGCAAAATGTCATTCTCAAATTTTGACATTTTCTATTAAACAATAATTATTATTTTCAATATATTTTAAATTAGTAGCTAGCTCTATAAATTGTAGCCTCTATGTTATTCTGATGTATGCCCTATATTATTGTAAAGTATCATTAAAATCCATTCAGTAAATTTTGCGTGAAAGAGTAACAAACACACATACATCCATACAAACTTTCGCGCTTATAATATTAGTAAGATAATATGGATATACGGTACGTCAAGAAAGTGTAGAAGTTTAATCAAATAAAAGTTTTTTTACCAATTATAAAGATGTTATTGACGTAGTGGCAACAATCGCCAAAACATAAACAAGTCTTAGTTGAATTTATTTCGGCAAGCAGAACAACAAATTTAATTGAATAAGCTAGCTCTGCTTCGACTTATTTTATTTATTGAATGTGCCATTGATATCTATGTAACATGTTCATACAGTGAAGTGATAAAACGATTTTAATAAATGTAATCTACGCGTATTTGTCCTTACTTTTAAACGTTTTTTTTTACATAAGCTCCACACAGGAGGCTCTGAGGAAAATATTCATATCATGGCCTATGTCATCTTTGGATCATGTCATGTTTTGTGAAGAGACTTTTTGAAAAATGAAAGAAAAGAATTTCTGAGAAGGAAAACGGTATTAGGGGTAAGTAGGAATTTAAGGAGTAACGGACGAATCCAACTCTCCCACTGCGGTGCAAGGCGATATTTCAAAACAGAGTTCCGCTAGAGAGATCAAAAGATCTCTCTCGTTCCGGCCTGCCACGCACTTCGTGGGCAGATGCATACGTCTCCAAGACCCTGACAAACCTCACTCCCGTGAACACTGGCTCCCCTGCTTAGTCTCCAAACGAAGCGAACCACTTGAGATGACCTGTGGCAGAGGTGTTGGTTATCCAATAAATGGTAACGTGGCGGCGGTACTCATATCCGCCTCCACAAATTGGATTGGCTTATCTCTTTAAAAGTATTTCCAATATCTAGCAAAATATAAAAATAATGTTTTTATTCCTTATCTATAATTTTTCAATCTTGCATTGTAAAGCATTTGGTTTTTTTATGTTGTTGTGTATATTTAGAAGTTCCTTGTCTTTAAGGGCCGGTAGTACCCGCCTAAAAAGAATATGAAGGAGAGATACGATAATACGAACGTCGCAGCGAGCGCGCCAATATTAAAAACGTAAAAATTCGACCGAAAATTAAGAAAATGTTTAATAAAATACGACTCGTTTACAATAGAGCAAAAATCTCTACGACTGAAACAATAATGTAACTAGAATAAAACTTTCACAGAACTTGAAAAATAACATAAAATATCTGTGAATCAACTCGTCGCTCGAGTGCTTAATTGTCCAAATGACCATTAGCAAATTTTACAGGATGAGGAGGTTTTCTTTCATTAATTCAATTAAACATTATGAAATATGTGTAAGATGAAGCTTTTTCCGTTAGGTAAAGGTCTCATTAGTTTAAATAATTATTAGTAAAGTGATTACTTATCCATAGCACAAAGGGTAACAAATATTATAAGTAATAATTATTAGCCTGAAACACTCATCCCTATTGCTGTAATAAGCGGTAATTGTTGAATGAAACACTAGGTATATATTGAATCATTTGGCGGGTAGGAGGTAACCCTCCATAGCTTAATGGTGGAGCTCCTGACCGGCAATCAGAGGGGTGTGGGTTCGAGTCCCGTCGGCGACATGTATCTTTTCTCGGGAGATTTTTTCAATATGAGTGTTTCAGGCTAATAATTATTGCTTATAATATTTGTTACCCTCTGTGCTATGCATAAAAAATCTTATCTAAAAACATTAGTTTATCAATAAAAAAACAATGATTATTTATCGTTTTTGATACTTTATTTTTAATTTTAAAATGGAGATTGAACAAAAACCAAAACGGTCGTTTGGACAATGAAGCACTCGGGCGAGGACTAGCTAGCGGTAAAACAAGAGTTTGAAACTGGCAGCGGATACATACTGACTGATTCCCATTCCACAACATATTATAATTAGTGAAATTTCTGATATAACATTTGGAATTAATTAACTAGACACTACGCCGTTTTCTCTCAGGGGTACCAGAGAGGATAATCCGCCACGCAACTCGATCGTGGCACGAACGCCAATGACATGCATATCGTCGGTCGGCGTGCAATACCGCTTTTCTGTCTATATATGTAATGCATAATGTATAATAATAATATAAATAAAAATAAAAAATAAAAAATTAAAAAATAAAAATTAAATATAAAATTTAAAATTTAAAATTTAAAATTAAAAAGAAAAAATAAAAACTAAATTATAAAAAATAAAAAATAAAAATCTACAATTTCGGTTAAAATGAGGTTTTGGTGGAAAATTAATGTTTATAATTTTTTTTTTGGTTTTCTTTCTTCACATAAGGCACATTCAACTTTTATGTAAGTTTAAATGGTTTTTAGTTATTGATCATACCTACTACCTACATTTTGATTTTATATTCCAAAATATTTTCTTACCATCAAATTTGAAACTTTTGAAAATCAATACGCTTTACAAAACCATAATTTTTTGTAACAAAAACTGTACAAAAAAACACAATCAACTAACTAACCATCACGCCGTTTCGCCGCAGGGGTAGGCAGAGAGGACGGACCGCTAAACAACTCGGTCTTGACACACACTCCTTGCCTTATTCACATTCATACATCTTCTCATACATACTCTTCTATTATTCTGACTCTTGACATGGCCCGACTCAAGTATCCGATTAACTTGATCGTGCCACGTTTTCCTTGGGCGTTCTCGGCTTCTTCTACCATTCACATTCGCATCATACATTCTCTTTACACTCCTTTCTTCATTCATTCGCTCAACATGCCCAAACCATCTAAGCGTCCCTTTCTTAATCTTACTTATTACGCTCCATCAGCCTTGCATTATTTTCGGATCTCCACATTCCTCACACGATCATACATGGTTTTACCACACATACGCCTCAGGGATCTCATTTCTACAGCATTCTCAGTCTAATTTCATTCTTTATCTGCCAGTTACATGCTTCACTGCCATACATCAGGGTAGGTACCAGTTCTCCATTGTGGACTGCTAACTTCGCTTCTGTGGGCAGTTTTTTGTTGGCTCCAACGGCGTTCAGTCCTCCATTAATGGAATTTTCTGCATTTACCCTTCTTTAAATATCCCTATCAGCCTTCCCATCTCTCGTAAACATACTTCCCAAATATACAAACTCATCCACCTGCTCCAAGTATTCAGTATTCATCATTCACAACACTATATTGCACACTGTTTTCGTACTATCTCTTTCAAACACCATGACTTTAGACTTACTTACATTCATCATTAATATTCATTCTTCATACATACTTCGTTCATCCTAGATACGAAAGACTACTATTAGATATAGTGTTAGAAAGCCATTGCATTGCATTCTTATCGGATCTCCACATTCCTCACACGATCATACTTGGTTTTACAACACATACGCCTCAGGTATCACTTTTCTACAGCATTCAGTCTACTTTCATCCTTTCTCTGCCAGTTACATGCTTCACCGACATACATCACGGTAGGTACCAGTACTCCATTGTGGACTACTAGCTTCGCTTCTGTGGATAACTTTTTGTTGGCTCCAACGGCGTTCGATCCTCCATTAATGGAGTTACCTGCATTCACCCTTCTTTCAATATCCCTATCAGCCTTCCTATCTCTCATAAACATATTTCCCAAATATAAAAAACTCACCCACCTGCTCCAAGTATTAATTTTTCACAACTATATTGCACACTGTTTTCGTACTCTCTCTTTCAAACACCATGACTTAAGACTTACTTACATTCATCATTAATTCATTCTTCATACCCAATCATCACAGTTAAAATATCGTATATTCTTTTCCGCGTACATCCAACGCGTGTCACAAAATGAAGTTGCATTGGGTTTCATAATAAATCCATTTTATCGCCTTCCAAATGAAATTCTACGAAAAACGATTATTGTGTTGAGTGATTTGATTGACTCCTTAGTATCACGGAAAAGTTTTTGATTGCTTTTTAACATCAAAATATGGTAGAAAGGAGATGAGAGTGATGTTTTTAAATTACTTCGGCATTAACGCGCTTTTGCGATACGAGATTTTGCAAAAGCGTATGTTGGAAAATATATATTATATTCTCTAGAATTCTCTTCTCTGACATGTAAGCAGAAACTGCGGAATACATACTGAAGATGTCCACAATATCTGTAAATGTATGTATTATTATTTTTTCTTTTTATCCAATTTAAACATGGCGAAAGAAATGTTAAACCTTTCAGATTTTAAAAACTTAATACTTAATAATTTAAAGCTCAAGTGCTGATGATGGAAATTAGACAATGAAACATAAATCGGTCTCGTTGTCCTGAAAAAACTAGATAAAAAACATTGAGTAATTTTCGTGACACCAGAGCTCTCCGTTATACCATATTTACATCAAAAGGTTGAGATATATTTGTGATAATATGTAGATGGGTGAATAATCGGTTACCTGGAAATTAAAGACAGAAAGCGTTGTTCAAATCTTAGTACATTTGAGTTCATCATTCGAGAGTTTTTTGCTGCCCAACCAGATTGCCACATCATATATTATCTATATTGTCGTATTGAATAATAAGTTAAGATTATTATCAATAAATTTATCGAAATTATTACAACACTGCAGTAGGTAGCCATTGTACAGATATTACATTATTTTGAACAACAAAAAAATCTTTAACTCCGCAAAGAAGATACAACCGATTTAAAATATGTGTCCCTTGAACACTAAGTTTTTCTAAGTTCTAAAAAAATATATGTTATTTTTGAAGATAATCTCTGGATACTGTAGAGCCGAAACGGTAATCACATAAAATTCGCTCTATAGAAAAAAATCTCAAAGTATGCTCCGAAAATTTAAAAAAAAATACAGTTCTGTTAGGTTTGAAAAAAATCACAGTGTTTCTTTACATGCATCTTAATGTATTGTCAAGGTGCTCTATTTTAAACGAGTCATGTTTTATTAAACATTTTCCCAATTTTCGCTTGAAAATTATCGTTTTTAATATTAGCGCGCTCTCTCTAACATTCGTGTTAACGTATCTCTACTTCTTCTTATCCTTAAGAACGAGTCATAGAAACGACCTACTATTCTCATGTGAAAATTTTCATAGTTGTTTTCCGACTGTGTACCGGTGCCGAATAAATCAATAATATAAGTTCCTTGGAGCTATTTCTCAAAAGGTTGAAAATCAAAATCTCAATATCAAAACGCTAGAATCAAATTTAAAAAAAAAATACTTTTTTGAATAACTGTCTGGACCCGCATGTATTATTTGGCCGTAAGTAAAAAGAGTCGGGAACATTGTGCCATCAAACGCACGAACCCTTTATATGACATATGTAACTTGTATAAATAAGTGTTTTTTAGTGTAAATAAGTCATACCTGAACCCGCGAAAGGACATCCATAATAATATCTGACTAATGGTTAATTGTATGTCTCTCTCAAATTAATTTATGACATTTCGGCGTAACTAGCACGAGGAGCAGGAGAATTTCGATGAGGGAGCCTAGTTTGATGTGGCATTGTAATGACAGGAGCATTCGAAACACTTCTACACCCCTGACCCTCACCCAAAAGGCGTCTAAGTGCCACGTGAAATTAATAATAAAACGTTTTACATGTAATAACATCCTCCTTATAAAACTTTAATATTTACTACAATAATATAAGCTTTGTGGATCGTAATTTCGTTTTTGTGTATTTTTTACCTCTGTTAAAAAATTGGATTTTATGTTCAAATTTTGAAAGAAAATAAACATTTTATTTGAACACAAACTACGACATAATCTGGGTACATAATATGGACACAAATTGATAAAAAATGCTGTAATTTTATTCAAGCAGAGAGGCAAATCCATTACTTCGAATCCGCCGAGACCTCATGGCTGCCAGGCAAAAATCTGTAAAAAGTCTCAGAAAATGAAGGACGAGAGGTGTTGTGTTGTGTGTATCTTTGCCATCCCTCGGGGCACAGCACAACTGTTAAACGTATTACTCAAAGGGGAGAAAAGTATTTCTCTCGCTTGCAAATAATTCTGATTAAAACATCATGTGTTAGTCTGGAGCCACCTCAAAACTCTGAACGATGCTCGCTCTTCTTGTAGGGAAACTCGTTGGAGTTTTTAGAAATCCCATGTGACTTTTCGAAATTAACATTCTGCTGTGGTTCAAACGTATTAATATTCAGCTCTCTGGAGAAATGAGGATTATTACGAAACTAATAATCATAACACCAAAGGATTTCACTTTTACTTATAGTAACTACTCTGGCTAAATCCATTCCGTTTTTGCTTCGGGTAAAAACTCAATATATTTATATGCCTACTTCAATAAATAAAATATTTATGTTTTATTTTTTTTCTGTGTCTTGTTCATTTTCATATTTTAATTTAGATTATTATCGTTATCTTCTTCTTCAATGGTATATTACATTGATGGGAATAACCTTCAAAAGTTAAAAAGAGAGTTTTTCTTATAAATTTTTTTTTTTTTTTTTTTTATGTTTCTTTCTTCTTTGAATAGTAAATATAACAATTGTGGAATTTATGGCCGCCATACTAGGCACATGCCCGTGTTATGGTTAAATCATTAATTGTTTTATTGTGATTATTTTTGGTGATTATATTTTTTTGTGCACGATTACCTATTATCAATAGCCTCAGTTGCTAAGTTTTAAAAACCATTTTAATTTTTGCTTAGTGACATAGGTTGAGTTTTTTGATGAGGTTAGGCAGTACAAAAAAGAGTACATTACTTGATATTAAATAATCTACCACATACGTGACATTTGTACGGAAAGGCACGGCCTTTTTGACACCATCGTATTATGCGAATTATGGCACTCGTGTAAGTTTTGTGTAGAATGCATTCAACATTTAATAGGATCTACACACCATCCAAATGTGCAGAACAGTACGCTGGGTTCTGCAAATCGGATCATAATATTATTATTCAATGGCCGGGCATTATGATCAGGATCATTTCCAATTTTTGTCTATCTACAGCAAGGCCGAGAATGTGTAGACAAGACTACAAACAAATTTTTCGTCAATTTATCGTAACGGGAGCGTTTTGTGCGGTTGTTAGCGACGTATGTTATTATAGAATTTTTTTTCAAGAGTTTGAGAGGCGATTTCACCAAACTCTTAAAAATTTCATTTTTTATAAAAAAATCTCTCTTTTTAACTTTTGAAGGTTATTCCCATCAATGTAATATATCATTGAAGAAGAAGATAATAATAATAATCTAAATTTTTAACATAAACAATTGAACAATACACAGAAAAATAATAAAAGATAATGGTTGCAACTGGGATTCGAACCCAGAACGTCACGTCTAACCGGGACATACGTATTTCCCGGTTAGACGAGAGGTTCTTGGTTCGAGTCCCAGTTGCAACCATTATCTTTTATTATTTTTCTGTGTCATGTTCATTTTCATATTTAATAAAAATTAGATTATTATTTTTTTCTTCTTCTTCAATGATATCTTAAAAAGTTATTTATTACTATACGTCACATAACTTAATCCACAGGAAAAGCATGCTCATAATTTTTTTTGCTGATATTAATTTATTCCATAAACAAGTTATGTGCTAATGAAATAGCTTGGTCTATAGTATTTAATAATGGTATATCTTACTACCAAAATAAGTACAATTAAAAAACTAATATAGGAAGATACATTTAAACTTCCTCCGTGGCTGAAGGATAAGACTCTCGGCAATCCAGTGGTCGCGGGTTCATTCTTGACGTGAACAAGTAATTTTTTTTAGTTAATATGTGAATAATTGCGTGGAGAATAATCGAATCTTAGCCATACCATTTAAGTTGTGTCAGAAAGGAAAAAGTTAACATTTTTATTTTAATTTAGTTAAATTCCTGAAATCAACAGGATTCAATTCCCTCGCGATGTTTATGCGGCTAAAATTACATTTTTTTACTACAAAAATTGCCATTTTTTACAAATATTTTCTTTTACAAATCTTATTATTATGCTTTATCTATAACGCCAGCACTAATCAGATCCGTTGAAATTTTGAAAGTGATATGAAAGCTCCAACACAATGCGTTCACAGAACAAAGTCAATCATCGCACTGCAAATCGGATGGTGAGTAGGTCTTTTATGTATGACACGTGCGTCATTTTGCTTAGTTCCTGCTTTTGCCACGTTATGGAAGCGCATGATAATTTAAGAATTTTTTTGTATTATTTGTATTTTTATGATAGCACGGTAGGCAGTGTTGTACGAAATGTAGGCCTCTGCTTTGCCAAATAATACTCGTCATATCCAGATAACTATAGTACCTTATCAAATTATAATAAAACATAAAATTATAACTCTTTAATTTAGACTTGTTTTCGACTTGACTTTTACTTTTATTTTTAAAATTGTTAATGTTATTATAGACAGTCCTAATTTATTAAGCCTAATTACCTTTCGTACCCTCAAGGACTACTCGATTTAAAATTATTTTCAATTGTAACAATAATATCAGGACTGAGCCATTTAGATACTCGCTTATATCTAGATTAGATGCAGTTAGCAGTTATTCTTCTGAATGGCTTCTTATTCAAATTTTACTATAGAATCTAAAGTACTTTCCTCAGAAATAATAAATACCAGACAGAAGAGTGTTGGCCAAAAAATGTATAATCTTATTCAAATTTATTATTTTTAATCCAAAATTTTATATTAAATCTCTAATTGACAGCCCTGATAACAGAGTTAATTCCCAGTAAGTACTTACCCAGCCATTTCAAACTTGAATGACAAACAAATTAGAAGGTAACAATAATCCCAATACAAAATGACTGTAAACATTTCAACTCCTAGAATCTAACGAATGCAAACAAAACTATGTATGTATGAATAGATATACTTGATGTTATTTTTTTAGATATTTTTCGATATTATTTAAGAGTACCTACGTATTTTGTTCATAATCTGTTTCTCTCCTGTGTATCACTGTGAACTTATGTATCACTTGAATGTAAAAGCCTTTTATGGCGATTAAATAAATAAATAAATAATTTAAGGACGAATAATAATAATATCAAGGTTTTTGTTTCAGAAAATATAACTATGTATTTCACTCAGCGTGCGATTGTATTACGAAAAATATATTTATTCAAATGTTGCGTGAAAGCTTAGAACCCTAAATATCTCAGTTCGAGTTATTTATGTGATAGTCGATAGTCCGTTGTCACGTCGAAACTGAAAACCCGCATGTAAAAAAAATCGATATAGGCAGAGACATTTTATTACCCGCACCAGCAAAGATATTGAGGATCCAATGGCCTATGCCTAGGGCCTGTCTAAAGCTTGAGGCCTGGGGCATGAAGGCTGGGGATGTCGCAGGGGGTTAGGAATTGATAGAAGTAGAGGGGTTGTGTAATATGGTACAGGTGATACATCACCGCCACGGGAGGCTGACTTATTAAAAGAAAGATTTATTTCTTGCGGGTGATTTCTTTTCTCTTAAACGGTTCGAATACCAAAGATCGTAGGTGGAAGAAGGCGTGAATCTATCTCGCTTCTCTCTGAGCTCGCTAGATTGAATGTGTTTCAAAAGGAGTGTGATATTTATTAAGGTTTTTTTGTATGCAGGATCATTTTGAATGAAATATATAATTTAATTTCGCAGAGATTTGCCACAAATGAACTGTTGGCATTTTCACAATTTATTATCACTTTCAACTGATTTTTTATAAGTTTTTAACCATTTTATGAAAGGCACCATAAAACTAGAAAATCTAATTAGAAAACAGAAAAGTTAATTTTTTTATCCAACAAATTATCAATGACGTTATAGATTTCATCTAGACTCGATATTGTCTCACACACTCAAGATAGAATGTGGCAAGTAAAAACACTCTTATATTTTTCTTTTTTTCAAAAGTTATTAATGTTTGATAAAAATAAGCATTCAGAAAGACTGTGTATGAACATATTCGTGTATGATAAAGGCAGATATTTAAAGAATGTATGCGTATGAATGTCGTAGATGCAGGAACGGGCGGTCTTCGAATTTGCGCCGAATCTTACACGTAGAAAAATGTTATTCCAAAATACGATCATTTAATTCGTATAAACGGGACTGAAGTTCTTACGAACAAATTAACAGTGTTTCAATGTTTATTGGCTGGAAAATGTAAGAAAAATTTGTTGGTATACGTACGAAATTAAGTATTCTACCAACAAATTATTCTTACATGTTCCCGCCAATAAACATTGAAACCCTGTTAATTTGTTCGTAAAAACTTCAGTGCCGTTTTTAACCGTTTTTACGAATGAAATGATTGTATTTTAGAATAAACATTTTTCTCCGTACATCACGGGTGCGACTAAGATGCCAAGATATGCTTACTCCCTTACACTGAGACTATTACGGAATGCTGTACGAGACGACCTGCTGTCCTAGGTTGTCATTCTTATATTTGATTATTGCTTTGTTTACTATCTCACTTTTCCTATTGGTGCTAAAAATCTTCGGGAAACAATCAAGATAATTGAATATTTATAATAATAAATATATTGCGTCTATTTACGAAGGAAATTTTATTCCTTGGATTTTACTAGTTAGTTTTGCCGTGTAATGGAAACATTCTCTCATCACATACGAGGGCATTTTGGCGCTTTTTTAATGCAATTTAATCGACCTTCTCCGACACTTAGTACTAAAGAAATCGAAGATAATACATTTGCCTTGTCTTCGGCTTACTACTTTGAGATTTCTACCACGCTTCTATGTATTTTTAAAAAACGTCATTCCTCAAATGTGGGGTATAAAAGCAAAAACGCCACTCTCCAAAAATGACGAAATTGAGTTAAAAATTCCAATTTACGCGCAATGTCCGTAGCTGCAAGGTGGTTTTTGAGATACTTAGAAAAATCAACCGCAAATCATGGAAAAATAGAAATAACAATAGGGTTTAGATTCAAAATCACTATTCTCCACAGCGATTAACAAGCAAAATTACCACTTTCCACAAATGCCAATCACAGGTCTGAATTCAATACAAATTCAACATGACCTATGAACATCTTATTATAACATTTTTTTACTAAAATTATTCACTTGTTAAGTTATTACTAAAAAATCACACGATTATTCCTTGAATCGGTATTTTGTGATTTGCCGAAAACCGTACTTTTGGAGTTTACTTAACCGTTTTTGCTTGTATACTCCTCAAATCTAATAAGAAATGCAAAACTCAATATTTTGACCCTTTGAAATAACAAGGTTCTATCTGTTGCGGAAACGTCACGCGGTTTTGGAATCTATGGTAAGCTACCTTAGAGTTCATTATCGCATGACGTTAAAGCAACAGATGGAACATTTTTATTCCAAAGGGTCGATTTATCAAAACACGAGAATGTTTTCGTTTTTTAAAGAAGAATAATTATAATTTATTCTGGGTCATACTGTAAATAAAAATAACGAAGACAATAATAGCGAAATTCAATCGAAAATACGAAACAGAAAAATCTAAAACTCAAACTCAAACTCAGGACTAATTTTGTCTTCGTTAATTAATATATAACAATTTGCGGCTTAACTCATAAGAAAGTATAAGAAAGTTTGGAAGCCATACAAAATTAGTAAAAGTACAAATAATTCATAAAAAATGGTAAATAAAGGCATGCATTTTTACAATTCAGCCAATACATTTGAAACACATTACACATGTCACTCGTGAAAAAAACAGATTAAAAAATATATATATATATAACATAAAAACACCTTCTGCGAAACACGCAGTCAAATTTAACTGGTTAACATCAGTCAAGTAGTTCTGTTCACCCGTGCGTACGAGGTATCTCGAAATTCAATAAAAAACAGAACTTCCCTCGAGCGGAATATTTTCCGGTCAAAATTTCTTCCTCGGGAAAATTGGTCAAAAGAAACGCCGCAAAAATCCACTGATTTGTATTCAATGGGAGCTTCATTCTGTAGACACTAACCTTTTACGGGAAACTATGGAAAAGCACTTCTTACGATAAAAAAGGATGAAAGTATTATTTTTCCTTACCCTTTTTCTCGTGGAAATTTACATTTTATTCATTCCATTTTCAAACGCCTTGTTTCACGTAGAAGTTGTTTCTTTATCCTTTTTCAGTTTTTTTTGTTCTTCATATTTCCAAATTCATTTGTTTCGTATTTGAAGGTGGAGCTGGTTTGGGCACATAAGCTTGTTTTCACGACAATTTAACGTAGGTGGACATAGGAATGACGTATGCCCCGGACCTGAGTTTTAATAACTATAATCCATATCATATTACAACGTATTTATTGTTACCTAGCGCAGACCGTCTAGTCTTGGCGGCCTCCGTGGTCGATGGGCAAGGCTCACGACTAGCGAACCGAAAGTCGCGGGTTCAAGTCCCGGTGAGTTTTATTTTTGTGTTTTCACAATTTAATAATTTAAAATATTATGAGATATATTTGCGGCACGACAATCTGGCAATAAGTTGAAAACAGCAACCTGACAATTATTTGAAAATATTATGACATGCCGAGGAATTGAACTCACGACCCTCATATGGACCCAGACGCGATGCCAACTCAGACACTGAACAGTACACACGTCACTAACTCCAATGGCATTGTTGGTTTCCATTGTAAGTTGTGATGTTGTGTATTTTATTGCAACTGTTCCAACGAAGGTAGATACAAACTTTAAGTTCGTGTTAAAAGTTCACCGTTCAGTAAACCTGTTCTCGTGGTTTCACTCGACCTAAGTTGGGCCAAACTGTTTAAATAATGTATGTGGTGCTCTCAGAAAAACGCACTAAACTATACATTTGAAAAAAAAAATAACGTCTGTTGATTTTATTTAATTCGAAAGTTTTTATTTTAATGTAGTCATTTGTGTTTCTCGCCAGCCGCATTAGAAACCTAATGGCAAATTGAATTTGAATAATTCACCTCATTTTAAAATTAATGTTCAAGTTCTGTGAATGTTTTATTCAAGTTCTGTTATTATGTCATTATCGGTTAGTTTTTTTACAGAACTGAAAAATTAATGTTGAAATGTGATGAATTGGCCTTAAATGAAGACTTTTATGCATTTAAAAGTAGCAAGAAGCGAGTGCCAAGCGGTACGTGCTCTCAGTATTGCCTCACAATCAAAACGTTGCTTGAAATTGCTTTAGCCGTGTTTGGTGAGAAGATCTAAAAATCAAGATACTTCCCTATCTCTTCCAACATCATTTCCAAATACCCTTATTGGAGATGACACACTGGTTTTAAATAGTTAGTACCTAGCAGTTGAAAATCTTGTGCGGTTTTACAGTTAAAAATCGCCGGTGATGTAGGAAGGTTCATTCTCCATTATTGTTCCTACGCCGAAACGGCTAAACCGCCGAAAATGTTAATAGGTTGTTAGGTTTTATGCCAAGAATTCATAAAATATTGTACCTTTCAGGAAATCTTCGGTTCCTGAAGAGAATACTGACATCTAGCGGCTAGATCATTGGCTATTTAATAATCCGGTTTGCGCCTTCGCTACAAATTATATAAACATTATAAATAGATGGCGCTGTATCCCGTACTAAATTAAGCACACCGGTCTGGTAGGAAGCCAAAGCTCAGAACTGTGTTTTCATATTCTGAACACGCGAACTGCTTTAGCGTTGGTTGCATGAATAAACGCAACGTGTCAAGAATATGGACAAACACGGGACTCTATGGCAACCTCTTGTTAGTGAATGCTAATAATATGCTATGACCAAACCGTATCGGATACTAGCAAAAAAAACTAGTGTGCTTTAAACCACACGACTGAAGTAAAACTTCTTTAGCTCCACCTATATGTATGTATATCGTCGCATTAATTCGTAGAATGCGTAACCACCAACTGTCAAATATTACAGAAGGCACAAAAAATCTCATCATGAAAAAAAATTAAAGACGGACCATTGTTTTTATTTATGTTTCGAACATAATATATAATATATTTCGAAATTTATTTTCAATCATTAAACTTTTGTAAGTTAAGGCTTTCTATTTCAAATATTCTAATTCTATTTCAAATTTCGGAGTTAGGAAGTTTACATACAAACCGAGAATGGAGATACGTATTTTACAAAAAAGATACATACTTTTCTGCTTCTGATAACAGTTTTATGAACAACTAGCAGAAGACTTGGGAGATAGGAATTTTACCAATTTATGGCCAGGAGTTTCGAAGTATTCGCGAGTAAAAATGGCACCATCGTGTTACGCAGTTGCCTAATTTGTGTTTATCTAAGAAGTTTTTTTTTAATTTGATGCGGGACTAATTTTAAGACCTGATGGCATTAAAAACGTATTTTCGAAAAATTTGGCGTTACGCAGTCTACGAATTAATGCGACGATATATGTTTATGTGTATAATAAATAATATATCTACATATATTAATTTTCTACAAATATTTATTTAAATTTATTATCGTTCGCCTCGCCCGATCACACTTTTCGTAACGCTCTCGTCACGCATTCGCCAGCTTATTCCCTATAAATCAAGCGTGTAATCTTATTTCTTACAAGTCAAGCGTGCGTAAAGAAGTTTTACTTCAAAAAGATTTTTGAACATTTTCTTTACTCCAATGTTAGTTTTTTCACAAAAGTTTTTAAAATATCTTTTGTCACTTTTATTACAGTAGTTATTTTCGATTGGTTTCAGAATAGCTGAGATATTTTTAGTAAAAAAATAATAACGATAAAATCGTAAGGTAATAATTATTACAACTAGGTAACTCAGAAATCAGTTTTTATTTTTTATTTATTTATTTGTTTGAGACACAAACAGGATAATTATAGAACATTCTTGTTGGTAATATAAAACTGAATTAAATACAAATATAAATATCCCTACACTGTTTGCAGTAATCATATTTGCATATACACCGAAACAAACACATAAAAAAAACGTCAGTATTTTTATACTTAACTAAAAAAACTTAATTATAAAAATAAAAAAGAAAAATCTAATAAATAGAAAATGTTTATGAAAAAATAATAAATCAACAAACAATCTTTTATTTTTATTTTTTAGGTGCACAAATTGTGGAGATATTTCTTGAAACAAGTTATATTATTTACAAAAATATATATGATAGTGTGTGATTTAGCAAGATCATTGGATGATCTAGACATTCTAGAAATATGATTAAAATATCCAGTATTATTGGTAAAAATTTCGGTCCAAAATATGTTAAGGTTTCTGGTAGATTTGGGCCTGGCGTATAACTTGATTTGATTGACTAAGTTACAATCTACCCGATAATTCACAATTTTATAAAGCATTAAGAGGTTATTTATGTTACGTCTTTTAACTAGACTCTCTAATTTGAAATGTGTTAGTCTTTGTTCGTACCCATCTAGAAGATGGTACACACCTGATCGATAAGACAAGATCCGTGTAAATTTTCTTTGGACAGATTCAAGTCTAGATACCTGTGTAATATAATGTGGATTCCAGATTGTTGACCCGTATTCAAGAACACTACGGATTAACGAATTGAATAGAATTATTAGGCTATTAGAATTCTTGAATAATTTGGTTGATCTTAAAATAAAACCACGTTATTTGATTTACTCACAATGTATTCAATGTGTTGGTTGAACGTTAGTTTGTTGTCGAATATAATTCCTAAATCTTTAATCGATTCAACTGTTTCCAGATTGTGACCACATATGGTATATGAATATACAGTTTTGTGTATTCTATTTTAGTTTGAGTTACAAACTAAAAAAGTATCTTTATTTCCTTGTCTATGAATGCCACAAACAGAAAAGACGTTTCGCATTGGATTCATTATGTTATTTGAATACGTCTTTTGTGGGTATCTCGAAAAAATGGTATCGTTTAATTCTCTAATTAGGTAACTCTACTTACCACGTTTTTCCACGTTTTAGTTAAGCAACTAGATTTAGCTAGTTGTAGCATTAAAATTTGTCGAATTGCTTAAATTGCTTTCGTTACATCCTTATAAATAACAAATAGGTAAGTCATTCCGTTTTTGTAAATAAATACGTATATAAAAAAAATTATTAGCCATTTTCTTTTAAATAAAATATAAAGTTTACGGTTCCCAACTTATAAATCTACGATTTAATAATACTTATCGGTACAACAACCTATTTATATGATTACCATCTTAAATTAAATTTCTCAACAAAACTGATTTTAGAATTTTGTTTTTTTTTTGTTTCTAAGGAAAATTCTCTTTTTAACTTTTGAACATTATTCCCATCAATGTAATATATCATTGAAGAAGAAGAAAGCAATAATAATCCAAATTAAAATATGAAAATCAATATGACACAGAAAAATAATTAAACATAATGGTCGCAACTGGGACTCGAACCAGATCTCACGTCTTACCGGGACGGCGCTCTACCAATTCAGCCATTGAGAAATGCACTGATGGAATTCTAGCTATTTGTTTAATTGCCAAATTTTAAACAAACCGTTAGAATTAACCAACAGTTTAATTTTAAAGTTATTCCCTTTCTCCCTATTTGACCCCCACTCTTCCTTTACCCCTTCCTCTACCCTTCTTCTTACTCCTCCACCAACCGGTCTATGATGTTTTCTCCCTCCCCCCATATGCTTTCTCTTTCTACTTTGTTTACCTGATATTAATTATTTCTTTGTATTATGATTTAGTTTATATATTATTGTCCTGATGAAGGTTGAGTTCAACCAAAACCAGTCGAACAATATAAATCAAAATAAAGTGGTTTAAAACAAAGTATTTGTTTCATTTGGTCATATTATGTCGGCCGGCGTAGTCCAGCGGTAGGACGTTGGGCTTCCATTCCGAAGGTCGCGGGTTCGAAACCGGCGTTGGCAAATAAATTTTATTTAATTGATTGGTGTTATTTCTCAATAAATTATTATTATTATTTTTTATTTCAATTTATTTCACCTTTTACACACAACAATTTTACAAATTTTAATCATTGTTTAACAATAGAATAACTAAATAAAAACAAAAATATAATAAAAAGGTATAACAAAAAGGTGAAAACATCATTTTTTTGGTTTCTACACCAATTAAGAGAACTGGCTCTTGAGCTTGGTGTAGGAGTTATGTATGAATATACAATTTGTAGTCCATAATTAATATAATATCTTAAGGACTAGATTAAGGAAGACATTATACAATATTTGATGGTTTGATTTACAGGATTAAGGTGACATGATTTTATTGCATACAGTTTTTTAAGAATAGTTTGATCTTTTTCTGGAATAATACTAAATCTCTTATTTTTTTTACTTCTTCGGGAAGGCTATTGAAGTAAGTTATCCCTTTGTATACATAAAATTTTTGCATTTGTTGAGTAGAAAATAATGGAATTTGGATATTATATTTACGTCTTAACGATGAGTTAACTTTATTATTTTTTAATGTCTTATCTTTGAATATTTGTAATATTGAGTCTTTTTTATAGAGATCTTCAATTTTTAGAACTTCGAAAATTTTGAACAATGTTGCAGAAGGGAATGTAGGTTGTTTTTTTAAAATGACTTTAATAATTAGTTTTTGAACCACATTTACAGGGTTTACAATTTTTTATATGCACCTCCCCATCCAATAATTCCATATTGAATTACTGACTGTACTAGTGCATAGTACACCTTTTTTAAATTATTTACCTTGAGAATATTTCTTAATCTAATAAATATATAAATACATTTCCTAATGCGCTTAACAAGTTCACATATGTGTCTATTCCATTTCATATGTTGGTCTACAATTACACCGAGGTACTTTATTTCAGTTGTATGATTTAATTTTTTACATGAACTATTACAGACAGTTTTGTTACATTTATTATTGTGTATAATTATATCGATGTTTGGGTGAGTTCTGAACTTATTTATTGAGAAGGGAATGTAAAGTGTCTTTTTTGCATTAATTGAGAGCAGGTTTGTGTCAAACCAGTTTTTTAGGATTTGCATGTCATTGTTTGCATTTTTCTTTAGAATATTCCAGTCCTGACCCTTAACTATGATGATAGTGTCGTCCGCGTAAGAAATAACGCATCCACTGAGGTTAAAATAATATATAGTATATTTGCGGCACGTTCAGAGTGGAAGGTATGGTTAGTATCGCTGTGGTGTAAGACCACCATTCAGAATTGAAACGTTGCTTGAAATGGCTTTAACCGTGTTTAGTGACTAGATCTGAATAGCCAGGTACTTCCCTACCTTCCTCTCTTTCGTCTCCTTCCCTTCCTCACTTACCTTCAGCCTCATAACATACCCCAATTGGGGTTGCCATAGTCTTACTGCCTCCAGGCGGGAGCAGTTGGGACTCTTGTGAGGTATTCACTGTAAAAAAAATATATATATGTTTTCGTTAACTCTCTTCCTTTAATTTAATTTAGAAAACTAAATAATTTATTAGTTAGCATGTAAATATAGTTTTTTCTTGTTGATAATTGGTATTCCAAATTAGTACTTTACAACAATAAAAGGTTTACATATCATACTCTTGGTTTATTTGTGTATGTAAATTGAGTAAAACTTTCATCTTCATGATATCAAAATGAATTTAGCGTTATTTATGTAAGATAGAACCTTCCCCCAATTAATATTTATTTATTCAGCGTGTTCGCGAACTTCTTGTTTCGAGCTAAAATAAACCTGCCACGCATACATTAAATACTTATCACAAAATGTGTGCGTAAAGTTATTATTAATTCTCTTTGGATTTAAGATGTGTCCTAATTTGGATCACTGAATGTCAAGTTTGTTCCCCTCCATTAATAATGCACATTCTGTTTATGTTATTTCATGTGTTCAATTTGGGGGGCGGATATGGATACCCCGACCCTGGGAACCATTTACTGGATAACCATCATCTTTGCTATAGGTCACTCCAAGTTTGGTGACCTGGCAGCGGTAATCGGGTTCATGTGGTGAGCTTTTTCTGAATCTTGGCGGCGGACGCGTCGTCCCACCAACTGCGTGGCAGGCTGGATCGGGAGAGACTTTTTATTTTTATAGAGATACCTCACAAGAGTCCCAACTGCTCCCTTAAACCACAAAGTGATTGCTTTCTACAATAATATTAAATTGGCGAGTACGGCCAAAAAAGCAAAAATGTATAAATTAATAAATCTCGTGGTTTTAAACAAAAAAGTATTTTATTAAATATGTCAAACCACAAAGTCTGCTCTCTACAATAATAATAACAAATAAAATGTATTTGCGCACGCCGGGTTCGAACCCGCGACCTTCCGATTGGGAGTCTAGAGCCTTGCCACTAGACCACGAAAGACCGTAACCCTGGTGTAAGACCATCATTCAGAATTGAAACGTTGCCTGAAATGGCTTTAGCCCTATTTGGTGACCAGATCTCAATAAGAAGGTACTTCCCCACCTTACCTTTCACCATCTCCTTTCCCTCCCCTATACCCTCACAACATACCCCAATTGGGGATGCCATAGTCTCACTGGCTCCAGACGGGAGCCGTTGGGGCTTAGGATTTATTTTCCTCAAGGCCTCTATACAGGGCCGAATAATACTTCCAAACGGCCCAAGTACGCTAGCTTACGTATGCAAACAAAAAATTTAATAAAAAAATAAAACGTTAACGCAAATACAGTCACAGCTAGTGAGGTAATTAAAATTATCGTAGATATTGTTTTATTGCATGAAACTATTAAACTCTGCAATAGGTCACCCCAAGTGGTTCGCTACATTTGGTGATTTAGCAGGGGTGCCCGGGTTCATGGTGTGAGGTTTGTCTAGGTCTTGGCGGCGGTTAATCTAGACACACCGAACCCCAGATTCCTACCCAACCCTTTTCTTTCCCAGAACTTCCTCTCCTTCCTTTCCTTAAAAATACCCTCCACACAGCATCCCCAAAGATGACATGGGCCCTGGAGGAAATTATTTTTCTCAGGGCCTCATGTGTGGAGCTAATGTAAAAAAAAATGTATACTACCACATATCTCACAGCATTACGTGACACTGGTAACCGACGAGTTCATCGAAAATCAATTCATCGAAAGAAAATTCATCGACGAGAGGTTAGGTTAGGTTAGGTTAGGTTAGGTTAGGGTAGATTAGATTAGGTTTGGTTAGGGTAGGTTAGGTTAGGTTAGGTTAGGGTAGGTTAGGTTAGGTTAGGTTAGGTTAGGTTGAACTCGTTTTCGATGAACTCCCCGTGAACCCGTGACATTAGATTCTATCGAATTACTAACAAATGCCAGCATCACAACGTACGCTTCTCTAACAATGCAATAAGTCAAAATTATATTTTTACCACTACTTATAATCGAACTACTTAAAGTAAAAATTTACTAAAATGTACTACTTAAAATAATTATTTAATGTAAGCCTACCCAACTACCCAGATCATCAGTGTCATCCATCCTCTTCACCACTAAGCATAGATGTATGTATAAAATTAAACTTCTACGTGGTTTTGCGTTTATATATCCTTATTTACATTTACATAAATATGTAAATAAGGACGGTCCAGAGGTTTAAACAGTGTTGTTTGTCGCAAAACTTCTACTGCAGGTAGGAGAAATCGAGTGCGAAAGCGCACCTTCCGCAAATCCGTGGAAACCACACACGACACGTGATACGGGTAGGTGTGATACGTGAACTGGTTTACAAAATGTAGGAACTCCCGATGTGCAGACATGGGCAAATAATATACTGCAATTTAGATGCCTAAGATTACATTGTAAGTGATTTTTTTTATTAAAAGAAAGGGAACCGCACACAATGGTTTAAAGTTTATTAAAAAGACAGATAGATTAAAAGACTACTGTAGTTGCAAATATATATACCTATTGCGAATCTAGATTTTAGTATTTTATCAAACGATATGGCGTTTCAATGGCACTACTATAGGGATGTGAACGGTGGACCTGAAACGGGAATCTGACTACCATGAGCAGTTTCTTGTTATGGTATTGTCGATAGATCACTTGGCTTGTTTACACTGCACAAGTTCAAGGGCGAATCGATATTAAAATAAACCGAGATATCAATAAGGAGATGACCATTGACCTAGTTCCTTTAATTGACCTTCCTAGTTCATTTGGATTTATTGTTTCACACGTAGGTAATATTGTCAGACAGGATAGGTTTTGGAAGTGGGTAGGATGAAGAAAGGCATAATATAAATATACACAGTTGCATCAACAACTACTTAACCGGGAGAAGTAGTATCGAATCCGCTATATAAATATAAAATAAGGAGTGCCACAAGGTTCGGTTCTTGGACCGATCTTTTTCATAATATTTGTTGCGTCAGTTAGTTTGTTGACAGTTGAAAGGTCCCCGATTTTAAGTCCGTTTTATTTTTCACAAATCGTGATCCGCGTAAGAGCACAACTTTCATGTTGAGCTTTTCAGGTTATTACAATGTTATGGAAACAATTTTACGGGGACCTTACAAATGTAAAAAGAACACAATTGGTCTAAATTGTCACATGATGACAATGCTACATTTGAATTTATGTGAAACAATTGGCCCTAGTTAAGAAAACGACGATTTGATAAAAATATGATCTTCAATTTCCTCGTGATATTTTCTTATAAGCCATTCAGTGATGTTTTTGTTGAAGGAATACATATTAGTTAATGCTAGGGGCTAGGGTATTTAGTGGCAGTTTACATATATGGTGTCTTTGAGCAAAGGTTGCCGTATATTTCGGTACCAAAAGTTTCCCTTGTTTTTTTTCTCTTGTGTCGTTATAATGGGTAATATACCATGATTTTTGACATTGAGAACTATTAAAGACTGGAAAAACGGCTCTGGTGGATATCTAAATTTAAAGGAAGTTGGCTGAAAACAGTTATTCCTAGATACAGGTAGGTATTTTTTGGGATTTATTCTGATTATTATAGGTACAGTTATTCTTGGTTAATTAACAGATTTCTTCAAAAATTTAATATTTTTGTACATTAGGTGTATTGACGGTACTTAAAATGAATATTTAAAAAAAATAAAATTAAATTTTGTTTCAGTAGAAAATGTTGATAGTTTTTTCAAGGAAACCTTTATTATCGACCATATTGTTGTTCCTTTTTAAACAGATCCGATACTTCGTTAGCCAACACATTCAATACTTAATTTGTGTCAAAGCTAGTGCTTTCTATGCTTTATTTGTGTTAAAACCTGTGTTTTAAATATATTATCGTTTCTGTAAAAGCTAAGGCTTTCAACCCTATGTGAAAACATGTGCTTTAAATATGTCGTTTGTGTGAAAGTTAGAGATTTCAATACATCAACGGTGCGAAAGCCAGTGATTACTATACTTCATTGGTACGGAGACTAGTTTATTGTGTGTATGCATTTGCTTTCAACGTTTTGTATGTGCAAAAGTTGACGATTTCGAAAACTGAATTCTGTAAAAGCTGTTATTTCAGTACTTCATTTATGTCAAGGCTAATGATTTCAATATTCACATTGTGTGACTGCTAGTTTGTTCAACACTTCATTATAGCAATACTTATAACGAATAATAATTATTTTCGTTGTTTGCCAAAAGTAGTGAGAAATATACATAAGTATAAAAATTTTGAGCACTGCATAAATAAAATCCCACACAAAATCACACGATTATTCTGGTGACGAGTGAAACCATACTTACATCGTACACATGTAGAAAGTGTATAAGGGTATGTTAACTCCACCAGAATACCACATGAATGATTCATCTCACCGAATTTCCATTCATCACGTTTCACAGCCACCCTATATCGGGAAAGAGGTCCATTTTCACAGTTCTCCGGAGTTGAAATCCAAAAAGTACCCCCGATGATCAGACTGTGTAACCACAAAACAAGAGAATGGTCGTTACATTTCTCTATCTCTCTCTCTCTTTCTCTCTTTTTCTGCCCTACCTCTCCCAGTTCGTCTAGAAACACCTAACCAAATTCCTTCGTTACGCTTACATCTCTGTTTGCAAAAATACGTAATAGAATTTTTCGTCACCGAAAACATACATATAGCGAATGCGCGTGTATTTTATTGATTGCTCGCAAAAATCAAAATTTTACTTTTTGTTAACTTAACAAAATTTTACTTTTTGTTTGAGTACCTTGAAATATGAAACTTTAACTTAAGTAGATTAAGTTGTGAAAGTGTTCAAATAACAATGATTTTAATTTAAAAAAAAACGTCCGTTGAGATGAATGATGTTAACCGAAAATAGTTAGAAAGGTATAAACTACAATTAGAAATAAAATCCCCCCCCCCCCTTTAACCTCTTGCAGGCCGCAGTCCCCCCGGCGGGTTCGGATTTTTGAAGCGTTTTTGGGGCCTTATGCATAAAGAAATTGTATGAAGAACAAGGTCAGAATCGTTTGGGCCATTCTCGATCTTGACATAATAAAACACTGGATAGCATTTAGCCACTCCGAAAAATTTCATATTAATTGCCAATGACGCGCCGGGCACCATAGATGGCGGACAAAATGGCTGCCGCTTGATTATATGAACGCCGTCATATTCGAAGTCTATATTTATTCATTGTTTTTTAAATAAATCCATTGTAGAAAGTATAGATTTGAGTGATTATTAGGAAGTTCGTTTTATCTACATTATGTAGATGTAATTTTTGTAATATATCACAAAAGAAATGTTATAAAAATGAACTAGTAAGAAAGGTGAGAACTGTCAAATATTTTACGTCGTATTGAAAAAATATATTTTTTGTATGCTGGCTGGTATTTAAAGTGTGTTTAATATCTGATATAAGATATAAGCAAGGTTAAGTATATGCATGTATATGCACGTTGTGAATTGAACTTGCAGAACGGATAGATATATATTTTGGGTATAAAAAGACAGTATGTTAACGACCAAGTGAATCAATTAATCGCTAAGCTTGTATGAAGAGTCGGATAAACAGAAAAAAATGTATGATATCTTATGGCAATCTCAACACAATTATACTAATGTTTTTATGTCAAAAATAGTTATCATATTCCACGTAAGCAAAAGTTATTTTCATATTTATTTGAGTTGCATACGAGTTATATTTGAATGTCTCCGCTGAAATGTATTATGAAAATAGCGGAGCATATTCCTACTGTTGCACACTTTGCAAAATATTATCTCAGAGTGCAGCCCACATGTCGTTCACAAAGAGAAAACGCATTTAAGTACCCAGCGCCCTGAGCTTAAAACCGTATATCCACTCCCTCGCGAGCTTAATGCGCTTCGCTGTCCGTTCATAGATGGCAGTGCGCACCAGACCGTGACACTATTCGTTTCTCCTGAAAAGCTCAATTTCATAACATTAGCAGAGTCGAGAACCAAATAAAATAAAGCCACTACGTCGAAAATCCAATTCCATCCTCATCTATTCTCACCTAAAAACTAACCTACCTTTTAAGAGCAATAAGAAACATTTTTGATGAAGAACAACTAATTAAAATTTATTAAGCATTAGCCCATTCTCATCTAAAAAGAGGTTTTTTCGGACGGGGAAGGAAGACCAAATCAAAACTCCTATGTACTATTTTTTAAAGTCCTGAATTTAATGTCTCTGAAACAATAACCATTAGAAACCTAATCAACCTGTATAAACAATTAAGATCACAAAATTAATCATTTAGAAAGGTTGGAAATGCATAATTTAAAGAAATTATCATTGAAAATGATGGGAATAACCTTCAAAAGTTTTTAAAAAAAATTAGGTTTTCTTACAAAAAATTTAAGAAATTATATTCATAAGATATTTTAATTTACGCATTTAAAAACCAGGATACTTTACACATAGAAACTCCAGCCGATTCACAAATTCTTAATTACAATATTATATTCCACCAAACTAAAACTAAAATGACTTTTTGACAAAGAAATTTGCCATATTTCTCTATAAAATTATTTAATGTATTTCTTGCAAATATACCTCTTGCAATAAAAACCATAAAAAAATAACCGACTTCAAAAGAAACATTACGATTTGGATTATGAACACGGGAAGGAAGAATATAAATACAATTTCGCAACCCAACAAAGATTAAAGCTTGCTTTATAATTTTCTTATGTCAACATTTTAACATAATTACTTACTTATAATTCATACATAAAACACCACTGGGGCACTCCAGTAAAGTCGCATTCTTTTCGACTTTTTAAAAAATTATTAGAATACAGTTTTTTTTAATATTTTGTTTTTATTTCTTGACATAGTTTATAATACTTGTTTCAACTTTATATTTAATTTTATAAATGAATTACCATCTAACGTCCAGATAAGATTATTTTCTTTACTTATTTTAACTATTAGTAATTGATAGTGTTTACAGAGGCTTAAAATCTTGTGCTTTCAGAGAGGGATTAGTAGTTTAAGTATTATCATTCTACCTGTTAAACTAGAGGACAGCTAATAAACTCAAAGAGGGTAAATTGAATTTCGTAAGGAGGATCCCTCATCTCGATTAAAATAATTTTATGTTAAACGATCATGCACCAAACATTCTAAATTGAGGTATATAAAATAAAAATAAATAGTTTTCAAACATAGGCACAAAATTTTATTAGAATTTTATTGCGTAAGGGCTTTACTAGCCCAAACCTCTCAAAAAAGCATTAATAGTTTCATACTCCGCCTACTGGTTAATACGGAATATTTTTTATTCAAACAGTTAGATTTTGCTTTATTATTACGAAAATTGAGTATTTATGTCGGGGGAGACGAAAAAACATGCACTTTATGTTTAATTTTATAAGATTATTTCAATACGCGAAGTGTTTGACAGCCACGTTTGGCCAAGTGAAACGGGACTTATACAACTTCAATTACTACAATATACAACTATTTACGTGCACAAAATAGGTTATTAGGTTCTTAACCTGGGTAAACTAAGTAATTCGTGCGTATTTAGATTGAAAAAAATCGCAAATATGAAATCCAAAGAAATGGCGGCAAAGGAAATGTTCCGCTCCATATTATCCGTGCGTATCCGTGTATGGAAATTCGAATTCCGTATTATCCGGTAAGCGGAGTAGTAAACATTTACCAAAAAAGCTAAAATAAGTACACAACCAAAATACAGATATTCAGTGCGCTGAAGTAGCTAAAACTTACGTAAAAATGCTTTGGGGTAAGAAGTAGGGCTGAAGGCAGTGGGGAAGAAATGAGGTGAAGAAGAGGAAGTACCTAAATAATCAAATCTGGTCACCAAACATGGCTAAAGCCATTTAAACCATTGTTTCAATTCTAAATTGTGGTCAATACCAGCACGATACTGTAAATATCTTCCACTCTGGAACGTGCCGCAAATACATTTTTAAATTAAATGATTGAATATATTGTTAAATAAAACTAATTAATCTAATAAAATTAATTTGCGCACGTCGGTATCTGAACTCGCGATCTCAAGATTTCTAGTCAAGTTCCTTATTCCTCGACCACGGTAGTCGTGCACATTTATGACGCCAGAGCTCGCTGTTTGAGAGTTTTACGATTCCATTAAAATGAGACTTGTGCTTCGTTGTTCAGATTTCATAAACAAAACAAAAAACACATGCTTATAGCATTTGCGCCTCGAACAAAGTGTCACATTCAGCTCGGAAAGTACATTTTTCCAACTCAAATAAACAATGACATCTAATCAAAAAAATGATTGTGCATTGGACAGAAAAGACGAAACCGTGGGCTCCAATAATGATATCTTAAATCTAGTTTATTCCTTTGTATTGATTGAAACGAGGCGTAACAATCCGCAATAACAAAGGTACAGAAAAAGAAATCCATCACCTCCGTAAAATGAATTTTCTCAGCCGATTCAATTTGATCTTCGGTTGTGATAATACTTCGTTGTAGCAGATGAACGGAGGCTGACGGGCAGACAGTTCAACGTTTCTTCCGATTCCGTCAATCAACCGGGATCTATACGCTTGAAGCTGAGCACACTTTCAGGATGCTCCACGACAAGACACAACAGCGATAAAACAAAACACTTTAGAAAAGTCATGAAAAGAGATATAAAGTAATGAAAAGTGATATAAAGTCATGATAAGCAATACAAAGTCATAGAAAATGATATAAAGTCATGAAAAATGATACAAAGTCATGAAAAGTGTTGAAAAAAATTCTCACCTAATTTAACCAATTTTTGTTGTTTATTTTTGCGATGTTGGACATAGACCATCTGCCCTGATGATGGACACTGTAACGTTATCCGAAAAGTTGGCTAAAGAAACCGTAACACGGCATAACATCCCAAAAATAAACAACAAAAATACTTTTGGCCGTAAAAATCTTAAATCATATTTAATTTAACCAAGTTATCCTATTTTTTTTTATCACTTTTCAAACATGAATTCCACTTTTCATTTTTTGGGCCCAAAATTGTCTATTATTTATTTAACGCCAATGTCAAATCTATTTAGAAAAGCACGCAGATTTATTTTCGTAGACGACACCGCACGTGCAGTATCTAATGAAAATCCTCTAATAGCGATTCAAGAATTACAAACCGACTCAAAACGAGCTTCTTAAATGGGTACATGATCTAGAATTAATTGTAATTTTATTTTAAATGGATGTACGTACATTTTTTTACATCATTTAATTTTGAAATGAGATACGTACTGAATTGAACTGCAGGTAAATTTGTTTGTATACATGAAAAAGTTAAAAACTCTCCCCAATTTGGAAAAAATCGATTTGTAATAACTTTTTAATGTTTTGAAGGACAAACCCATCAATGTAATACATCATTGACGAAATGGATAATACTAATAAATCTAACAAAACACGAAACAGAAGACACGGACAAATATAAAGGTAACGGTCGCAACTGTCGGGACACGAACCCCAGATCTCTAGTCTTACCGGGACACAGCGCCTTATTCAATACAACACAATACAATTAAACACGGTGATTTTGTGGCATTAATTTTTCTGCGCCTACATAATATATGATGGGACGCGATATTCTTAAGATTGGTATTGAGGAAATACTTACATTTAGGTAGAAAATACATATTTCTCATTATTATATTTTTTTCCACAAATATGCTTCTTAAAAATTAGCAACTTTTATATTTTTAAATTTAAAGTCGAAATGAGAAAATTTAAAATAATTCAACCAACAAAACTGTAATTACAATTTACAATAAAGTCCCGTTAAAGTGCTAGATAGCAGTTTGTGAAAGGGTTGAAATAAAAATGTCTGAGCTTTTACCAACCACCCTTGGTTTATCTTAAAAATTCCCGGTCTTCCTGTTTCTCCACCCTCTAAAACGTGTGTGCAGTAAATATTGACACGGACTCTCTACAAACTACTCTATATCTCTTAAATTTAAAGTGTTTACGTTTGGCACAGTTCTGTCATTTACTTGTAAAAAGAAATATGTTTTCTTTGATGCCATCTCACGCGTCAAGTTGACGGCGAACTTTTTGTTTATCTTCCTTAAGCTCTATGATTTTAAAGTCGTTAAAAAACTTGGTTATCAGGTCAAGGATGCACTGAAACCGGGCTACTATTTGTAAATGAGACCTACATAACGAATATTATTAATTCGAACCATTAATCACAGGTGTTTTAAATGCATAATGATAAAAAAATTGCCCAGCGTCCGTCGGATTGTGTGTTTGTAGATTTAAAATGCTAAGTCACTTATACCAAGTGATATGATATTTTGTATTATTATTTTTTAAATATTTCAATTTGTATGGTTTTTTGAGATCGATTTTTAGTGGTACATTACATATTTTTACTTCGATGCTTTTTCCATTTTTTTTTATTTTTATTTCGGTACAATAATATAGATTTTACAATTAATTTTATTAATGATGGCTTCACTGGATGGCTTCCCGTGCTGATGCCCCCGTTTTATAATAAGAAATATCATTAAGAGCCATGACTACCGGCTGAGAATAAAAGTATAAAAATGCTTGCAACAGTGCGGGGAGGATTCGATGAGAAATATCGATTATTTCCCGTATTAAATTTACATTCAAGTAAGCAATAAAAATACTCAAAATGCATAATGATAAATTATAAAATATCGTGTACTTCTTGTAAGTATTTTTTGATCATAAGTATTTATGATTTTTTAATAATGTCTAAACAAAATAAGTGTGCAAAAAAATCTAGTTTTTTTGCACACTAATCTATTTTAGTTTTTAAGACCTTAAATAAATAGAAAAACTGAGGTATTTTCGTCACAAAACACGTTCTCGGATTTATTTTTTAATTATTTTAATTTAAACAAAATTAAAATTCTAAAAAATGTGTTTACTAGATTATGTACGAGTATTGATTCATTTTATTGTATGATTATATGATTTGAAATTTGCGTTGTATAATACGATATGTCGTTTGAAAATTGAGCAAATCTGCCAACGACCAACGGTATAACCTTAGTATTTTAAAAATAAAGTTAGTTTTTCAAAATTTAATAAATGCGTTTACCAGATAAAATAACAATCTTTCAAAATCAATTTATGTTTTTTTGTAAGCGTCAATACGTCTAGAATTTGGAATACAAAAGAAACATAAATTGGATGTGTGTAATAATGATATCGTGTGTTAAGTGTACATATATGTTTTATTATTTTATATTATTAATTTTGTAGTATTCTTTTATGGTTCTTTTTTTTTAAATTTTGTATCTGAATTTATTTTTGTTTTCCTAATTTTTTGTGTTAAGTGAAATATTGTTGGAGTCGAAAGTGATGAATATTTGGTCTGTATCAGTCAGTCTATGTTTTTAAATATTACCTTTAAGAGGGTTTTTGTGATATTTGATCGATAGCTGATTAAAATGAGTGCTTTTTTATGATACCGCAAACGTGTTATAATGTTTAATATCGATTTTTGTTAATTAATTAATTACCGTTTACTTTAATTGAAGTACGGCTTGGAGGTTTGAGCAAGTATTTCAGGCTCGTGTATTTTATAAATAAAACAATTGATTAATGTTTGCTTTGATTTAATTACTTGGCTTATTATTAATCACTTTGTTGATATATATTCCTCGCAGCATATATTTCCCAGTGTCCTTTTATTCCCATTCCAAGTATTCTCGATTAAATCCTCTTCATGCTAACTTTCTCCTCATCCATCCTGGAACTTGAAGCTGAGTTCTGTTCGGAGGTATTTCGCTTGGCCCAAAGAGCCCCGTATCTAACCATTATACCCCGCTATAGCTCAGAATAGCCCAGTATAGCGTAGTTGTGGGCCAGCGATTTAACAAAGAATCCAGGTGGAATACTGATTGATAGCACTGGCGTTTTCTATGCAAAACTTTAATGCTAAACGTTGAACACACTACGGTTTATACAGGGTGTTATTTAAAAATTATATTTGTTGTTAATTTTGAATTTGAAGGACTGATAAAGGTTTGAAAATAAAACAAAATTCAATTTTATCTAAGAATTAAAAATAAAATGCACTGAACATGATGTTTTGCGGCTCTATATTCGTGTGTATTTTAATACAAACATCAAACCCAAATCCCCCGACTCATAGTCAAATGAATAAATTACTACGATTTTAAATTTTTGGAGATGTTGATTTTAAAAATAGGTACATTAAGAGGGTATACATTAATTACGTGAGCAAAAAATGGGGGGGTCCAGTAAAATCTCACCAAATCTCATTATACCGAGGGGGGGGGGGGTCAATAAAAATTTCACGTCAACTTTAAAAGAGTATATATTATTGTATAGATAATAAAAAAATGGTTTCACTTCTTTTGAAGTGTCCCATTTTGCCCGCTGAAAAAATGTCTATTATGAAAACCATTTATTTCGAGAGTAAGAAAAAAATATCACGTGAAGGGGGGGGGGGGGGGGGCACTAAATCTCACTTAATCTCAATAAGGGGGGGGGTTTATTTTTTTTAAACAGCTCACGTGATTAATGTATGTCTCCTAACTAACTCTACATAGAAGACTCCGAGGAAAATAATTTCCACAAGACTTTTTGAGAAGAGGAAAGAGTGAACATGAATCTTGAAGAGACCCATATTGTGGGAGGGAGAAAAAACATAGACGGTTACAGAGCCCGAGTTGTTGAACCCAAGAACGAGTGGTAGAATTTGTTCCTTTCCTCAAGTGACAAATGTCAGACCCTGGAGGCTTAAAATGTGTAAATAAATAAAGTGAAAGCTTTTTTAAATCAGTTCGCACTTCGAACATTCAATCTTCCTAAAGGGCATAAAAGTTTGTGGCAAATATTTCTCCTAAATTTATATCAGCTACGTACCTACTAATAAATAATTAGATGAAGGACTAGTATAAGCGTTAAACGCATTTACTGATAATCAAAAAAAAATTGGCATCCTGTTAAAAATAATTTTAAAAACGTTGGGTGTCTTGGCGGAAGCTGGCAACAACGCACCACGACCTTCTAAAATACGATTGAGAAAAGGATATCCACCACGGTCCCCATTGCATTTTTCTTCTAATATGAATTTTCTCAATCTTTTCTTTCTTGATAAGAGTTGAAGCAGATGTAATTTTATTTGATATTGGCAAGAAATTGAGTTTTTCCGTTCTTGTTTGTAATATGGAATCAAATAACACTTTTGATAAAAATAGCGTCTCCAATCATCTGGCAAACTTGTGCGACCCGAGTGTTACACCCTGGATAAAATACGTATACGGAGTAATAAAATAACCACAAAACTGTAAAACTTTGAACAGACCACGCTCATGCATAAATTGGATATCTTTTACAACGTTTTTATTCTATTTTCTCTGTCTTGAAAAAGCGTGGTAAAATTTCTGTATGAATATTTATTAAATTTACGTTTGAGCGAATATGTTTTACTTTGAGTTATCGCCCGCGCTGTGGGTTTTTTATACGAATTCAATCGTCTCTCGTCTCCCGTTTGTTTTACTGTTTACTCGTAACGTGTTTTCCATGAACAGTATTTTTTGAACAAGGGTTTACATTCCATACACGACCTATTCAAATTGAACCGGAGCGTCCCTTCATATGGTACAAAACTGTTGTTAAAATTATTATGAGACGTTCGTACAAAGTCAATGGGTTTATTCTTTTTTTACTAAAGGAAATGCATGTCTTTAGGTAAAAGTTCTTGAGAAATGTAAATGCTTGAGTTAGTTAGTAGCGCATTCAAAGAAATTCTCCTGGAAAATTCGCACGGAAGTACAAAAACAGTATTTACTTGTTGAAGTAATACTAGTTCAATAAAGAAGTTGTAAGTAAAAGTTTTATTTAAAACTCACTGAAGCACCCGGCGAAGTCCGGACTTTGTTATGGTTTAAAGGCTGGGAAAAGGAAATAGGGGTGATTTTATGAGATTCATCTGCTTTCCTCTTGTATCAGGTCAAGTGTGCAAAATATCATCAGCATAAAACTCTAGACTTTTATAAAAAAACAAAACCACACTCAGATCCTCTTCGTTATATTATTTTTAATATTAGTTACACAAACTGGCTTCGCTCGAAATTGTGTTTGAAAAATATAGAAAAAAATGTATTGCGCCATATGTTTAGACAGTGAAAAAATAATTTAAAAGTTACGTAGCTCATCGTGGAAATAATATTGCTAGGTAAATAATTGAAATTCCTAACAAGAAAGTGTAATATTTATGAAGTTCAACGATCCAAAGAATTTGATGCTTTAGAAAAACAAATTTGTATTTTGTAGTTAATATTAAAATTTGATCCGGTGAACTAATAATTTTAAAGAGCACGATGCCTGGTTCGTATTTCCTCCGGGCGTCCATCATTGACATTCATCACATTAAGAAAAAATCAACCACAAAAAAATAAGAGAAATTCTTGGAACGTATCCCAGGGTAAAACTTTTTCAGGAAAACTTTGACATCGCTTTAAAAGAAATTGCCAAACATTTTGTCAGCAAATTTATTTTTACAAAAATCCGCTGTCATATTTTTAATTATGTCTCAGCCTAGTTAAATTCTTTGGGAACTTTCACGAGCACTGATGAAATCTGCCAAGTTCGTCAATTTTTTCTGGGCTCAAAAATGTATTACAATACACGTATTTATTGAGCTTGAGACACTTGTGCATTTTGACAAATACTAATATTGACATCGACAAAAATACACAAAACAACACGTAGACGTGACGATGGCGATGATGACAAAATGCATGTGTCACTCTAGTCTCCATTGTTTTAAAACGGGTAATTTTTTTCATATTGTCGACGATTTTTTTAAGTGTCGTTAGTTTAGGGTATGTCGGGCGAGGTCAGGTTAAAAGATACGTAATTTTTGACTTAGCATAATGTTTTGTTGATTTTGGCTTCAAAATTTTATTGTATTTTGAACGCAAAGGTATTTGAATGCTGGAAGCTAAGAGTATTAAATGTTTAAAAAAATCGTATTATGATTTCAAAAATAAATTGTAATAGTCAAATTTAAAATAATAATAAAAAAGTTCTTCAAAATATACACATAAAACAGATAAAAATAATTCGGAAAGTCGATGGATTATTAATTTATTTTGGTACTTAAGACTGCAAAACATTTTTCGTTAGTTGTTTTCGAAAAACAAAAGTACGTAAGGTTTAAGAGATTGTTTAAATTACGCAGAACTGAACTGAAGAATTCTGTCCATTTATCTTGATCCGCTGTTGTTTACGAACGATTGATTGAAGAATTTTAAACAAACTTTGAAGTTTGCATAATTTACAAATTTAATCAGGACCAGCTATGTAGCTTTGTTTCCAGGAATGTTTTGTTTATTTTAACCGAGAAAAGTAGGGGGTATTTTGAAATGTCTTAACGTTACTTTATTTTGATTTCTTTCCGGAGTTTCCTTAATTTTATATTTCTTTTAAGTTTCATTTAATTCCACCGAATCACGTGATTGTTCGGCGTCATGAAAAGTGTACAAGAACACATTTGAACGTCAAAGTTTATTTTACGAGGTTTATTTTCTGAGAAGATAAAAAAATTAAATGTTCCTAGAATCTGACATGGACGACAGTTAAGACAGAAGACGCTAAAACAACGACACAAAACCTCTCTCTTGGACTACTTTATAAATATAATTTTATTCATATGTATTTTTTTTTTATTAAGAAAGACAAACATTTCCGAGTTACAAATAACCTGACAATATTTGAAAATCTCCAACTAACACCACATTGAGCGTAAAATGTTGCTTGTATCGTGATGGTGGCCAGCCGAGGAATTGAACTCACGATGCCTTATTGGGGGACTTATTATATATACCTATCTGTTCTTTGAATCAGTATGCTAGATAAAAATCGCCCTGGTGAAAGAATACAATTCAAAAACAAAACGTAGGTAGAATTGGTAAGAGCCGTGTTTAGTGATCACCAAAGCCAGAAAAGCCAACGGCTTCCTAACCTTCCTCTACTCCATCTTTTTCTTCTACCCACTTCCTTCAGCCTCGCAGCAGACTCCAGTTGGGGATGATATAATCCCACTGGCCACGGACAGTTAGAAGTTGTTTATTTGAATACTATAAAATAATAAACAAAACAAAAAAATTTACTCCAGTGAAGATTTTACCGTCTTATATTATACTATACTAGCTGACCCGGCAAACTTCGTACTGCCTCAGAATCAATAAATGTTGTGTTTAATTTATTAACTGAAATATATTAGGTTTTTATTACGTTAAAATAAATAGGTACCTACTCTAAGTTCAAAAAATGAAATTGAGCTGTTGACTAAGCACGAAATGTTCGGCACACTACAAGATTGACGGTTCGAATTGATTCAAATTATTACGACCAACGCACATTATTTGAAAAGCCGTTCCATACAAAATATATGAAATTTTTTATTTTCTTCATAGTTATTTTTCCCATGATTTTTTTCAGAGGTTTTAATAGTTATTCTGTTAATCGGAACGGAGACAAATCCAACAAATCAAAGATCATAAAAATCGGCCCAGCCGTTCTTGAGTTATAAATGGTGTAACTAACCCGACTTTGTTTTATACATTAAGAAAATTAGGTATAACCCATAGTTTTTAATTTTTAGGTTTTTCCCGATTTGTGATTGCAATAACTGAGAGCTTTCTTCTAAATCTTTGTATCATATCTCTAGATTCTTTGTAGCGATATTTCTCTGTATCATTTTTTTTAAATCGCGTAAACTGTAAAAATTCACATGCGCACTTCAACGTCATTACAATCACTCGTGTCGTGCGACAACGCATTGAAAAGAAGTTTATTGCTCTCTCGGTGCATCTCTTGGACTAATTTCTTGGCTCTAGTACCGAATATCTAAATAAGTGTGCCTACTCAAGCCACGGGTGGTTTCTATAAATACGTCATTAGATTTATTTGCAACGCAGAAGTATGTTCGTATAATGAGCTCGGGCATGACTGCGAAACTGTGCATGCTTTAGGTATTCCTATAAACAAATGCACTGCATGATGCTTCGATATACAAATAGAAAATTAGCATTCCAATTATTGACGTAGATTCCAATGTAAACTAATCATAAATCGGTGAATTTAAAAAAAAATTAGATCCATATTACCAAGTTATTTAAGGTAAGGATAAGATTTGTTTGATTTGATTTATTTTTTGTAGTTTTTTTACACGATGATTCACGAACGAACTGGCAAAATTTGTACAACTTTTAAGTTAGTAGATATTTAAAAATATGTGGTCAAAATTGTGCTTTTTGATGGAAAAACAAAGCTCTATATTGACATATTGAATATTAATAATAACATAACACTTGTTTCGGCTGTTTAACTTTAAGAGTGTTTTACCAGAGAATACCGGAAATTAGTCATTTTTAAATCAAATTCTAGACGTATTGACTCCCTTTTACTAAAAAACATAAATTGATTTTGAAAGATTGTTATTTTATGTGATACACGCAGTATTAAAATATTGAAAAACTAAGTTTATCTTAATATATAAAACAAAGTCGGGTTAGTTACACCATTTATAACTCAAGAACGGCTGGACCGATTTATATGATCTTTGATTTGTTGGATTTGTCTCCGTCCCGATTAGACTAGACAGAATAACTATTAAAACATCGGAAAAAATCACGGGAAAAATAATTATGAAGAAAATAGATTTTTTCATTTATTTTGTATGGAACGGATTTTCAAATAGTGTGCGTTGGTCGACATAATTTGAATCAATTCGAACAGCTAATAAATTAAACACAACATTTATTGCTTCTGAGGCGGTACGAAGTTTGCCGGGTCAGCTAGTTTTTAATATACTAAGGTTATACCTTTGGTCGTTGGCACATTTGTTCAATTTTCAAACGATAGATTCTATTAAACAAAAACAAATTTCAAATCATATAATCATACAACAAAATAAATCAATACATAATCTAGTAATAAACTCAGTTCCATAATTTTAATTTTATTTAAATTAAAATCATTAAAAAATAAATCCGAGAACGTGTTTTGTGACAAAAATACCTGAGTTTTTCCTATTTATGTATGGTCTTACAAACTAAAATATTTCAATTTTTTTACACGATTATTATGTTTTATTATTTTCTGTGTCTTGTTCATTTTCATATTTTAAATTATATATCATTATTGTTGTCTTCTTCTTCAAAGATGTTATTCTAGTTCAGAACCAAATGGAATTGTGTCACATTGCAATAAATAAAATAAGAAACTAGGAGGGAATATTTATGAAGGTCAGTGAGATTTTCCTCGTTTATGTGCACATATTAAAGGGATTTTAAATATAAGATGTTATATTTTCATATAATGACAAAGAGTTGAAGTGTTGCGGAATTAAATAGGAATCGGATGGTATTGACGGCGAAAGTAGATCAGTTCAGGAGAACTTTTGTAAACCTTTTTTATTAAAGGAGGAGTCATGCATTTCCGGGTCACGAAATCCAGGCAATTTAGAGTTTCCGGAATCATATCATAAAAAGCAAAAATTATTGGTTGTGTAATTTAGAGAATTGAACCAGCGACGTCTGGGTGCGATCCCATCACTCAGATACTTGCCAGTGATATTAAGTAAGGTACTTCAGATCTGACAGAAGCATTAATAATTTATGAAGTTTTATGAAAACATTAAGTTTTATTAAAACTTTTTTTTAGCGCTTGCAAAAAGAAAAATTATTTTAAGTTTACAAAGCTGAAGCAAAAATACCAATGTACTAAATTGATTTTACGCTCTCAACTTAATTCCAACTATCTGCAGATGAAAACTTCTTGTTACATAATTAAATCGAGAGTTGGAATACCGTTCCTTCGAGAATCTGATCGCGGCTTGGTGATGTGTGCGCGTGTGTGTGTGTGTGTGTGTGTGTGTGTGTGTGTGTGTGTGTGTGTGTGTGTGTCTGCGCGTATGTGTCTTGGTTGGTATGTGTGTGTGCGCGTATGTGTTTGGTTAGTAGGTGTATTTATTTTCTCTGCGAACACTCCCGGCTTCTTGGGGTATTTCTGGTGCGTGACGTCACGGGACGCCTCCAGTGGACGCCGCGGAGCCCGACGCCCGACGCCCGCAGACCCGATGGGAAATGTGCAGTGCGGATTGAACTTGTTAGACCTACAAAGATGGCAGCCGATTAAGTGACTATGCGATTTAAATAATACTAGAAATATACAATTTTCCTTTAAAAATAAAGAACACCGTTTACGAATAACCTGACCTGACAATATGTTTAAAATGCACACTACCATCATTACAAGCAGAAGATGTTGCTTATAATAATAATAATATGATAATTTGTAGAGCGCCGTTTTTGTGCGAAATCGCCTCAAGAGTGCAATGATGGAGGACTCAGAAAACTGAGGAATCGAAAAAAACATGTAAATAAAATAAAAACAAAGATGTTTTAAAGACGCGTGGACTATCGTACCACACGTTCAAATGATGTAAAGGAAATTGATTGTCATGCAATAGACATAGAATATAATAATGATAGATAAAATTATAAGTATCATAAATAAGAGTTAAATACTGAAAACTTTATGTACTGGAATATTAATGTGTAGGTATATTGTTTCTTAACAAATAAACCCAGTTTCGTGTCATGCGTTTTCTTTGTACGCAAATTTGAAAGAAAAATGATACAATATAATTGACAGAAATTTCTATTTTCTTTGAAATACATGAATTTTTAGTTTTTTAACGCCTCGAAGAATCAACCATGAAGAGGAACTGAAAAATGTATACGTTAAAATGCTCCAAAAAGATAAGGACTTAAATGACATAAAATCTTATTGCCAAGAAAAAAACTTCACTTTCAAAAAAACTTTCATAAATGTACAGATACAGCTACGAATTGCACCTTCCGCCATATATAATGTGTCAAAAGCAGGAACTATTCATGTCTAAATGGCACCAACGTCAACGCCATGGCGCCAACGCCCCAGGATGGAAGATACTCTTAGTATCGCCCTGGTGTAAGACCACCATTCAGAATCGAAACGTTGCTTGAAATGGCTTTAGCCGTGTTTAGTGACTAGATCTGAATATCCAGGTACTTTCCCACCTTCCTTGTCCTCGTCTCCTTCCCTTTCCCACTTACCTTCAGCCTCACAACATACCCCGATTGGGGATGCCATAGTCTTACTGGCTCCAGACGGGAGCAGTTGGGACTCTTGTGAGGTATGCACAATAAAAAAAAAATTAAAAAATGTCGGAGTACATGATTACACAGAATATTATTTACGTGTGCGTCAGGAGATGTGTGATTCTTCCGTCTGGATCTTTCAGATCCAAACAACTACTTTCACTTCGCAATTGTATTTCCATTGTAAGCCATCGAGCTTTGGAATTTAAATGTAACTTGTGTTATGACTATGAACAATGACAGAAAAGGGACTTTCCAGCACTGGTGAGGACGCGTTTCACAAAAATTGAGCTATATAAATGATTGTTTGTCTTATCAGTATTATTCGAAAAAAAAAGCTTAAATAAAGCTGAGTGGCGCAGTGGTCTATCTACTTCAGGAACATCTCTATGGCGCCGCCTGACCATTGGAGATTGGAGCCGTCCAAAATACCCCGCGCGAAATGAAACTCCACATTCTTGGATCGCCCCGACCACGGTTCTGGATTCGCGCAGCACTCGGCTCCTGGTCCCGACATCTGCAACCAGCGCGAGTCTCTAGTCTCCACAAGCACCTGCACGCGCACGAAGCACGAGACGAACTCCTTTCACACTTAAAAATAGCCCAACAAACACTGGAACTACTCGTATTATATCTCAAGATTCAAGAAAAAATATCTCACTTCGCAGTTTGAATTCAAAACGTCAGTGCTTCTCTGTTCCAAATTTAGAGTGTCAAAATTTTGACGTATCTCTAATAAATTTCATTGTTCTTTGTTTGAATTCAACCGTTATTAATTATTCTATCCAGTGTCCAAAGTTTCGGTTGTGTGGGAAGTTTTTCGACGTTCACAAAAGCATGAAGGCCGATTTCTAGTCATTTCAGATTCATTTTTCTACTTCTAATATGATTTTGTTACTGTATGATTTCAAACAATAAGTGATCTGTGTCAAGTGTCCGTTGTTAAGTGTTTTATACGTGAGTATTTATATTTTTGCAAATCATTCTGCTAAAAAATAATTATGACGCTTCTTTATGTTTTCTTTGAATCAGTTTAGTATATGTGTTCGAGTTATGGGCCCATACTTTGAGAGATGTTTAGATGATAATGTTTCTGAAAAGCACATAAAAAGTTTTTAAAAAATAATATTCTCCCGTGAAACTTTTAAAAGATACATTTTTAAATCACGTCCTTTTTTCGATGAATGTAATATTTGATGCCGTCAATACATTGAGTGCTTTTTAATTCATTTGTGTGCGATTTTCAACTTAGTAAATTATGTATTTATTTCGGAAATTATGTACTTAGCTCGGAAACATGTCACTAAAATGTGTTCCTAGAAAAAATCACCACTTTTGATTAATTATAAACCGTTGAACAATTTATTTATTTCTAACATCGTTTGCCACTTCAACTAATGACATACAAAAATACTTGTTTTAAGAACTTTCTTAATTAAATTAAAAAACCTTTTCGTATATTTGCGGTGATACCGCTAAGTCATCGATTTCAGTGCAGGTACCAACTCAAATATAAAATATTCTATTTCCTTAATAATATTCTAAATAATTCCTTAATAATATCTACCCAATTTACATAATCTTGGGGTAGACGGGTTATATGACGTATGTTCTTTGTGAGGAAATCTCAGGGCAATAATATACTTCACTTGTTCCTTTCTTCCTCTTGCTAGAACTAAATTTACTGTAAGGAAGTACTGACTTCTATCATTATAATTTTCCTAGTCGTTAAATTGTCCATACAAGGGATGTGTTTTCGCTGAAAATTTGGTATTGGTTTAAAATTTAGATTGAGATATATTCGGCTAAAATGAGATTGGTTGCTTAAAATGCCGGCTACTTTTCCGATAATCGTGACAAATAGGTCAATGTATAACTAAAAATGTATTTTAATATTCCTACTAGAATTATTAGTGGCATCCGTGTTTTTTTCTCAATATATTAAATTTTGGTTTCAGTGCCGGGCGGGACAAACCGGGCGTTTATTTTATTTTGGTTACATCGTTTTTTTTTTTACCTGTCTCACTAGACAAATTGTTTTTTTTTTTATTTTATTTAAATCAAAATTACTAATGTTATTATTAGGTTCTGCAAGTATTTTAGTTTTTTTTAATATTGTTCAGGCTTACAAGGTTATTTTCAAACAGTGGTTAGATGACTTATTTATGTGATTAAGTTGCCTAAAATGATTTACTATCGGTTAAAAATTATTTAATGAGAAAATAGTTGTGACAATAGATTCTCTTTTTTTGGGGCTACTTACATACCTTGAAATGTGTTTTCCCACAATTATTGTTAATGTTAATTCTTATTTTTTTTAATAATGTCATTAATTACGTATTGGCTTATTTAAAGGTTTTGTATTGTTAGGTCTTGTAAGCATACTTGGAAGTGGGCAATAAATATTTTTCCTTCCTTTATTAATCAATGTTAATTAGGTTCATTCGTTCGTTTAATGATTTCTAATGTTCAAGTAATATTTAAAAATTAAACGTAGTTCTGACAATTAAACAATTAATACACAAATTAATAATATGAAAGTGATTACACAAATCTCAAAGCCCCTCAATATGACTTTTACCTCTGTCTATAGTTTCACATGTTTTCTCTATATAATCGCTTTGCTTACAATAATAATAATAATAAAATAAAATAATAAAAAAATCATGATTTCTACAACGCCTTTTCTATGACAAATCACCTCTGCATCATGCATGAGAATATTTATAAGTAAGGCTTTATCTTACTACTTACTACCGAACTGATTAAATATCATAACAACTTACAACTTTAAGCTAACATATTGCAACCACTAGCCCACCTGTCAATAACGTAAAACTATACTATGTTTAATGAATGTATCACCATTGAGCGTGTCGCTTAAAAATGAAGGTACGTATTATTTGTATCATGTAAAGGCAGATACTAGGCAGGATTATACATAGCTGGCAGGACACTTAACGAATTAACATTCTATTAGCTAAATACATATCCACTTTTTTCCTCGGATTGCAAAAGGAAATTTTTCCGCCCACATTAAAAAAAATCATACCTCCAAATTTGAGTAAGGAGACATACAAACTGATTATAGTTCTATATAGCCAATGAATTCACTTATATTTTGTTTATTATCACATATTCGTAGGATTTATAGAAAAAAATATTAAATCGTTGACTTAAAAACAATTTTAAGAATCTAGAGAATATTTATTTTGTTATATTTTGAATGGACAACATATTATATAGTCGCTTTGATTAAAAAGAAAAAATTGCCACATTTTGGCAACAAAGCAATCAGTGGTTGTGGAAATAGTGCCACTTTGTGGCAAAAAGCGCTCGAGTGGATAATATACATTTTTGCAAGCAGAGGATATAATACGAGAACAGGACTGTGGCATTTGAGAAGTTGAAACAGTTGAACCTGGAAATACAGTGGGCACAACTGATTATCGTAATATTAAGTAGTGGAGTCTTCAATCATTAAGTTTTAAGTTGGTTGTGAAATTGTGTTGACGGTTTATTTTAAATATTTTTTTTTACACGATACATGTTAGATTATTTACTTTTGCTTTTATACTAAATTTTACATTATAAATTAAATCAATTTTCGACAAAGAAAAGTGTATAATTTTATAATTTATAGAGAAAAGGTTTTATTGAACGGGGAAAGGAGAAAAACACATAGATTTCTTTTGTAATTCTCCTGAATATTGAAACTCTCTCAATCATTCAACATTATTATTATAAAATCGGAAGATAAATGAAGAATTTTTTAATCCAATAAAAATATCAACTTGAGGAGATGAGTTTGAGGTTGGTAAGACTCAAGCCCTTCTTACACAGTCTACAAAATATACCAAAGAAAAAATTATACCAGTCTGAAGATGGCTTTGACAAGCTGAAGCCGGTTAAAACCGCTTGGACACATAAGCTTTTTTTCACGATAATTTAACGTAGGTAGACATAGGAATGACGTATGTCCCGTACCTGAGTTATTGGTCAATAACTTAAAGTAAAATAAGTTTTAAATTTGTTTTATTTTACATATTATAATTTTATTATACTATTATATTTTATTATTGTATTATAAGCGTGGGTAAATAAATTTGATACATGTATGCTGGGATTAGCATCAGGAATATTGGTACCTATCTATTTGTTTATAATGGTAGTACAACTTGAAATTAAGTTTGCCAATAGTTATGGTTTCTCCTTAAGAATAGTTCAATTTTAAAATCAACGAAGAAATTAGACACGAAATAAAAAGCGACAAAATTAAAAACCCTAAATATTCAGTAATTATCTATTTATTGAATACAAAATCAAGAACTATCGTAAAGTTGTGTTACAGCAACTATCAGCAAAAAAATTAATTGCTAGTTATAGATCCATTCACATCAGCTATCAGATTTTTAACAAATGGCTACCTTCTAAGCCTGGGATGCAGTTTCTATGGACTGGATATAGTTGTGAAATTATCATACGAAGATTTTTTATTTATATTACATAAATTCTTTTATTCAAGAAGCCAAATATTTATGTTACTTTTTACAATTCAGTAGTTAAAATTTTCCATTGTTCGGAGCTTCAAAGGCCCAATCTTACTATTCTAATTATATTATTTAAAAAAATATTATTACGTTTGCAAAGAAGCCGGCTTTTATCACTTTTAGTTGTTTATCATAACAACATTGTTGTATGGAAATTCGTGTTTTATTTTTTATTCGGTTTACGATCTTTATCTAAACATATGTCATCGTTGATCTTCCCCGTTCTAAAACGCATTATATTGTTGTTTCTTTTGCGTGTTTTTTAAATTTAGACTTTCATAGAAAATAGGTTTTTTATTACAATTTTCGATGGTCAATTAATTTGAACCTATCTCACAACGCTTCAGAATTCATAAGCTCATCAATTGCTGAAACTCTAAGATTAAAGGAAGTAATTTGGCAAACATTTTAAATGTTGGTCGCAAAATAATAATTTCTCTAAATAGGTTATTTTTCTAGAAAATTTATGTTTCTCAATATAGAAATTACTTCATTTCAGGCGTCGTAATTCATCCAGGAAACATGTAAAAGCAAGTCAGGGTTGCTGACGTAAATAGCGGCGTATCGATATGATCTCCGCCCTCACAAAAAATTCTAGAACATAAACTGGGTGGGATAAATACAAAGCACAGATCGGATTGGGCGGATGCTGCAGGAAGCTACAGATTCAGCTGTTAGTATATCATCGTCGAGGAGTGAAAAATTTCTGTTTATAAACATCTGTGTCAGTGAAATGCTGGAAAATAGAATTAAAACTTCGCTTGTCACTCTCCCAATGACACGACTACGTGCGTATTTCCTCGGAATCAAAATAATATCATACGCACCACGTGCAGGATAGCAAATAAAAAGTGGATTTATTAGAGTCTTTGGCATGCCAATTATGATTTAAATTACTACAATGATCTTTTCGAATATTAATTTTCGATTCGGATTTGCGGGGAAAACAGTGACGGAATAGAAAGCACACTAACCGGTACACACAATCATATATTGGTTCTCTCAACTCTAATGGTTCTTTAATCTTTACTGAGACCAACGATCCTGCTTAAGCTAAAGTACTTTTTTTGAAACCTGATATTTTTTATAAGACGTTAGGCATCATTAAATATGGCAATTTCATTTTAATTCGTTTTAAACTGCGTTGTATTTGAAACTTTTTTATATATTTCAATTCGGCAATACATCCCGAAATACTCCATAAAACCTTGATATTTTGTACAGTCTAAATAAAATAACTCAGTTGTTTCGTTTCCTAGCCACTTTATAAACGACAAGCTTCTGCCCGCGACTTCGTCTGCTGGATTAGTACTTCGAGTAATCTATTTTCTTTTCCTAGGTCCCATCTACGTTTATAACAAAATTCTTAACCTATTTATTTAAAATATGTATAATTCTTGATTCGATTCAAAGTATTAGGTGAGTACTTCAAATAAATTCAGTAATTTAAATATTTTCCAAAATAGAATTTTGATTTGACAATCATTGTTTTGCAAAATGTCATTCTCAAATTTTGATGTTTTCTATTATTATAATTATTATTTTCAATATATTTAAAATAAATATCTAGCTTCATAAATTATAGCCTATATGTTATTCTGATGCTATATTATTGTAAAGTTTCATTAAAATCCATTCATTAAATTTCGATGTAAAGAGGAACAAACATACATACATCCATACAAACTTTCACGTTTATAATATTAGTAAGATTAACTTTGTATTTTGTCGCCGAATGTATTTCCCTCGCATGAAAGTGGATACATTTTTATTGGTACATTATATTTGATCCAAGCCCCACCAACCGATAAAATAATATGATCTCAAGACATGAAACAATAATTAGATTATTGTTGACATTACTAAATAAATGTAATAAATATTAACGACCGTGACAATACTCAACGTTCTTCGATTGCTCGAATGGCTTTTCGGTCAATTGATTGAATACACAAACGTAGATAAATCTCCAATACATTAAGAGTTCGAAAACAGACTAATAAATTGCTATGCGCACTCGGATAAATACACAATCTTTGGGCCCTTATTAGTCGCCGAAAGGTACTCAAATTTTATTACGAAGATGAAAAATCAAACAGATAAAATATAAAGATTCGCAATTATGTTTGCCGTGATTCACTGGCCTGACTAGTATTCGATAAATAATGTTATAGAATGCGAATATCAAGAGAAATCATGTGATTTAGTGGAATCGAAAAGACTTTCCTTTCTTCTTTGTTTGCTCGTTTTCCGTAATTTCTTTTTGATTGCATTGGATTATTCATACGAGAGGTCGGATTTAATATTCCGTCTTGGAATAATAATATGCAGTTATCAAGAATAGCTTTCATTCCTCAAATGATATTACATTAATCCTTGGAACAAAAGAAACTTCAAGAAAATAAAATCGCTAACGACCTTAAAAATAATATTGTTACTTCAAGCAATACAAAATCTGTGTATCCTGAATAACAAAAAACGTCACATATTAATGTTGTTTTTTTTTACTTTGTAAAAATGTTTTTTCTGTGTGTTTTTTCTCTCAACATATTTTTGCGACCTTAGGTTTTACAAAAATTAAAATAATAAGAATTTTCTCTTTTTATTTAAATCTAATAACTTGTCACAGAGATATGAACAATATGATTTGAGATTTTCACAGCCAACATTTTTTTCGTGATTTATTTTTGAGTATTGAGGCTCATTCTTCATTAGTTAAAGTTTGGAACAGCATTACAAGAATATTTTTTTAATTATGCAGTAAAACCAGCTAGTAGAGGATTGGAGTTGGCAACACGGTAGAGCATACATACAAAAACATAACATTCATACAAAAGCACTCACCCTCAAATCTTCGGTTACACATCTGCCCTGATGATGGATGTAATAATGCTTTCCGAAAATTTGGCTTAAGAGGAATATAAACGCCAGAAATATTCGACTTCTCACCCCTTAAAAAGTTCGCGTATTTTTGGTATTATCTGCGCGAGGAAAGTAGCGCCAAAGTTGTTTTAATTTTTTTTATGAATTATTTTTATAAGAACGAAAAAAAGTTAGTCAATCAATCGAGTTAAAAATAATCTTAGCTATAAAGGAGTATTTTAAAATTGTTTCTTATATAACTTCATATTTATCTAATGAAAAAACATATTATGTAGTACTTTGCGCTTATATTTTTTGTTATGTAATTAATAATTGTATTTAAATTCCATTTGTTGAAAAAGTAGAAAAAGCTTCGATGTATCCAAAAAAAATCATTCATCATATTTATAATGTAAGCGGATTCGTAGTAAAGATAAATCTAAATAGTCATTTGGAGTATAACTTCAGCTTAAGAAGGGGGTAGCACAATACTGCATAAAACCCTAAAAATAAATAGACTTACTACTCAAGTTTAAATAGTGTACTATCTCGGAAACAAATTGTGTACATTTAAAGCCTACTGAAGGTTAAATAAATAACGGTAAAAGTAATTTTCTTTTTCTATCATACGGTGGAGAGGCTGAGAAGAAATAATAATAGCAAAAATTGTAAATATGGAGAGTATTTCTTATCATCCTTAATATAAACTTCCTGGGCAATGTTTCATAATACGGTACGTTAAATTCTTAGAGTACACATACATCCAACCTTGATTTAGGAAATTGCTGATTCAAAAAGGTAAATATATAATGAGCATAAATAGAAATGGTAATAATCGTATAAATGCTTTTCATAATATATTTCGGATACAAGATTTGTAAATAAATACATATACAGGGTGTCCGGGGGTAAAGTGCATTAACTTCGGGAGTGATTCTACATGATAGTATAAGTAAAAAGGTTAATAACTTTTTTCGAAATTCCAACTTTTAGAGGTACTTTTTTGATAAAAAGATAAACACTAGTAGGTATTTCCGCTGTTACAATTATGGCCACTCGAAACCAACATCGCCACAGTCGGGCTCGGATGACTCACGGCAAATTTATCGAGTTAGTTTGTACCTTACACTAAGGTTTTTTAATAGGTACGTCTTTTTGTACGGGAAAAAAATGCTGGAATTTCGAAACAAGTTGTTAATCTTTTTTACTCCTACCATCATGTAGAATCACCTCCCGAAGTTAATGCACTTTACCCCCGGACATCCTGTATAATAACAAAAAATGGTCAATGTTATTTATTTTTTATATTGTTGAAATGTAAATAAAATTATTTCACACGCGGTGATTTACAAATAATTCATCAAAAATCAAGAATAATAAAGTTTTTTTAGTATTTTCGCAAGCAGGAAGTCGTAAGTTTTAAACAGAATGTATAAACCCACCGCGGCTTTTATGTCTGACACGAACACATGAAGCTTTAAATCGCTAACAAATTATATCAACAAGTACTATTTACCTATTTAATAATTTTAAAATACTTGCAAGCATCTATCGTCAATATTTTTTGAGAAATAAAGTTCGTTTATATCATCCTTCATAATGTAGTGTTCATGTTTCAGTGGGTACCTTATAATAACATTATGTGACAGCATAAAAGAAAAACGCGCGAATATAGATAAAAACTGTCCAGAACTAATGAACTGTGGCGTCTCTATTATTTGGAAAATGATATAAGGTTCAAAGAAGAGTGGGAATAATAACGTTTTAGTTAGTTAGTACCTTGGCAAAAAAGTTTACTCTATTTCAAGTCTTCGTACTTTTAAACTAGTTTTGTACATTACCATTAAAATTTAATAAAAAATTCACATTTGTGCTGAAAATGGAATCAAATCTTTGTATTAGACATAGTTTTATGTTTGAGTTATAATGTTAGACCACATGGCTACAAGGATGTTTCCCACAATTTAACGATAGAGCTGATTTTATTTTAGGATAAAACCGATAAATGTCGTAATGGCTTTCTTACGTAGGTTAGATCTAATAATCAATTCAATATGAATCTTGGCAAAGGATTATAAACAAATGGATTAATTGTTGTATTGGCTCGGTGGTTAAATGGACGTGTGGCTACCCTGGAATATTAAGTTCAAGGTTTTGATTTAGGCAATCCTCCAACAAATATTTATTTTTCTTTAACACACAAAGCAGGAACTTATTTCTGACTTCCTGATTTGCATCAACTCTTCGTACATGTACATCCCCTGAATTCACTTATCAAATTTAGTATAGTTACCGAGACTTCGAGATATGCGAAAAACATAGACACTGCTCCTGACTACTTTAAACTGCTCCCGATTTTATATTTCGTGACAACACAATAATCAATATTCCCAATCAACTTAGGCTATATTAGGGCATACACCACGTTCATACTTCGCTGTACCCAACTTGAATGGAAGTATTGTTCTACTGCACTCTAGGATCCTAATCGAAACATTGTACTCCTCCACCTCAATCCTCCACCCTACCCTTATCAAAAATAAGAGTTATTTAACCACTTGAGCGCTTTTTGCCACATTATGGCACTATTTTTAAAACCTCGGATTGCTTTGTTGCCAAAAAGTGGCAAATTAAAAAAAATATATATATTAAAACGACTACATAATATATTGTACATTGAAAATATAACAAAATAAATATTCTCTAGATTCTTTAAAATGTTTTATGGTTAAAGATTTAATTATATATATTTTTTTTAATCCTACAAATACGTGATAATAGACAAAAGATAGGGGAATTCATTGGCTACATAGAACTATAATAGGTTTGTATGTCTCCATATTAAAATTCGGAGATATGATTTTTTTAATGTGGGAGGAAAAATTTCCTTTAGCAATCCGAGAAAAAATATTTTAATTGCTCTGTCGCTCCAGTGTTTAAAACGAGATAAATTTTAATAGTATTCTCCTTTCTCTTCTAACCCTTTCGTTTGTCGACATCATTCCTCTTCATTCTAATTGTTTCGATTTTGTCAGCTCTCACCCTTCTTTCAAAGCAAGCTTTTCTAACCAGCCAACCAGATTGAGGTTAAAAAGAAATTTTTGTCACAATAGTATTGTGTTTTATTGGGTGTTTTATCCATATTTTACACGATCTCATTCGGATTCACCTCGTCCTATCTCATCTCAGATCCATTTTATTAGTGGAGAACTTGTGTTTTTCTTTTCCTACAGAGGACTACCTATAAGCGTGTGTCGCTCTCCACAGAGAAAAAAAAATTACCTTATTTTTAAACCTGGGGTCTCAAAAGTTGCTTATGATCTGTAGCTATTCGAAAACGTAAACATAAATTAAATTAAACTGGAAGTTTTGAAAAAAATTCGATTTCGTGATTCGGGAAAAAAACCAATGATCCATATTTTATATTAACTGTGGTCCAAAGAACAACTTTTTTTTTTTAAACGTATGTGATGTGATGTGTTTGTTAAAAATATACCAAAGGAAAATAACACTTTTTCTGGATAAAATCAAGATACTGAACTACACTAATAACTACACCAAAATTTTTTAACAAAATAATACGAATAAAAAATAATGGATTGTGAAAAAAATATTAATTACCTCAATTTAAAATTACATTTTTTAGGTGTTTTCCTGATTTTAAATGCATGAGCTAAGAACCATTTAAAAAAAATAATTATATGCAGTTCTCATTTCCTTTGTAAGATGCAACTTCTGAGACCCCAGGCGTTTCTGAATTCAAAAGTTGAAATAATTGACGCACCCTACCTATCCGATGATATTTGAATTTTAAGGGTGATCTGTTCATCTTGGTACTTGTCCAGATTAGTTTTAAATGATTTAAATGTCAATTTTTTTAAATGATTCCATATTATTACTATAGCAAACATTAAAAAAGCTCATCCAAGTCATAGGATAATATAATATATAAGGCGTTGCAATAAGTTTAGTAATATGTAGGTAAAAATAATTATTTTTCTAAATTTAATATTCATAATTGAACCGAATGTTATTAATATGTAATGATTGATATCTCATCGAATCATTCGATTTAAAGTAATATAAATAAGTTTAGTAAACTTAAAAATACAAAACATTATTTTTACCGGTTCAATGTTTCGATCGAAAATGATTCTACTCTAGAATCCAAATCAGAGGCGTAAGAAAATTTGCTTTCTTTCCGAAATCGCGAAAACGTAAAAGTTGAACGAATCGAATTTTCGTAATTTCTCAATGAAATTCGGAGGTCGAAAGTTTAGTCCCGATACAATAAATATTTACCGCGTCATTAAGCGGAGGGCGTTTGGATTATTTCCGTTGTATTAATAGCCGGACGGTAATCGCTATTTTTGTCCTGGCCTGTATACGTATGCGTTGTGTGTGAATAGGAGAGCATGTGATTCTGGCCAGAATTCATAAAACTTATTTACGTGCTTTTAGTTGGAAACTGGAAGAAATTTAGCATTTTTTTTTCATCATCAAATAAAAGAAGCCCTGCGACGAATTATATGAGATATCATTGAAGAAGAAGAAAACAATAATAATTTTTTTTTTTAAATATGTCAATGAACAACACACAGAAAAACAATAAAAGATAATAGTCGCAACTGGGACTCGAACCCAAAACCTAACGTCTTACCGGGACATACACCTCTACCAATTGGGCCACTGCGATCTGTCGTAATTGTCAACTTCATATTTCAAATTTCAGAATTAACAATATTATATTCGACTAATGTTTTTGTTCCATATTTTTTTTCATTGCTACCATTTTCTTATAAAAAAAATAAATTATATGTGAATTTATAATTAGATTATGTTTCTGTTTTATTTCCGGGAGGCATTTTGCAAAAATATTTGTTTGTTGTGATAAAGAAAAATAATTCAATTGATCATGAAAAAATGTGATAAATTAATATAATGTAATATAGATATCAATGTAATTCTCTGTAGGTCCCACTTAAAGTTATTAGCGGATGATTAACCCAGGTTTCATCGCATTTCTCAGTCAGGACAACAATATATATTTTTTTTAAATTAAGAAATTAATCTTTGTCTCTATGAGCATTAAATCCCTTTTCATCGTGAGCGTTAAACTGTCCAAAAATAAGACAAGATATAACTTTTTTTTTTAGTTTTGTTGTACAATAATTAAAAACGCGTTTTGCAAAAAATGTATCGGGGTTAAAATCTCTGGATCAGGCATATTCAACTTTTCTCTCATGTTATTTTGACAGCACATGTTTGCTCATAAATTAGACCATTCTTTTAAAGTTTTAACTAAATTAACCCGAAATTTTTTCCATTTTCAACACATAGTTCCTCAAATAAATGCATAAACATAATTACCAGAGCCACGTGTAAGAATTGCACCACGCTTCAGAATTTGGCAAAATGTTTGGATTTTGAGTTAATTTTGCTGACACTAATACAGAAATAGCCTGGCTAAATGCAAGTAAACCGAAATACTGTTTCAATAATAGGTCACGAAATTGTTAATTTTATTTCAAAACAAACATTTATACTACGTAATGACATTATTTGATAATTATAAATTATAATCTTGGAACGACGTCCTTCTTTAATAATGGTCATGGACAATATGGACTCTATTATTTTTTTTATTGAACTTTTTTATGTGAAAACCGCACATGAGACCCACATATGGCTGCATTCATTGAACTTTGACATCCCAAAATAGGTCTATCGTAAAATTTAAGAGAATGGGAAGGCGAAGGAGATGGGAAATACGAGGTGTGGGAGGGTAATGGCATTTTACGCAATTTTTCGATTTTGCATGGTGGTCTATCACCAATTTAAGAGGCGGGAATGAGTACCGCCGCCCCGGGAACCATTTATTGGATAACCAACACCTCTGCCATAGGTCATCCCAAGTGGTTAGCTACGTTTGGTGACTTAGCAGGGGTGCCCGGGTTCATGGGGTGGGGTTTGTCTGGGTCTTGGTGGCGGATGATCTGGACACACTGAACCCCAGATTCCTAACAAACCTTCATACCGTTTTCCTTCCCAGAACTTTCTCTCGTTCCTTTCCTTAAAGGTGCCCTCCACACAGCATCCCCAAGGATGACATAGGCCCTGAGGGAAATTATTTTCCTCAGAGTCTCCTGTTTGGACCTAACGTAAAAAAAAAAATAATATTAGCTCCTTTATTTTTATTTTTTTATTATAATTATTTTATAAATTTCGTTTTTTAATTTAATTTATTTTTAATTTATTTGTGTAGTTATAAACAGTCTTTATAAATTCATATTCATAACAGCATAGTTTTTTTTAAGTATGGTGTCACTAAAGCCTTTTGATATGCAAAGTGCCTTGCCGTATGTGTTAGCCGGGGCGGAAAATATTTCGCAAATATCGTGAATTTCAATTGAAACATGCTTTTAACCGAATATTACGATTTTTTTAGATGCGTTCTAAAACATAATTCGGTAAGTATTTAAAATGTATTTTTAACCGTGCGATGTCATTATTTTTTATTCTGTTGATTCTTTATTAAAATTTTAAAATGGTTTTTGGGTACACAACATTTCTATAATTCAGGGCTTTTAAAGTTTCGAGGATTATAATAATCAAAAAATCATATATTCAAATGAATGTTTTTTATGCGTTTCTACACTATTCATCCGATTTCAATGAAATTTTGGTGATTTGTTGTGCGCCCACCCGCGAAAGTTTTTATATACAACGGCTCTGGCGTTGTAAAATTTGTGCAAAAATTTACAATAGGTGGCTCACGACTTTTATGACAAATGTGTGTATTTCATATAGTTTAGCGGAAGGGAGGTAAGGCGGAGGGATATCAGATAAGGGAGGGACGAGGTAAGGGGGAAGGAGGAAGCGGAAGGCGGGAAGAGGACATAGGAGAGAAAGGGAGGATGGTAATGGAGATGCAAGGAAAAGGACATGCAGGCAGAAACAATTTATTTATTTAAGTGGCATTTCGTCGGGTATTTTTTGGTAACCAATAAATTTTAGAACATATCGGTAAGACTTTTTATATTATTTATTCTATCTTTTTGTAAATTGTGATTCATTTACGTGTTCGTATTAAAATCGGAATATTATATATTTATTTATATTTAAACGCACATAGGGCTTTTACATACATAAAGCAATACATGTTTCGATTAATTACAGTGAAGAGTTAGAAGTGAATAAAATACAGGTAAGTAACAGAAAATATAAAGACACATAATATAGGTTAGATAAAATATGAGTTGACAAAATGTAGGTAATACATAATATAAATAAAGTAAAAATAGATAGCCTGCCAATATCCTCCAAATCAATAATAATAGGTATTAATAAAAATGTATAAAATTGGTATTTACAATAGTGTATGAATTTAGTAAAAATAGTTCGCACATACGGTGTTTAAAGTTTGCCAAATTCAAATTATTGTCAAATACATCAATATTGTTTAAATATTGGTTACCAAGACTGTGTAATGGTTGTATTGGGGAATGCAAATTATAGTTAGAATTAGATGTTTGTATATAAAATGTTAATGTTTGTCTAATCGTTCGTGTAGGTACATGTAGATTTATTAAATGCAAGAGTTAATGGTTATATATATAATATTATTGATCCGATTCTCACTATCGATGCAAAAATTATGGTTTAATTAACAAATTGATTTTCTGTGAATTAATTAAATTATTATTGTTATGATCTTGATTACCAATTTTGATAGCCTTACAGCTGTCGCACGGAGAATTGATAATTAAATTAATCAATATATAAATTCAGGCTTTAATGAAAATGCGTAACATTGAAACTAATAATAATTAAAGGTTTCCAATCGAATTCAGGCTTCCTGCGGAACGTTAATTCAAATTTAATCAATTGAACGTAGACCCCGCGTTCGTGATTACGTCATTTCCGTTTGATTCGTTAAATTGGATAAAAGAAGCACGGAACCGCAATATTGGGCGAATCTGGACATTGATTCGGTAAATACTAGAAGAGCTATCTTCAGTACACAATCTACTGCGATTGGACAGTAGCCGAGTGGTCCAAATCATCGGATTCCCACAAAAGCGTCGCGGATTCAACCTTATTGTAGTGATTTCTAATGAAACCTCCCTTTTACCGTGTTATTGGAACAATTTATGACTGGGCACATCATTATTTTAGCGCTAGAGATTTCCACGTGATTGATTTTAGATTCCGCATTCGTTTTAATTAATATCATCCCTTCAAATATCAATAAGGAAAAATATGAACTGCTTAGTGCGGTTTAAACCAATGAATTCACCTAGATTTCGCCGTTATTCCTATATTTTCAGGTTTCATAAAAAAAATCAAAGAAATCGATAATTTATAATTATTTTAATTCTTAAAAATTATCTATACAGAATTGGATAGCTATCACAAGAGTGAATAAGTCTTAACAATTAAGCCAAATTACAATCCCCTTTGCTGAAGGTAAGGTTAAATGAAAGGGGTTAGAAAGGTTATATGAAAGGTGTTAGAAAGGAGGTAGGAAGATAGAGGTTTGGAAAAAGATCGCCCTTGTGAATGTGTGGCTACTATTGCAAAACGAAATATTGCTTGAAATGGCTTTTGCCGTGTTTTGTGTCCAGATCTGGATAACAAGGTTATTTTCAACTTTTATCTTCCCCATCGATTTCCCCTACCCCTTCAGCCTCATACTATACCCCAATTGAGGTTGCAATAGACACTGACTCAGTTGGAGAGGTTGCACAGGAGCACTTGCACCTTTGAGTGTTGATTGGTTTGTTGTTTTTTTTTGTATATTATATATTATTTTCTTAATAGACGTATGAAAAAAATGCATTCATTCGACGTAGAATAAATAATTAAAAACAAATCTCATGTATTATGAAAACAACGTGAAGATCATCTATAGAAGAAAGAAGTTGTGTGGTTTTTGTTAATCGGAAAGAGAGAACTTTCCTATTTTATGCCAACGGTTCCCAATATTGTGCCAATTAGGCCACAATCGTTCCTGTGAACTACCCTCACGCGTTTGGCGGACGTTGGAAGTGAATTAATGATTTCGACGAGAATACTTTTAATTAATATGGAAAATATTGCGAATCATACAATTTAATATCAAACTTTGATTTATTATGGGAAAAATTACAGTATAATTTTTTTCAAATATAATTATGCTTCATTAATCCACTAAAAATGTCAATTTATTGCTAGACATAATTTTTTTAGCAGACACTACTAGACAAAGCGAATTGAATGTTTACAGAGGTTATTTAAAATAAATTACTTTTTTTATATCTGAAAGCATGTTTTTTTATTTGTTATAAAAATACATTTACAGTTTACGGAAGCTTTTACTGTACAACTAGGAAGGTCTACCGTTTAAGGACAGTCAAATTGACAGGTATCGTACGTAGGTAGGTAGGTATACGATGATTCAAATAGTATTAAATAATGTTAAGATTCACAAATTCCATTTACATAATTATAATATACGATACAGTCGAATACTAGGTTCTAGATTAAATAAATTAAGCATCGAATATACAAGAAAAAGTGTATTCGAAGTGAGTATATAAGAAAAACAGTAAAATAAAAAGAAAAGAAAATTTTTGGAAACAAAAGGCCGTGTACCATGTGCACCGATATTTCTACGAATTAGCAAAAATAAATCGTTAAAAATCATTATGCATAATTAACGTTACAACGGCTTTTGCTCTTATTATGGCATTTAATAATCACGATATTATTTTGAGAATTTCTTCGTTAAATTATTGTTGAATATCCCAAACTGGGAGGAAGTATATATTACGTAAAGAGAATAACCAAATACAATTCATACAAAGTTTCCTAATACGCTGTGATGTAATATAACAACCAATGATATAGGTTTACAAGAAGTGAGAGTGAGCAGTGAGCAGTAAGCTCCCTAGGGGTGTGCCAGAAAATGACCACATATATTATAACTTTGCCTTGTTATCAAACAATATTTAAGTAGTTTATCTTGTCTATTTTAGAAGCATTTCAACATTTCAGCGAATTTCAGGCGAGTTCTTGTGCAAAACACGCCACAATGTGTTGTGTCGTGGTTGGATACTGGATAACTAATTATTAAATCCGTTTGAAAATTTGCCTATACTTGTTTTGAAATGTTATTGACTCTTTGAAACTTGTGACAGGTTAACAAACGGCATAAAAATCCAATTAAAACAGAAGGATTTTTTAGACTGGAGGCAAATCTTACTAATATTATAAACGCGAAAGTTTGAATGGATGTATGTGTGTTTGTTACTCTTTTACGCAAAATTTACTGAATGGATTTTAATGAAACTTTACAATAATATAGCTCCTACATCCGAATAAGATATATGCTATAATTTATAAAGCTAGCTATTTATTTTCATTATATTGAAAATAATAATTATTGTTTAATAGAAAATGATAAATTTGGGAATGACATTTTGCGAAACAATGATTGTTAAATCAAAATTCTATTTTAGAAAATATTTAAAGTAGTGAATTTATTTGAAGTACTCACCTAATACTTTTAATCGAATCAAGCATTATAGATATTTTAAATAAATAGGTTAAGAGTTTTGGTACAAACGTAGATGGGACCTAGGAAAAGAAAATAGATTACTAGAAGTAATCTTCGTCTGCATAGGAATATTACTAATCCTACGCAGACGAAGTCGCGGGCAGAAGCTAGTATAGAATAAGTCTATGCATACATCACTTTTAAAACCATAATGTTTTGAATTCTCTATTCGATACACCTACCATACATTTTTAATTGATAAATTAAACTTGGCGGGTAAGAGATAACCCGCCGTAGCTCAGTGGATTAAGAGCACCTGACCGGACATCAGAAGGGCGCGGGTTTGAGTCCCGTTGGCGGCATGTATCTTTTCTCGGAAGATTGTTTCAATGTGGATGAGTGTTTTAGGCTGATAATTATTGCTTATACTAATTGCTATCATACTGGATTAAAGCGCGGACTTTTTCGGAAATACTGATTAAGTAGTTGATTTCGATGTTAGAATTTTCGTTAGAAAGGTGTCGCCTTTAATTTGGGTTGTAGATAAAATATTGTACAAATAAAAGTGTTGCTTTCTTCTTTTTTATGTTCATACATAAATAGATATTCTGTGCTTCTGTAAAATGCTTTTAAAATGATTATTTTTCTGAAACACACCTGTTAACTTGCAACCAAAGAGAAAGCATGAAAGTTTTTTTAACCGAAAAATTTATGTTCACTTATTTTGTGTTAAAAAGAATGCCTGAATATCTTCACGCAAAATATTTACTTAGCTAAAAACTTAATTCTGTAATACCACAAAATACAAATACGCCGCTACAGTTTAAAACACAAATCATAATATTAATCTCTCAGTAAACAGTTTATCACGTTTATTTTCCGTCTGTATATTAACGATAACAAGAGTCTTGTCCTACCCTTTGTTAGAAGAGAGTTATTAATTGTTGTTAACTATGACCCAAACGCACTGAAAACAATAATAATCTTACCCTTAACTCGTACAATCTTTGCAAGCCGGATTTCCCCAAGAACTTCAACCTTTCCAAATGAATTTAAGACGGTGGCACGGAGGCTAGTCAAGTTATGAAGGGGTGCGGTCACCATTTTAGTTAATTTATGTATCCGCATCACACCCTTACGCCTTGTACGACGTACGAACTCGTATACTATTTGAGAAATGCTCCGCTATACAATATCCTGAAATATTGCGGGAGGTATTGCTGAAAATATTTGATCCGGAATTCTCCGGTGCGATTATATTACAAGTTATGAGGAACAAGGTATGGCTTACAATAAATGCTGCGGGTTTTGTTCGGGCGAGGAAAATTATTAGTAACGGGAACCAATATAATAATTATAAATATTATAAACAAAAATAAATTGTAGTTATGATAAGGCTTTTATAAGGTTAAAGCTTAATCAAGTTTCAGCACAATTTTTTTATTTTTTATTTAATATTTTGCATTGGTACTTTTGGCTCTGTAGGTGTTATTTAATTATGTTCGTACAGAGGATTTGTCCTTTTATGTTCGTTAAGGGGACAAACATCGAAAGTAATATGGTTCTCTTATATATTCAGAAAGCTTTATTCTTATTGCAATTTCAGAAAGTGATTGTCTCATTTTCAACACCGTACAAAAGAATTGTGAAAACTTAGCAGATGATCAATAAATCACTTTTCTTGCCGTTTTTTAATGTTGGGTAAGTTTTTATACAAATAATTCGTAAAAAATCCAAGAAAACCTGCGAATTGATTTATACTTACGTAGGAAACGCCAAAAGGTGAATTTAAATCATTGAATAAATCACGATCTTCGACATTTGGTAAAATATCACCCAAAAGTGATATATTATTTGTTTCTTTATCCGGCTAGGGGTGGGTTATTAAATACTATCACCACTGAGGTGATTTTGGAAAAAATATATTTTTTACTGTGTTTGGGCTTGAAAATAATATTAGCTTTCGATTTCACCGTTTCTATGTATTTGAACCTATTAAATTATACTTAAATAAGATGCCGTTTACCGAAAAGTATGTTTTGTGAATAAGGTGACTATATTAAGGTGTTAAGGGGACGTACCTGATTTACTTTAATCAGCGATTCCTGACATTATTAGGAGTATAAAAAAATTGAAATATTGGTATCCGGTGAGATTTTATATATATATTTTTTCAACTTATATAAACAATTATAAACAATCTGTAGGTATTGAACAGTTAGGGTAGGGGTGAGAGGTTGGGCGGTTACCCGACATGTATCAGTGATGACACAACGTGTGTCCAAAATTTGATTTACATTTAAATTCTAAAGCTATAAACATTGCCCTTCGGCATATTTAGATGGGTACTCATAACAGAGAATAAAGGGTCAATAAACACAAACTAAGCATTATCAATCTTAATGCCTTTAGAAGGAAAAACAGAGATATATTCCCGGGAAATTAATAACTTGAACAAGGAGATTTTACAAATAAGATAAAGGAGCAATAAAGCGTAAATTCAAAATAAATTAGATATTATTTACTTGTTTTAGTAGATGATATAGATCAAAACACAAAATATTTACTATGTAAATAATTCAAAATATATCATTAAAGAAGGAGATAATATTCATAAATAAACGAATATATGAAAAAGATCAAGTCACAGAAAAATAAAACGCTAATGGTCTCAATTGGTACTTGAACCCAGGATCTCTCATCTTACCTGGATAAGCGGTTTACCAACTCGTCCACGGAGACCTCTCATTTTTGAAAGAATTAACAAAATTTTCTTCGACTAATTTTTTCCCTATAATTTTGGCAGCTTCCTTTTTAAATTAAACAATTGTTCGAAGAACTGGTTGCAACCAAGATAGTGTCTCAGATAAACATATCCGATTTTATTTATATGGGACACCTATCGACCTTTTGCTAAAAGTCTAAATGAATATTATTTTTTTTTATTAACATAACTCTTGCTCTTTTCATAGTATCTTTTAGATTTATTAGTATTATTTTCCTCAAGATTCAAAGGGAGTTATTCCAATAATAATTTGAATTCAAAATATGTCTATTAAGTTTCAAAGAATTATCCGAAAAGCCATCATCCAGTAAAAAGCTTCAGCGGAAGCTTTAGTTTAACGACAGGAGTCGGCTTATTTGTTCCGGTACATTTAATTCTGCCCAGGAAGTTATCCACAGTTTTGTTCATATAGTCGCGGGGCCACATAGTATCACTGTACAATGAACTGAATAACTACAAATTGCTTCAAGTATTTTCTCAAAGCTTTTAGTAAAAATTATATTTTCGATTTTTAAAACTTTTCCGTGGGTCAGATATCAGATGATTCGTTTACATTTCATTTACTTTTGAAAAGTACTGATTTTGATGAAATAATCATTTTTTAAATTCTTCGCTTAATTCGTTTTGTTTGATTGTTAGTTTTATGGTTCTTGTAAATATTTAGAAGTTTGTTGTACGTAATTTGAATAACTGAAAATATTTAACAACGTCCGCGATTCCTTCTAATATTTTTCATTAATACCATTCTCTTAAATTTGTACATCAAATACTAAATTGACAAAATCATTTCTTCATTCACGTAGACAAAGTTACTGAAATAAATTCTGCTAACGTAATTATAGAAAACAAGAACAAATTTTGGAGATGTCAATTCTGGCCTTCAAATTATAAAAAAAATATATGGATGTGTAATCAAACGTTCCTTCATTTTTATTATTTTATTTTTTTACATTAGCTCTACACAGGAAGCCCTGATGAAAAAAAATCCCCCCAAGGCCTGTGTTATCTTTGGGGATGCTTTGTGAAGGGTCTTTTTAGCGACAGGATGTTCTGGGAAAGGTATGTAGGAATCTGGAAGTCAATGTGTCCAGTAGTGATGGAAGTATGAAACTATACCTTCTACTTCGGTACAAGGCAATGGGTCGAGAGAGTCCGGCTGGAGAGGTTAAAAGTTCTCCCCAAATCAGTCTGCTGATCGACTACTGGCCCGACACGCAATAGATGGGCAAACGCATTTGCCGCCAAGACCTAGACAAATCACACCAAATTTACCAAACCTTTTGGGGTGGCCTTTGGCAAGGGTGTGGGTTATCCAATAAATGGTCCCGCCTCTTCCGTGACGTCGAAACACCCTAATCAGCTGAAACAAACTTAACAAGAGTTGGAAGATAGGCCATGAACACGTGTGTTATTTTTAATTCCAGCCTATTTCACATGTTTGTGTCTAGACTCATTCTGAGATCTAGGTAGCGAGATACTGATGGTTCGCAAGGCCATATTATAATGAAAATGCTTTTGTAGGCTGATAGTTTATATTAACCCGTTTAATCACAGGAGACCATATTTGTCCCAGCTCACATAGGTCTCACAGAAATCTTTGTTTTTCCCTTACTATCATAGTCAGAAATGTGATCTAAACGGTATTGCAAAGAGAATAAAACAAACTAAATATTCAAATCTAAAAGAAAACCACAAAAAAAATTAAATTTACCCCTTTCTGAAACCAAAGTTTCCGAAAGCAATTTGAAAAAAAATTATGGAACTTTGAGAATTTTTCAAGATTTTTTTTTACATGAAACGAAAAAAAGGGAGGTGACAGTAAGGTTTATAATTAATTTATCTAATGAAATAAGTATGTGTTTTATTTTTTTTCATTATCAGTAATTTTAGTTAGAAAAAAAAGTAAAGTGAGCCATTTTAAAACTTTTTTAAGTTTTCGCAAAAAAAATTTATATTTAAAAAAATACTTAGTAATTTTTAATATAGAAATTTGAAAGCCTATTTCATCACCTTTCGAAAACAGTTTTTAGTTTTGGAATACGTTAACAAATGTTCCATTTATTTGAATTTTATTGCAAAGCGGGAATATTTTTAGCCTCTGACAAAATACGCCAATTTTTTAAGGGGAAAGGTTGTTTATAGATAAGTTACGCTCTATTTATTAGAGAACTTAACCAATAATAATAACCTTATTGAAAAATCCAGCTGATCTAAAAGATTACCAAAAAGTTTAATTAAATGAAATTTAAGTGTCATAAATTCTGTCAATACTATAAACTCTAAAAAATAATTTCATCGCTTTAATCGACCGAATCATTGATATTATTGAGGTCCCCCGTTTACAAAAGGCCCACTATTGAGAAACAGACAATCATAAGTGATGAATGAACGATATTTATTTTTTGAAACACCCTCTCTGTCTGCTTTTGAAAACTGAAATAAGTTGCAATTATAAAGTTTGTCGCTACTTTTCCGTATTATTTTCTCCAAAGCAATGAAAAAGGAAAATTCGGATTAGCTCTCCAATTTTTTTATTTTATTTAATTTGATAAATTTGTAAAAGTTACAGTTTTTAACATTTTTTTAAACTACTTTACTAGGCTAATGCCCGTGTCATGGTAGTCATACACATAATATATATATGGACTAAAAATACCTTTTTATTGAAACAGATAATAAAAACTTTAAACATAACATTATACATGTCATATTGAAAATATCCATGTAATTCTGAATATTAAATTTTTTCATTTTGTTGTCTTATGTTTTCGAGTACTAGTCTACAAATTGCATTAAATGTAACGATAAGGTCGAGGAGTGCTACCCTACACGTCCAATATTTATTATGATCCGTCAATATTTATCAAATTTCGTGACATTTATTGAACGTGTAGGCTAGCTTATTGACGGATTACAATATGGATTTCTAGATTCAAATATTAATTCACTTGAATTCTGAAGTCCGGATCGTGATATGGATCATTTATCACGATCCGTGGGTTCACCGTACGGAATTCAGGAATCTAGACAACTGCAATAAATATTGTGATCCGTCAATACACTAGCCAATGCATTCAATAAATGAGTCTAGTTTTTTAACTGTTAATTCATGGTGGAATTTCATTGTATTAGATATGAAATTAAACAATTTTAGTCTGAAAATGTCCGTAGTAGGACGAAACCGGTCCTGGTGTAAATAAACAAGTGGAACAAAGTGAAAAAAAAAAGTTTAATTTCATTCAATAAATGTTCGCCTCTCGTCTGCGGGTTGCCTAAAACTCCACCTTCAACGGAACATGAAGATAAGACATCTATCAAGGGCCCCATATTGTAACACCTGTCCATACTTTTGGTTGAGGATGGCAAACAAGCTGCATTTATTTTTCGTATCAGTCATTTTGGTCACGTTTCTTACTTCCCATCAATAAATTAATAATTTAGGTAGTTCGATAATTTTAAAATGGAACATCTTGGGTATTCTCAACCAATGCCCCGATCGATCTCCGACGTTTTGAAATAGGGTGTCTCCGAAGCATTTCGGAAACTTATTTATTTTGTATTTGACTATCCCAACTTTTTAAGAATTGTATTCTTAGATTATTTCAGCCACACACATTCCCTACATTTTGATAGTGAATACATAATGGATAAAATAAGGGGCACAAACTCTCTTAAAAATAGTCTAGACAGGATATCTTTTACATATTTTAATGTACTCAAATAATAAGCACAGAGTATTAATGCACGCAGTCATTATCATTAAAGCACCACTGCCTTAGGTTCATAGAAAATATATCACAGTGTCTACGAACGTCGACCACAGTCTACTTACAAAGATCGTAAAAATCGCAGAATTTTGAAAGGAAGCATAATTTTACATTGTAGGCAAAATAAATTTGGTGTGAAATAATATTTTAATATTTTGTTATTAAGAACACCACGGAACGACTAATATTTACTAATATTACATTATATATATGTCAGCTACCTAAATTCAAAATACACCATTTAAATATTTCAGTTATTAGGTATCTTCTTCAGAACTGGAAAAACTCGAATATACCAGTAGGTACCGCTCATGCGAGGCATCTGTCTAAGGAAAACTTTTTTCGGAGCAACATTAATATTCAGATCGCTAAGTGTCCATGGCATGATTTCGCTACAAGGACGGAATCTCAAATTTTACTCATGTAAGTTATGTAGCAGAACATAACTATTTTATGACCTAACGTAAAATTGTTCCGCAGCTTATTGTAAAGAAATAAAATTGATAGAGGCTCATAACGTTAAGAGGGTATAAACAGAGAACATCGGAAATTAGTCCTTTTTAAATCAAATTCTAGACGTATTGACTCTTTTTTACCAAAAACATAATTTGTTTTCGAAAGATTGCTATTTTTCTGGTAAAGTCATCTTTTAAATTTTGAATAACTAAGTTTATTTTTAATATAGTAAGATTATACCGTTGGTCGTTGGCAGATTTGTTAAATTTTCAAACGAAATTTTACACATTTCAAATCATATAATCATACAGAAAAATAAATCAATACATTATCGTGGTAAATCCCATGCACTTTTTTATGCTCCGAAAGTGAGGACTTCTACATATCAGAACGCGCCAATAAACAGAGCGACTCAACTGCTTAACGATTCTGCATTGACCATCGACATTTTCAATGTCACTTACAGACAGTTCAGCAACTATCTTTTAGCAAATGTCACTAAGTAGTAAAACTGCCCTTGTGTACTTTGTAATTTATAATCTTCTCTATGATATATATTGGTGTATAACTGTTTTATAGAGAACATGAAAAAATAAATAAATAAATAAATAAATAAATAAAGCCACTTTTCAGAATTTTAATATTAGTTCAAATAAAATCATTAAAAAAATCCGAGTACGTGTTTTGTGATGAAAATACCTAAGTTGTGTATTTATTTACGGTCTTACAAACTAAAATATTTCAATTTTTTTTACACACTTATTTTGCTTAGACATTATTGAAAAATCACAAAAGAAATTACATGAAGTACCTACACGATATTAAGAAATTAATCATCACGCTATTGAGCATTTTTATTGCTTACTTGAATGCAGGTATATATTAAAGCACATTTTGAATGAAATAAAGTGGATATTGAGTTATTAGTTAAAAAATTTGGTACGGAGAATAATCAATGTTTACACATCTTTACAGTTGCAAGGGCAGGATCGCAAGTTGAATTTTGAATATTCGGCCACCGGTTAATGGGCCTTAATAGGAATATAAACGCCAGAAATATTTGACTTCTTACCCCCTTAGAACTCCGCGTATTTTTAGTATTATGTGCGCGAGAAAAGTAGCGCCAAAGTTGTATTTATTTTTTTATGAATAATTTTACAAGAACGAAAAAAAGTTAGTCAATCAATCGAGTCAAAATAAATCTTAGCAATAAAGGGGTATTTTTAAAAAGTAGTTTTTTTATAAGTTCATATTTATCTAATGAAAAACGAATAATTTAGTACTTGGCGCTTATATTTTTTGTAATGTAATTAATAATTTTATTTTAATTCTATTAAATTGTAAAGGTAGGAAAGGCTTCAATGTATCATTAACGTATTTTTTTTCATATTCATAATATAAACCGATTAATAAAGTAAAGATAAATCTAAATAGTGATTTGGCGTATAACTTCATTTTAACTCAGAAAACATTACATACTCATTTCAGCACTGTGCAAACTTATAAAATTTTAATATAAATAAATCGATCATTCATCAAATCCTCTGTTTTATTTTCTAAATACAACCAATGGAATCTAAAGGTAGGGTAATTCAAACTCAAATTCAATTCAAATTCAAAACAATAATTCGATGACCATCAAACCGTTGATTAACAACATGTTGAAATTTTTATTATACATGTGAAAGGTTCTCTCTAAATGTTTTATCAAATTGTGGTCAGCTGACAATCATGACGACATGTTACGCCTCACAGTGGAAACACAATTTGATCGAGAGTTGAATTCTTTAAATCTCAAATATTGAAAATGGCGTTAATCGTCGATTTGATTTTCATCATACAAAATTGAATTTGAAACACCCCATCCTTAATGAATTAATTTTTAGTTAAAGAAAAAAGTTTTTTCGTCTCAATCAAGTATTAATATTATTAAGAGATTACTGAAGCTAACAAATAATGACTTACATTCGTTTTGAGTTTTAGAAAAGTAAAAGAGTTTAATCATATCTTTATGTAACCATGAAATTTAACATCCACTTAACGACCTTATAAAAGCATCCAATGCTTCAGTCTAAAGTTTCAACCCGGGAAGTTTCTCGTCCTCCGAAACGGATCGCCGTTAGCTGCCGCGGACGTTATAACGTCGTTGGCCGTTAGTAGCGTTTAATTTTAATGTCGTTACTTTGGCAAATTGCCGGCAACTCTTTTGTAGTTTCCCGCAATAAAAGATCACTGAAAATTTCCCTCTCAGACACTTTGCAGAGCGCGAGAGATTTCCGTCATTTGAATTTGAAATTGATCTCTTGTTTGAAGATTTAACTATCTCAGTGATTCGTACAATAATTGGTTTCAAAAATATTTGCAGGCCATTGTACTAATAAACATCCTTTGTGATTTATTTTGTTTCCTGTATATTTTTGAGCAAGCGAACGACGTTCTTGATGACAGTGCGATAAACTCATTGGCTGGGGTCCAGAAGTTGGAGGTTAAAAAAAAGTTACGTATTTGCACTGCTTTCCAGAGTGATATACTGAGGGTTTCAATGTCATTCTGGTGAGTTACTATTTTTCAAAAGCTATGGACACTAGTTGAACATATCTGAATAATATCTGAATAATATCTGAATAATTGGTTACTTGAACATATCTGAACATATCTGAATAATTGGTTACTTTCCAACATTTCTTCACATCTCCTTTCTTTTGCCACTGTCTTCGGCAATATTCCCCAAATCGTGGATGCCATAATCCCATTGACTTCAGAAAATTAAGACTCAATTAGCATGGCATCACAATAAAAATATTTGCAACAATTAAAGCACACCAATTTGCTGGGTTTATAATGCTGGGTTTATGAAGTTCTAGATTTCTTAAAAAAAACTTATCATCGAACATTCAATTGGATAAAAGAGTTCGCCAATTCCAAAACTAGTTTTTCAAAATGTGTGGCAATTCGAAGTCTTTTATTGGAACAGCATCTGTGTTTTGTGTATCGTAATCACGCGCTTAAACGAGGCATTATATCGGACGTTAAACCGAAAACTTCTTCCATACAAAAGGTGCTACAAAAGGAAAAAAAATGTTCTAGAGGTCACTGGGTTTATAAATAGCGTTTTTAATTTATAATTATTATCTGCATTTAAAATGCCGATTTTTTTCTGTACAATACTTACTATTGACAACTTTATCGACTACTACATTATTTTGATTTAAAAATAAACACACGTACCAATAAAAGTATGCATGTTTTATAAGTCCTAATATTTGACATCCAACAAAAAAATCTTTGCATAGTTCTCAAAAAAAAAAAAGAAAAGAAAAAATGATTTCCCCAAAAAAAGTTCATTAGTTGGTTATTTTCTTATTATTACTAATTTTAAACCTAAAACCAAATGAACCCATAAAGAATCACTTTTGAATTTATATAAATTCAAGATATATTATTGGGGTGGGTGAACGGTGGAGGATCGTTCCGAAAAAGGCTAATAAATATACAGACTGAGTTACTAAAGAGATTATAAGGTTATGCTATGGAAAAGAAAAGAACAATAACGAAGTTTGCTACATATTTGAAATTTTATTGGGCGATTGTAATAGTTACATTTGATAGTTTCGCTTTCGATCGATATAAAAATGCAAAAAAAAGGTTTTATAATTTTTTCCCATTGCCAGAAGAGATTAACTGATCTTAGGTAAATAACTTTGCAGCAGCTGTAGTAAGGTATTATTCGGAACTGAAATTAATTCAAAGGGCTTTAGGTAGTACTTTTTCGCCACAGCTGTAAAAACAGATTTCAAATTGGACGAAATGGTAAAAATTGTCTATAAAGACCGTGGTAAATAAATAAATATTCCACCTAATTCTTTCCTTATTTTGTCTTACTGTGAACCCTTCCTACACGTGCAGAGTGTTTAAACTTACCTTTGAGTAAATAATAAGCTTTTAAATGGCTTTGCTAAAGACACTGAACAACGTCTCACGACATCCCTTAAGTACAGTGCATTGGATTTACTCTCCTGGATGTTATTGGGGTCTGTAGAAACCTTTTGGCTTCCAACTTTGACATTAGCTCTTTAAAACTTAGACAGATTTTAAATTGGAGTTTGTCTTATCGGAATAGGTTTTATTTAGTAGTAGTCATCACTTGGAGGAAATTTCCACCTGTCAACTTCTTGCAGCATCACGTGCTCAGCAGAACTTAAAATGATTTTGGAGATTGTGATTGTAGTAACTAATTCTCTAACAGTGTTACTGATATACTCTATTTAGGCGATTTAATGCGAAGTAATGCAAAAACATGTGCTTTTTTGGTTTAAAATTTTGATCGCTTTAAAATATTATAGATTATTTAATAATTAAATACTGCAAAAAGAACACATCTTGGCCTTTGCTGAAACTCAGTATTTTTTTGATAAAGTCATTTTGTAAGTATCCCAATACTTGATCTCATTAATCTACTTGTTAAATTGTCTTCCTGGCCCTTCCAGAGATATCCCCCCCTACGCCAATTTTGGAAACACATCCGTATTTGTTATAGATATCTTGATAATTCATGAAACTTTGAAAATAATTGTAATAAGGTGATTTTTCTTTTTTTTCAGAAAGTTTTAAGAACAGTCGACAAGATGGAACAATTCGAACAATTGTTGACGTGCTGCGTCTGTCTAGACCGATACAGGAACCCAAAGCTGTTACCATGCCAACACAGCTTCTGTATGGAGCCGTGCATGGATGGTCTGGTGGACTATGTCAGAAGACAGGTAATTACTTGCATCATAAATTGTTTTCATCTTAAAGATCAAAAGGTTAGAAGGCTATCCGATCAAGTTATGGGCTACGTACAAGAAATTGTTTTTCTTTTACATGAACACTGAATATTGATTGAGGGTCAATGATTTATTCATTCAGGAGGGAAAAGTTTTTGATATTTTACACGTGGGTGGCATTACGAGTGAATAACTATGCATGGTTATATGAAAATTCATGCATAATGTAGTAGAATAGAGAATAATAGTGTGATGATGTTTTCAAATAATATCTTACTTTATTTTCTGTATTAAAAATACTTATTTTGGTTGTAACTCTGTTCGCAATTCAGGTTCCATGAGTGCTAAAATTTTTGCTTTGAATTAAAGTTAAATTTTCAAAATTTGTAGTTTTTCTATGAAGAATTTAGACAAGCGATGAAGTACCTTCCATAAATATAATATATTCAACAGAAACTTATTTTAATTTTCGTTTTCAATATCGGAACTGATTTTACAGAGATAAGACAGGAAGCGAAAAAATTGGTTCCACTGTTTTACCTATAACTTTAATTTGACTTTTGAAAGTTCCCAGCGCTCTAACGCTGAATGACCGAATACTACCGAATCCGGTCACCGCGCACCGCTACTCGCGTGATAATAGTGGAGTATGTTTTGGTGAGATATTAATATGAGATATTATTTATTTTATTTGTAGTTTTTTAAAGTTCATAGTCACGCTAGTCCTACTTATATCTAATATGTAATATTATTTAAATACATTTATGACTAACCGTTATTTTTCAAGGGGCTAGTTAAACCATAAAACCACCATATTACAGGTCCCAATAGGGATGTAAACAACGAACATTTTTAAAGAGTTTGTTTGACGTTCCAAGTATACAAAAAATATCCCATATCCCAAAAATTTTTTTTTTTTTACTATCTCAAAAATCATAAAGACAAATACCTCACACAACCATAATACCAGAGCCAAGCAAATATACATACTAAGTATACTTAAGTATAATACAACATTGCCTCAGAGGCCCTAGCACGCTTGCTCTATATCGATCGGTAGGATAACTATCGGTAACTTCTCATCGTTCCCTAGGACAACTGAACATCGCTAACGTACAAACAACAGTTGATGTCGAATATGTTAAGGACACTTAGTCATTGTGAACTGTCAATTATTCGTTGGCGATCTGTAGTCATGCTAGGGAACGATGAGAAGTTACCGATAGTTATCCTACCGATCGATTTAAAGCAAGCGTGCTAGGGCCTCTGGTGTGCTAGCATGGTCGATCGATATGAAGTTACCGACCGATTGTCGGTAACTTCTCATCGTTCCCTAGGACAACTGCAGATCGCTAACGTGCCTACGACAGTTGATATAGAATATATAAAGGAGACTCAGTCATTGTGAACTGTCACCTATTCGTTTGCGATCTGCAGTTTTCCTAGGGAACGATGAGAAGTTACCGACAATCGGTCGGTAACTTTATATCAACGGACCATGCTAGCACCCCTGGTTCTTACAAGTATCGCAAAGTCAGCTACTCACCATTCAGTGAACATCATAGAAGTAATTATTTTTTTGATTTTTAAGTGATCCGGATGTCTAAGGATTTGTTTCGCAAATACAAAATCAATCTTTGTAGATAGTAGCATTACGTAGGTATGCAATGTACAGATAATTATAATATTTACAGTCGATATAGGTACATATACACGTAAGTTAGAATAATAATAACGCACATTTGTTTTGTTTTGTTTTGTTTTTTTTATTTTTTTGTTTTTTTTTTTATTTAAAGAAACATTTAAAACAAAGAATAATACATACATATCAAATAAAAACATAATACAAAAACAGAGAAAAAGTCCCAATAAACTATTTTTAAGTAGTTTGTCAATGGGTTCTTTTAACTTAATGGATTATAACAAAAATTAAATTAATTATTAAGAAATAATTGTTTACATTCATAGAAAAAAAATATATTGTATACACTCATACCATAAGAAATATAGCCTAGAAAGGTGTAACATGATATAAAAATAATTAAAAAATTATATAAAAATAAAAAAGGGGTGTAACATGATATAAAAATAAAAAAAATATATATATAACATGGATATTGTAAGGAAACATGATTGCATGGTAGCGCAGGTAGTGGTACTTCAGTGGGTTCGTATTTTTTTTATCCCAAGTGAATTTAAAAATGCGATAGTGAGTTTGATTGTTTGTTTGTCCTTCTTTCGCGTCGCAACGGAACGAACAATCGACGTGAATTTTTGCATAGAGATAGAGAACTGGGAAATGACTTAGGATACTTTTCATCCCGGAAAAACATTTTATTCCCTTGGGGAAATTCTTTGTAAAGGAATTTCCAAGACAACGAAGTCGTCGGAATATGCTAGTTATTATAATATATTAGCTGACCCGGCAAACTTCGTACCGCCTCAGAATCAATAAATGCTGTGTTTAATTTATTAGCTGTTCGAATTGATTCAAATTATGTCGACCAACGCACATTATTTAAAAAGCCGTACCATTACAAAATATATGAAATTTTTTATTTTCTTCATAATTATTTTTCCCGTGATTTTTTCAGATGTTTTAATGGTTATTCTGTTAATCGGGTCGGAGACAAATCCAACAAATCAAAGATCATAAAAATCGGCCCAGCCGTTCATGAGTTATAAATGGTGTAACTAACCTTTAAGACTTTGTTTTATATATCAAGATATTCTTTGTAAATGTTTAATATAATAATTCGACAGTGGGCAACTTGGTATCGCGTTTAAATTACACAATGGCGTCGTGCGTTCAGTTCCTCGGCTGGGTAAGTCCACCATCACGATACAAGCAACATTTTTCGCTTAGTGTAGTGATATTACGAGATTTTCAAACTTTGTCAGGTTCTTTATAGCCCGGGATGTTTGGTCTATATTTTTAAAATAAATATATGGAGCATGTCATATATTATAAAAGGAAGCACATTTTTAAGCGCTCTAAAAATGTGTTAATGTTAATTCACAATTATATGAAGGTGTATGAACACCCCAAGAACAGATACGTTTTTAGATTTTCACGGCCAAAAGCATTTTCGTTGTTTGTTTTTGGGGTGTTATGCCGTGTTGTGCTAACTCCTTCTTTAGCCGACGTTTCGGACAGCGTTGCAGTGTCCATCATCAGGGCAGATCCGGCAGATCACATCGACGGATCTGCCGGATCCGCCCTGATGATGGACACTGCAACGCTGTCCGAAACGTCGGCTAAAGAAGGAGGTAGCACAATACGACATAACACCCCAAAAACAAACAACGAAAAAAACCCCAAGAACAACATATATTATTGAGTTTTGCAAGTGTTTTGCAAGTGTTTTAGTTTTTATTATTGTGACAGCTATTTCTGCTTACTAAGCCATTTTCAATCTGAAAATATTCTTGTAAGCCGAACTCAGTTTGAAAATGGCCTTGTAAGCCGAAACAGCTGACACAATAATAAAAACTAAAACTCTGGTAGAACTTAATAATAAACATTATTAAATGTAATTTAAATTGAATTTAAAAAAAATCAATGGAGTTCTACGAATTAAAGACAAAAACAATAAAAAAAAATTATTATAACTTTCTCAGGTTACATTTATCCGTTTCGTTATTTATTTGAATTGCTTTTTATTACCGTTGATAGCTTAACAAATAATGTCAGTACAAGAAAATTTAAAGTTCTATGACAGTTAACGTAAAAAAGGTTCCTCGGGAGTTTTCGTTGCCTTCGAGGCTTTTTATTTTTTATTCATATTTTCGAGTTGGGCCTGTACAAAATAAATTGGGTGATTTACCCAGAGTCCCTGGTCATGTCGCAAGTGAAATATGCCCGCCAGGAGGTGAAGGGTTGCTGAAATCAATACAGCAGTTAGCGTTAGGGGTGCTTTGGTAGATTTGGAGCTACCTCATTTTTGATCAAATTATATTATGCATTGTAGTTACGCAGCATGTCATCGTTATATGCGATTAACTGCCATTGTTCGACACTTAAAAGATTTATTTAAAATGCTAATTTAGATAAGTGCGATTCGGCTTTATTTTCGCTGATTTATGTGCGATTCTTTCTTTCTCTACCTTTCTCTATTTACAAAATTGTAGTAAGCTGACAATCTTAACAACATGATAGTTGTACTTTTCCGCTGATCACAATTTCTTCAAACGCTGAAATGGACTCAGAATCGGCATTTAACCTTTCAACTGTCAAAAAATTAATAAAATGGCTCAGAATGGCCATTTGATGACTTTGTCACACCTGCATTTCTGCGAAACAACTGGGTCTTAGTTTGTAAATGTTCAAAGATTTCTAAATGCATAGCGATGTTCACTGTGATATTAAATTAATATTTTTTTATACACTTTACAAATATAAGACAAAAGTCCCTTTAATCTACTTTTTAGTAGTTTGTCTAACGGGTTCTTTACATTAAAAGAAAAATTATGAAAACATAAATAACAATTTTAAAGTATTTAGAACAATATGTCATTGTTAGCTAATACAAATTAATTCCGTCCGAAAGCCAAGTCTTCAGTAAATTCACCAATTGTTTGTCTTGGGCACAGTTTTTAATTTCAGCAGGTAACATATTTAAACAACTGGGAATCATGTAATTTAACTTTCTTTGTCCATATTTTTTTGTACGCTTAGGTACAATTTGTCCTTCATTAAAGTTAAAACGAGTATTATGGTTGTGTTCCAGCCTATTTATATATAAAGGGTTATTTATTTGCTGAAATATACTTTTGTACCACAGAATGGCTCTCACTGAAAGAATTTTGAGACTCTGATAAAAGTATGGAATATTATGCCTTTCTTTGTATCAATTTTTTTCAGCTAATAATTTAACCAATGAATTTTGCACTGATTGAACATAGTTTATATTTGTTTTACAAGAAAATCCCCAAGCTGTTATTCCATACCTTATAACAGATTCAGCTAGAGATAAATAAATAATTCGAAGTTTGCAGATAGGAACCAAAATTTTTAGTTTATACAGTTGAAGCAATTATTTAAACAAAACGCAGTGCTTTGCGCTATCCGTCGGCTTGCCGATCGAATCGGATGTTGTTCGATATCATCTGGAATGATATTGATTTTAAATATCTAAAACACCTTTTTTAGATAGAGGAATTTCATTCCTTGGCCAAGAGGTAACCCTAGATTTGGAGTGTTTGGTCAAGTGTCTGTGGCAGGTGTTGGGTGGTATGGGTATCAGGGATCATTGTGTGGTGGGAAGGTAAGGAATGTCATCCAGGGACCGAGACGGGAGCGGGGCAGGGATTGGGCGGAGATCGGGGCGGGAAATCTTGGGTTCCAGTAGTGAAAAATTAAACCAGTTACGATTTATGTCAGCAATGTCTGGGTTATGTGAGAAGAGAATTTGAACGTGTAAACTATCAAAATAACTTTAGACAACTCAAAATAAAGAAAAACATCATTAACACAATTGTTTTCTTGCAGGTTAAGTGTCCAGAATGCCGAGCAGAACACCGAATCCCCTACCAAGGGGTTCAAGGCTTCCCCACCAATGTCACCCTCACGCGTTTCTTGGAGCTGCACATCGAAATCTCCGGAGAGTTGCCGGACCCGACCGCTGGACAGATCATGGAGCGCTGCAATGTTTGCTCCGAGAAGTCCTACTGCTCCATCTGTGGTCATTGTGACAAGAAAGTCTGCGCCGATTGCAAAGGGGCTCATATGGACATCCTGCGTAGAGAAATTGCCAGGATCAATAACCAAGTCCGCAGAGGCATCCACCGTCTGCAAGATATTCTCGCGGTAGTAGAGAAAAATATGCTCAGCCTCCAAACTAACTGCTCTTCCGTATCAGAGGAAGTAGATGAGATTTATAGAAGACTCGGAAAAGCACTTAAAGATCGCACAGAGTTCTTGAGAAACGAAATAGATAGATATCATGGAACCGAAGTCAGAAACTTATCCACCCTTAAAGATAACTTAGAACTAGAAATAGGAAACATCTCAAGTAATTGCGATCTAGCAGATAAGCACATGAATGAAGATGTCGAATGGGATGACACCGAACTGATGGATGCAAAAGAAATATTTTTGAAAACCGTCGAGTTTATCAGAAATTTCGATTACGAAGCTAGTGATTACGGTCGAAGAGTTAGATTCGTAATGGCTCACGACCCCAATCAACTAGTTCTTCATGTTGCCGGCTATGGTGAACTCAACATCAACACTGCTAATACCGGTTTCACAACCGGAGGAACTGCAGGCACCGGAGCAGCATTGGCACCGCCTGGAGGACCCGGTCTGATGAGGTCAAAGAGTGATCACAGACTTGCTACCCAATTCAGGCAGCAAGAAGAATCCAGATATGGAGATAGAGGGTACGGGGGAGATGCGGGAGAAGAACGTGAAGTTCTCGGTGGAAGGAAGTTTGGCGATCGCCGCCCAGCTCCGCCTCCAGTGGAAAGATACGGCGATGCAAGATCATATGGAGTAAGATCAACAGCTGAATATGGCGCTGGTGATGAATATGGATACGATAATGACAGTTCCAGACCACGCCGATTCAAATCACGATTTGTACGTAGTCAACAAGGAGGCGATGATTCTGACACGGAAACAAGTGGAAGGAATGTCAGATTTAATGAAGCCGAAAAGGGTAAAGAGCGCGTATTCGATACGGAAGATGTTGCTCGCGGACCTCTGAGTGGAATATTCCGTTTAACTGACTCCCCTAGAGTAATGAAACGTTTGCAAGAAAGCGATCCATCGAAGAAAAAGGTCAAGGAAGTTCCACCTCCACAGCCTGCTCCGCCGCCAAAAGTAGTGCAAAAAAAGCCCCCCGCACCGGCAACTAGACAAGTCAGTGAGGATGATGAAATAGCCAAGATAAAGAGGCAAAACAAGGGCGCAGGTCCCTCGGAGCGAGCACCCGAGGCAGAGCGCCCACCCGCGGAGAGGGTGGCCGCTCTCAAGCGCACCCCGGATGACGACGAGCGTCGCCGAGCGCAAGAGGTGAGTGCGGACGAAGATTGATGGCTGGTCATTTATACCTTTATATTTACTAAACAAATATATTTTCTAGACAGATTTTTTTTTGCTCAATGACTAACTTGTAAGATTTAGAGATTTAGGATGCGAACCATAATATGGTATAAATCAACACTGCACACATTAACATTTCACTGGACAACACATGAATACATTTAATAAAAAAATTTATCGACTCCATAAAGCTTATGGGACTAAGCTAACAATGTCGAAACGCAACAAGATGATGCACAACAGCTGGAGAATGTAAAATAAGTAATGTAATCCGAATCAGTTTATTTGATGATGTTCTCAGGCTTCGAGTGAAGGTGAATCCGACGAGTCGGGTGGTACTCCGCAACGGGGGCAGAGAAAGCCGACTGTGACATCACCAGCCGTGAGCGCAGCCGCCGCCACGCCGCGCGCCCCCAGCTCGCCAAAGCGGGACTCTCCCGTGCACAAGCTGGCCACCCGCTCCGAGAGCTCAGAGTCTAGTACCTCCTCCGAGAGCGTTCCTGCCGCAGTTCCCGCCAAAAATACAGGTGCGGCTTTCTCCACAAATGAAATGAAACAGATATATTTAAAGAGAGCTAGTATTGATAATACATCGAACGATGGTAAACCCACACGAACATATTTATCCTCCACAGAACCTGAGAAGAAGGAGGCACCACCGGCAGGCAGCGGAGCGCAGCGCTTCCAGAGTCGCTTCCTACCCCCCAGCAGGCCCACCCCGCCACCGCCGGAACCCGTCAAGTCGGAGGAGACCGAAACCAGCTCAGAGGAGGAAACTGACTCTTCCGAAGAAAGCGATGAGGAAGAGGCCACCAAAAAAACCGAAAGCCAAGCTATGGCTAAAAGTGACATCGGCCCATTACTTGCGAGAAGTTCTAACGCCCGTGAGACCGCTCAGGAAAACAAAGCAAATAAAGATGGTTCACCGACTGTCAGTCGTACTCCATATTCAAAGCCTGAAGAACCCCCAGCGTCCCCAAGATACAGAACTAGACCACCTCCACAGGAAGAAGAGCCCCCATCTTCAAGATACGGTACGCCAAGCACCGGCAGTGGTTACACAAGTCGTTTTTTAAACAAAAGCAAACCTGCGTCATCAGTTGAAGAAGACGATAAATACAGTTCTTCTAGAGCGACTGAGGCGGCAGAGGACAAAGAAAGACAAAATCCGACCGGTCGATCGAGGTACCTTGCCTTAAAAGAGCGCCGTAATCGATTGGCGAGGAGTAGAAGCAGCCACACTGGATTTGGTGGAGCTGATGATGATGAGCTAGATGACCCTGTGTCCCCAACGACAGCATCTCCGTCAGCCTACTTGGCTTCCAAGTATGGTACTTCTGCCCCAGGTGGAAGTGACTTGGCGCGGAGCAGATCTAGTCACGCGCTAAAGTCAAGGGAAACATCTCCCGAGAAAACAGCGAGCTCTGCCGGAGAGAAGGACGGAGCCAGTTCCTGGGCGCGGTACCTGAAGACCAAGTACGGCGGCCGGGCCGGCAAGGAGAGGGAAGGCGCTGCGGGCGGCACGGGGGCCTTGTCCCCCTCCAGCTCGGCAGCGGCAAGGCGGTTGTCCCTCGGACTCCCGCTGCGGTCAGCCTCCGAAATGGTCTCATCTGATGACGACCAAAAAAACGCGGCAGGCTCCCCCATCTCCCCTACAGCAGCTACGGCGGTAGTAGCAGGTAAATATTATCACCTTAACCTTTATTATTTAGGTAAACACGTTCTTCATTTCAATATTGTGTATGCTTTTGTCGTTAAAAATTTAGACAATCTTTTCTCATTTTGTCATATTCAAAAACATTAATTTGGTTTATGGGATATTTTAAAACCTGCAATATTTTCTGATTATGAAAAATAAATGATTTTGTAATATTTAAAAAATGAACCCTTCAAGTTTTTCGATTTAAGACATCCAGAACATTTGATATTTAAGGCGTCCATTTTGTTCTCGTTCTCATTGTACTTAAAATTCGTATTGCCATTTTATAGTTCAATCCGTAAAACTGTGAAAAAGTTCATTTTGTTCAAATTCGCCGAAATCTACACTTCCACGACCGCAAATTCAAACCAGATGGAAAGGGCTTTAATTTAATTTATTTCAAACGTGGGTACTATTATAAACTACGGCACAGGCAAAAGCTTTCGGAAACGGCGAACGCGAACATTCTGCAGGATGATTCTAAATTATTAAAACGTCTGTAATCTATGGATATCTTTAGGTTATTTAAAAAGCATAAACCTAAAACTATACCTGACAAAATAAAAATGTTATAGTCAGTTATAGTTTTTACGTTAACCAAATGGAGTTATTTCATTCGAATATGATTGAACCCTGCATTGATCGATTATATTGATATGTTTAAATGCCATTAAGTATAATAATCCCGCATTGATGATTGTATTAGTATGTTTGAATGTCATTGAGCATAAAAATCTTGCGTTGATGATTGTATTAGTATGTTTGAATGTCATTGATCATGATAATCTTGCGTTGATGATTTTGTTGGTATGTTTGAATGTCATTGAGCATAATAATCTTGCGTTGATGATTGTATTAGTATGTTTGAATGTCATTGATCATGATAATCTTGCGTTGATGATTTTGTTAGTATGTTTGAATATCATTGAGCATAATAATCTTGCGTTGATGATTGTATTAATATGTTTGAATGTCATTGAGCATAGAAAACTTGCGGTGATGATTGTATTAGTACGTTTGAATATCGTTGAGCATAATAATCTTGCGTTGATGATTGTATTAGTACGTTTGTATATCGTTGAGCATAATAATCTTGCGTTGATGATTTTATTAGTATGTTTGAATGTCATTGAGCATAATAATCTTACGTTGATGATTTTATTAGTATGTTTGAATGTCATTGAGCATAATAATCTTGCGTTGATGATTGTATTAATATGTTTGAATGTCATTGAGCATAGAAAACTTGCGGTGATGATTGTATTAGTACGTTTGAATATCGTTGAGCATAATAATCTTGCGTTGATGATTGTATTAGTACGTTTGTATATCGTTGAGCATAATAATCTTGCGTTGATGATTTTATTAGTATGTTTGAATGTCATTGAGCATAATAATCTTACGTTGATGATTTTATTAGTATGTTTGAATGTCATTGAGCATAATAATCTTACGTTGATGATTTTATTAGTACGTTTGAATGTCATTGAGCATAATAATCTTACGTTGATGATTTTATTAGTATGTTTGAATGTCATTGAGCATAATAATCTTGCGTTGATGATTGTATTAATATGTTTGAATGTCATTGAGCATAGAAAACTTGCGGTGATGATTGTATTAGTACGTTTGAATATCGTTGAGCATAATAATCTTGCGTTGATGATTGTATTAGTACGTTTGTATATCGTTGAGCATAATAATCTTGCGTTGATGATTTTATTAGTATGTTTGAATGTCATTGAGCATAATAATCTTACGTTGATGATTTTATTAGTATGTTTGAATGTCATTGAGCATAATAATCTTACGTTGATGATTTTATTAGTATGTTTGAATGTCATTGAGCATAATAATCTTACGTTGATGATTTTATTAGTATGTTTGAATGTCATTGAGCATAATAATCTTGCGTTGATGATTTTATTAATACGTTTGAATATCGTTGAGCATAATAATCTTGCGTTGATGATTTTATTAATATGTTCGAATTTCATTGAGCACAATAATCTTGCGCTGATGATTTTATTAGTAAGTTTGAATGTCATTACATATAATCGTCCTAAATGTATGATTGTATTAGTATATTTGAATTTAATTAGTATAATAATCACAAAACAACCTAAACATATCTAATAAGTATTGCCTTGTAACATTGAGGAAATACAACGCTTTCAAATAGTATAGTCAATTAAGTAAGCATATTTGAAAATCAAGTTATTTTCAGGAGAATTACATTATTTAATGAAGATGAAGTTCTGTGTTTTTATTGACGCATTTGAACGAATATACCATTAAATCTTTGAATCAATCTTGATTCATAATAGATTCATTTTTACTAAATTTAATGTAAATCTTAATTATGTTATTATTAAGTTCTACAAGTGGCTTAGTTTTTTTTTTTATTATTTTGATAGCTGTTGACTGCTGACAGCAAAAAATATATTAAATAGAGTGCTACGAATTAAACACTAATTGATATAGGAAATGAACTTTAAAAAGATGGCTATTAAAGGCACTTAAAGTATACAAAGAAAAAGTGTTATTTTTGGTTGTTGGAGATCACCTTTCTTATATCAAGACAAATAGCGGAAGAATCTTACGATGTGAGAATTTTGCTCACTCTATACAGTGACTATGACAGGCACTGATAGTAATTTAATTAAATGTGTGTATGCGTATCGCGGTTGTAATTACTATGCTCATAATACTGCCAGAATGTGTTCATTAACATCATCTGAGAATTAGCAATCACGTGTGCCTTTAAGAATAATTATGCCTTTTAAAGTCATATCTATAGTGCAACACCTCACTTTCATGAGCTTATTTTGAGTAAAAAATAATTAATATGATGTCATTTTGGTGTGCACATTATCAGAAAGAGAAATTCAGAAACGTATTGTCATGACAGAAGCCTGTGGGATGAGTACAAACATCCAGAATTTTCTTTTTTTTTGATAACGCTTGTACAATTAATAGCTAATACATTTTTTTGTTTGTTAGAAATCTGTAATCAACGAAATTGAATGACACCTCTGCACTAACCAATTATACAAGAAATAACACTCTGTTCCATGTTCAGGTTTCGCAGCAGCAGGTTCCTCCCCTAGGAGCCAGTATCTGCAGAAACGTCGTCAGCTGTTTAAGGTAATGCAATCAAATATTTCATTTTTTATTTTTATTATTATGTATATTGAATTTACAAAATATTATCTAATATTTTATTATTATCTGCCCGAGCATATTATTCGATTCAAATCTTATAAAATAATCGTGACGTCATGCAAAAAGTTGCCCAAAACTGAGCTAGGATATTCACATCCTGAACCTCCAGAATCATCATAGATTATTCTCTCTTCCTTCCTGTAGGACCAATCTGCCGATGGTTCTCCTGATGGGGAGTAGGTATATTAATCTTGAACAAAATCTCTTCGGATATCATCATATTTTACGTCAGTAAGGAGAGATTCAAAGAGGAAATTCTATTGATTCTTGAAAGAGGCTCACCTCATAGACCCGATTTTCATCTTTGCATAATTTTATATGTCTTTCCAACCTCACATAACGTTTTTCTTATAATATGTAATTAAACTTGTTTATTTGCAATGTAAATGGAATTGAAAAAAAAACACATTAATATAATTATGATTAAAAGATGGTTGGCATTTCAGATCTGATTATTAAAGTAAACAAGATTCAATAATATGTTCTTGCTAAAAGATTAATGCGGTTCTCTGGTCCTGAGCGCAGGGCCCCGCATATAATTTACTATTGACAAAATAAACATTAAAAATATTATTTTAAGTAAATAAACATTATAAAAAATATTAACTCATCGTACCAATCGCACTGCGCTCCACTTTCGAGGACAAAAAAAATAGATCCCGTACGCAAATAAAACCTAAGAGACACAGAGTGGCAGGCCGCCTCTATCCGCCGCTGCCACCGCGAGCTTTTGAAAGCTTAAATACTCTTCCCTTGTCGAAGTATCGGCCTTAATCCGACCAAAGGAAGTGCCTCCTTATGAGCCAAGAAGGTTCTCTTTCGTACGAAGTCAACATAAGAGAGTCACCCTGATGGAGCCGGTTCTGGGGGGCTATCTTGGCTACATTTGGGATATGTTGTGAGAAAGGCTTTGTAAAGATTTTAAAATTGAGTTTATACCTACACGTATACCTATTAGTTATGCATAGTTTTTTAGATGTTACAGTAAACATTGTAACGTTAGTTATTTCAATAACAATAATACAGTAATTTTAGAAACACGTGATTTCTGACCAGTGTTATCATATTGTGTGAATCTCATCCAGCTCTAAGCCATTTATAAGAAAATACATTTTTTTATTACATCAACACCAAGGAACCCTTCGAGCAAAATTCTATAGAAAAACAAACCTTATCACGCCAGCTACTCAAATAAGTCTCAGAGTATTAACTCTAATACTAATAACTAATTTATTTATTATGTTTCTTAAAAGACCCATGTGGTATATCAAAGTTGTTTATAAATGTAACAAAAAATAATTAGAATTCCTATTCAATTTGCTAGCCTTCTTTTAATGATTGAACTATAAGAATGATAACAACAATAAAATATGTGGCAACAGGAAAAAGAAAATAATAATAATATATAATTAATAATCTATAGGTAATAACTTGCCATTTTATCAATCCAGGTGGGAAGTCGGGGGAGCGAGCCCGGATCATTCACCTGGCCCCGCGGAATAGCCGTAGGACCAGACAACACCATGGTAGTAGCGGACTCGTCCAATCACAGAGTCCAGGTCTTCGATAGCAACGGGATCTTCGTCAGGGAGTTCGGCACCTACGGGAGCGCCGAGGGAGAGTTCGACTGCCTCGCTGGAGTGGCAGTCAACCGGATCGGACAGTACATCATCGCCGATAGATATAACCACCGTATCCAGGTATGATCAAATAAACAATTTATCAATCACATATTATTTCGAAAAGATCAATAAAATCATAATGTAGCCAACTTTTCCACTGCAGCTTACTAAAAAACATCCAAGACACTTGAAAATGGTAAAGATAATAGCAATCTAAATGAATACGCAGATATTATGAAGAAATGGGCATGGTATATTTTTTTCGTTTCTACCAAAGCAGTATGGAACGGATATTCACTTTGTGATCGAGATCAAAATACCTATAAGCAAAGCGCCAAAGCTATTGTGTCGATCAATTTGGAAAGCACCCATGGCCTCCTTTTTCAAATTCTGAGATATTCAATAATTTATTTTCTCGACTTGATAAAGCCATGTATTAAGAATTTTACTTTTGATATATATAAAGGTTTAGTAAAACTATAATAAATCACTGTTATGAATTTCAAATAAAAGCTAATTAAATCAATAAATCGACAATAATTTTGGAGATGGTCAGATTAGATCAAACGAATCCAAATCCGCAGTGACTTTGGCTGTGTTTGATGTGAAGTAAATTGGATTTATTTAGTTGGATTTAAATAAACAATGCATGTGAATGCAATAAACTGGCCGCCATCTTTGCGAAATCTCGCTCTGTTATTGGTCGTAGTGGAGATGGTTCAATTCGATATGACAGTGAGTAGGGATTTGGCTTGTTTGGAAATAAATTACAATCAATTTTTCTCTAGTAAAAATATAAATTTAGCTAATTTTGAAAAAACAATCTGATAATAATGTTGTTAAAGATTATTTTAAACACAAAATCTGCCATTTTTTTTAAAGTGGAGTTGGCTGCTTTCGAAATTGATCGACACAGTTACAAATGCACTGTTGTAGCGCTTAAACGATTCATGTCCAAAACCCCAACCTTACCTCCCTCTTCCTTTTTTTGCGACACCGGGACGCTTATTATATTGGTCACTATAATTAATTTCATGTTCCAGGTTATGGATCCATCAGGCAGATTCCTGCGGGCTTTTGGCAGCCAGGGAACTGGAGATGGCAGGTTCAACTGCCCTTGGGGCATCACCACCGATGCCCTTGGTTTCATCTACGTCTGTGACAAGGAAAATCACAGAGTTCAGGTTCGTTGAAAAGAATATTAGTTCTTTAATCGTATACATTTTGTTGTTCCTTCCTTTTTTGTCAGGTGACACGGTTAAAAAGTATTAAACCTCAATCCAAAAAAAAAACTAATAAAACGCTTTATACTTTTTCTTATATTATACTTTGTCGCTTTAATAGTACAATATCATGTCTTTGACATGTTTCTCTTTTGTGGGACAGACAAGGAATATTTAGAAGTGTAGTCAGTAGATGTGACCTTTACATGTCACAAAGACGTTCGTTTCTTTGTCGGGTAGTAAATTTAGCAACATTACTTTTGGAGTCACGAACGTTTTTCACTGCTTTATGGAATTGGTTGACAATATGACTCTTGTTTACTGTCGCAAATGCGCCGTGCGTTCATATAATGTGTGAAACATGTGAGTGTATTCAAGTTCATTGTATCCCATTGACTTTGTAGTATTGCAACTCTGGTCTTTAATTCTTGATTACCTATGACACCTAATAATTCCGGCCCATTGCAGGAGAATAGATTCGTTCTATAAAAATATTTGATGGAATTATTTTATGATCTTGCAAATATGTGTAGAAAGCATCCTTCAAAAATGTTTGGGTGGTTAGGCTCATAAGAACTTTATTTTATAAATATGTGCGGAATCTGATTGAAAAATAACCTAATTATAAAACTTTAAAATGTTTTAAAATATCTAGAAGTTTTTCAAGTAATTTGATTTATTTGTTCAACCGTTAATAAGCCAGATTAGTTTGTGGTATCGATGCCATGGCCTACACAAATTTTTTACTTGATTTATTTGGCATTTTTAGAAAATTATCGTGTCAATCGCAGCCGGTGTAAAACTTATGAAAAAACCGCAATCTGACAAAACTTTTTTGAACCTTGGTGCCTGACATTGATATAAAATTTCTGACGGGTAAAGGCTACACAAAACTTGACCCATTTATTTAAAACGGATTGGAGAATTAACAAAATAACTGAGGTAATTTACTGTATTAATACGTAGGTATATTATATGACAATAAATTATGTTGATGTCACCTCTACAATAGAAACTTCAAGCATTCACAAAGTTAGTATAGATTTTAATTTCAAATATCCTTAGAGAATAAATTAAGTTAAACGAAAATAAAACGTTTACAGCCTTATTAATAAATGTGGTGTAAATTTTATACAATTGATAAGCAACCGTGAATGTAAACCTTACTAATAGAAACTGATATTTAACAGCCACAAAATGTCGTGGAAAGATATACATTGTTTGTACAGCCAAAGAGGGTTGTTTATATGTTATATAAACTCGACATTTCTCATCGAATTTCGGAATATTTCCATTATTTATTTTTATTATTTTAAATGTGCTAAATATATTTATTATTTTTGTCGATGTCGAAGATGTCGTAAAAACAAATACCAATTTAGAAACCAGAGAAAAATACTGTGTAGATTTTATAAATTGGAATATTTTATTTCTTCAAACTTCGCAAAATCACTTTGTGGCATCATTTTGAATTAAATTAAAACAAATAACTTTGTTTAAACCACTAATATAATCACAATTACCTACATGTTTCAAAACCGATGGTTTCTTCGTCAGGGTATTACTACCATTACTACCCTGACGAAGAAACCATCGGTTTTGAAACATGTAGGAAATTGTGATTATATTAGTGGTTTAAACAAAGTTATTTGTTTTAATTTAATAGAATATTTTAATTTCAAAATAAGAATATTCCAATTTGAAAAAAATTCTAAATGCAAAATTTTGCACTTTAGATTAATTGTTTATGCAAAATATTTGTTGAATTTATAAACCTACACATGCAATATCATGGATTTTTAAGAAAATTCCCGCGGTAATGCTCAATTAAAAAATAATATGTCAGAAATAACCTAACTTTTTTTAGACGGGAGTCTCATGTGTCAGTCTGTCGAAATGCAACGTTGCCGGTTCTTTCGCAACACGGTTAAATACATTTTTATTAGTAATATTTTAAGACATAGTTTGTATAGTCTTTATTCAACGTGAAACTAAAATAACCTTTAGCAATATGAACCTAGCTAAGCCGCAGGATTTATAATTAAATTTTGCCACAAATGCTGTCATAAGAACGAAGGCGAGAAAAACAAAATAAAGACCAGTTTACCGACGTTGAGTTTTAAGAACAAAGTAAAACATAAACATAATAAAACATAAAACAAATATGGTTAGCATAAAGTCTGAAGTGTACGACACATAGATCACTCGTCCCATTTAAGGGAAGAAGACCCTGGTATGTTTCGTGTCAATGTTGGCGGACATCTCAGTTATGAAAATGAGATTAAGAGCGCTTTATCATATTATATCTGTTACGCCACGTGACAAGACTCGGGATGTCCCACCCCATCAAAAGATGTCGTGACATTTTTTTCAAATGAATCTCAAATTTTCAGAAGTTTCAAAGTTGAAACGAAGTAAGTTTCAGGCCGACATCGAAGGGACGTTTTTAAGTCAATTCAGAAAGTATTTACCGACGTCAATCCCGACCGATTTCAAATTTGGGATTAGGTTGACATAACACGGAAAAATATATCCAAAAACTTTATAAAAATCACCAAAGTTTGGTTAATTTAAATGGATTTTTAATAAATGGTTATTCAAATTTTCATAACAAAGGCTTCATTTCAGTTTTCATCAATATTTTTGTTGGGATCAACGAAAATATGAGCGGAATTTATTGTTTAATCGTAATCTGTAAACCTTGTTTGCTATATTCAGTTCAGTGCATTTAATCTCTTTAATACTTTCGTTTATTGATAGCTTCGACAGAATGGGTTCAACAGTGTTAACATGATATATTGTTTCATTAATCTCGATGGAAGCATTACCCGATATTTGGTTAAATATTAAACCGCTGAAATATTTTGTTATCATTTCGAAATATGTGCAATGCTTAACGGCGGTCACTTCCGATTAGTCTGGTAGTTAATGTTGTCAACTTTTCGATTATAATTGTAAAAAAGTAAATAAAGGGTACTGTTTGTTATGTTAATCACATTTACTAACCGACCCTTTCATTTTATAATAATGAAACAGAAGAATACTTAGTTCACAAATCGTTTTTCGATTAGTTCGAAAATTTGACGAGAAAAAAATTTGCCTCGTAAAACAAAAACCAAAAATTGTTGAGATGATAAAACAGGAATCTACATAATATATCGCTCTTTTAAGCGCCTCCGCCCACTGATGCAACTGAAAACTCTCAACTGCCAACTCTCTTTGTATGATAATGTGATGGCCCGCACACTACACAATCGCTCAAACACTCGTTGTCAATGGTAACGCAAGCGGTGACTTGCGACTTGCACTGCTGATAGCCCTGGCCGGCAGTTGCTAGTTGCCAGCTGTCAGCTGATTGTTCTTCGTCTATGGTTAAACAAGCTTTTTGACCAATCAAGACAGAGAAAACAGCCGGTTTTAGTTGGTTTTCAGTTGCCTCGTCAGCGGAGCGCCTAAAAAATGAAAAAGAACATGGTAAAACAGGAATCTATAATATTGTTCTTGGTTACCATGGTAAAATAGCAATCTACTAATATAAATATTTATAAATAAATATAACCACAGGGATATATTTTTATTAGTTGCTGGTATTATAATTATTATTTTGTTCGGACCTTAAATCAAACAAGTTCAATAACTAAATATATCTATTTGAAAAATACCACAAAACTATATTTCATTGATGTAGCTACTCAACATTGAGTTAGTCAGCCACTTTGCTCTTGACTGAAAACACACTTGACGTTGTGCAGACATGGATGGTCCGTTTGAAAAATTGCTCCATCTAAACCAATGCATTCCAATTTTTTGAACACAGAGATTTTTTAATGGAAGATACTCACAATACCTTTGGCAACGATTCCAGGTAAAGCGCTAAACGAGCGTCCATATTTAGTTTGACTCGTTCATATGCTCAACAGCTCGGCCATGGTTTATTTGTTCGCCTCTGTATTTCCTTCCTACCGTAACGTGGATCTCTTTAACCCGTTAAATCACAGGAGACCATATTTGTCCCAGCTCACGAAGGTCTCATAGAAATCGTTGTGTCTCCCTTAATATTATAGTGATAATTATGATTTAAACGGTATTGGAAAGAAAATACAACACGCTATATATTCAAACCACAAAAAAATAAAAAATGTATACCTTTTTGAAACCAAAGTTTCCGATCGCAATTTGAAAAAAAATTATGAAACTTTGTGAATTTTTTAAGATTTTTTTTTACATCAAACGACATAAAAGTGAGGTAACAGTAACGTTAATAATTCACTTGTCTAATGAAACATGTATGTGTTTCTATTTTTTTTCATTATCAGTCATTTTAGTTAGAAAAAACGTAAAGTGAGCCATTTTTTAAACTTTTTAAAGTTTTAATCCAAAAATTTTATATTTAATAAATTACATGGCTATTTCTAATAATAAAATTTGAAAGCCTATTTCATCACCTTTCGATAACAGTTTTTAGTTTTCGGATAAGTTAAAAAATATTTCATTTATTTGGATTTTATTGCAAAGCGGGAATATTTTTAGGCTCCGAGAAAAAACGCCAAATTTTTGAAGAGTTGACCTAAGATCACTCATTGCTTTTCTCAAAAAGACATTCTTCAAATATATCCTGTATGGAGTTGGTAAAAAGAATATAATAAGTCCCAGAAATTCGGCAGCTTCATCTTGTGATTTTATTATAATGGCATGTTTTGCTATTGTTTGGCATGTTCTCATAGCATCATGTATTCGGGTTTCAGGTGTTCCAATCAGACGGCACGTTCGTGGGCAAGTTTGGATCATTCGGGCACAAAGCCGGGCAGCTGGAACATCCGCACTACATTGCAGTGTCCAGCACCAACAGAGTCATCGTGTCCGACAGCAACAACCACCGCGTGCAGATCTTCGATGTCAACGGCCGCGTGCTGTCCGCATTCGGCACGGAGGGGTCCGAGGAGGGCCAGTTCAAGTTCCCTAGGTAAGGATACTATATAATCTTATTTGGTCGTTTAGGCTGCTCCATTCCTTGCAGATCTGCGCTGACGAACAACAGACACCAAAGTTCTGCAAAATATACAAATGTTGTTATCAATTGAGTAGTTGTTTATACCAGTGCCGCACGGAGAAAAATGAACTGTTAAAAACGGGACTGAAGTTCTTACGAACAAATTAACAGTGATTCAATGTTTATTGGCGGTAAAATACGTACGAAATTACGTATACCAACAAATTATTCTTAATGTTCCCGCCAATAAACATTGAAACCCTGTTAATTTGTTCGTAAGAACTTCAGTCCCGTTTTTAACCGTTCTACGAATAAAATGATCGTATTTTCTATTAAAATGTTCGTTTTTTCTATTAAAATGTTCGTTTTTTCAAATAACATTTATCTCTGTGCGCTAGCAAACTCGATCGATAGAGATTGACAGGATAACTTTCGTTAACTTCTCATCGTTTCCTAGGACAAATGCAGATTGCTAACGTACAAACAACAGTTGATGTCGAATATATTTAGGACACTTAGTAATTGTGAACTGTCACTTCTTCATTGGCAATCTTCAGTCACCCTAGGGAACGATGAGAAGTTACCGAAAGTTATCCTATCAATCGTTATCGAAAGAGTGTGCTAGGGGGCCAGGGCGATTCCGAAAGATTTGATCTCTCATTAAAAAGGGAGATTATTTTTAAAACTTAATTTTAATTTCGGTATATCTATTTTTCACTCTGGGTGCAAGTTTTTTTAGGATTTTGACCTTGACATTAAAAATTATTATTTTACTAGGGTAGGCTTAAAAGTAATTCACACACACTTGTAGAACACGAACAAATACAGTTCCATGTCAACTCAGAATCAACTCAACTCCTCTTTAAAAAGTCGTTAAAAACTATGGAAAAAATAAATTTTGAAGTAGCCCAGAACCTAACCTAACCTATTTAACCTATTTTTATATACTTTTTTTCATAACTTTTAATGACTTTTCAAAAGAGGTGTTGAGTTGAATTCATTCCGAGTTATCCGGTCACCAACAAAAACATAGCAAGATCGGGCAAAAAGTTCAATAAAGTACAATTCTTAAGCTTCAAAATATTATTTATTTTTCAATATAGTCACCGTTAAGGCTAACACATTTCTCCCAATGTGTGACAAATTTTTGATTCCGTCACTGAAAAATTCTTTTCTTGAATCCAGGACTTCAGAGCTGAAAACGAAAAAAAAAGTTGTCTTTTCTCGTAGATTTCCCATTAAAAGAACAAGCACTACAACTACACTACTTTAATTATAAATCTAACTTTGTTGTATACTGCTAACAAGAGCTTTGTCTTCTTATTTCTTCATTAGCCGACTCTGTTTTTGGTTGTTGTATATTTCCATACCACAATATTCTATTTTCCTGATTCTTTTCGGCACTCACCAGTCAAAATAAACAGTTCTTTATTATTTAATCTGGGGGGTTTCTCACCATCCTCCCAATAGCTTATCTACACTATTAAACGAATATTATTAAAAATAAAATACCCGCAGCGGTTAGAAAACTCGGCCAACTTATCCAATATATAGCCACTATTCGTAGGTTCGAGTACCGAATTATAAACTCCAACTTAATAAATAAATAAACCGTAAATCGAAAATATAAAATATTCGTTATTAGTGTAGGTAATCTATTGGGAGGTGAGAAACCCCCTAATATAATAAGAGCGACAATTTCTTTTTAAATTTGACCCGTCAACATTATTGTATTATTAAAAAAAAAAACAATATATTTCAACAAAAAAACAACTATTGCCTTCCTGCCCAGATGCAATATAAAAATGTATTTAAAAAATATATATATATGGTCCGCAAAAATAATGAAGCAGGTATCAAATTGCGCATCACGAATTCGACTTCGAAGTATAATTTGAACCTCGTGACTCTATTTAGGCAGAGCCCGATGTCGGGCATAGCGAACCTCTGATTCGACGCTGGCCGCCGCGACGCCCGAATCCTGACGCCCGCCGTCCAACGCCTAGGTCCAACGTCCGTTACAAGCATACTTGGCTAATCTCCAAAGCTGCGTTCCGTGTTACCTCCACATATTTAACTTTGTTTATTTTATTATATTTATTTAAGTGTGATGCTTGATTAAGTGAGACACAATGTTGTGTTGCGTAGATGAATGCAGCGAAACTAACTATATTAGCAAACAAAAAAGTAGAACACAAAATATCGAAAGAATTCCTAGAATATTTGTGCTATTTACTGAGAGTCCAAATAAGCTTTCCATTACCCAGAGCCAGTACGGCCACGGTTCTCCAAATTTAGAAATAAGGGGGTAAATCATCATAGAGTAATAATACTGAAAGATTCTTACACTATATAAGAAATAGTAAATATTTGCATTTAAAATTTAAGTGTAAATAAACCATAATAACCTTCTCGGGAGATTGAACTTATGACATCTGGTTCCAGAGACAAGACTCGCAATAGTCACAATACCGCTTTCCATGGAGATAACTTACTAAGAGTTATAAATAAGTACGATTGCTCATGAAAAATATATTATGATGTCTAGTTGTCGCGATCAAAATACATTGTAAACGTGATTTTGTTTCGACAAAGCACAACTTTGCATTTTCTTTCGTTTAATTCAGTCGATATGCATGAAATGTTGCAATAATCATGCTCCATTCTCTATTCACTCCATTGTAACCACGTTACTGTATTATAGATACATCGATAATTGGTAAATCGGTGTGTGAGTTGCATCAAATGCTGACATAAATTTGAAAATAATATAGTATAATTGAATTTGTGTATTTTCCAGGGGTGTGGCAGTGGACGACCAGGGATACATCTGCGTGGCTGACTCCGGAAATAACAGAATCCAGATCTTCCATCCTGATGGCACTTTCCTAAGGGCCTTCGGTTCCTGGGGCTCGGGAGACGCCGAGTTCAAGGGTCTCGAGGGCATCGCAGTCATGTCCAACGGGAACATAATTGTCTGCGATCGCGAAAACCACCGCGTGCAGGTCTTCTAGACTCCGAAGAAGTTGCTTCACGTCAAGTCCACTTCTAGTAAACTCAACTGGCAGGTCGAGTGATTTCACTCATCATAATTTCGAGTTAACAAGAAAGAAGTCCACATTATTAAATGTATAGTCAAATAATAGCGTCGGAGACCTTCGCTGGGTTCTTTCACTATGCCATTAACTCTTTTAACTGAACATTTCATTACTGGACCCAAAATTCATATAAAATGCGGTAGCTATATCTCTTAGAATATGAGCACAAACAAAATGTTTTGCCAAATATTTAACAGTGTATAAAAGATAGTTAATCATGAAGACCAGTCAGTTTCGATTACTAGAAGTAATATTTAACATCTTTTTGTATTGTGTAAATGAAATGGCATAATTATTTATCAGTTGTGCCTCTGTGTTTGTCATTCTGGAATTTTTAAACCTTTAATCACTTTTTATTTTGTAATTGTCCTACCTTGTCCTTTTTAAACATATCAAACATTGTTTAATACACACAATTCAAGTGAATCTTAAAAATATAAGTAGTACCGATGATATTTGTAAACTTTTCACAAAAACTTATTTTTAATCATTGTAAAAGTAGCTTCCATTACTGTTTGATATTGTTTTTGTCAGCTTACTAAAAATGTTACTAAAACAGAACATAATTGTACTTATCTCAAATATTAAATATCGGATGAAAAAAACATCAGTAAATAATAATAATCTAGTCAAATTAAAGTTAAGATATTATTTTTGGAAGATCGCTTCTTTGAATACTTCTGGAACTTGATACTTTTATCTGGTGTTTTAATAACCTAAGTTTTCGATCTTTCCTCCTTAATGACTTTTATCTTCATCGAATCCCGCACAAAAGTTGAAATATTTTTAACATCTTTTGTATTTAGGTACTATTTTGTCAAATGCTTCAGAAACCTTTTTTCAGATCTTTGAGATCGATTACCTAAAAGTAATTTTTAATGCCTCTTTTGTACTCCGAGAAATAATGTGACCGATTAATTTTACGTTGTTGTTGTAATATGATACCTTTCTTCCGTATTTAGTAACCTATCTTTCCGTTACTAAATCAAAATGTGTTCTTATATTTCCTTCTCTATTAAAATTCAAAATTTCATTAAGCTTGCCTTACACCCTTATTAATTACACAGTTATCAATAATAAACGTGTTTTAAAATATACATACATAAGTGATAAAAAACCATTTATCGGTTGTCTTAATTATCAAACGCGTTAATTGTTACTGAGGTCATATAATCTGTGGAATAACAATAAACATACGGTTTCCCACTAAGATACAATTAATCTGTTTCATTCTTTCTACTACAGTACCTACTCGTGTCTTCCCTCTCAAATAGTGAAATAGTAAGCTTAATTTTGAAGCATTAATCATAATCGTGTTTTTATCATTTTTTACTCTCCCATGTGTTTTGTACAATGAAATGTAAGTATTTCTATAAATGATTTTATTAAGTGTTACTCAATAAATATTATGTTACAGTTGATTTTTTACTGCATTTTTATTATATTCTGGTAACAGGATTTTAGTTATTTATTTATTAGAAGTCAGTAAGTGGCTGTTCGGGCATCGCATTTGGTTCCCACCCAGGCATTGTGAGTTAACGGCTGGCTTAATTCTTCATTACTACACGAGCAATGATTTACGCTTACTGTGATGATAGGAGATTTTCAATTATTTCCAAGTTATTCGTAACCCGGGAATATTTGTCTTTGTTTAAAAAAAAGCGGGACGTATGCTGCATTCAAAATGTCTTCACATCAACTCCGTCTGCGATACCAAAAACACTAAAAATAAAAAAATAAAAAATATTGATTTAAAATTTAAACACAATAGTAAAATATTAAATGGAAATTTTATTGAATTATAATAATGCATATTTAAATAAACCATTATAGTAAAATGTATTTTGTACACTTTAAACATTTTCAACATAAGTTTAAAAAATAAATATTAAAATGATTAAACACAATGATTTATTCACAATAATAAGAATAATACTTATATCACTACGGATGCCGCGAAAAGCTACTAAAAAAGTATTTTCAATTAAGATACTAAAAATTTCATAAAAAACTTGAACAAGTGTTAACAAGTCTCGTGTTTTGAAAGAGACACAATATTTTTGTATACAACACAGTGGCAAAAAACTTCTAATAAACTATAGAAAAAATATTACCAAAAAAATTTGAGAGACTTGAAAAATATTCTTTTGATTGAAGGATTTCTCAAAAATCACAAGAAGGTTTTACAAAATATTTTATAACATGTTTATCATCATCATCGATTTAATATTTCTTCAAATTGTTATCGAAATAATGTTTTAAAAAAGCAAAATATTTTTTAAATGTTGCCACTGTGTTACATAAAATATTAACCATCTACCTTATAAATAATCAACTGAATTGATATGCAAGACATCATTAGGTTTAAAGTTTTGTACACAAGATCTAAAACAAAACAAATTGTACACAACCTGTGGCATGACATTGCCAAGACCAACCAAACGGATGTTTGGCATGATAAAAATGACGCTAACGTAAGCGTGGCATATGCCACAGAAGACCAATCGGGTAGTGTGACTGTCAAACTATGTCAAAATTAACAAAGATAGTATTTGGCAGTATTGAACCAAATACATTGCTAAACATAAAAAAGAGTTACACATCAAATAAAATAAATTTAAATAAAGACAATGAAGTAGTTGTGAAACATGTAAAGAACACACATCGTAAATCCTAAAGGGTTTTTGGGGAAGTCATAATAACCTCATTTTTAGAAGGTTTTATTGTACCTGGACCATTCGAAAGCGAATTTTATTTCAACAAAGCATCAATATTGATAAGATCGTATTACCAACAGCGGTTCTTGGTTTATGTATTAAGGTTAAGATGTTTACTCTATATAAAGTTATAAACTCAACAAAATCTACGGCATTTTAGTACACAAGATGATTACAGAAACTGTGTAAATGTGACCACTTGTTTGAGTCTCCAGATGTCTTACAAAACAAACCTTTTGTGTAGTTTTGTCGATCATATTATTTTGTTATTTTTACAAAATTGGTAAGTACGGTGTGTTACATTTTTACATCTAATAATATAAATATATTTATAAAATCTATCAGAAACCTCAAATGATAAAAACTTCAAATAAGGTAAACATAGTTAAAAATACTTAAATAATTTTATATATTATATATAATCACATTTTTCAGTTAGCGTATTAGCGTGACTTAGTCTAAAAATATTAATGAAAATACATTGAAAATTTAATTTATTTTGAAAAATTCACGATTGCATGGTCGCTAGAGATGGGGCTTATCATACAAACTGTCTTCGAATCCGTATTATTATAATTATTTACACAAATATACAATAATAATAAATATAATACTTTCCTCGTTTAGTAAAACAAAACAAGGCATAAGCGATGATGGTGAAGGGAAGATTTATGAATAGTTAAGATCGATTTACATAAGAAAGCTTTAAAAATATATTTTATAGAACCTTATCTCTAAGAAAATGTAGGTTTTATATGAAAATTTACATTGTCATGCTAATTGAAAGTGAAATTGACTATTTTAAGATGTATCTACAAAGATCTTTATAACTACTCTCCTTTTTAGAATTAATAAGTTAATTTACATACACATTTGTAACGTGTATTGCCCATTAAAACAAAAATATTCCGTGGCACGAGGCATTATAAATACTTTTGCAGTAAAGGTAAAAAAAGGAAGGTAAAATTTTGTTAAAACATATATCTACGTGAGAAATATACATTTGACACAGATTGCCCGCAAAAAATGATATAAATCTGAGGAAATACGTATTTACAAGAACAAAAGCTACAATTCAAACAAATAGACCGATAAATGGAAAAAAGGCGATTTACTTCGACTTGGAGAAATCGATAAATAGGCTAAGAGCTTCGGGGGATGAAGGGAATGAGATATAATATAGTTATCCCTATGGAAAGGGCTTCGGGGGTCACATCTCCAGAGATGATAAACGACGCCTTTTTATTTCCACTTCGTTAATTTCCGTCAGCGTCCAGCCCAGATGAGTGAGCTGCCCTAACCACCATGCAATCGTGATACATAGCAATCATTTCTATCGGAAACTCTATTCTAGAGACTAGTATTTATGTTTTAATTCATTCAAAAATATCTTCTGCGAACTATGTGAAATCGGGATGTGATGTTTTTACAGTTTATGTCCTCCGCACGGGTCGCGTGAGGTTAATAAACAAATGTCTCGTTACATTACATTTTAATAAATATTTAATCGATAAATTTAAGTCTCACGATTGATTGAATACATCACTTTATGGTTTTATACTGATTCACACTGACTGGGTATAAAATATTTCTTTCAAGAAACAAACCGTTATCGTTCTATGAAGGAATAAAGTGAAGTGTTGAAAAAAAGCGATTAAAAGGTACTTACTGGTAATCTTTCTTTATGTAGGCGAATATTCTTATTTTCAATCATATTTCTCTCATTATCTTTTCTAAAGAAAGCCTAGCGGAGTTCTACACCGGCGCGTTAGGTACCTACCTATCTTACCTAGTAACTTTACTCAAGCCGCTTAGGTTGGGTCTGAACGCGACTATTTATTCTTAAGGACGTTTCTTTTAAGTCTGAAAATTCTTTTAACTACCACCTTATAAATAATACCTTATCCGCCGCCTGTTCTCCCTCGCCTGACTACTCGCAGACTCTACTTTCTTTCAGCATACGAGTGAGTATAAGGAAGGGCCTTAGTCATACTAGATTCAACGGGCGACGGTTTTAAGAATATTATTTCCTCTTTTATTTCTAAGAAATATTAATCACATTTTCGTAACTTGAAATAAAAGAAAAGTCACTAAGTAACAACAATTCATTGTTTCTAAAAATTAAATCGTCGTAATTTAAGAGACGAATAAATCAATTACTAACCTTTCAGTTATCTACAATCCTATTTTAATTAATAATAATTATAAGCGATTTAAATTTATGAACTATGTAGGTATCTGGAATGTTGAATATAATTATCATATTATACCTATAAATTTATCTTTATCTTCTAATAAACCATAATTTAAAAGTGAAAATATTTCCTAATTAGGTGTTTGATACAATTTCATAGATATAATTTATAATACTTAACCTTTTTTTGAAATAACATTTTTACTATTTGATTGTAATGATTCCATAATTATTATCACAAAAAATAAACATAATAATAATTGTCTCTCAGTACTTAAAATTATAAACATATAAACAATACCACTAGGTATATAATAAATAGAGAAAAAAGTACTACACCATATTACATAATATGTTATAAACAAGCATGATAAGTACATAATGATAATAAGAATATAATTGTCTCTGATGATATTCAATATAACGAATATGTGACATTTTTGCGTTTAAATCAGGTTGCAATACATTTTGCAGATCAAAAATACATATTTTATGCTTACCAAAATCCAAAATGCGAACATTTCATTTATTTAACAAAATCGAGCCATGGCTTATACCATCGTAAATCATGATACTCAGTGTTCGCTATTGGAATCAACGGAATTAGAAGAAATATCTATATCATATTTCGATTCCGAATAATTGCTTCCTTCTTTCCGCGGCGACAGAATCCACAGAGCAATTTGCACTAAAACGATAGAAATTGTAAGTGAAACGAGATATATATTTCTGCTTGTCAGAGGCAAGAACACGACTAAAAAGAAGTGTGGATTTACTGCCAACTAATTAAGTTACATTTTAATCCGTCCGTAACAAAAATGGAATGAATAATAATTTCGTTTCGCTGCAAAACAGAAGGAGATTAAATAGACTCTGATTAAAACCCTCGCCGGAATGAAAATTGCAGAAGATAATGAATTGCATCCTCGAGCCGTTTTAAACTTCGTGTTTGGTTAACTTTACCACTGTACAAGTGTACAACTGTACAAGCTTACAGTACAGACACAGTACTTGAATTTATATTTAACTTTACTTCATGGGTCTGCATCGGAATATTTATGGACGCTTTGCATGTCAAATAGTTACTTGAAAAATTGCCTTTATTTATAGGCAAGCAGAAGATGCATTTTACAGAACGTTTGATCCCTTTTGATCGAGTGGATAACTTTGAAGTTTTTCTAAAGCCTTGATCAGTTTAAACGTGTTTTACTGGAAAGAGATTACAAAAAAGAGATTATAACAACGCAACTTTGATACGAGAAATATTATACACGGAGAAAAATCTTATTCTCAAATATGATCCTTTTATTCATAAAAACGGTTAAAAACGGGACTCAAGTTCTTATGAACAAACTAACTGTGTTTCAATGTTTATTGGCAGGAAAATGTAAGAATAATTTGTTGGTGTACGTACGAAATTACGTATACTAACAAATTATTCCTACATGTACCCGCCAATAAACATTGAAACCCTGTTAATTTGTTCGTAAGAACTTCAGTCCCGTTTTTAACCGTTTTTCGAATAAAATGATCGTATTTTAGAATAAAAAATTTCTCCGTGTAGGTATTAATGCTGTAGGTACAAATATTCTGGTAAATTTAAATCCAGCTGAGACTGGGCTTTATCCGTCTTTTAAGGTCTGCTAATTTATATACATAGTTATGCGGAGTTTACTTTTTAAGGTAATAACAATAATATTTAAACCGTGAAACCTATTTCTTCAAAGTTTCTTCATTAGGACGCTGTCTTGTCCTTTTATTTTATACAATATCCTTTAATGCACTGAACAGAACACGATTTGTAAGGAAAACTTCTCACCGCTCCCCGTTTGAGGGAATAAACCCAGTTTTATTCTCTCCACTATTCCAGTTTATAGTCTTCAAGATAAAACGTCATTCGTGACGGATTGCACGAAGAGTCTACAACGAATTCGCTGTGTTGTTTTCCCGGACAAATAAAAACTTGACAACGTGAAACATGGGCCATTTCTGTTGACGAGGTTTCGGGCACTACTATATCAACGTAAAAGCATTATTTGTCCGTACCTCTTACGATTTTAGTAACATAACAACAATTAAAAAAAAAAGTTTCTTATTAGCTTCGGGTTTACCACTGCATGTCTGGAAATTACATATGCAACATGGCGTAATTACGCAGATTTGTTCGGCTTCACAGTCAAAATTGTCACTGCAGTAATCCGGGTTAGGAGTTTTAGTTTTATAAACATAAAAAGTAGCGAAACTAAATATTACAAGTAGTATACCATTTAAAATAAGAATCGAGTAAAATCTAACAAATTTAATGATTTAAAAATAGTTACATTAAGTAAGTATTAAAAAATAATTCACAATTTAATAAATTAACAAATTTTTCGTAGTTATTAGAAAAGTTTCCGTACCAAAATGACAGAATGTTTGTTTTAAAGACAACTACAAAAATAATTAGTGCATTATTATTATAGTTTATTTAAAACTTCTAATTGAGTACCTACTCGACATAATGAAACATTATCTTAAAGTTTTAAATGCCAATCGTTTAAAAGACGAATCATCATTTTTTGGAAATATTTCTTAACATTTGAACAACCTTCATTTCAATTGTAAACATGATATTTAAAATAACTTAGTACTGATAATTTTATGTACAAATCGCCACAAAGGACACCAACTGTCCCGTCGTTATTTTATAAATATTTTCGTAACGTCTTCATTCAAAATATATGGGATAGAAAATAGTTTGACTATTTCTTATGTTAAAGCTATTGATTTTATATAATATTATGTAGTAATATAATAATCAAGGTACTCTGCTTAAAACTAGAAATATTTCTTTTTTATATTTTTTCTTAAGGTCTAAAGTTAACTTGCGAATTTTTTTTTCGATATAAATCTTGGTGTTGCGTTTGCTAGCGTTTGTTGTTACGGTAAGTTATATATTTCATAAAATGTCTTACTTTCTAAGAGGAATTCGAAGCTTACTAACTACAAAAAGTCAACTTTTGGGGGCGTAAGGTGTTGAGGATCATAAGACTTTTGTTCACTTACGGAGAAAAAACAAAATGGTTGACGTGGAGATCTAATCAAGCCGAGAGACCGCTAGATACAATACAATCTAGTTATTTAGTGTTGAATTTACAATTGTGAGCAAAAGTTAACATTATTGCGTTTTACATTTCTGGATATAAAATAAAATACTGAATTTATTCAAAATGTTTTCCACTGTCATTGAGCATTTTCTCAATCAAAAAAGAGGTTTATGGTGAAATTGTCTAGACCTTCGCCAAGGGCAAATTTTTACCTACATTCGCTTAATCATGATTGTTGAAAGCGTTTAGTTTTGATCTCCGTTTCTGATAACAAAAAGCCAGTCGAAAAGCCCTATCGGAAATCTGCAATGTAGAATTTGCACCGATGATGACCGATCTCCGTTAGAACGATAATCAAAAGAAGAAAACTTTTTTGCAGATTTAGAGCCCCACGCCTCCGTCTTGACACTACGAGTAACCACTAATTCAATGGGAAATAAACAATACCAGAGACTCCTGCCGCAAAGAAGATCGCTTCAGGAAGCAACCAGTAAAACTTTGAAAGAAATGCGTTAGAAATAGTTTAATAGTAGATTTCAGAATGTCGAGGCTCTGTCGTGAAACACCCGATAAGAGAAATTAGGTTTAAGTCAATATTATTGAATAAGAGGAGAATTTCATCTAGCTAGCTATCTAATTAAGTAAGACTTAAAGTTATCCACTAAGTTTAAATCTCACTGTTACCGAAAACCATCCTTTACTCGGATTTCTAACTTCTCCTGTGATCCAATACTCATTAGCTCTTCAATATCAACAACCAAAGAACAGAAAAGTACACCCTATTTACACGCGTGTACTTTCCCCGTGCTTTTAATAATTCAAACCTCTTTACCCGCGTCAGACTTGTCTCAACTAATTATTATTATTAGCCGTAAATATTATGAAAAATATTTTTATGACACCGAATTTTACACAAAAACGAACACATTTTTTTCCTACGTACATTTATGCAAAATCTTTTGCAAGTGATAATATTTATATATTTTACGGATTTCTTATGTGTGGAACGCAAAACGAAATTATTCAAAATATCATTAAAATAAATACCTACATTTTATTTCCTCTGTCCGTAAAAAATATTTGACGGCAAAGCATATGGACAAAAGCATTACCATTTAAAAATACGGGCTGTAATATTAAGTGAAAAAAAAACTTGCAATCTTTTTTGCTATTATCTACAATAATATTATTGAAAGATCTAATAGATTGGTTATTGGTTCAATAGTGCTGGCATTCTCGGGTCATTATGACAGCTATAGAAATACCAGTTTTCCAAAATTTCATACAATTTACAGTATGGATAATTATAAATTCTGATCTGAGTGCAAATAAATGGGATTATTAGAAATAATAAATAATCAAAACTAAAGAAGTAAGAAGCACAAAATATTATGGCCACCATTATAAAACCTTTCTCATATACCCGAAAGAATGCGAAGTGCAAATATAAAATAAATAAACCCGGCATCTTTATGAAGAATATTTCGTTAAACGCCTCGCTAAGGGTTTGACTAGAATCGGTATTTTTGTTCTCATACATAAAGAAAATAAAGGTCTAGTGATGGGTTTAAGGATCGAAGACAACCGAACCTTTTTCCAGCGAAGTCAGAGGAAAGAAAAGGGTCGAATGAAAAGGAAAATTACACATTTCGGGATATTTCTTGTCCTATTAATTCGTCAACATCATCATCAATGATCACCAAAAGATGTTAAGTCAACGAAGAACAAATAAATAATGGCTATTATCAGAGAAATGTCAGTTTTGTATAGATGATTCTTACAAATGACGTAGTAACGTAGACGTTGGCAGTCAACAGGAGTAAGTGAATTTTCCCTTTTTCAAAGGTTGGACAAATAATGTCTTGCGTATTGATAAAGGTCTGAATAATGTTGCAAGATTTAATTATTTAGTTTATAATGTTAATATTTTACAAAAAATGAGGCAGGCTAAAAATTAGATCCCCTAAAAATAAAACCACCTCTCGAAAGCCAAGGGATACAATGAAATCCTACTTACGAAGCCGCACGGTAATATTTATGTTTGCATAATATATTTGAGAATTATCGGATTGGTTTATTTGAAGACCTTTACCCCTTTCCCAAACCTTAAAAATTACTAACCACTTTCCAAAGATAAGTTTCTCTCAACTCAAGTACCTTCTAATCTAACATTTCTTTCCCTTTATGTCTTTCGTTATCACTCCGGAATATTCTTCAGTTGCAATTAAAAGGGAATTTATTCGCCAGCTAACGGTTACAAATGCAGAAAACGGCGTTTCAAAGATAATAAACGTTAGTTCGAGAGAAGATGGGAACTAATGAGATACGTGTTCTAAAAAACATCTGCTTTTTCCTATATAACAGAAGGAAAGTCATTAAGTCAAAAGCCAACCATCAAACATACTTTCGAACCTACCACGAACCCAAAAAGCAACAATCCTACTTTCGGTAGAAACACTTCAGTTAACAGAGATAGATATTATTATACCAAAAGAAAACACCTCTTTAAATTCGGAAACAAAATCAATCACTTTTATCTTGGAAGTCAGTAGGTTTTACTATAAAATGTACCAGCCTTATTCGCCACCATAGTTCCATAAGACTAACCTTGCTGTCAATAAAGTATAGATATTATAATAAAGAAAACTACATTTTCTTGAAAGGAGTTTGACAAAAATATTCACAGGTGTCGTTTTGGGAATAAGCGAGAGTGGAATAATTATTTCACCCCTTCTCAAAAAAATTTTCACGTTCAGACGGTGATACCTGGTAGAGGGGAGGTATCAGCAGTTGGCTCGACGGTGACGATTTAGACGTGAGCGCCGAGGGTGGCAAAAGAACCTCAAGAAAATTTAATAATATTTAAACACCAGCATTCTAATTTGGGCTTATTTTACACTCGGTATTATGTGAAACAAACTTGGGACAATTTAAGGACGCGATGAGAACCTAAATAGGAAATTAATAAAAAAGGTCCTTTACTCCTTTCTTTATATAAAAATTTATTACAAACACTAATTTATTAATATTTAATGAAAGAAAGGAGTCAACGTGGGTCATGAAGAAACCAATTTTGTAAGGGGGAGAAAACATAACAGTCAGAAAATCTTTCAAAAATGATTCGTAAAAACGACACGTTTTCCTATGCAAAAGGTCAAATGGTGGACACATTTTCACTAGTTCCAAAATAAGGCATGTGAATTGTTTTAAGAATTGGTTTTGACGTGTAGTCTAATTTTAAATGGTGAAATATGAAACTATTTAGAAAAGCGAAAATAAAATCTTGGTTGAAAATAAAATACCTTTTTGTTTAGTATAAAAAAGTAGTAAGTTTTAACTTACTTTAAAATCCTAAATAAGTAAAAAAAAAACTGACTTAGCAAATTTTAAAAGGCTTTCAATCAGCATAATTTCCTTGCCACAATAAATTAGTATAAGTTGAAAGCGAGACAACAATTTACTCTGACGATTTATACGAAAAACAATAGGGTAAAAGAAACAACTGCGGTGTACGAGGAAGGTGATAAATATTTATAAGGAAGCGATACGGAGCTACAAGATTTCGCTGAGAAAAATATACTCAGATACATAGCAGAAGTTTGAAAAGGAAGAGAATAATTTGAACCCACAGGGCCTGGGAGATGTCTGTTGTGAATATAAACGAACAAAATACACAAATAATAAAATGGAAAATATATCTGATTTGTTTTTAATCGATCGAGTTGTAAAACTAAATATATTTTATTGCAATTAATTGGTAAATTATTTTGTTATTTTCAATTAACAGATGGATATTGCCGTTTTTGTTCTGTTCCCTAATGGAGTTTTCCGTGGTTGTTTTAGAGCTAAGTACATTTAGTAAAAAATGTATCTGATACTGTCATGTATGCTCCGAAACCTTTGCAATTATCAGTAGTATTTTTGTTTCTCTATCCAACGCCATATCTAAATCATTTAGACCAATGGTGGAGATTGCCGTTTTTGTTTTAATACGCCTCTTAAATATCTAAACTTCGAGTTCGAACTATGTTCTTATATGTAGAGGAAAATTATAGCATGTCTGAATGTTGCTAGGAGTTAGCAATAGATCCCAGCGTTTTACAAAAGGTATAATTAAATCACGTTATGTCGAATTCGTAGTTAAATTTATTAGTCGTCCACTTTCTTCTGGGATTATTAAGTACTCCTTAAACCCATAACATGATGAATAATTTATTGTATTATATTATTTTGAATATAAATAATATAGCTTGAAATGTACATACTCCTTCAGAATCCAACTCAATCACTCCAAAAATCACTCAATCTTTTTATCCAAAGGATGCATCAAAAAAATATATTTTTGGTGAACAAAAAAAATCAATCGACGCAATTACCAATTGGATACCAAATAATTAACTTTAAATAATAGAAAAAATATGTCTGAACCGTTTTTTCGATATTTTATTATATAATTTAGTTTTGCGTTCCACAAGTTACTTCTGCCAGGAAAGCAGAAGCTTAGAGAGAGTCAAGTGAATGGTAGAATGTAATGTATTGTCCACTCTTTCTCCCCACATAAAGAACCCATATTCTTCTAGTCTTTTCTCTTTTATTGTACGCTTTCGTGTGAAATACAGTCCGCACATGATGCGAGACAAGCGTAGAAGGGATCAAATAATTCAATCTCAATTGAAATAAACCCCACATAACTGAACAAACTTTTTAATCCGTTGCAAGTTTTGCCTACTTTTTCGTGAAATTTCTCCTTTTTAGAAAATATATCGTCGTTTTCACACAAAGTTTGACGGTTAAATATCGTGTTTTCTTAGTTATATGATCATAGCATTTTGATGTAGATCACACACTTTTATAACGAGATTTTGATGTTCGTATTCAGACCTGATTTGTTCATCTTCCAGTTAAGCGACTGCGTTGTTTTTCGAACTATACCGATGTTCGACATATCTGAAACAAAGAGAAAACACAATTAAAACACGTTTAGAATGATATATTATTATGACGACAAAATAAATTGGGTTGGAATTTGGAACATTTACTGGAAGAACATCCCTAAAGATGACCTTGGTCTTGAGGGGAAATATTTCTCTCAGGGCCTCCTGAACTAATGAAAAACTGGAACTAATGAAAAACTGGAACTAATGAAAAAATAATTCTAAAAATAATTTGCTTTTAAAAATAATTCACCAAAGTTTGGTAATTAAACATAACTTGATTAACTGTCATAATAAAGTACCATATTATTAATACGATCCAAATTCATTTTTAGAAAATAATTTCTTTAAAATTTACTATGATAAAACTATATTAACAGACAATTAGTCATAATAGAACCGATATAGTTTTACATGACAAAATTTTAAAAAATAACTTAAATCATTGATGTAGCTATTCCAAATTCCTGTAATATTGAAAAATCTGTTTCTGAAAAAATAAAAAAAGTTTACAGATTTAGGAAATGAAATTAAAAGAATTTGGCATTCTCAGACTATAAAAATATTACCATTTGTTATTTCGGCTACTGGCATTATACCTAGCTCTCTCATTAAAAATGTAGGCATATTAGGTTTGTCAAAGAATTTGTATTTAAAAATACAAAAATCAGTCATTTTAAATACATGTAGGATTACGAAAGATTTTTTAAATATTTATATTGAGGGATCAGTAGGATTTATCGGTCAAATTAGGAATTCCGCGGTGGTGAATTATTTTCGCATTTAATAGTCTGGTAGGTTAACATATATTGCTTTTTAATTTTTGTTTTGACTATTTGTGGGTGAATTCCATTAATGATTTATAAAAACAATTTACCACTTTTTACTTTATTAGGGTAAAAGTTTTAAATAAAAAAATAATATAAGGTCAAATACAAATATACGTATATTGTTCAAACCTACCTACCTAAAAGTAATAATTCAATAACACACATATTATAATAGTAAATCAATAAATAAAATTAACATAATTACACAAAAATATCATATTTAGTCCATTATCTGATAAAGTACATTTTTAAATACAAAATTTTGCCCGATTAGAAAACTTTAATTTTACCTTTTGTACTCTATATGAATATATTATTCAGATAATGCAACACGTAAAGAGATGGACGAGAAAGAGAAACGCTTCCACGTTTCCCTTTAACTACATTACTACCGTAAATGCAACTACTCATTGCATTTCAAACGTCCCTCCAATAACTAAACGTGTTCCGGAAACATGCAATATGCATCCTTTCATTAATTTAGAATGCAAAAAAGCCCGAAGCGAAAAGGGGTAAAGGAAACGGAAACTGATGGGAACCACGTAGGGTAATGAAATAACGAGTATTTTTAATTTTTTTTAATAGAATATGGTTAAGTGCGTTCGAGAGTCCCCTGTTCTATTTTTTCAAAGAAACCAACGATGCTTTATACTTACTACAAGCTTCGTTATAAGCGTCCAAAAAGAAGAAGAAGATGACTAAAGGCGGTTTGAAAGGGAGATATGTAAATTCGAAAAAGAACTTTATTTAAAAAAAACTATCAATAATTTGCGTAAGCGAGTGTTGTGAAATTCTTTATATATAAAATTAGATGTTTCTTTGTTTGTCCCGTATGCTTTCCTACATCATTCATCCGATTGCGATAAAACTTTGATGATTTGTTGTGCGCACACTTGCTAACGTATCTATTGGGTCATTATATATGAAATTGGTGTTTTGCCATACTGGCAACTTTGATCTCAAATATCTTCTCTTTGGTTAGGAATTCCAAATTCAAATTTATACAGCTATTTACTTAGGTATTTGTGTTTCGAAAATTATAATTAATTTCTTTTTTCCTTAATTGTTTTTTTCTTAAGAACGAACACGTTGGAACCAAAAACGCACTGTATTTTCTTTTGCAGCACCGTCGCCATACACATCATTAATCCTTCGAGCCGTTTCTGCAGCACTGGTGCCACGGTGGAACTCGTACTCGTAAATAACGCGATATTTCAAGTTTTCCATTTTGTAAACTAAGTGACGCAAAGAAAAAAACAATTAAGGAAAAAACAAATGAATTATAATTTTCGAAACACAAATACATGAGCAAATAGCTGTATAAATTTGAATTTGGAATTCCTAACCAAAGAGAAGATATTTGAGATCAAAGTTGCCAGTACGGCAAAACACCAATTTCATATGTAATGACCTAATATATTATAATCACTTGAACAGGTTTAAATTATTTCCTATACCGTTCATCCGAATGCGATGAAACTTTGGAGAATTGTTGTGCGCACGCCCGTGAAGTTTTCTATATATCAGATGAGCTCTGGCATATGAAATTTGTATACATTTTTTACAAAAGCAGCAGGGAGGGTAGGCAGTAGCTCCCTACTGACGACCAGACGGCAAAAATATGGTGTATCGAAAAGCATTTCAATTAACGAAATTAAAACACCAATAAAATTTTTTTAGTGGTATTCAAACGCATGCCGGGTACTCGCTAGTATTTCATAAATAAAAGACGACTCATTACACGTGTTCGGTATATATCGATAGAATTTAGGAATTCGGGATTTTATATACTACTGAATTACTAAAATGTAACCAGTCAGTGGCTGAGTTGGCATCACGTTTGGGTTCCACCCAGGCGTCCCGTGTTCGATTCCTCGGTTGGCAAAGTCCTCCATTTTCCGCTTAGCGGGGTGATAGTGGGAGGTTTTCAAATGTTGTCAGGTTATTCGTAACCCGGAAACGTTTGTCTTTCTTTTAAAAAGTTAAAAAAAAAGAAAAACTTTTTTTTAAATTTTGTATAGACAGTGATTTTAATACATTTCTTCTTTAGTTCAGCAAAAAAGTGTAAATTATATAGAACTAGCCGTAGACAAAGCACACAATATATATTGATGTGTTCTGCGCCTCCCTCAGTGGGTAGGTACTCCCTCAGAAACAATGAGGCCGCTTAATCAGAGAGATAAACACGGGGAACATTTATTTAAACGGCGCTTTATTCCTTTGCAAGGCAATAAAGTAAATTGTTAGGCGCAACTGGCACAGGTAGCCAGTACTCACCTACTTTAGTACTATCGTACCTACTGCCAGGTATTCAACAGACCCACCAACCAACTACCCCAATTCCTGGTGTGAATTTAAAGGAATCCAAAGCATCGGGAAGGGAGTTCGTTTAATTGTGTTGGTGATATTCATTTTCGTAAGATTGAATATCACCAACGACTGCTAAGTTTTATTTCAAATTAATAATTCATTTATTGATATTATAGGCCTTTACGGCTTTAACCTTTAAGTACTGACGTTAGTGTCTCACAGACGGCAAGTTAACAAATATGAGTCTTATTAAAGATACCCCCGCGCCCTTCCCCTTAGCTTCGGTATCGAATACGTCCATCAAAATATATCTTTATTTACAGACAAATCATTCGTAGTATTTAGTAAAAATGATAAGACACGCTCGAAATATTGTGCATCGCATCTTGCAGTGTTAACCTGTGCCGGTGAAGGATACTAGAAGGCTGTGTGAAACTTTTTTTTTCATCAGCTCCACACAGAAGGCCATAAGGAAAATAATTTCTCTCAGGGCCTACGTCATCTTTGAGGATGCTGTGTGAAGGGTATTTTTAAGTTTAGGAAAGAGAAAAATTTTCGGAAAGGAAAAAGTTTGAGGGGAATCTGGAATTCGCGACGGATGTCTGAATGCACCGCTCCCACTGGGGTGCAAGTCAATGGGTCCTCAGAGTCCGGCTGAAGAGGTTTGAAGGTCTCCCTCGACCAGTTTCACCCGATCCGGCCCACCACGCAGTAAGTGTGGGCAGATGCATCCGCCACCAAGATTTAGACAAAACTGACCCAAGAAACCGGGCACCCCTGCTAGGTCACTAAACGTAGCGAACAATTTGGGGTTAACTAAGGCAGAGGTGTTCCTCTAACTAAAGGAAAATATTGCGTAACAGACATAATAAAATCAATTACGTAGAAGCAAAAATTGCCAATAGACAACCCGTACAAATTATTTTGGCTATATTATGAAACTGCATAAAAAGTACACATTGAACAGCTCACTTATTTGTACTAAATATAATATTTTTTGTATTTTTTGGGCTATAACTATTTAACAGTTTCTATGTAAAAAGTTAAGGCATTAACTATGTAGAAAGTTTTAAGATTGCTAGTGAATGATACGGATGTATCGAAAACAGCAGATTAATAAAAAATTTGTAACAAATGTACACGAGAAATAAAACTCTTCAAAAACAAAATGTCTAAACAATTATTATAAGCAATAATTATCAGCCTGAAACACTCATCCGTGAATATTGCCATGTATTTTCAGATCCGGAGTGACATTCGGTTATAACAAGAAACAAGGATTCGTCTCGAAAGCTATCAGGAGCGCAGAACGTATAAGGAGATATAAGGAATGAGATAACGTGGAAGGTATAGCGTTCGCCCTGCTGCTAACATTACGAGCTGAATGTCCGGAAAATAAATTCTACGAGTCGGGAAATATGTATCAGGCTCTCAATACCGCGCAGCTGCTCGCGAATTTGGCGGGTATTTTATTCTTTTCTATTGTTCCCACATGCAATGCGAGAAATTCTGTAAGGGATATTTTAAATTTGATAGGTTAAAATAAATGAAAATCGTGCAGGTTTTGCTAGTGGTAAAGACAAAATAGATACATCGATTAATGCAAAAATATGTATATTTTGTACATTTTATATAAAACTAGCTGACCCGCCCACACGTTGCTGTGGCTAACGAAACACGACGCCATCTACTGGATGGTTACGATAGAGAACCAAGTGTTGTGTGTTGTATCAATAAATTAACACACACCGCCATCTGTCAGAAACTTATGAAACAAACAAATATTTTTAAGTGATTGTCTTATAAAAAACATTTAATTCGCAATAATAAATATTGAGTTGAATAATCGAGATAAAAACTATCCTAACTAACTCCACGCAGTGAGTCAAATTTCATCAAAATTGGTTAAGTAGTTTCGGAGTTTACCTCGGACCTTATAAAGATATTGAGTTGCCAGCAAGCAATTGTCTTAAGAGGAACCGCTACGCGGCCTTTTTCATTCAAAACAAAATCTTGGATTTGAGGCCAAAATACCAAGCCAAATTGAATAACTATATTTTTAATCCAAGAGTTTAGAAAATTTCTAGTGCGGAATTATGTTTGTTTATTTATTTTTGTTTTAAATTATAAAGCATAAGGTCATTAAAGAAATCAAGTTCCCATGATTTTTGTGGCAACTTCGGCATTTCTTGCGAGTTACTTATAATTATTTTAAAAATAATTTTGACAGTGATAATTTTGAGTGTGATAATGCCTTTATTGTATTTTATTGCGTCGAGGCGTAGAACTGACTTCAAAAGTTATTTTAACCTTTTATTTGCCGAAAAATGCCCGTTTTTGGGTTCTCTATGCGATGTAGATTAAACATTTTCCCGCTTGTACCACCAGTTTCCGGGTGCCATGTATATGCAGATAATATATGAGGAGCTTAACATTGCCGCACATCAATGATATGTTATGATCAAAACATTTGAACAAAAATAGTTCAATTATCGACATATCATCGCTCTAGTTCTGTCTAAAAGACCATTTTTCGTAAACTTGAGTTAAGTATACAGTTGTTCTCAAAAAGCCTTTATTTATACGATAATCGTAAAAAAAATAAATTATGAACGATTATTTAAGGGGTTTTTAAAACGCGCTTGGTCTTACTTACGTCCTCCAAAATTTATGTGCTTTTATCGTTAAAAAAAACATTAAAGCGCCATTTCTCCCGATTTAAGTTTTGGTCTGTTGGATAAAAACGAACTGAAGCAACGATATGCTTCCAAGTGCATGATATATGTGTATTGTGTTTTGTGTAGGTTTAGACCCTTACCACACTACCAAATTAATAAAAATAATCACATATTTGGATGCTAAAAGGATTCCTCTTCATTTTATATAAAAAGGTGACTTTTTCAATTAAATTATAAATATTTTCTCTCTAAATGTATATATGAATATAAAATATTTATCATTTCACAACATAATTTTATCTCCCAAACTTTAGATTCCAATTTAAGTTTCACACAATAAATCCGACGCCGCAACTCGCGAAACTTTCACCATACAAATCTGTGTACAGTGTTCCTGTTTACCAGTAGTAGGTACTAGTCAAGTGAATCTAGTAGCAGTGGCATAATCCGTATGTGTCTGGAATACAAAGCGGAGGCAAGACAGATTGCCGCAAGGTTCCACAGCCGAGCCGGAATGGCCTTGGGATATTAGTATGGCCTTTGTTGCCGCCGATTGATTGTGCCAACTTTTACTCGGGGCGTGATAGAGGACGTTTTTATAGCGATTTATTGCCACATTTAAAAAACGTTGACAGTGTTTAAAAACATTATAAATGGCTCGTGAGTGATTTTGATCACGTCAAAAGCTTTTAAAAAAAAAAAACACTTTGCATCCAGTAATATTGTAATAATATAAGCAGGTCCCTTTTTTAGAGAGCTCTGGGATTTTGGTTCGATTTGGGATGGTGTGGGTAGGTACTACAAAAAGGTGACCCGACAATTGACCCCAACAGTTGTTGACCCCCCTATAATATAATATTATTATAAAATTATAATTTTTCTGTGCATTATTTACCAATGTCAAACCTAAAATCGACTTTAAGGGTATATTATATTAGATATCAAACGTATTTATGTACAGTCTCGAGTTTTTGTACTTTTACGCTAATATCTTACTAATATTATAAACGCGAAAGTTTGTATGGATGTATGTGTGTTTGTTACTCTTTCACGCAAAATTTACTGAATGGATTTTAATGAAACTTTACAAAAATATAGCTCTTACTAATACTATAAACGCGAAAGTTTTTATTGATGTATGTGTGTTTGTTATTCTTTCACGCAAAATTTACTGAATGGATTTTAATGAAACTTTTCAAAAATATAGCTCATACATCAGAATAACATATAGGCTATAATTTATAAAGCTAGCTATTTAATTTCAATATATTAAAAAAATATATATTGATTAATTAATAGAAAATGTCAAACTTTGAGGATGACATTTGCAAAACAATGATTATTAAATCAAAATTCTATTCTAGAAAATATTTAAATTATTGAATTTATTTGAAGTATCTACCGCCTAATACTTGAATCAAATCAAGAATTATAGATATTTTAAATAAACAGGTTAAGAAATACGGTATAAACGTAGATGGGACCTAGGAAAAGAAAATAGATTACTCGAAGTACTAATCGTACGCAGACGAAGTAGTGGGCAGCAGCTAGTATATTATAAAGACAAGTAGTTTTTTCTTTGATAAATTTGAATTTATGTAGTTTTGTTATTCGGCGGTACATCCTCTCTGCACACGCCTTAGGCGACACTTAGTTATTTTTAGTATAAGAAGGTATATGTATTTTTCCTTAAACGACTGCATATATAATATAAGTATGCCGGGGAGAGGGGCAACTGTCGGGGGATCAAATTGTCATGGAAGCCTACAAAAGCTAATTATAGGAAGCTTTAATGATTTAAAAAAAGGCATGAAGGACTCATGTCATTTCTCGAAGCATTCCAATCTCATAGTTTGACTTTTATGGTGTTAATTAGCATCGCATAGTAAATGAATCCTTGGCAATTGACCTAACAAATGTCAAGAAGAACAATTATAAATAAATAAATAATTAAAATTTCTTACCGTTCGTAGTAAAATTTGGCAAATTTTTGTATGAATAACTTTTTATAATTTTTTAAAATTTTACTTCATTTGTAATGGTTCGATACTTCATTTGTATCTCGAATTGCTTCTAACTTCTAACTAAAAACTCTTGGTAGAAGCCGAGAACAAAACCAATGAATTAGTAATATTATAATACGTAGGAAAACAGCTTGATCTATGTATAAAAAATCTTCGAAACTTTTCACCCAGGTCAGATCTGTCACAAGCAATCATCGGAGAGAATAGGATATTGTTGTGACAGTCAATCAATTAATTGCGACGACGCAACGCGACCTTTGAATTCGGATGAACCTCACATTTAACTATAGATAATAGAACTAGGCGCGTTCACACAACAATTAATCAAACTAATTATTAATAATTAATTAATTTAATAATAAATGTGAAACGCTGGAATAGATGGGTGGGGGGATGGGGTGGGGGTTCTAGCTCATTAGCTAATTCAATTGTTTTGTAATGCCTTGAGCCTCGAGCCCGACGCTTCCTTCATTTAAAAGCGCGCGTCAATAGTCTATGGATTCTGTGAAATATGATCATCTTTATAGATGGCGTTCAATTTTGGTGCGCGTGTTTGTCGTTTAAGTTATAGATTTGGTATAAACAAGCAGTAAATTTGGTTTTCTCATATCGTATTATCTCTGTTATATGTTGTTGTGCAACATTCTTTTATGGAGATCTTGAAAAATAAATAAATAATCGAGCTGAAATTTTCGACGTACATAATACTAGATGAACCGGCCACGCTTTGCTGTGGCTAACGAAATACAAAGCTATGACGTGGAATAGAATGACGTGAAATCAAAACACAACGCCATTACCTAGGTAAATAAAAATGCAAATTAACTCACATCACCATCTGTCAGAAACTTATGGAACTTACAAATAATTTCAAATCATTTTCCCAAAACAAACATTTCATGAACATTTTATTCGCAATAATAAATATCGAGGTCAATGATCGAGGTAAAAACTATCCTACCGTTTAAGTTGGACCAAATTACACACAGTAAGCCTAATTTCATTAAAATCGGTTAAGCAGTTTCGGAGTTTATCTTGGACAAACATCGTGACTCAAACACACGACATCAAATGCCTTTTCTAAATGTTCATGGCTCTTTTTAAACAGAAAAACCTGTAATATTAAAACATAATATGAAATAAGTAATAAGATTACAACTTCAACAAAAATCATAGCTAATTAGAAAGAATATAAAAACACATTGAAAGTGGGTGATTGATGTAGGTATAGTGTGTTAAATAATCGTTTCATATCCTTACTCCAAAATAATTTCGAACACACAGTATTTCCTAAAATAGGGATATCATTGTTACACCACCTAATACTTATTTTGAACCATTTGCAAATAATGTTAATTTCTCATATAAAAATGTGATTTACCAGCAGTAGTTTAATTTAGCAAATGTGTCTAATCAAGGGCGTAGCTATAGCATTCACATGGGTGGTTTAAATCCTAAGGGGGGAGGGGAGGAGGGGGGTCGAGCACGGAATTACACATTTGTCTCTATTTTAAAAAAATCGTAAAAATAAACAATTATTCAAATTAACAAAAATATTATTCGGCTAAAATAATTGAGAAGTAGTGGTTTCCACCGCGGTGAATGAGTTATTGCTAAACCAAGGACAAAAAGTTGTTTGACACTTCTCATTTGCAAAACGGTGTTAGGCAGACCGACCACAAAATATTTGAAATCGCTGCGTAAAAGCAAACTTGGAAACTAAATAAACGTCAAAAATGAACAACTTTATTATCAATTAAATTAAAACAAATAACTTTGTTTAAACCACTAATATAATCACAATTACCTACATGTTTCAAAACCGATGGTTTCTTCGTCACGGTAGTAATGACATTAATAACAAAATAAACAAAACAAGTATAGACTAAAAAGAATTATGGACAAAAATATTTTAGAGAGAGGTGATTAATTAATTAAAAATATCGTAAAAAACAATTATTTTAAATTAAATATAAAAATTATTTAAAAAATATGAAAAATTACATTATATAAATTATCAAAACATAATAAAGATGTTTAAACAATAAAAATAAATTATTTTAAATATAATTATTAATAAGAAAATAAATTTAAGAGATGGCTATTTTTAAAAAATATTTGGTTATTAATAATATTTAATTTACTATTAACACTTTTTCTAATTTCTAAAATTTCTAAGTTTGCTAATTGTAAATCTGTTGAGTTTGTGTGTAAAATTTTTAACCCTTTATTTATATCAAAAGAATGATTTGTTTCTAAAAGGTGATTGGCAAATTCAGAATAATTATTATTATTCAAACACCTTAGATGTTCTTTAACTCTAATATTAAAATTTCTAGAAGTCTTTCCGATATAAAAATATATACTTGTTTTGTTTATTTTGTTATTAATGTCATTACTACCCTGACGAAAAACCATCGGTTTTGAAACATGTAGGTAATTGTGATTATATTAGTGGTTTAAACAAAGTTATTTGTTTTAATTTAATTCAAAATGACGCCACAAAGTGATTTTGCGAAGTTTGAAGAAAAAACTTTATTATCTTTAAAAAAAAAATTATCTAGCGAATTTTCCTAGAATCGATGGATTTCATAGGTTCCGAAATGCCTCGTAAAATTATTATTTATAATAATGTAAATAAAAGCTCAGCTTCGGGCCTAATGCTATCCTTGAAGGCAAATTTTGAAAAAGGCTCCTTCGTTTATTAAGGATTGAAAATTTTCCCAGTTTCCATCAAAATTGGGATAAATTGTAGTGGCCTCTAATAAAACAACTTTTTTAACGATACAACAACCGTTCCGAGTAAAAGAACCACCATATTATTCTCTGACATAATATTTATGCGAGTAACTATTTTTTTAATGATATCTCGAAACATGTTCAAAACTGTGTCTGCAGATCTCCCACTAGAAATCAAAAAATGTATATTTTTTAAATTATGTTTTTCAAATAAAGCATTAAAAATCAGTCGGTATTGGAGGGTCAGGGTAGATCCCGGGGGGTCGGGAGTAACTAGTGACGATACGTAAAAGAAAGAAACATCGTTTTGTTTTTCCAAAAAACAGTAAAAATATCATAGGAGTTCAAAATTTTATTAAATTTTTTTACTCCAAATAGTACCGGAAATCACTGGTTAAATAAAGTAAGCCAAGTATAGTCAAAGAAAAAAAACCACTTCATTAACTTTTCGCTAAAGGAAGGATAGATGAAGAAATTGAGGTTGTATGTGTAAAAGAATTGTGATGTAGTCAAGTCTCAAACCATTATTTTTCTGCATTGTAATGATGTTAATTTTCTTGTATGACTATAGGGGACAGCGCTATGCACATATTTTGAATCTATATATGTATTTGGTTTCCCTTCCGACGGACAAATATACTGTTATTAATAACATTGGGCAATTGGTCATTTTCGCTCAATTCCATCTCAAGCAATCGTAAAGTAACAAATTAGTCCGCCGAAGCGGAATAGTAAAAATTCAATTTTTATAAGAAAACTGTCTTTTCATCTATATATCATTGAAAAAGAAGATGACACTAATAATCTAAATAAAAATATAAAAAAGAACAAGACACAAAAAAATAGTAAAAGATAACGGTCGCAACTGGGACTTGAACCAAGAACCTCTCGTCTTACCGGGACGGCGCTTTATCTAATTCAGCCATTGCCATCTATTATAAAACCGTCATATTCGTCAATTCATAAATAAAATTAGTCAAAGATAATATTGTTAATTCGAAAAATTTAAAATATAAATTAACAAATATGACGGTTTTATAATAGATGGCAATGGCTGAATTTGATAGAGCGCCGTCCCTATAAGAGGAGAGGTTCTGGGTTCGACTTGTGACCGTCATCTTTTATTGTTTTTCTGTGTCTTGTTCATTTTCATATTTCAATTTAGATTATTAGTGTTATCCTTCTTCTTCAATGATATAGTAAACCTCCAAATCGCTTAAGTCAAAATTTATGTATGTTTTGACTTAAGCGAACCTTATTGAAGTTACTTTGTGAAAGAGGCCAATTTACATTATGTAAAATGTTCATTAACAATGTAAAAGCCACATGAGTGTAAATTTAGAAAAAAAAAAACTATATCGCTTTGAAATATTCATTTATCCGTTAAAAAATTCGTTGTTTCATCAATTTTTCAAATTATTCATTGCGAAAAAAGATTGTTAGGTACAATCGCGGGCATAATCCAGTAGAGTACAATTAGGTTTAATTATTCAAAGAAAACTTCTTAGGAAAGGTTTTCACTTTGTGATGGCATTATTTATTTTAATGAAAAGCCAAATAACTTTATTTACATCACTATATTAATACACAATCTACATGTTTCATGAACGATGTTCACATCACCAGGGATCGTTCATGAAACAGGGATCCTGATGATGTGAATATCGTTCAGAAAACATGTAGGTTGTGTATCAATAAAAGTGATGTAAACAACGTTATTTGGCTTTTCATTAAAATATAATCAGGTGTTTGAATTCGGGCATAATTAGGTATTTGAATAACATCAATAAAACAGTCAGTATTATATTATATTATAACGTTGGTACAGTGATAGTGAGTATATAATCAACATCATTCAAATATATTTATTTCTAGTACAATCTAGCCTCTAAATATTATGCAATAATTTTTAAGGTTAGTGTGTCTGAAAAACCAATTAATTATGATAATGACTAAATGCTTACCACATTAAATTCGTTTGGTGTGCGGACCAAACGGTACCTACCTACTTGACCTAACCGCCGATGCCGATCTAGTGCTCATTATCCTGATAGTGCAATAATTATATACATAATTATCTCCAATTTTTGTTGTATTCAATTTTTAGATGTAGAAGTTACATCGGAGCTTTATCACAAAGCTTTTGCGGAACTTTGAGAGATGTTATGTGTATAGGGAATTATTTAAGAAGAGTTGTATGCATGACACAATTTGTCAGATTGAAAAAACTCCACTATTCGATAAATGCTCAAGTGCTAAACACGTATCTACTTAGGATGCTAATAACATGACTGCTGTACAGAATGCAAGTAATTTCTGACGAAAGACGTCTACTACTTGTCGATCTCCCCAGACAAAGTTATGGAAAAAATACAAAGCTGGCGAGGGGATACCGGGAGTGCAATCAAAGTTCTTTGAAACCACCGGCCCATCATGAAATAATAACAAAACTTGAATAGAAGTTTCACAGAACTTGAATTTTTACTTTTAAATTAGAACGATTGTACAAATTCTGTCAAACAACCCGGATTAAGCAATATATTAAGGTATATAGGGCATAAACAGTTTATCAACCAAATCAAGCATTTTTATTATTAATGACTAACTGGGACTAGCGGCTCAGGACAATATTCGAGAGTGTTCCGGAATGTTCCACAATGATGTTCCTGATTCCCTATTCCCGAACATTCCACAACATTCCAGAATGTTCCGGGATGTTTCGGAATATTGTGGAATGCTCTAGCGAACCATCCAAAACGCTCTAGAAACTTTTTGACTCTACTCAGTCACGCCTTCCAGAACTTTCTAGAGTTTTATCGAACCTTCTGGAACTTTCCAGAAGACTGTTCTTGAAATTTCTAGACCTTATATTTTTATAAGCACGTTTTTTAGGTAAAAACGGGAACCCTCATCCTGGAGGGGGGATAGAGATCTACCTCACCATATAATCCCTTGATCGTACCGGGACTCGTTTCTGAGTTTTTGCGGGCTGCACGTTTTTTGGATTTTCTTTTATAATATCTATTGATTATTTAAAAATGCAAAGTGAAGCAGTCTATCCACAGTCCTTCTCACTAGGGATTCCTGATCCGAGGCAGACGGTAGGTAGTTGTATAATTGGTATTACATACTTATTTCCCCATCTTCAAGTTTGTTGACTATGTTTGTTAATTTCCTCACCTTCATGTTTGTTGATTTCCACAACTTCTTGTTGACTGTAGGTCGTAACTTTGATTTTAGCTTTCAAAACCATGATTATTATAAACAGACAGCGTTCATGTAAGTCACGAAATATGTTTTTGGTGCTTTAATTAAATATTATACGAGATCAAATTTCATAATGGAAGTTTACGTACGCAGAAAAAAATAATGCCTTCCGTTAGCATACAAAAATTGTATTAATACAGTAATATTATAGCGAATAAATACCGTTTGTATTTTCGCTGTCGAGTATAAACTATGTAAATTTAACAATTTTTGGTTTTTAGCCTTTCCCGGGGTATTGTAAAATATTTTTCATGAGTAGTTAGGATGGTACTAAGAATTTTATTTGATATCTAATTGGCAATTCTATGAAAAAGGTTTTCTGAAACCGGGAGAACACTGGTTAAAAAGCTAAAAAACGTGCGAGATGGTAATTTAAAAATTTGCACAATTAATATTTAGTATTAGGGCATTGCTAATATATAAACGCCTTCTTTTAAAATGTTTTTTCGTTTATTTAAATATTATAATACAAATGACCGGTCAGTGGTTGAGTGGGCATTGCGTCTGGGTCCCACCCAGGCGTTCTGTGTTCGATTCCTCGGCTGGCTAAATTACCAATCACAACACAAGCAACATCTTCCGCTTAGTGTGGTGGCAGTAGGAGATTTTCAAATGTTGTTGGGTTGTTCGTAACCCGGAAATGTTTGTCTTTCTTTAAAAAAAAAAAAAAAAATGCACGGACTTTAATATCAGATCGATAACTTTACAATCTGGCTACACTATCGATGTATTTTTATTACGGAATTTGGTAAAATAAACAAATGTTTTTAATTAAGTATTAAATGTTCACATGATTCACGGGCGAAAAATAATCGTTAATATGGGTCACATACCTACCCTTGACAAGATAATGACAATTGACTCCATTAAATGTATTATATTTTTGTTATCTTTGTGAAATACACATTTCTTGGTATAAAGAATAATATTATAAATTATAGCAGGCCGAAAACAAAAGATTCCAATAAGGACACACAACGCAGGTTTTGGGAAGAAAAAACCTCCAAAAACAAGTTACGAATAAAACCAAACGAAGGATTTTTTTTATAACACGCTTTCCATCGAAATGTTATGAGAAATAACCTGTTAAGTGACTCAATTCAGTTGGAAACGTGAATGCCTAAAAAAATATTTTTATTTTTATTTTGAACCAAAAGGTAACAAACCGATCAAATAACTGAAATGTAATCTCTAATAATAATGTTTCAGATATTCCGACAAAGCTTCAGATAAAGTTGAGCGGAAGCAGATTTTTTTTTAAGTATGCTATATTAATACACAAAGAAAACATACTTGAACTAAACAAAATCGAGTGAAAGTGCAGTAACTGGGATGAAAGCTTTTGTTCAGAGCATACTTTCAATGTTCCTACCCTTGCTTTAAGATCATAAAATCGCGTAGCTGGAAGCAAACTTCCACCTTAAAAGCTGGGAAGGAAATAAATTACTTACAAAAAGACACGTGCATCTTCAACTCACCCTTCCGTGATTCAGGTTGGTAGTAAGGTGCATTTCTCAAATAGCAAAGCTTTGTATTTTAGATCAACCAACTTTCCGTGCCTTTTAAAATAGAACTCAAACTAAGAAACGAGATCTTGTCTTTTCAAAGTGATGCCACACACAAAAGACTATCCCATTCGCTTTCAAACAGCTCAAACGCAAATTCTTCATTCACAAACAGAACATCATGCAGAGAACTTCGGAAAATACCGACGCAAGAAGTTCATTCCTACGGCTTAACAAAGGTCAGATGGTTCAAATGTTCTCACGGTTGTGGGGAGTTTCCCGTTCCTTCGCAGAGTTAAGGAGAACAGAAAAGCGAAGAGTAAATCAGAAGACTTGTAAACAAGGAGAGAAGTTGCGTAGTAATGTGTCACAAGATATGTCTACTGTCTGTGGGTTTTGTTTTGTACTTTGGGGTGTGTTATGTAGGTTAATAGTAGGTACCTTGTACGTAGGCCTTGTGCTTACCGTCTTGCTGAGATAACTCGCGAGCCATGACACACGTGGGACAGAGGATTTTGAGTTCTACGAGGAGTAGTGGACATTAGAAGAATTTCAGAAATGTGCTATGAGGGAAATGTAGCATACAAATACAATTTACTCATTCACTTTACTTGTATAATATTTTTTTGTTATAAGAAAACAAAATCACGAAAATTTTATGTTTACCTATACCCAAATGATTTGGACCAAGTCTAATATGCATTTTAATAATCAATTTCATAAAAAAACACATACCCGAACTTTCGAGTCTAGAATTTTTCACTGTTTCATGAATCATTAAGTTTATTTTCTGTTTATTGCTTTAGTTTATTATAATTTTAATTTTTAACAGTATTTATTATCAGTAGCTTTCTTACTACTACACGGAGAAAAATGTTATTAAAAAATACGATCATTTTATTACTACACGGAGAAAAATGTTATTAAAAAATACGATCATTTTATTAATAAAAACGGGACTGAAGTTCTTACGAATAAATTAACAGTGTTTCAATGTTTATTGGCGGGAGCATGTAAGGCATTTATAGATTTTTATATGCCTTTACATCTGGGTATTATGTCAGTTTTGGTAATTCGATTTGGGCATCAAAAAGTACTCCAAAATCTCCCTGATTTGAATGACATGAATATACCTGTCAGGTTCTCTAGCTTGAAGAAATTTCGATTGAGCATTTTTTACTCCAAAAAATCGTAAACAATCTACATCGCTTTCATTCAGAAATTTGACGTAGGCATTTTTAGCATTAAGGAGCATTAAGCCCCAGAAATATTGTAAATTAAAAAAAAAAAAAAACAGTTTTTATTACGTGTGAAGAGTTGTACTTATTTGACAAAACGGTTATTATTTTTTTTTTTTTTTTGGTAAATGCATATATAAATAAAATGACTACATTCAGTAGAAATTGGTCTATCTAAACTATAGTGTTCATTTATTTGATTTTAAGCCCAGGTGGTAATAGTTGCATTGATGTAAAAATCTTATAGATAAACTTCTGTATAAACTTCAACTGTACTTACAAGATTAACTGTACTTTAAATAAATTTTTTCAAGAAACTAAATTACTGTATTCTAGACTTTGACAACAGAGATGGATTACACTATTTCCATACAAATCGTCAAATTGAGAATTTGCCATTTTTGAAATATTCACTTGGAAGCGAAGCAACTGTTGTCTGTCTACAATACCCAAAGATAGCAACGTAATATGTAGTATATTTATACCATTGAGGAGATGACAACCCCGGAACGTGTACTAGAAAAGCGAGCCATCGTTTTGTATTACAGAACAGATTGTATAGTTTGTAGCTTGTATTGCGGTCGTACAGTTGAAGCAGAATGACAATAAATAATACGCGTTGTAAGACAGTATGCGATCAGAAAAAGATTCGAAACATTGCGACCTTCAGATCTTCTTTCTTATAAATAAATATAGTATATGTTTGTCCTTATCGATGGTACATGGTACAATTGTACTGCATTCCATAGAACAATAAAGAATACGAAAAAAAGAGATTATCTAATACAAAATGAAAACGAATCTCGTTGGCAAACATTATTTCAATGAAATCTTTTTTCGATCATTAAAAAATGATACTTTCAAGTGCTACCTCAAATTTGTTTCCACTCTGAAATAGAGTTCTTATATTATTTAATATCACAAAATGATATTGAAGGATATTATTTATTAAACCAAAAATAAATTAATTATGTCGGTTTTAAGACCTCTGCAAATCTTAGCCAATCGAAAGGTCACAAAAGAAATTTTTTAACAATTATAAAGCTGACTGGACTTTAAAAATGAAAACGATAAAGTTATGAGATTATTTTTTTCATTATATTTTCCCCTATTTATTTTACATGGACTGTATATATATTTTTATGTAACTAATCGATTGTGTTTAAGAAAAAGACAGTAACTCTCAAGTTTTGTGAAAGTGACTGTTATACGCAAGAAGTATTATCTTGGAGAAAGGAATCAGGCTACAAAAATCTAAACCTATTTAAAAAATTCTGTTCCTATTTTTAAAATTCAAATACATCTAAAACATACAGCGACCAAAAACGACTTAACCCACTCTGTGTTGGTTCATGTTTTATTTTACGAAAGGGATCTATCACCTACTCCCTAAAATTTACTGAGATTACCTCTATTTCCGACCCCTGGCGATAGAAAACGATCTAATAACGGAATGAAAATACGGTCAGGCCTCATACTACCACTGTGACAGTTCTGCTTGTGTTTTATCCGTAATTATTTTTTAAGTTCAGTTTTTTAAACATAAAAAATGGCGACAGATAATCCAAAATGATATTTCAACTATATTTACATATTTACTATATTTCAATTAGTTGACGGATTGAAATTATTAGCTAAAATCGAAAATGATAAATTGAAATATTTATACCGTCCTCGTTCCATCAATAAAATTGTTTTTTTTTTTACAAAATAAAAAATAGTTTTAAATACTTGTTTTGCTCTTCAAATTATTAATTTTTCATTCTTTGTTAGTGCGCATAAAGAAATTTATATGTGATTTGTCAAACACAGGTTTTTTTCTATTTTTTGCTTTGAAGTGTTTTATTTTACATATACGTTACATTTATTACTTAATTTTTATTTATGTGTTACCGGTTTCAATACATCCGTATCATTAACTAACAATCTTTAAACTGAATAATATGAACTGACTGAAAAATTGGGTAAAAAATGTTCATGTGAAATAAAACTCTTCAAAATATCTAGAAATCGAATAGAATGCTGAGGAAAAAGGGTTCATCCTTCAGAATTAAAGGATATTCTATAATAACTTTAGCAATTATTTAAGGGTTAAGATGAACAACTTCTAAATGGTTAACCATCAGCCCTTACTTGCCCTGATATATAGGGTGTCCGAGGGTAAAGTGCACTAACTTCAGGCGGTGATCTACGTGATGAAAAACTTTTTTCGAAATTCCAATGTTTTTTTTTAAACAAAAATATTTTTCAAATAAAATAATTCACCATATTTTCTAACCAAACTACATTAAAACGTTCGAAATTTTTTTTAAATCTTTTTAATATATATTTTTTAATCTTTTTAATTTAATTTCGAATTTTTTAAAATCTTTTTTACTTGTATGATCACGTACAATCACCTCCCGGAGTGCACTTTACCCCCGTGAAACCTTGTATAGGTATATAAAAGCTCACTGTTGAAACGATTTTGAAGGTTACTTACTTTTTCCTATACACAGTTAATAAGTAATCAATGTAATCCGTGCACATACATCATGTAGCCAACTCAATCAATGTTTTATCAGAAAACCCCACCAATAAACCAACCACCTAAGAAAATATCAAGAACGAAATCTTTTATTAAATGAAACAAATAACTTTGTATCAATCACTATTATACAATCACAATTATCTACATGTTTCGAAACCGATGGTTTCTTCGTCAGGGTCGTAATAACATTAAAAAACAAAATAAACATACAAGTATAGACTAAAAAGAACTATGGACAAAAATGTTATCGAGAGAGGTGATCAGTGTTTGTTTCTTTTGTTTTTTAATGTTATTCCTACCCTGACGAAGAAACCATCGGTTTTGAAACATGTAGGTAATTGTGATTATATAATAGTGGTTAATACAAAGTTATTTGTTTCATGTAATTAACAATGACGCCACAAAGTGATTTTGCGAAGTTTGAAGAAATAATAATAAATATTTTCACCAAAATTTTGATCGAAAAAGAATAAAAACATATTTAAAAAATTTGCGCACTAGTAGAAATACATTATAATATCTGAAGGAGAAGCGTTTTCAGTCGGCTGGAGATCGAATTTCATACGTAAAGGGTAAAGTCGTTCCAATATGGATAATCCCGGCTGCCGTCTTCTTCGTGAGACGGTTCTTCTCGGATGCAATAACATACTCTTCCGCGAGACGTCCTTATCGTAACGACGTAGGATGTATTGACTTATATCACAGCTATCTGTGAAAACATATATATTAATGTAATACGTTAATGTAATTACACCAATTGTCCTAATGTAAGTATATATCCAATATTAAAATTTTCTTAGTATTATTCTTCTTCTTAAGTCGGTTCCTCATTGAATCTCAGAATCGTCACTACTACTCCAATTTCCATGGTGGACAATGCTCCTTTCTTCCACTGCTCGTGGTTCTGCGCTGCATGGAGATCTGTGGACACCGACATACCCGACGCCAGTGATACTTGGTCATTCCAGCGCATTGTGACCCTCCTCTACTTCTTTTGCCTTCCACTTTGCCATTGGTAAGGTTTTTTCCAAGTAGGAGTCCTCAGTTTGGCGCCCAACGTGTCCAAAGTATCTTAATATTCGTTGTAAGCAGATAGTTGAAGGTCTATTGTGATTGCCTAGCTCTTCCAGAATGGATACATTTGTGCGTCTAACTGTCCATGGAATCCTGAAAATTTTTTTTCCAGCACCACGTTTGGAGGGCATCTATCTGATTTATTTCACTGCCTCGCGTAGAATTATCATTGGATAGTAATTACTTTACCATCGTTTAGTAAAAAAAACATCACATTCAAAGGATTTTTTTTTATTTGCTGAAGAAACAGTTTGTCGCCATATAGACTGGTCTGAATTGCAAAAATAAGTTAAAACTCCTTAATTATTATTTCATCGAAACAAAAAAAATCACAAATCTTTCAACATAGTTATCATATTTCAAAAAGATTACATAACATTTTGTACAAACACCGCAACGAATTTCATGCACACCTGTTATTGGAAAACACAAAAAACAATGATGCGTTCAAAAATATGGCATGCAGCCGCCAAGCGCATAGATATGACAGCCACAGTGGTCGAGGGGTAAGTCTCGCAACTGGCAATCCGAAGCTTGGGGGTCAATTCAAATTTTATTTGTATTCACATTAAAAAAAAATTGTATCCCAACGCTTCAACATATTTTAAACGTATTATTTGACTTTAGAATAGAAAGTTTGAGTGAAACATACAAACTAATTAATTTTGATATAAAAAATACAAGTAAAATTCTTCCAACATCCAAATTTGACCAAAGTGTACACTTGTCCTCTTCTTCTTCCTTGCACTGTCCCAATGTATTGCCTAGGTAGGCTGTTGGAGTTCTCGTTTTCAGGTTACAACTTCTTCGGTTCTGGGTATCACTTTCAACCAGGCCATTTCTCTTTAGTATTTTGGAGCATTAAGTGATCCAGAAATTATTTGGTGTTCCTCTGGATGACTGTCGATGAAGCTCCACAGACACAGCCTGCTTCACTGTGTGCTGTGGTGGTCTCCATAAGAATGTGCCACTTAAAGGGTACACTTGTCCCTTTCGCACTAATAATAAGACAACTTTAATATGTGACTTTGATCACCTCAACTCTCGCTGAGTGACCTATATGTACGTATATATTGCAATTAAAAATCCATATTTTAATATAGTCATATTACATAAGAAAACCTCTAGACTAGGGGTGTTGGCCAACCATCTGGTGTACTTATTTTTTTTATTTGCGCAAGTATAAACCAACCCGAGGAAGATGGAAAATAAAGCATTTAAAAGTATAACGTAGAAATCCACTTAGCTCTGAGTTATATTGACAGAGCAGTGACGTGAAAAACCCGCCCAATATACTCTTGGACTGTTCATAAAATATTCACACAAGAGTGAAATAGATTGCAGCATCCTCCTAGAGTCCTAGAGCAATTGAATGCTGGGACGAGATTGCAGAGTGCAGCGCTCTTTACAGATCACAGGGAGCACTTATCCGAATAGATTCCGTTATACGTACTAAACTCTCGGTTAAATAAAAAGGTTTAATCTAAAGGAAAACGTCTCTCGGCTTTTCCAACTCTGATTAATTGAATCCAATACAGGAAATGGTAGAAGATATTTATTTTTTAAATCTCTACAGGGTGTTAAGAGATATATCAGACTTACTTTAACCAGTGATTCCTGACATTATTTTTAGTAAAAAATTGTTAATGACATTGAGGAGCTGTGTAGTCCTCTCCAGAAATATTATTTATTTATTGTATAGATTTGGAGCAATCTCAGTAGCATAATGGCATACTCATTTGAGTTTAAGGTGATTGTCAAAATAATTCATGTTCTACTCTTTCATAGATGAACCGATATTTTACTTATAAACGCTTTTTACAAGTTATGCTTTGAAATATTAAGTAAAATTAATTGTGTGCGCATGGACACGAGTAAAATGAATAAATAGATTCGTCAATTAAAAAACTCAAATCTTTCAAGAAAGGCTAACGGCGATTCAATCCAATATTGTATTTGTTACGCCGTTCTTCCACGTAGCTATTCACAAGCGACGCTACCGCTACCTGTCAAACAAATTTGCTAGTGTAGCACCTAGCGGCGTTTTCAAACACTAATAATAGTATGGAAAACACAGACGAGCGGCGATCGCGTCGCTTGAAGGTAGCTCCATGGAAGAACGGCGTTAGCCTTTCTTAAAAGATTTGAGTTTTTTAATTGACGAAACTATTTATTCATATTCATATTGCGTGTGTGGGTACGTACGCAAACAATTGATTTTTCTTAATGTTTCAAATCATAAATTGTAAAAAAACGTTTATAAGTAAAATAATTATACGCGCGCCATCTATGAAAGAGTAGAATATGAATTCTTTTGACAATCACCTTAAGGCAAAGAGTTGCGAGTTCGATTAGAAGTAGAGAAAAATACAATGATATAACAAACAATAAAATATATAAATTTGTTTTAGACCACTTAAAATTTTAATTACACTCTACAGGTTCCGGAAGAGCCCTTTCTTCGTCAGGAGAATATTAAAACTAACCTATGATACAAAATATTGATAGATATATACCAAACATTTAGGTTCTGGAGTGGGTGGTCAAAGGGGGAGGGATGGGGGGGGGGGGGTAATTGCGGGAATTCGTCATTTTTAAATAAATAACTTCACTGCAGGGCTCCGGCTCCTTAGGTTACGACGATTGTAGATATTAACCGAAGTGGGATAAAACATGTGTGTTAATCGTAAAAACAGAGATCAAACGATTTTTCTAGGTCGTGATATTTTTCCAACAACACACCGGAAAAATAATTTAAAAAAGCATTTTTCATAATATTTACGACATATTATTAACGGTTGTACGGAAGACAAAAATATGTTTTGTTATTATTTTATTTCGCTCGTTAATTATAACGGAAGTAGCAGAGGTATGGAGATTTCGCATTCAGCGGAAGACCGCAAGTCGGTTAACTAATTAGAGGTCTAATTCAGATGATAATAATTTTATTGGTGGGCGCTGCCGTGCGTATTGCGGAATCTGTATTACCGACGCGACGTGACCGTGTTGTTAGCATTTGCAAATTGAAATCGGCCATATTTCCGGGATTAGGTATTAGGTACTTGCTTGGATTTTTAACTGTAGAGAACACGACTTCAATTAAATACAGTGCTTTTTTTAAATTTCATATTTATTCTTTTCTAGCGACTAACCGGCATGCGTTGATGCCACATAAAGAAATAAATGGTTGCTACCTGCGTGTCCTTTCACATGCGTCCCCGTTCTGGCATCCCTTTTTCCTCCCGCGTTCCCCTTCGAATTTCCAAGTTCCCCCCCCCCCCCCCCCGCCCTCCTCCCGCATTTCCCTCCCCCTACGTCCTTCCCTTCCTGCCGCTGAACTATATGAAATACACACATTTTTCATACAATTCGCGCGCCACCTATTGTAAATTTTGTATGCAAATTTCATAACGCCAGAGCTCTCCAGTATATACAGAAACCTTCACGAGCATGCTTACAACAAATCATCAAAGTTTTACCGAAACCGATTGACTGGTGTAATAACGCGTAAGGGACAAACCAAGAAAATTCATTTTTATATATTAAGAAGAAAGATTATAAAAAAGAACCCGGTATATCTTCAACCTTCTCCCTGAAAACCTAAAAACCGAATCCCAATCCTTGATTTCAAAACACAAATAACGCTATGGATCCTATCTGCAATTCATTTTAATCACAGTACCCGTAGAGATACTGGTTGAGGGAAACATTTTGATATTTACAGCAGGTCTCTTTGGTAACATCATCGCCTTGCACCACAGGGGGATGGATAAATTAGGATGGATTTGTCCGTCACTCCTGAACACACTAACTCCCGGATTCCTACCTACCCCTCGCACCTTTTCCCTCCCAGAAATTCTTCTTTTTTCTTTCCTAAAAAAACTCTCCCCACAGCATCCCCAAAGATGACATAGGCCTTGGGGGCAATTATTTTCCTCAGGGCCTCCTATGTTGAGCTATGTAAAAACATTTTACAATCTAACCACCTTATCTCCCTACTTTTTGCGGCACCGTCGCCATACACATCATTAATCCTTCGAGCCGTTTCTGTAGCACTGGTGCTACGGTGGAACTCGTACTCGTAAATAACGCGATATATTTTAAGTTTTCCATTTTGTAAACTAAGTGACGCAAAGAAAAAAAACAATTATGGAAAAAACAAAAGAATTATAATTTTCGATACACAAATACATGAGTAGCTGTAAAAATTTGAATTCGGAATTCCTAACCAAAGAGAAGATATTTGAGATCAAAGTTGCCAGTACGGCAAAACGCCAATTTCATATGTAAGGACCTAATATTTATAACTTAACCTGAATTGTTGATTCTAATTACTATTATTATCAAGCATATTATGTATAATTCAAATTTTTAAACTTCATCTGCCATCACACAGGGACGTCCCTCTAGCACGGCGAGTGAAATAATCTTAAGAAATGTATTATTATTTTTTTTTTGTATTTCTTTGCATGAAATAAATAAATAATTAAAAACTACCAATTTTGGTAATTGTGATTATATAATAGTGGTTGATACAAAGTTATTTGTATAATTTAATTAAAAACTACCAGTTTGTCAGTAAATAAATGTTTCATATATCTTGAATTAAATCATATTGACATAATATTACATATGTACAAAAGGTGTCCTTACAAATAATAAAGATATACAGCGCTTGTCAGGTGACTTTTCACAAAAAAGGAGCTGCACAAATCATTATATTAGAGATAGAAGAAAAACTTGAACCAATATATTCAAATAAATCAATACAAAGACACTGAAAAAAAGCATTATGCAAGGACCGGCTAGTGGCTGAGTTGGCATTGCGTCTGGTTCCCACCTCTAAATATACCTAGATAAGCAAATATACTCAAATAAAGGTTTCCACCTGGTACATATAGGTAAACAATTAGACTGAAATAAAACAATAATAAACACATTCCATTATTCCTGGTGTTACAGAACTGTATCAAATGCATTATGAATGCACTATGCCAGAACCAGTCAGTGGCTGAGTTGGCATCACATCTGGTTCGTACCTAGACGTCGTGAGTTTAATGCCCCGCTTAAGTCTTCCATCATGACACAAGCGAAATTTTTCCGTTTTCGGTGATGGTTTTAAGAAATTTTCAAATATTGTCAGGTTATTCGTAACCATCGAATCTTTGTCTTTCGTTAAAAAAATATATTTCAATCTACATATTTTAATATCGAATGGTGCGAAGGGAAAGAGATTCTGGTTTTTCCCAAATTATAATACTGGACTGACAGAAAAAGGTTTTAATTTCTAGGAATGGATTGAATATAATACTGGACTGACAGAAAAGGGTATTATTTCTAGGAATGGATTGAATATATTACTGGACTGACAGACAAGGGTATAATGTCTAGGAATGGATTGAATATATTACTGGACTGACAGAAAATGGTAAAATGTCTAGGAATGGATTGAATATAATACTGGACTGACAGAAAAGGGTGTAATGTCTAGGAATGGATTGAATATATTACTGGACTGTCAGAAAATGGTAAAATGTCTAGGAATGGATTGAATATAATACTGGACTGACAGAAAAGGGTATAATGTCTTGGAATGGATTGAATATATTACTGGACTGACCGAAAAGGATATAAATTCTAGGAATAGAATGAATATAATACTGGACTGGAAGAAAAGGGTATAACGTCTGGGAATGGATTGAATATAATACTGGACTGACAGAAAAGGGTATAATGCCTAGGAATGGATTGAATATAATACTGGACTAACAGAAAAGGGTGTAATGTCTAGGAATGGATTGAATATATTACTGGACTGTCAGAAAATGGTAAAATGTCTAGGAATGGATTGAATATAATACTGGACTGACAGAAAAGGGTATAATGTCTTGGAATGGATTGAATATATTACTGGACTGACAGAAAAGGGTATAATGTCTAGGAATGGATTGAATATATTACTGGACTGACAGAAAAGGGTATAATGTCTAGGAATGGATTGAATATATTACTGGACTGACAGACAAGGGTATAATGTCTAGGAATGGATTGAATATATTACTGGACTGACAGAAAAGGGTGTAATGTCTAGGAATGGATTGAATATATTACTGGACTGTCAGAAAATGGTAAAATGTCTAGGAATGGATTGAATATAATACTGGACTGACAGAAAAGGGTATAATGTCTTGGAATGGATTGAATATATTACTGGACTGACAGAAAAGGATATAAATTCTAGGAATAGAATGAATATAATACTGGACTGGAAGAAAAGGGTATAACGTCTGGGAATGGATTGAATATAATACTGGACTGACAGAAAAGGGTATAATGCCTAGGAATGGATTGAATATAATACTGGACTAACAGAAAAGGGTGTAATGTCTAGGAATGGATTGAATATATTACTGGACTGTCAGAAAATTGTAAAATGTCTAGGAATGGATTGAATATAATACTGGACTGACAGAAAAGGGTATAATGTCTAGGAATGGATTGAATATATTACTGGACTGACAGAAAAGGATATAAATTCTAGGAATAGATTGAATATAATACTGGACTGGAAGAAAAGGGTATAACGTCTGGGAATGGATTGAATATAATACTGGACTGACAGAAAAGGGTATAATGCCTAGGAATGGATTGAATATATTACTGGGCTGACAGCCACGGGTATAGTTTCTAGGAATGGATTGAATAGGAGTATTATAAAGAAAAATCCTGAAAATAGTTTCATAATTTACTAATGAGTAATTAGGTTGTAACATGGCGCCATACCAAATATTACTTTTTATAAAAAATTATTGATACAATCCTCTATAATTCTTACATCACTGGGTATTAGTACCAGGCGTTAATTTCTAGAATCCCCTAGAGGATTTTGAAATCGGTTTATTTTAACGGTTTTGCCGGTGTGGGGATGTAACACACTGCTTTGAACGTACCGGTTTATTCTAACGATTCGAGAGGGTTTAGGGATGTTACGCTCTGCTTTGAAAAATAACTCTTTTTCCGCAAAGGTATTTGTTTCGGCAGATTCGATTAACGCCGCTCCGCGCAGAAGGTTGCCAAGGCTTTAAATTCGGCTCCGAAAAAGTCAAAACACAAAGCCTGCCATATACAGCGTTTGTAAGCCGTCAGTAATCCGCAAACATTTTTTATTTTACAACGCTTTTATAATTAATATTATATACCTAACTGCCAAAAATCTAAAATACCACAAAATAAAATAATGTGATTAGTTTTTACGCATTTACCTAGTAAGAAAGTAATTTCGACATGTTGCCTTCTACATATTGCCTTATACAATTAATTTTTTTTTTTCTTAACGCATATTTTTATTGGCTGCTATCTTTATGTATGATTGCAAGATTCAACTTGAACTAAATGCCATCTGGATGGTACCAGGATAAAATTTATCACTAATTAAAATATTATAATTTGAGGTTTAACTCATTAAGTTAAAAAGTTAAAAATAAATGTAAAAATATTTCATGAGTATTTCATCCTAGACTTGCAGAAAAATTCAATAGATGTCGCATATTAATAAAAAGTGATAAAATTTATCCTGAGACTATCTAGATGACATTTAGTTCAAGTTGAATCTTGCAATAATACATAAAGATAGCAGCCAATAACAATATGCGTTAAGAAAAATGAAAAACAATGGTGGTTCTCAGTCGAAGTATGATACAGTTTAAAATGACCAAATCGGATAGGGATACGTTGGCGCAGTGGATACCGCGTTGGCCCGGATTGCCAGAGGTCCTGGGTTCGAGTCCCAGATGTATCCGTATCATTTTCTGATTTCTCTGTTTCAGATTTTCGATTGACTTCGCTAATATTATCTTCATTAAATACAATATTATAATTTGAGGTTTAACTCATTAAGTTAAAAATAAAAATAAAAATATTTCATCCTAGACTTGCAGGAAAAGTCAATAGATGTCGCATATTAATAAAAAGTGATAAAATTTATCCTGACACTATCTAGATGGCATTTGGTTTAAGTTAAATCTTGCAATCATACATAAAGATAGCAGCCAATAACAATATGCGTTAAGAAAAGTGAAAAATAATGGTGGTTCTCAGTCAAAGTATGATACAGTTTAAAATGACCAAATCGGATAGGGATACGTTGGCGCAGTGGATAGCGCGTTGGCCCGGATTGCCAGAGGTCCTGGGTTCGAGTCCCAGATGTATCCGTATCATTTTCTGATTTATCTGTTTCAGATTTTCGATTGACTTCGCTAATATTATCTTCATTAAATACAATATTATAATTTGAGGTTTAACTCATTAAGTTAAAAATAAAAATAAAAATATTTCATCCTAGACTTGCAGGAAAAGTCAATAGATGTCGCATATTAATAAAAAGTGATAAAATTTATCCTGACACTACCTAGATGGCATTTGGTTCAAGTTAAATCTTGCAATCATATGTAAAGATAGCAGCCAATAAAAATATGCGTTAAGAAAAATGAAAAATAATGTTGGTGGTTTTCAGTCGAAGTATGATAATTTTTTTTTGTTTAATTCATGTTATTTTACACGTCCTTCATTAAAAAATATATTATTATAGAATAGGATGGACCAATAGTCTCTTAACATTTGAGAAGCCTGCTGGTTCCGCGTGGGTGGGGTGGGGAGGGTATCAAAAGCGAGAGTGGTTAATAGAGGGGTTTAGTGCCATGGCGTCATTCACCAACATCTTGGCATCATTCAACGTTCGCTCGCGTTCGCAAGTACTATCGAAACAACGATTCTGCGCCCGAAGCTAGAAGATAACTTAGTTCTAATTGCAATACACGGAACGCAAATCAAGCTCCATTCAGACGATTCAGAATTGGGTACAGAAATTCAACACGAAGGGTTCTACATTAACCCAACCATGATCCGGCCGACCCAGGATATCGAGAGAATCGGAAAACGTAGAGTGTGTACGAGAGTCTGTTCGAAAGCAACCTGGCCTGTCTACTCAAAAGTGGTCTAGTGTCTTAAATGTGCCCAGAACATCTCTAAATCGAAATGTTACCGACTTTTTTACCGGCGTTACAGAACTTCTCAGGCCACATTCAAAGAACCTGGTTTCAACAAGACAGGGCAATATATCACACCACTAATGACTCTTTAGCGGCAGTTCGTGATAATTTTGACCAAAAACTGATATCCAAAAGACGTGACATTAACTGGTCACCCCACAGCCCGGATTTGTTCCCGATTGACTTTTTCCTTTGGGGATACCTTAGATAAATTTTCATCAGCAACCCAGAGACTATTGAAGAATTAAAAGAAAACATATTCAAGGAAATGCAAAACATTACACCAACCACTAGCCGGGCTGTTATGAAGAATTTCCGGTCCAGGTTACAGGAGTGTAAAAATAATCAAGTTTCACACCAACATATCCAACACCTTATTAAAAGAAACCACTTAATCCATCACTCATAAAAATCTAAAATGGCTTTATAAACAATGCAACATTTAGCTACTACACAAAAAAAGAGAATGCATCAATATGTTAACCCGTTTAATCACAGGAGACCATATTTGTCCCAGCTCACATAGGTCTCACAGAAATCGTTGTTTTTACCTTACTATCATAGTCAATTTAATTTACCCCTTTCTGAAACCAAAGTTTTCGATAGCAATTTGAAAAAAATTATCGAACTTTGTGAATTTTTTTTACATGAAACGAAAAAATGTGAGGTGACAGTAAGGTTTATAATTCATTTATCTAATGAAATAAGTATGTGTTTTATTTTTTTTCATTATTAGTAATTTTGGTTAGAAAAAAAAGTAAAGTGAGCCATTTTTAAAACTTTTTCAAGTTTTCTTTTCTTTTTAAAAATTTATATTGAAAAAAATACATAGTAATTTTTAATATAAAAATTCAAAAGCCTATTTTATCACCTTTCGAAAACAGTTTTTAGTTTTCGAATACGTTAACAAATGTTCCATTTATTTGGATTTTATTGCAAAGCGGGGATATTTTTAGCCTCTGACAAAATACGCCAATTTTTTTAGTGGTTTGCTAATCTCTTCCTAATCGATAATTTCTCATCCTTTATTTACACGTGTTTTATTTCCAACTATAGATATTTATTCTTTCTTCTTAATGATTTATTATTCTTGATTAATACAACTTGTATTTTCATGTTCATTTTCTATTATCTGTTTATTTTCCTGTACACCTTTCATCTTTTTTAATGTTCTAATTATTACCCGTCTCAGAACAGGCAACGTCTAGTGAGGCGGGTAACTTACTTGGTTACAAAATACTATATTACCTTAATAAACGCCCGGGTTGCGGGCAATGAAATGGAAACATGATGTAATAACATTCAAAAAATGAAACCCTAATTTGTGTACTTTAAAATTAAATAAACAGTTCTTGATTAACACCGCTTGTTTATTTTTATAGACCCTCAAAATGTTAGGACTATTGATCCATCATTTACATGCGGCACATTCCAGAGTGTTCAATACTATCAGTATCGCCCTAGTGAAAGACCAACATCCACCTTCCTCATTTTTTTAATATCGACTCGTATCATAATTGTTGGAAGGCAGAAAAGTTAAACACTACTCGTATAATACAGTAAAGTTATCCGGCAGTAAAGGATACACCCTTGAAAGTTCAGCACGGTATCGACAGTTTTCTGATATCCATTTAGTTTGCAAGTTGTTTAAATCGAGTTCCAAAGGTTTTTACATCGCAAGAGTTTTTTTACGGAAATTTTGTTACTTTAATAATGCGAGTACGCCGATAAGGTTTAGTATGCTGACGGCTGCTATCAACTGGAGAAACATAAATACTTTAACTTTTTGAGAAACTTTTGCAAAGTGAAAATGAAACATTTTCCATGTAATGTGCCAAAGTTTTATCGAGATAAAAATTTAGTTTCTGCTTTTTAAGCGATTTTTTTTGGTGGTGGTACTGAAAAAATACTACCTTTAAAATACTGTTTAACACATAGATAACGTGCTAAAATAACTTGCTTAAAAATTAAGTAATCAGTATCACTTTTGTGCATGTTTAATAGAGAAACACTTTCGGGTAATTAGTAGAAGACTGCATTCAATTGAAAGATCTAGACTGCAAAAAAATATAATTTTTTGTTATTGTTAAAGAGCCACTGGGTGTACCTATATTTGACCATTTATTTCATATTTTAGAATACATAAAAACATTATAAACAAAGTCGTTAAATTTGTAAACGCGTGAATTCTGCGTATTATTTCATTTAAAATTGCCGCACGTGGTACCCACTTGGAAAGTATTCAATATTATAATTTCTGTTTATTGCTTGTGGTCTAGTTGATAATCACAGATATACATTTTAATTTGAACATGCATTTTAAAATTCGTAAAAATATAAACAATGATTTTTAAGAAAAAATATTTCAATAATTTCGGTTCGCGGAATGTCAATAACAAATATTTAAAAGAGATGCTAGAAATTTTTCTCTTTTTTACATTAACTCCACACAGGAGATCTTGAGAAAAATAATTTCCCTCAGGTCCTATGTCATCTTTGGTGATGCTGTGTGGAAGGTATTTTTGAGAAACGAAAGGAGAGTAAGATCCGGGATCTCTTGTTAAACTGTGAAAATATTTAGTTAGCCTTTTGAAGATTACAACACGCGAAATTTGTTTTTAATATTTCTTTAAATTAGTCAAAATGTGGACAAAAACCTTCCAGTGGATTATTTAAATCAATCATTTGGAAGGATTTCGGCATATTACATTCACCGCCCTTAATAAAAAATATCCAGGAATTTCAACTTTTTTACAAATTTTGGATTTTTCCAGGATTTTAAAAATATCCAGCAAAATAACCACAGCATTAAACTTGATCAGAATTTCTACAGTCTGTCAGGAGGATCTGTCAGGAGGGCATCTTGCAGCGATGGAAGCCACCGAAAATGCGCAAGATAAGGACGCCTGCACCTAACTAGAAAAATGAAGTGAAAATGTATGACGTTTTCATTTAAAATTGAATATGAAAGTTGTTGCACATTCTAATTTATTATATTCCAAATTGAATACGAAGCTTTGAGACCATCTCTACGTAATATGTAAATCTTACGTTGGTTCTGAAGCAGGTGAGGAAATGCAACACTATCAAATGCCGTGCAGACGATTTGCAATTGAATTAATTTCTGTAATCTCTTTAATTTTATATTCAAATTCACTTTTATCACGTGCATGCACGGTCGGAATATTGCAGGCGAATTTTTGATTTTATGCAGAGTTGCAAATATGCAGTTTTTAATTAATATTTGTATGATTCATGGTAAAATCGTGCTCTGAATAACATTTTCAAAATGTGTGAAATGAAGATTAACCACGAAATCAACATGAATTTTAAAAATAAATATTTTTTTGATAAAAGAAAAATTTGAAAAAATTCATTTCCTAATCTACACTAGTGGTCGATATAATTATCCCAGATTGATCTCAGGAAAGAAACCGCCAACTTTTTAAAAAATAATACTCCAATCGTAGATTGCTCGAAATTCTTCCAATTATTACGAAAGCCTGCTTCAGAATAATAAAGTTCACCACAGTCAATTATACCTTTTCTACACGTAATTTTTTTAAGTTTTAACCCATCGGATCGGGATCAAATATTCCCGCTTACATAATATTTCAAACAGATTAACTGTTTTCTTTTTAAATTATCCCAAAATCAAATAGTTTCCTTTTTCAGATTTTACACTTTTAGATTCAAACGACACATTTTAGGCAATTCAATTTTTTTTAATTGAAAGGCATATTTAAGGCAATTAAATTTTTTTAAATTAAAGGCACACATCGCTTAAGTTGCCTTTCGATGGATTTTTTATAAACCTTATTCATCAATTTATAAGAAACTAAAAAACACAATTCTTTACATTAGATTATAGATTATAAAGGTCGAGGTCGCTTCGTTTGTTTTGTTTTTACTTACTAATATTATAAACGCGAAAGTTTGTATGGATGTATGTGTGTTTGTTACTCTTTCACGCAGAATTTACTGAACGGATTTTAATGAAACTTTACAATAATACAGCTCATACATCAGCATAAATTACAGACTATAATTTATAAAGCTATCTATTTATTATTAACATATTGAAAATAATAATTATTGTTTGATAGAAAATGTCAAAATTTGAGAATGACATTTTGCAAAACAATGATTGTTAAATCAAATTTCTATTTTAGAAAATATTTAAATAAGTGAATTTATTTGAAGTACTCGCCGAATACTTTGAATCGAATCAAGAATTATAGATATTTTAAATATAAGGGTTAAGAATTTTGGTATAAACGTAGATGGGACATAGGAAAAGAAAATAGATTACTAATCTTGAAGTACTAATACTACGCAAACGAAGTTGTGGGCAGAAGCTAGTATATTTATTAAAAAAATATATATTAAAAAAAGGCAAACCTTGATTAGGTGGCGGATGTTTGGGGGTTTTCTGTTTTATAGAATTATTTCAATTTGAACTGGAGCATATAATATGGTGAACTTTTAAATACAAAAAAATAATGGTATTCTATCTTTCTAAATCTGTTTATATTATACTTAGAAAAGATAATGTATCAAGTTTTATGAGGACGTATCATTTGGTGACAGACACAGCACTCCGTGACAGAAATGGTTGGTTTTTATTATGAAAATAAATTTTCAAAAAAACGACATTTAGATGTTTTTTACTGAACGGTGCGCGGTATAAAAAATGTCCAATAATAATAATAATAATAGCAGATGACGAATTCTTAAAGAGTGGTCAGTGGTTCTAAAAGATCAACCAAAAACAGGAACAAGTTCATATGGATTTGTGGCACAATTTTTTTTCGAGAATTTTATTTTATTTTATTTTATTTGTGTACAAAAAATTTACAACATTACAGATATTTTATCTAATTAATTATAATAGTACCATTTCCACAGCGAGAATGTAGCGCCAAGAACCTTACAAACTCATTGAATTTTTCGAAGAATATGTCGAAATTTTTATCTAATACATATATTTAAAAAGCGTATCGCTCTTCCCACGGGCGAATTCGGGTACAGATTTGTACAACTCAATCGGCAATATAATATGTTATAGCGACGTGCCCGAGAGTGAGACTCTGGTACAAATAAATTGATTTGCGCCAGAATCTCACCGTTAGAGACGAGGCCATTGATTAATTGAAAGAAATATTTTAGCAACGCAAAACATCTACGAGTTTCTAGAATTTAAGCAGGAAGACAGTCTGTTATCACTCTCCACCACATTCAAGAAAAAGTACTGGCAACGGAGTTGACATTTGCAGCTATAATAAATACGGGTCCAAACGGAGAAATGATTTTTTTTTCAAATGGCATTTTTTATTTTAAATGTTTAGATGAGAGGAAATAATTCATTTTAAAACATAAAATTTACTCTCAGGGGTAATCAACGTATTCTTAAAAACAATCTAAGGCCTGAGGGCTCAAGTTTTTTATTGCTTAGGACCCCATAATGGTCGTATTGTTTCCAAATATAATATACGAAATTGGCTTTAGGTGACACAGATCTAAAGTTTGTCAATAAAAAATAACTGTTGGTACTTTAAATTTCAAGAAGTGCTCTCATTTAAAACTCAGGGGACCATTCGTGGTCGAATAAAGCCATAAAATAATAAAAATTATGACGATAATAATATTAAAGTGATCTACAAGTCGTGAGAAGTAATGTAAAAAGTAGGTTAAATTGGTTACGTTAGGTCAGGTTATGGGCTATTTTTTATTACTTTTAATGATATTATGTCACTTTCCACAGGTGTGTTGAAATGCCACTGTGTTGAGCAGTCATGTAACCTATTCTGCATCTCCTCCCCTTCCTCCCTCTCTTCAGCCTCGTAACATACCTCACTGGCTCCGTTCCAAATAATTCTTGTACGGTAACATAACAAATAAAATTCCGCAAACATATTTAAATATGTTTTTTTTTCAAATGTTTCTGACTTTCACACTTTAAGGATACACCAGACCATCAACTCAAATTATGGAGAGAAGGAAAATTAAACATGTTACAACATCAAAGTGTCACATCCGAGTCTTGTCAGTCTCCAAAATATAATTTGCGAATTCATGATATTTGACCAAGGTCCAAAAAAGATCACAAGCGACAGTTTAGTCTCTTGGAAATTTATTAAGAAGCATCTACGTATTTGCAAAATCAAGTGAATCTACAGAAATATCCCTTTGATTGCCACTCAAGTAGACAACATCCTGTGGGAAGAGTCTGCAAGAACGGTAGAATGAAGTGACTAACCGGCGCTCGACGTTCAGCGGCTCGACCTCCGAGGACTTGAGCGCTTCTTGAAAGGGGCTAAGTAAAATACGAGACCTTTAGAGCCTTAATTACGTACAAGGGGATAAATTTGATTTCCAGGTACAAAAGGGTAGTAGCACACCCCCGGAGAGGTTTATTATCCCAGTCAAAAAACAAAGGGGCACAAACGGATGTCCTTCGTTAGTTGGGAAAATATTGGGCAATTCACAGGAGCGCGGGAGAGGCAGGAGTCTACCGTCTGAGAGCATTATTATTAATGATTTTTCATGCTACAGTTACGGAAAGGATACCTAAATAGAAATAGCGTATCTTTTAGAAATTTAGCGTTGTGTCACATTTTACAACACGAATTTTCGCACTCGACGGAAAAGAAGACTGGAAGTTATTACATCACCTTCCATTAGCAGATGATATAATTCTCAAATGCTTTTTATTTTAGTTTATTTTATTTGGAAAAAAATAACATCTTATACATAGACTACAAAAATAAAAATATTTAACAAGTCAATTGAAGTCAAGCCAAAAAAGTCTCTTATGCTGTAAAAAAGTTTTTAAATTCTGTACAAATCTTATCAAAAATTTTAATTTCCGTTCTGCTTGTGTCCTGCGTAACTCTTGATTCAACAAAAACAAATTTGTCTTGAATTTAAGGACGGTTTGTTTAAAAAAAAATTACGATTCGTCAAATAATGGAAGTAAATTTATAGGTTATGAGTACGTTCTATTCACCTTCTGTTATTATATCATTATAGGTCAGTTGCTTCATAAAACTGAAATAATAACAGAACTCGAATAGAACTTTCACAGAATGTGAAAATTAACTTCAAATATTTGATGAATTGTTAAAACTTGTTGAAAAAAAACACAGGACATTGAGGTGGGAGAGGACAAAAATCTTAACTCCGGTTATACGCCGAATTTAAAATGTCTTTTTTGAAATTTCTGCAACTTTGACTTCGCGTTTATTAAATTAGTTTATTGTAAGTACAACAATATTAAAACCCATTTCGCTAATATTATTATTTTGTAATCTTTGAAATATTGCAATAATTGCTGTTCACTAAATAAATACGTTATAATAATTATAGTACCTATTTAACAAATAGGTGGCACGTGTGTGCCTAGCTGCAGTTTACAAAACATCATTAATCAGTACTATTTACAAAATAATATTCATCTAACTCACTTGAAAGTCAGTCCGGGAAACGCTAAAAAGGGAACGCTTTCCTTGTTCTCTACCGGTATTTCAATGGAAAACGCTCCGAGGAACCGGTGCATAGTCGGGAAACACGCCAAACGCACGCCTTACACGGTTGACATTTGTCATGTGAGAATGGGTCGCTTCTGCGACTGTTTCTTGAGTTCAACAGCTCGGCTGTGGAACGATTTGCCGGCCTCTGTGTTTCCTCCGTCCTACAACATGGATCTCTTCAAGACACATGTTCACTCCTTCCTCTTCTCGAAAAGACCCTACACCCAGCATCTTCAAAGATGACTTAGGCCCTGAGGGAATTTTTTTTAGTTAAGTTAACGATAGTTAATATAAAAAATAAAATTAAAATAAATCCAAAACAAACAATTATTCGTTCTTACATCATTTCATTTACTTTATTTAAACAAAACCGAATCCGAAAATTTTTCGTCGTACTAAACACTATAGGTATCGAAAGATTCTTCTGCTTGTTTGGTGTATTTCTGAACCTCTTCATTCTCCAACCATTTTCACGTCATTATTTGAGTTTTTTTTTCGTGAGTGTAAGAAGGAAGTTCGGAAGTCAACATTAAAAAAAAAAAATATATATATATAAGTACCTGGGTTAGTAGATCCCATTGTGGTTTGCTGTTAAAAACGCTGTATTTTTATGTGAACGATACGTCTTACTTAAGAGGTAAAATGCAACTAATAATGTGATAAACGCATGGCTATTGGTAATCCCTGAACGAGCGATTTGATGTGCAAGTTAAATCAAATAGGGCCATAAAATGATTTCGATAAAAATCTAATATAGTCATGACAAAAAAAACTTTATGTTGAGGGCGCATAATTGACCAATGACAGTCATCCAAGAAATAACGACTAATGTCCTGGGAGTTTTGACTCATCATCCTTACGATAGCAAAATCAAAATTCATGAACTCGAATGTTTTTTTAAGGGATGCATTGTGAAACCTGTCCTAAGTATTCTGTTCAAAATTTAAACTGACAGTGTAAAGAATTCAGACGATAAAGTATGTACCTGTCTATTAAATGGCATTTTTTACAAAAATTTATTCAAAATTGAAACAATTTTTTTATTTATCATTACAACGACAGCCGCATAATTTTTTCACGGTTGGTAAAGGTAATAAAATGCGATAATTTTAATGACCGTTGTGATAGAATGAATTCGAAGCAAATATTAAAATGATTTTTTTTTTCAAAAATTCAACATTTGAATGCGGTTCAGTTTGGAATGAATGCATTATTCGATTTTTTTTTAGATCTCAAATTTGAACAGACCGGTACTTCCATCTTTCATATTTTCCGATCTTCATCAAATTCCATCATCCCAATCAAAATTTATTTTTAGCATGAAAGTAAACATATTTTTTCCTAAACATAATTAACTACAGTAGTGTAGCGGTCAAGACGCGGAAGGCGAACATTCTGGGGTGATAGCATGGTCGATTCGTTCCCTAGGATAACTGCAGATCTAACGTACAAACGACAGTTGATATCGAATATATTACGGACACTTAGTCATTGTGAACGGTTACCTATTAATTTTTTTTTTTAAGAAAAACTCTCTTTTTAACTTTTGAAGGTTATTCCCATCAATGTAATATATCATTGATGGGAATAACCTTCAAAAGTTAAAAAGAGATTTTTTCTTTAAAAAAAAAATAATATTCATTTAGACTTTGATAAAAGGTCAATAGGTGTTCCATAAAAATAAAATCGGATATATTTATCCGAGACACTATCTAGGTAACAAATACATTCTTTAAATACTTGTTTCCAATAATATGGAAAAAAAATATTAGTCGAAGATAATATTGTCAATTCTGAAATTTGAAATATGAAGTTTCTCATAATAAGAACAGTCTCATAATAGATCGCAGTGGCCCAATTGGTAGAGGTGTATGTCCCGGTAAGACTTAAGGTTCTGGGTTTGAGTCCCAGTTGCGACCATTATCTTTTATTATTTTTCTGTGTCTTGTTCATTTTCATATTTAAAATTTTTTTATTATTATTGTTATCTTCTTCTTTAATTGGTTATTATTATTAGTTATTATTATTGGTTATTACCTATTCGTTTTCGATCTGCAGTTGTCCAGATCGATCATGCTAGCGCGCCTGGACAACATAATATAATACACAAAGTATACATATACTATAAGTATACATATATTACACATAATATAAGACAAATGTAGTAATACAAAGCCAACTAGTCATGGCACAACCAAGCTATTGAGCGCAAAAATGACCAGTTCTCATGCGGAAAATATCAACCGTACGCGTTTGGTGGTTCTGCCGCTGTGGACTGATTGAAAACAGAGGGCAATTTGGGGCACCGCCCATTAAAATGTTTATATAGGGTCTTTAAATATGGACGCTCGATGTTAAAATGCAAATCAAACAAGTTATGTGTGAGATATCCACTCTTTTTTTAATTCAATGTATATTTTATGGCAATAAGTGTGGAAAATAACGTCTTTCCAATATCCGCTGTGGCTCCGTCAAACAGGAGGCGTACTTATCGCGACGTCAAGGCGTCAGTACTAAAGCGCCGTAACGTCGCTTACTTTCTATTTGAACGGCTTCGAATGTGTTTAGTACAAAACAACGCAGCGTTATACGTCCGGGACGTTTTAACGCCTTGACGCGCGGTAAGTACGCCTTTTGTTTGACGGAGCCTTAAGATGAAATCCGGCGGTGGAAAAAATTGAAAAATAGATTTTACTAAATTATTGCTGTCACTGTTGCTCTTACTCCACCGGATATTGAGCGAAAGGGACAATGCACCTCGGGCTACTAATACCTAACTAAAATCGAGGTTTTGTATTCCCCACTTTTCTCCTCCAAAAGTGAACTGATTTTCAATTTTTTTTTTACAAACTATATAAAGAAAAAACTATTCTATGTCTGTACGTTTTGCTTTTTTTAAAAAAACATTGTCTAGCTTGTACACTGAATTTCTTTTGACGGCGTTTAAACCAGTCAAATTTATTGATTTTTGGAAGGCCATAACTTCTATAAAAAGTAACTTATCAAAAAAAAAACAAAAAGTTTCGACACGCTAGTATGATAAGCTAGGTGATATCTATTTTATGTAAACACAATATTTTCTCTAGGGTTAAAATCCAGAGAGATAAATAGGGAATATGTTTGTATGGAAAAATCACCGCCGGGCATGCCCTTAAGCGCCGTAAGGTCGCGTACTTTCAGGGTTCAATTGCGAGGTTCAATTTTCAATGACTTTGTCGAATAAATCTGGCTGAATTTGCTGGATGGGTTTGTTATATTAACTTTGAGGAAATCAATTGTATGCGGTTCATTTTCATAGATTTAGATGAGCCCCGAAGGAAGAATTCTAAAGGCATTAAATCGCACGATCTTGGTGGCCAGTTCACGTCGCTGCTGCGCGAGTTCGCTGCCCTCAACTCGCTTGCGCACTACCGAGTAAAGCCGCGATAGACATTTGAATGACGTTATATTCCACACTTACTGCCATAAAATATAACTACTTCAAATAAATAAAAAAAAATTAGGTGGATATCTCAGATATAACTGGTTTTATTTGCATTTTAAAATAGAGCGTCCTTATTGAAAGACCTATAAAACAAACACAACATTCAGACATTAAGTTTTTTTTGTCATGACTATATTAGATTTTTATCGAAATTATTTTATGGCCCCATTTGATTTAACTTGGACATCAAATCGCTCATTCATTCCACCGGAAAACGTGTTCGTATTTTCTCATTTCTTGGACCAACAAATTATTTGATATGTTATTTAGGTAAGTACTACGCATTCGCACTGCCACCATCAACAAACGAGGTATAACTTCCTCCCTGAGGGTCGCCAATGGGTCCCTAAGAAATGACTGCGTAGGATGAAAAAGTGTTCCCTGCGGCATTAATAATTTGGAGCCCGTAAAAACAAAAGAGGCGCTCCGTCGAACAAAACAGATTTCGAAATCAGTCAAATGTAAAAAAAATCTGTAGAAAACGAGTATGTATTAGATAAACAAGTTTGTTCAACTTCAGCATAAAGTTCACTTCAACTTGCAACAAACAGTATTAGTTTTTTTTAAGAGCGGAGACGGTTTACTGTAGTTCCCGTGAGCACTTAGTCATTGGATAGGAGGCCATATCCTCTGGTTCCACAATCCCTTTCCCAGGTCTCATCTATTCTCTTCACTCCCCCTTGGTTTCCTGAAGGCCCCACAAGGGAAGAGTCCCCATTGAGAGAAGAGGTCAAAATATCTCCTTTCCACTCTTTAGTTCCCTGAAGGCTCCACGACGTAGAGTCCACTCCCCTTTGGTTCCCTGAAGGCCCCATAAGGCAAGAAGAGTCCACTAATATCTCATCTCCCTAATTAACTTAAGTCGATATTTTTGTTTTATTTTTTCAATTTATAATCATTTTGTTTCTGTGTATAATCATTTTGTTTCTGTGTATAATCATTTTGTTCTATTTTGATTTAACATCTAAGGCAAATGAAACCAAACTAAAACCGGCTGATTTCTATGTCTTGATTGGTCAAAAAGCTTGTTTAACCATAGACGAAGAACAATCAGCTAACAGCTGGCAATTAGCAACGGCCGGCCATGGCAATCAGCAGTGTGAGTCGCGAGTTACCGTTTGCGTTACCATTGACAACGGGTTTTTGAGTGATTGTGTCGTGTTGCGGGCCATCACATTGTCATACAAAGACAGTTGCCAGTTGACAGTTTTCAGTTGCCTCAGTGGGCGGATCGCCTAAAGCTACGTATTAAACATCTTTTGTTTAATAAATGGCTATTTTGAAATACAAAATTCCGAAATACAAAATAAAATTTGCCTTTCCATGTAATTTAAGTGTTGAGTAATAAAAAGTTTAAAAATAGCATTATCTTTGAATATTATCTAGAATCATAATACAACTAAGTTCGGAACACCGTTTGATTTTTTTTTTTTTTTTTGTTCAATATAATATTGCAGTGTTCACATAAAGTTATTAATATTTATACATAATAGCTAATAACATAATGTATGAACTTTTTGTTATGTTGTGTGTAAGGTAGGTTAGTGATTGTGAAACTGTGGTTGGGTTGTGATTAGATAAAAAATATACACCATTGCGCGTTTAAGCAAACATTCATTTTCATATTAACCACCTTTTGTTGCCATTCAAAATCTTTTAAACGATTGCAGTTCAATCAATTTTTATTTACTATTAAATATCAGACTATACCTGATATTTATTAGGATAAGAGGTCAGACGGGTCAAAAACTTCTGTATCCGGCATCGTTTGAAATATGCATATGCACATTATCTCACTACGGTTCAAAGGAACTGATCTTATAATGAGATAATACATTTGATATGTGTTGTTAGTATTTCAACTCGCATGTTGTTATCAAAAAAACATGTTAAAGTTCATGAAGAAATTGATACATATTAAATATGAATTAATATTTACACATAATAAATTTGTACACAACAAAAATTTACCTATGGTATATAAATAGATATTTATTTCTTGGGAGTCATTTTGCTTTAAGAAGTTGGATAGTGTAGTTAATTGTACCTTTGTAAATTTTCAAAAAATGTATTTCTCAAAATTATTCAAATTGTTGTTTTGTTCTATGTTGGCTTTCGGATGTTTTGCTATAGTTTCTACAAAGGAACCGATTTCTATTTCACCAGAATATAATTTTGTCGCTGTTCCATTTAATCCGTGCCGGTGGTATCAGAGAAGAATACGCAACAGATGTGTCAACGTTTATTAAAAAGTTGTGTTATGTTTTATAATCCAACTAAAATTATATAATGTTTATAAAATTATAAAATGTTTAAAATTATAAAATGTTTCCCATATTTTTTAATGTTAACATAAAACAACGCATCATCGCAAATAAATCAATATAATGATTAAAACAATTGCTAAAAAGTGTACTGATGGAAATCGTGCAGAAATCCACACATTAATAATTGCTGATAATAATAACTGATCTCTATAACATATAAAGTGGAAGTGTCATCTCGAATTCTAAATGCTTTAAAGGATCATCACATCCAAGAAAGAAACACTAAAAGAACCTTGACCTGATGACAATATGACAATACACAATTGAAGAGAAATGTTATGACGGAAGAAAACAGGACAGGAATGGATGACCCTACACCTTATAACTTATAACAATATAATATGCAATAATATTGAAAAGAAACTATATGCCTGAAAAAATATGACATGGATTTACGACCCTACAGCTTAAGATAATATGGCTGCACGACTTGCTGGCATATTATTTAATTTTCTGATTTCTAATGAAGAATTTTTAATATTTTATTATTATTTATGTATGTTAATGTGAAATAAATAATGTTTGATAACTCCATACTTTTATTAGTGTAACAACATTGTATCATATAATTAACTTACTGTTGGTTGTGTCTATCTCCATTGAGAGTATGGATATATAAATAAACCAACATTAAGTATGGACATGGTACACACTAACATTCATTTTTCTGCTATTTTGTTTAAAAAATGTGTCCTTTCATGTTTTTGATTATGCTTTTATTCAAATAAAATTTCAACCAATTATGTTGTTCTTTTACTTATAGATATAGTAACCCTTTTATTTTTAATTATTATTTATAACAATTAGTTTGAAGTACATGAAACAAAAATGTTTTTTTTTAAACTTCAAACCTCGTTTACTCAATACGAGTTACGCTATCCTAGAATCTTAGGAGAGATCTGGTCACCACCGAGAAATGCTTCCATTTCTCTCGGTATCCTATTGTTTCCCTCCAATAGTTGTATGCCCCAGGATACGGTGTTGGTCATTTTTTAACGTCTAGCCATTTGGAAGTCAGTTTCTTTCCATCTTATTTCATCTCTTACATCTCACTTTCTTTCCCTCTGACCCCCGCGAAAGATGAAGAAGAATACATCGTAATAAACACTACATTTATTATGTATATAACATGACTCATTGCACTAACATCAAGTTTTTTCTTTATATGACATAATATTTCAATTTAAAGAATTGGAGCAAAATAATTGTGCACTCTGAGAATTTAGCTGATTTCAAACAACGAAACGTGTATTATTGTCTACCATGTCTAAAAATAGTTTGAAGTTCCTGTTCGACATTTATTGTTATTCGTATGGCCATACATAGTTATGGGAGTGCAATATATACGAATTTCTCGTAGGACTGTTTTAATCTAAAAATGAAAAGAAATTGATAAATTAAATATGAATAAAAATATATATTAATAAATTAAATATTTCAATAAATTATATATTCTTTCCACACGTCCCTCGAGGAACGTGTTGGAATATTTTGCGTAGAACCAATTAACAAATTATTTTCCCATTTGATTTCAATAAACCTCGACATCCCTAACGATGTTCTTTAAAAATAAGCTGGTACCTATTTTATACTTCAACGCGTTGTACTTGTACCTATGTGAGACGTCCAGTATAAAATGCATCCCCAATTTGAATAAAAACTCCCGGTCTCATAGGCGAGGGGAATAAGGGTAGGCGAGAGGTGGCAAGAAGAAGACAAACAACTCCGCATCCACCGATACCTCCTGTTGTTAAAAACTTCCCCCGCGTCTCGGAGCAAACTTGCAGCGGTAACTTCCGCACTTAATCATATTAGAGCCGAGATTCGAATGCAAATAAAATATTTACGGAACTCTCTTGTGCCTCCTGCGATCCGGGTAGAACCGGCACAACCAGCGCTACATGCAGAACTCTACTAACACTACTTCCACTTCTAGTACAGAACTACTAGTAGGGCGGCCGCAAGTTTAATTAATAATATTAATGCTCGCAATGAAAGGTCTGGATAATTACTGCACTGAAAATATTTACCTCCCCCACCGGGGGGGAGGGGGGGGGGGGGGGAATGGCTGAATACGTAATGGCGTTTAATTTTAATTCATGTCAAATAAATATATTAAACATTATGAACACATTGAATTAGATGTTCAAATTTGACTGTTTAAATAATCATAATTAATTTATTAAACTTTATTATAATGAAAGATAACGATTAAAATCTAGCCAACTATTAATAATAATAATGAGGTTGAATAACGTTGGATTATTATCATAATTAAATATTCAGTTATTAATGATAATATACTCCATAGTATGTAAACAAATTAAATTTCATTAACCGAATTTAATGCATCAATCATATTATGTAAGTTAATACTGCTCATATTTTTTTTTAAATTTAAATATTTTGTAAATATATCAAATTAGCGCACCACAATAATTTATTAAAGGTTGTTTGATTGTATAATTACATTATTTTATTTGTCAAAGGGTTAATTGCATTTTAAGTAAATATTTTTAATTGCGTTACATTAATGAAGTATAAAATGAATTTAATGTAATCAAAATTACTATGCATTAGTATGCATCAAAGGTTATGAGGTTAAATTTATAGTGATGTCATCAACAGATAAACTCATCATTGTCACCTTGTTTCTACAGATTATGTGAATCAAATGTGGTTCCAAAAAAATAAAGAAAATTTACGCAGGTAAAAAGGTTATTTTAAATTTAGAATTTTAGAAAGCCTTCAAAAACTAAACATTTTCTTGCAAACATTTTACACGATTAACTTAAACAGGCTCTATTTCGAGTAAACTTACGTTATTATTTAGCTAAGTAATGGTAGATTCAGACTGGGTCGACGTGCGTATGCATCGCTACGCCTAACAATATCTGGGCTACTTAGCAACCATAGATTTTCAATGAAAATTTATGTTTTAAAATCACATTGGCCACACGCATCGCGACGTGCGATGTCTGTGGCCATTTTCATAGAAAATGTATGGGTTGCTAAGCATTGTTTGGCGTAGCGATGCGTACGTACGTCGTCCAGTCTGAATCTACCTTTATGGTAGATTCAGACTGCGTCGACGTACGTGCCCATCGCTACGCCTAACAATATCTGGACTGCTTAGCAACCATAGATTTTCAATGAAAATTTATGTTTTAGAATCACATTGGCCACACGCATCGCGACGTGCGATGTCTGTGGCCATTTTCATAGAAAATGTATGGGTTGCTAAGCATTGTTTGGCGTAGCGATGCGTACGTACGTCGTCCAGTCTGAATCTACCTTTATGGTAGATTCAGACTGCGTCGACGTACGTGCCCATCGCTACGCCTAACAATATCTGGACTGCTTAGCAACCATAGATTTTCAATGAAAATTTATGTTTTAGAATCACATTGGCCACACGCATCGCGACGTGCGATGTCTGTGGCCATTTTCATAGAAAATGTATGGGTTGCTAAGCATTGTTTGGCGTAGCGATGCGTACGTACGTCGTCCAGTCTGAATCTACCTTTATGGTAGATTCAGACTGCGTCGACGTACGTGCCCATCGCTACGCCTAACAATATCTGGACTGCTTAGCAACCATAGATTTTCAATGAAAATTTATGTTTTAGAATCACATTGTCAACACGCATCGCGACGTGCGATGTCTGTGGCCATTTTCATAGAAAATGTATGGGTTGCTAAGCATTGTATGGCGTAGCGATGCGTACGTACGTCGTCCAGTCTGAATCTACCTTTATGGTAGATTCAGACTGCGTCGACGTACGTGCCCATCGCTACGCCTAACAATATCTGGACTGCTTAGCAACCATAGATTTTCAATGAAAATTTATGTTTTAGAATCACATTGGCCACACGCATCGCGACGTGCGATGTCTGTGGCCATTTTCATAGAAAATGTATGGGTTGCTAAGCATTGTTTGAGTAGCGATGCGTACATACGTCGTCCAGTCTGAACCTACCATTATAGTTACGTGAGTGGTAGATACTCTCAATATCAATCTGGTAAAATGCCAACATTCAGATTCGAAACATTGCTTGAAATGGCTTTAGCAGTATTTGTTAACGGATCTGAATGGTCGGGCACTTTCAAAACTTCATTTTCCTTCCACTCCATTCAGCCTCATAAGATATCACTAATAGGATGACACAGTCCCCCTAGTTCCAAGAAATTGGAACTCCTGTCAACTATCAACTCGGCGAAATGCCAACATTCAGAATCGAAACATTGCTTGAAATGACTTTAGCAGTATTTGTTAACGGATCTGAATGGTCGGGCACTTTCAAAACTTCATTTTCCTTCCACTCCATTCAGCCTCATAAGATATCACTATTAGGATGACACAGTCCCCCTAGTTCCAAGAAATTGGAACTCCTGTCAACTATCAACTCGGCGAAATGCCAACATTCAGAATCGAAACATTGCTTGAAATGGCTTTAGCAGTATTTGTTAACGGATCTGAATGGTCGGGCACTTTCAAAACTTCATTTTCCTTCCACTCCATTCAGCCTCATAAGATATCACTATTAGGATGACACAGTCCCCCTAGTTCCAAGAAATTGGAACTCCTGTCAACTATCAACTCGGCGAAATGCCAACATTCAGAATCGAAACATTGCTTGAAATGGCTTTAGCAGTATTTGTTAACGGATCTGAATGGTCGGGCACTTTCAAAACTTCATTTTCCTTCCACTCCATTCAGCCTCATAAGATATCACTATTAGGATGACACAGTCCCCCTAGTTCCAAGAAATTGGAACTCCTGTCAACTATCAACTCGGCGAAATGCCAACATTCAGAATCGAAACATTGCTTGAAATGGCTTTAGCAGTATTTGTTAACGGATCTGAATAATTTATTGTAACATCTTCCTCGTTATTAGGCTGAGATATAAGATATAAGTGATGATAGAAACTCTTTGAGAATTTTTAATATAAATATTTATTTATGAAATATAAAATAAATCATAAAAATTGCAGAAAATTAAATCATTATGACGAGAAAATATATTTTTTTCTTAAAAAGAAAGACAAACATTCCCGGGTTACAAATTATCTGACACTGTTTGAAAATCGTCTTTTACCATCGCAGTTAGCGGAAAATGTTGCTTGTGTCGTGATGGAGGACTTAGCCAGCCGAGGAATTGAACACGGATGGCCGGGGTGGGACCCAAACGCGGAGCCAACTCTATCACTGACGGGTCTATGAATAGTTTATGAATAGTAGAATAGTTTTTTGGGAAATATGTAAGAGTAGCTTATTTGTTTGTCTTAAACCAGGTACCTAACTAACTTACCTGCTTTTGTGCTAACAGAGTTAAAATCGAAGGTTAAATATTTTTACATAAGCTCCATACAGGAGCTCTGAGAAAAATTAATCCCCTCAAGGCCTAGGTATCTATATCATCTTTGGGGATGCTGTATGGAGGGTCTTCGTAGGAAACGACGGAGAGGTAGTTCTGGGAAGAAAAAATATATGAGGTTTGGGTAGGAATCTGGGGGACAGTGTGTCCCCCAGTGTGAAAAAAGATATGAGGTTTGAATAGGAATCTGGGGGACAGTGTATCCAGGAGTAACGGGCGTATGAACAATGCAAAGCTATATTCCGAAAGAGTCCTGCTGCAGAGGTAAAAAATGTCTCCCTGAACCAGTCTCTTCCAAACGTCCTGCGGAGCAATTGGTGGGCAGACGCATCCGCCACCAAGATCCGGACAAACCTCACCCCGTGAACCTGAGCACCCCTACTAAGTCATCAAATGTAACGAACCATTGGGCTGACCCATGGCAGAGGATTTAGTTATCGAATAAATGGTTCCCAGGGCGGCGGCACCCATACCCGCTTCCCAAATTGAACATGTCTGTAATCTGCAGAATTTCTGCAAGTAATCAAATTCCAGGAATATGAAATATGATCTGTGTTCTCTCACGGGACCCGTCAGTCTTGTCGAGTTATTCACGAGACTGGAAATAATCAACACTCGCTGAAAAAAACAATTTTCGTTTTTCGACAAAAATCCTCGTAAATCACGGAATGGCCAAACTCTGGATAACTTTCCTATGGCAACGTTATCAAATATTATAGGAATTAGGGCATTATTAAATAAAATTTAGTAAACATTAACTTGGTTAAGAACAATGACGTTATATATAATATTTAAATCGACTTCGTCTCACAAACTCGAGATTGAATGTATTGAGTAAGAAACACTCTCAAGTTTTCAGTAACTTCTTAATTCAAAAGTAATTCATGTATGATAAAGATAGACATTCAAAGAATGTGTATGTGTGAACGTTATAGATATAGGACCGGGCAGCGTTTTATTTGCGCGTATATATATTACATTCTACATTAAGAGGCTAGACTTTGAACCACACGCGGAACACCCGCGTCTGTCATTCTGTCACGCTCACAACAAGCTCACGCACACTTACAATACATGCGAATGCGAAATGTGCGAATGAGACAACGCTCAAATTTACCTACAGAAATCGCTCGAAAAAGGGTTTATGGAGAATACACTTTTCTACACCGAAACTTTCACGAAATTGAAATTTTTAAAAATATATATTTTTCAGAAAGAAGAAGCTACGTCGGTAGCTTTTTATAATTTTATAATTCTTTATGAGAGTTGAGATAGCAGCACTTTTTCCTTAAATAATATTTTTTGATAAATCGTACATGTTTGACAGTGAACGTTTACGTTAATACGAAACGCATCGAAAATTCGAAAACATACCGACATAGTTTTCACCTTCTAAAAGGCAGTCTAAAAAAATATATTCATTTTGTGCAATTTTCGATGTAGAAAAGTGTTTTTTCCCGGGCGTCCTTTTTGTATGGGCCGAAAAGCGAAGTCTATCATCTTAAGATGCCAAGATACGCTTACTCGCTTACACTACAGACGAATACGGAATGCTGTATGAGACGACCTACGGTCCTAGATTGTCCTTCTTATACTTAATTGTTGCTACATTTGCTTACTCACTTTTTCCCATGTTGCTAAAGATCTGCTGAAAAAATACAAAATAATTGTATTTTTTTTTTAAATAATAAATAATAATAATAATAGCGAATATTTACGAATGAAATGTTATTCTTTTGAGATTAGAAAAAAAATCCCGTGTAATGAAAACATTTTTTCATTACACACACGGGCATTTTTGGCGCTTTTTAATGCAATTTACTTATTGGTAGGACACGACCTTATCCGACGCGTGGCAGTTCATTACGAAAACTACTAAATCGAGTACAATGCAATTGTCGTGTTTTTGCTTACCAATTTGAGATTTCTACCACGCGTCTATATTTTGTATAACTCATATAAATCCAAATTTTTTTTTTTCTGTAGGGGAGAGTGGGGCGTTTTGTGACGGGGATAGGTTGTGACAATGCGTTTAAAATTTTCGATTCATATCAGCAATTTTAAACGCATTTATCACGATCCACTAAATTCAGGAATCAAGACATCTACAGTCCATATTGTGATCCGTCAATGGCTAGCCTACACGTTCTATAAATATCATGATATTTGATAAATATTGACGAACCACAATAAATATTGAACGTGTAGGGTTCGCCGAAGATTACAGAATTATTATGGTTACTATGAAGCCAATTCCTCGCTTACATAGTTCATCAAACAAATACACAAAATATATCGACATTTTTAAAACTAGTTTGAGAGAGCTTTAGCTAGAGAGATTTTACGCTCCAGCCGTAGGTACCGGAGAGGAAATCACCGAGTTACAAGCTGGTACCAATTTTTTCGTCGTTAAATATAAATCACTTTTTTTGCGCTCGCTTCAGAAAACAAAAAACCAGCCTCGCTAATTGCTGTACTCGAGTACCTTCGCGCGACTCTACCTCGATACCTACCATGACTTTGTAATTATATTAAAATCGGAAAGCAAAGCAAATTACCCTGACATCTAAAGCAAATATTTTTTTACCTTTTAATGCATTATTAGTGGCATCCTTAATAATTGGAAAAAGTCGATAATTACATTAATTAATGATTTCATTTTATAATTCGTCTTCTTCGTCGCCCCTATCAGGTCCCTCCGACGCGACGCGTCGACGTTAGCGTGACTTTGATAAAAAATATATCTCTAACTTGCGCTGCCCAGAATAGTTCCTTCATACTTCTAATACCGGCCCACTCTCGTACATTTAGCAGTCAAGACAATTTTATAATTAGCGAAACAAATTTGTAGCAATACAGCAGGAAGTAGTTAGAAGTCGTTTTAGTTATATATTATACTTTTTTTTTTTTACGCACCAGATTTTCAGGTCCGGGTTTAGTTTTTCCCATAGGAAAAACTAAACCCTTTCATACACTTTTCTATATAAATGATCATCTAGTAAATCCACGTTATGCAAGTGTATTATATAAGTATAATAATACAAAACAATACAAAAACAACACGTTAATCTACCAAACTATTAAATGGGAATATAATTCACCGTCTCCAGATATTTTCATATCAGAGGGTTCGGCTCTGTGGAATATTATATTATATTTATGTCTCTATTATATTTATTATTATATTTTTTTATTATTTCTTATAAATGCAAACATGACCTTGGTCGAAGGGTAAAGCTCTCGACTAGCCATTCGGAGATTGCAGTTTCAATCCCGGCGTGCGCAAGTAAATTTCATTCGACTACATTTGTACTATTTCTCAATTTATCATTTAAAAATAATATAATACAGGGTGTTATGTATCGTACTTGACTTACTTTAACCAGTGAGTCCTGACATTATTTGGAGTAAAAAATGTAAATAAAATTTGGGTTTCCTGTGACATTTTTGGTGTTTTTTTTTTTTTACAAAAACATAAAAAGTAGTAGGTATTGGACAGTTGGGGGCGGGGTAAGTAGTGGGATGGTTACTTGGCTGAGTGACCAGTGACGTTATGTGGATTTTTTTTGTTTTGTTTGATTTTTTAAGAAAATCATTTTTGAAAAAAAAAATGTCACCAAAAATTTCATTTACACTTTTTACTCCAAATAATGTCAGGAATCACTGGTTAAACTAAGTCAAGTACGTACCTTAACACCCTTATATATTTGTGGCATGTACCAGAGTAGACGATACTCTCAGTATCGCCATGGAGTATTAATCGCCATTAAGAATTAAACGTTGCTTGAAAAAATCAAGTATTCAGAAATTTTATTATTAATAACCGGGTTAAGTTCAACTATGGTATTTTATAATACAAAATACCAGAGTTGCACCTAATTGAATATTATATGGTCGTGGTGGAAAAATATTTATTCACGGATCTTGGAGTCACAAAAGCTATGACAAATTGGACAAAGTTAATTATATTAGTAAGCCCCATGCTCGCCTCTCGCTATCTGGCCATAATTGTCATACTCACAATAACACGAAATTCACACTCGTATATATGATAATAGGTACGTGAGTACGTTTTCCACGTGTTAGAAAAAATAATTGAGAAATAATTGCGAAAGGATTGGCACACTTTCTGTAATCATTGTACAGGAGTATAAAATCCCATCAACAAGAGATAATTCAATCTCCCTTGTTAGCGAGTCAGGTTTCAATCTGTTTCAGCCTTTTTATGGCCTTACAATTTAATTATCTGCTTTGAAAGATGATAACATTTGAAAAAGGCAATTAATTAATTAATTAAATCAATTTATTTCATTGAATTTCAGACATTTTTTAATCTTATCCTCAAACTCGTGGAAAACTTCAACCTACCCATGACAGTACCTGGTGGTCATCGTTTTATAAATTCTCGTATATACCTACTACATTCAATTTCTTTTTAATTGCAACATAACATCAATACTGAGTAATTAGATACCCGCTATAGTTAAATCGCGGACTAGAAAAGTTACATACCCCTAATCGCCATTCCATTTAAGAAACCATTTTCTTACGAAACCAATTACGTTTGCTTACAATAAAAGTTTCCTGTTCGTTTTAAAGATATAATATTTTACAAATAATTTTGTGCACATCCGGAATTAATAGCAAAATTATGTTTACAAATATTTAGAAAATTTTCGCAATAAATACCGCTTAGCAAAAACATTTTAACCCAGTCTTTTATAAATAAGTATTATAAATCTAAGGACGTTAAAAAAATAAAAAAGGCGAGTTCATATAATTACCCTGTCGGTAAAAAAAGTATTTACATGAAAAACCACTTGCAAAACAATTTATTTAATGTCTTGGTTCTAGCGTAGCGACAAGTTGGAGTAAAGCCAGCCTGTGAATGGAGGCTTTTTTGGTACAAATTGACCAACGCGAAGAGAGAAGGGATCATTAAATCTTAGTTCCGTAGATTTAGAAAAGAAAACTCGGAGAAATCACGGCGCTTTAGGTCCACAGAACGCTAATGACGTGCCTTTCCGGAGAAGTCAAAAAGTGTCACTCCCATAATAATACGTGTCAATCTAATACATGATAATGTTATAAAAAGCTGGTGGAACATTGCCAAAAGAAGAAAATGTTTTTTTTTTGGTTTTGTTGCCTTTGGTTTCGAAACACGTAGATAATTGTGATTGTGTAAGTGGTGTGTATACGAAGTGATTTGTTTTCAATTAATTAAAAATGACACTACAAAGTGAATTTGCAAAAATTGAAGAAGATAAAATGGTTTAACACTAAAATGAAAGTGTTCATATTGTAATTATGACAAGCCAAAATTTACAAGCTTTTTTAATATCAACTTCATAAATAAAAACTTCAATGTTTGACTTCCAACCAATGACAAATTCAGTATAATTGCGCTTTTCAATTAAAAAATAACGATAGTGGAAATTTGTAGTGCTGTAAAGGACAATAAATCCAAAAATGTCACTTGTCTACGTTTTTTTTTACTTTCAATCTGCGTTATCGAAATATATCGAGGAAAATATGTGCACCTTTTACATGGTGCATTTTAAGGGGATTTTTTTTCTAACAAATTAAAAATAAATTAAATACTGTTATTAAAGCAGATTACTAAAAATAAGTATTCTGAAAGATCTATTCAATACTATTTTATATAAACATTCATAAGTATAAGTCTACAAAAACAGATGTTACGATTTTTGGAAAAATAAAAAACCTTAATTTCGCGCTCTCTTGAAAACAATTAATATTTGGTCCTTTAAAGCATTTCAAATTTCCGTGATCGATATACTTTCTTTAAAACATTTGAATCACACAAAATCATACACCGAAAACATTTAATAAATGATAATTCATATTGTATTATGGACATAATAACAAAAATAAGATTTAAAAGCTTTCATTACAAGCACGATGTGTTTTAATGAATGGTGACACTGCTGAGTTTTCCTTCGATTGAAAGCTCCGATAAATGGCGGAAACAATTCCACCGACGGAAGATAAAGTCTGCACCATTTCCTACTTTACCTCTCCAACCATTATGAAACGTCGCAAAACGCAGAGTGTCCGAGCAACGCCGGGAAATTGGATACTTGACGTTGAACACTTCTGTGAAGTCGATTTCTGAGCTTTCTTTATCTAATAAAACGGAAACTGATTTAATAATAGCTAACATATTTTTAATCACAGTATTTTCAAATTTGAACTAATAAACCCTCACACCGTTTCACCATGGAGTTAGGCAGACGATAGAACCCCAAACAGTTCGGCTTCAACAACATTCATACATCGTCTTATATCTACTATTCAGTTATTCTCTTGACATGACCCGACTCAAGGGTTTGATTCAATTGATCGTGCCATGTCTTCCCCAGGCATCACCAACTACTTCCACCATTGTATTTCTAAGGGAGTTTTTTTTATATTTGAATATGAACATAGCAAAAAAGTTCCAACTGTCCGAAGTCAGTGGGAATACAAAATACCCATTAAGAGTATGTGAGATTAAAACGGGAGGGAAAGAAATGAGAGACGAGAAGGTAATCAGATCTGGTCACCAAATACTGCTAATGTCATTTCAAGTAACAATGTTTTGATTCTGAACGGTGGTGTTTCTCTGGTGGTTCAAATCCTGGCATGTAAATTTTATTGATTTTGTTGTGTTATATCACAAAATATTAATTGAAATAATATATTGTAGGTAAACTCGTACTTGTGGCACGTTCAAGTGCAATATACTCTCAGTATCACCCTGGCGGAAGACCAACATTCAGAATTGAAACGTTGCTTGAGTAGCCAGGTACTTTCCCGCCTTCCAATTCCAATCTTCTTCCCCTTCCGTATAAATTTAGCCTCACAGCATTAGTGATGCCATAGTCTCACTGGCTCCAAAACTTACTGCGCAGATACTTTAATAGTATACAACTGCAAACTCTGTACAAATCGCAAGTGCGCCCCACGGTTGAATTCGGCAGCCACCTCTGGTCTGGAGCCCCACGGTGCTTGAAAAAACCCTCCCATCCTCTCCCATCTTAACAAGCGGAATGCAATCTTTAGAACAAGCGAGTGGGAATGCTGTCCTTGTTCTGCTTCTAATGCTGTCCTTGTCCGGTATTTCAATGGAAGATGCTCCGAGGGACTAGCATCATTGACCCCCTCGGCACCGGTGCATAGTCGGGAAACACGCCAAACTCGCGCTTAACATATGTACACGGTTGACATTTGTCACGTGAGAACGGGTCGTTTCTACGACTCGATTTGCCGGCCTCGTTATCTCCCTCCTACAATATGGGTATCATCAAGACCCATGTTCACTCCTTCCTCTCCTCAAAAAGACCCTCCACACAGCATCTTCATAGATGACATTAGGCCCTGAGGGAAATTACGAGAAACAACCGGAGATCGAAAATATTGTGATTATGACCCCGCATTTTTTATTTTTTTTTGTGAATTTGCTTACAAAAGTTTTTTTTACATATTTAAAAAAATCCATAACACTATTCGTATAATTTTTTTGTTTGTTTATTATTGTGCGCATTGTTTTTGAGAATGAATACACATGAAAATAGAGCTAAATTAATAAAATGATCCGCTTTACCTTAAGTGTACGATGAAGAGAACCACATTTAAATAGAACAAAAAATCCAAGAAAAAAGTTTACTACTCGTAAAAATGTTATTTAAAATCAATTTAATGAAGAATCAAAACATCTACATTATTTTTTCATAAAAATTTGTTATGAAATAAGCTTGTGGCATTATAAAAAAACCTCGAAAAGTAATACCGCATCATCCCAACCGACGGAGCACTAAATGCACAATCATCGGTTTCATAAAGTATAAAGAAACTTTCGATACCGCAAAACCGTGCGATTTGATGGGCGGTCACTAAATGATACGAGTCTTTTTGAAAAGGATGTGGGTAGGGATTTCGTTACAAAAAATCGTTACGCCCTTCCACTTCAAGGCGACCGTTTCTTTTGATAGCTCTCTTCCTGTTTTATCATTGTGACATTTTGTCCCTTTTTCAATGAAAAGACTCCACCGTGAATCGAGAAGGACAGTGGCTCGCAAGACCAACATCTTTTTTCACAAAGAAAAACAAACCATAATAGTTATATTAAGGGACACAACTTCTGTGACATTTCTCACAAATGTTGCCTATTAATTTAATGTTTTAACCAAATAGCGCAAAAAAATTAACTATTAAAAACATTATTGAGATTTTTCAGACTATTTTAAGTGCCTACTAATTTTTGAAACAGAAATTTTTCGGTTATCCAAGGAATTAAAGACGATGGTTAAAATAATTGAGTTTCGGGCCCTTAATATTATTTAATTCGAGTATTCTATTATTCGGTAAGCGTTGATTGTTTCGAAAATACTTATTTAGACATTGTATACATATAAGCTTTTGTATTAAGGAAAATGACCGAAGAAAAATCAAGATAAAGGTAAACGATATTATCATCACAATTTCCGTCCTCAAGTAGAGTCATGTATACGTGGCATGACCAACAGATGACCTTCAGTATACCAATCATCGCCCTCAAGGAAGATCGATACGTTCAAATTGGAAGGCAGGTACGGGTACCGACGCCCCGGGAACCTTTCATTGGATAACCAACACCTCTGCCAGAGGTCACCTCAAGTGGTTCGCTACGTTTGGAGACTTAGCAGCAAGTTTCTTCTGGTCTTAGTAGCGGATGCTTCTGCTCTCCAAATGGCTGGTTGGATCGGTTGAGATCGGTTTAGGTAGTCCCTTGACCTCTCCAGCTGGACGCCCTCGACCCATTGCATTTAAACGCAGTTGGAGGGATGGTCTTTACCGTCCGACACTCCTGGACACACTGATGAAAGATGACACAGGTCCTAAGGAAATTTATTTTTCTCATAGCCTTCCTGCGTGGAGTTAGTTTAAATATATACTTGTAATGGACCGATATTCTATAGAAAACTGCTGACTGGAAGCATTGTCAAACTTAAGATTTTTTTTTGTCAAAAGCTGAACGCAAAACGGCTTGTAGAGAAGCTTTGGAAAGTAATATTAGCTTTTAAATTTTGAAAGCAATTTGCCATTTGAAAACATTTAAAACGAATAATGTTTGCCAAGTAATAATGCTAAGCGAAAAATTTAATTTTTATTATTTTCAATTTAGTTTTGTTATTTAGACATCTTAATTATACTATGGTTATTTTGAAAATGCAGTAATAATTAATGATTCAAGTGGCAAGCCAGAGACGATTCATTTCTACAACAAAAAATATTATTTTAATTTACAAATGTTTTTAATATATAAAAGCAAAATTATCTATTGTAAAATATTTATATATTTTTTAATTTGATGTACTTCTTTTTTACGATACCGCTCATTAATTTAATTAATCGCCACTTTTTGTAAAGTTTTATTTCCATAGACATTGGAGCGATTTCGGTCCAAATTTGGACCACTTTAATTTTTCTATGGTTCCTTTCGGTTCAAAATTGGACCGATTTTCGTACCATTTGTAAAACATTTATTGTAATTATTTGAAACATTTTCATGGCCAGCAATTCTACCAAATAAATGATAAAATATACTTTAAGTCTATGGCATTATCGATTGTCATTGAATTCTTCTAGAATACCTATATATAAAACAAAATAATTTTCAAACCAAACTTTTGATTGGTTGAACACATATAAATATGGTTTTCTAGTATAATTTGCATCTGTGATTATCAAACAGGCCATAGAAAACATAAAAACCTAGAACAATATTTATTATAGATATGAAAATATCCACTACCGACAGTTTCTTTGGCTTGGATTTGGATGGCTGGAACTCATTGGCTATATAGCACTATAATTTGTTTATATTTTTCCATACACAAATGTAGAGTAATGATGTTTTTAATGTGGGCGGGAAATATTCAAAGATGGCGAGCACTCAAGGCAAAGCACTTCTCTGTGTCGCTCCAGTGGATAGGTACTTTTTTGTCTACACTTGTTTTTTTCGTTGATTTTCACTTTAACCTGACGAAGAAACCATTAGTTTCGAAACATGTCCATAAGTTAGTTAAATAAGAGGTAACGGGACTAAACAAATGGATTTTTTTTCATTTTATAAAGAATGAAAGTCTAGAAAGAATCTACAAATTTTGTTTGATAAGTATACATATTCTTTTAGCAAATCTAACATAATTCATTCGTAAATAAAAGTTTAATATTTTTTCAGCAAGCGAAAATATGTTTTCATTCTAGCATCAATTTAGTAAATTGTGGGCGACACTGAAGCAAGTTCCGTGTACCTACAAGGCGATCATTTTGCAGTTCAAACCGGAAAAAAGAATCGAATTAAGTCGGGTGATATCAGAGAATCAGTTTAGTGAAGAAAAGTAAAATAAGACAGTATCATCTGTCTTCCAGCTTTATTTCTCATCTCCAGTTACAGGAGAAAAGGAATGAGGGATCTGTAGCGAATAGAAAGGAGGCTTCAATACACCCCGAGGCGGGAGAGGTGATAATTGAAAATGGCAAAAAAGGTTTACGCTGGATATGAAATGTTTATAGGCTCTTTTATAAATGATTGGATCAAGGAAACGGGGAGTTTTGTTAAGAGACCGTCGAAAAACTCGACCGTTTTTCTAATGAAGCTATTGTTTTTTTTTCAAAAGGTCGTGTCTTTCGTAAAACAGATTACGAGCTTCTTTATAATAATATCTTTATATACCTACGTAGATACTTATATTAAACAAAAGGTAAAACTGTGAACAATATATAAGAATGACATTTTCTTTAAAAAAGAACAAATTTCAAGCATCCTTAGCAATGTTCGCGTTTAGCTGTATTGTTACTTATAAAATCATTTCCCGCAGTACTTACCCAAGTACTTGCTATTTGTGTAAGTACTGCGGGAAATGTATTTGGTTATTCAATACCTTGTACAGGTAGGTAATATTATCATTTATGAATATAGCAACACTGGGGTGTAATATTGTAGGTTTGATATGCTATACATCGAAATACCATTCCTAATATCTTGCAGGAGCACTTTGATGAAACGGTTCTCCTTGCCATTGAATAAAATGTCATTATATATTAAAATAGATTTGTAAAAGGAAAATATACATAATTATCTGATTAATCAATCAGATCAAACAAATGTTACCATTACCAAAATTCAACAGTTCAAATATAAAATATATATTTAAGCAACGATGACATAGTATTTAATACAAGGGAAAAAAGATCCCTGAGGCTGTTATATGGTCAAAACGATTACAACTCTAAAACTAAATACAAGATGTGAAAATAAACAAGTAAAGAGACGTTTTTAATTTTTAGACATAGGCACCTAGGAATAACAAGGTTCAACCAGGACTACATGGTACGATTAACACCTACCAACCTGAAACAAGTGGATGATAAAATACGATAGAACACCCCAGGAAGATATGTTACGATTAAGAGCCATTGAACAGCGGCTGAGAATAAAAGTTTAAAAATGCTTGCAACCATACAGGGAGGTTCCGTTGAGAAAGATCGATTATTCCCCTATCAAATTTTTTAAATTAAAAATTTAATATCGCTTTATTTAATTAAAAACTTGCTTTAATATATACCTACATTCAAGTAAGCAATAAAAATGCTCAAAACCCACGATGATAAATTATTAAATATCGTGTACTTCTTGCAAGTATTTTTGGTTCATAAGTATTTATGATTTTTCAAAAAAAGTGTGCAAAAAAAAACTGAAATATTTTATTTCTTCAAACTTCGCAAAATCACTTTGTGGCGTCATTTTGAATTAAATTAAAACAAATAACTTTGTATTAAACCACTATTATATAATCATTATGTCATTACCACCCTGACGAAGAAACCATCGGAAACATGTAGGTAATTGTGATTATATAATAGTGGTTTAATACAAAGTTATTTGTTTAAATTTAATTTGAAATATTTTAGTTTTTAAGATCTTAAATAAATAGAAAAACTGAGGTATTTTCGTTACAAAACACGTTCTCGGATTTATTTTTTATTGTTTTAAATTTAACTAAAATTTAAATACTTAAAATTTGTTTACTAGATTATGTATTGATTTATTTTGTTTTATGATTATATGATTTTAAATTTGTGTTGTATAATAAATACAATATGTCTTTTAAAAATTGAACAAATCTGCCAACGAGCAACGGTAAAACCTTAGAATATTAAAAATAAACTTACTTTTTCAAAATTTAAAAATGTGTTTACCAGATGAAACATCTTTCAAAATCAGATTTATATTTTTTTTTGTAAAAAAGAGTAAATACGTTTAGAATTTAATTTAAAGAGGACTAATTTCCGGTATTCTACTCTGGTTATGCCCTCTTAAGTACTTACTTACCTGTATCAAGTGGATGAGAAAATACAATAGAACACCACAGGAAGATATGGTACGAGTAAGGACCTACTTAGCTAAATCAAAGACTTAAATCGTTGTTATAAGAAAAAGGATATATGTATTATGTAAGAATGTGAATGAATATTCGGAGATGTTGGTTAGTTGTTTCAGAGCGACGCGACGCTTTGAACTATAAACACTACAAGGATTACCAATTCCGAAGAATCAACTTCTTCGACTTAAAATTCCCCAAAAGAATGGTGATAAAAATCAAGGAGATCATTTTAAAACCGATACCTAAGTTTCTTTTATTTTTATAGAGAAACCTCACAAGAGTCCCAACTGCTCCCGTCTGGAGCCAGTGAGACTATGGCATCCCCAATTGGAGTATGTTGTGAGGCTGAAGGTAAGTGGGGAAGGGAAGGAGATAGGGAAGAGGAAAGTGGGAAAGTACCAGGCTATTCAGATCTAGTCACTAAACACGGCTAAAGCCATTATTAAGCAACGTTTCAATTCTGAACGGTGGTCTTACACCGGGCGATACTGAGAGTATCTTCCGCTCTGGAACTTGCCGCAAATACAACATATATTATTTTTTATTAATTAATTGTGAAATAACACAAATTAATCAAATAAAATTTATTTGCGCATGCCGGGTTCGAACCCGCGACCTTCCGAATGGGAGTCAAGTGTCTTACCACTCGACCACGGACGGTCGTCATAGTTGATAAGAATATTCAATTGTTTAGCGAAGATCTCATTGTGAAGATACGTATACATTAAACGACAGATTCAAAGTTTTGTAATAATTTCCATCGATCTATCTACCTATATAAATACAGTGTCCCTTCGCCGACCTCAAAGTTCGCATTTCTTAATCCTTGTATTCTCCTTGAGTCTGACAGCCTCCCGCTAAAATCCTCGTAATACGGAACGTGCATAAAGTTAGTTAAACCTACTTAGAGTCTGACCCTGCGTACTACAAAGTTCACTTTAATTTCGAATTGATGAAATCGGTCACGTTTTCAAGCCTCATCTGGTGACAGTGTTTGTGGCTTTAATTTGTGATTTAAGATGCGAATCATTGCAATATTGTTATAGCAAAGAAGTTGAGTGGAGCCAGTCATTAGAGACGAATCGGATGCTATTATTATTTGCTTAATCCCTAGTATATATAAAAAATAAAATAATTTATAATCGCATCCGTCTTGTGATTAAATTTGAAATAAACAACTTGATAATAATATATATGCGGGGTGTTAAGGGACGAACTTAATGTAAACCAATGGTTCCTGACATTATTTGGAGTAAAAAATGTTAATGATATTTTGATCTCCGATGTCTATTTTCGTATATGTTTTTTAAAAAAATATATCAAAATTAAAAAAAAATCCAAAAAAATTTTACTTGCCGTCACTGGTCACTCATCCGACTACCCGACCAATCCCTTATCCGTTCCTAACTGTCCAATATCTACCGATTTTTTTAGTGTTAGTGTTTTTACTTAAAAAATAAAACATCAAAAATGTTATCGGAGACCAAAATTTCATTAAAAATATTTACTGCACATAATGTGAGAAATTTACTTCTATCTTTTTTTTTTTTTTCACCAGATTTACAGGAACGGGTTTAGTTTTTCATACACTTTTCCATATAAATGATCATCTAGTAAATCCACGTTATGCAAGTGTATTATATAAGTATAATTAATACAAAACAATACAAGAACAACACGTTAATCTACCAAACTATTAAATGGGAATATAATTCACCGTCTCCAGATATTTTCATATCAGAGGGTTCTCGGCTCTGTGGAATTCCTAATTTGACCGATAAATCCTACTGATCCCTCAATATAAATATTTAAAAAAATCTTTCGTAATTCTACATGTATTTAAAATGACTGATTTTTGCATTTTTATATACAAATTCTTTGACAAATCTAATATGCCTAAATTTTTAATGAGAGAGCTAGGTATAATGCCAGTAGCCGAAATAACAAAAGGTAATATTTTTATAGTCTGAGAATGCCAAATTCTTTTAATTTCATTTCCTAAATCTGTATACTTTCTTATTTTTTCAGAAACAGATTTTTGAATATTACAGGAATTTGGAATAGCTACATCAATAATATAAGTTATTTTTTTAATTTTGTCATGTAAAACTATGTCAGGTCTATTATGACCAATTGGTCTGTCTGTTAGTATAGTTTTATCATAGTAAATTTTAAAGAAATTATTTTCTAAAAATGAATTTGGTTCGTATTCATAATATGGTACTATATTATGACAGTCAATCAAGTTATGTTTAATTACCAAACTTTGGTGAATTATTTTTAAAACCTGATTGTGCCTAAATGTATACTCAGACGGCGCTAATATAGAACATCCTGATATAATGTGTTCTATAGTTTCCGGAAAAATGTTTGCTAGTTTAATTCCTTTTTATTATTACGAACAAGATCTGATGCTGAGTAATTATTAATACGCTTGACAGATAACGCCTTCAGAAGGCGAAACAGTTGTTACGCGTAATAAAAATTACCAAACAGAACTTTTGTTTATATATTGACATTTTTTAATAATTTTTAAACATTTTTTAATCAACATTTAAAAAAATATATATACTTTAACACACTTTCCAGCCTGTCTCTAACTCCTTTCTTTTCACGTGTTATAGTTCTATTGACTTCAATTGATTTTTTAAAAATGTAATTAAGTTCAACGCCCTACGGCCGGCGTAGTCCAGCGGTAGGGCGTTGGACTTCCATTCCGAAGGTTGCGGGTTCGAACCCGGCGTGCGCAAATAAATTTTATTTAAATGATTTGTGTTATTTCACAATTAATTATTTAAATTATATATAGTATATTTGCGGCACGTTCCAGAGTGGAAGATACTCTTAGTAACGCCCTGGTGTAAGACCTCCATTCAGAATTGAAAAGTTGCTTGAAATGGCTTTTTCCGTGTTTGGTGACTAGATCTGAATAGCCAGGTACTTCCCCACTTACCTTCAGCCTCATAACATACCCCAATTGGGGATGCCATAGTCTCACTGGCTCCAGACGGGAGCAGTTGGGGACTCTTGTGAGGTGTTGTTCACTATAAAAAAATTAAAAAAACGTACTCCCATATCAGTATTTCTTACTAAAGCGATCTTCTTACTAAATCATGTCAAAGATTATTCAAAATTATGGATCAATGGAGCCACAATTGGACACATTGCCCTTTGCGTCATAGAAACTGACATTTGTTGTAGACTACCGTAATATAAGTTTTATTTTATATAATATATTATGTATTGATATATATTATGAAGTATCTCCTGATAACCACTGGAGCGACAGAGCAATTCGAATATTTTTTCACGGATTGCTAAAGGAAATTTTTCCGCCCACATTGAAAAAATCATACCACCGAATTTGCATATGGAGACATACAAACTGATTATAGTTCTATGTAGCCAATAAATTCCCCTGTCTTTTGTCTATTATCACATATTTGTAGGATACATTAAAAAAATATAATTAAATCTTTAACCTTAAAACATTTTAAGGAATCTAGAGAATATTTTTTTTGTTATATTTTGAATGTACAATATAATATTATATAGATTTTAATAAAAAAAATTTTTTTTTAAATTTTCCACATTTTGGCAACAAAGCAATCCGAGGTTCTGGAAATAGTGCCATAATGTGGCAAAAAGCGCTCGAGTGGTTATAGTAATCTCTATCTTGTTATAATAACGTAATTTTTTTTAGTTGCTAGTGTAGTGTTTAATGTTTAGATACATACACAATAGTATAGGCAAATATAGTAGAGGAAATCAATAATTGGTTTCTCAGTTAGGTGAATTTCACGTGTAAAAATGAACAATGATTGTAAACTGTTGATTTCACTAAAATAAAATAAATAAATAACCCAAAAAATAGGTTAAATTTTTTTCATTACTGTTATAGTGACTGAAAATATCGAGTTCCACTTAATATTAACTTGTGTGCTATGAAAACCGTTAGAATATGTAATACTTCTGCTTCCTCGTGCGAAAATAGATTCGTGATGTAATTTGGATTAGTTGCTTACTGTGTCCTGAAATAATATATCAACTCGAACAAAACCCGGGACATGTCACAACTGTCCTCCAAAGATGTGGCGTGTATCTTCCGGTTGTGTTGATTTTAATGAGCTTCAGCAAAATCTTGTTTTGTACATACAATACCGGTAAAATAAAGTAATCCATTGGTATGACATAACTCTATGCGCTAAATGTATCTATATATGTAAATAAAATACCAAAAATATGCGCTAACAATGCTCTTACGTTTCTAAGATATATGTCTAAAAATAGGATATTTTCAAAGATATACATATCAAATAGAAAGGTAGAAGTGAAAACGAATCTTGAAAAGTAGTTAATAAACAACTACTTTTAACCGCTTGGGCACATAAGCTTTTTTTCACGACAATTTAACGTAGGTAGACATGGGAATTACGTATGCCCCGCACCTGAGTTATTAATCGGCGTACTACATAGGGCCTGCAGATAGGTACCTGAAAAAACCCTCGAATCTGTGATAGATTATTCTATCTTAACAAAGCATTGCAATCTTTAGAGCATGAGAGTAGGTGGGAATGCCGTCATTGTTCTATAGATATTTCAATGGATGATGCTCCGAGGAACTAACGTCACTCTTTTATTCGGCAACGGTGCACAGTCGAGAAATACGCCAAACGCACATCATACAAAAACAGGTCATCCGACTACAAGTGGGTCTCTTCAACACCTATTTTCACTCCTTCCTCTCCTCAAAAAAAACACTCCACACATTTTGAAAGATTACATTACATACTATCCTATCTAACTACATATAACTTTTTTATTGTAGAAGAATTGTGTGCATAGTATTAATTAATGAAAATTATCAACCAATACTAATGAATTCGCAAACTATAAAATTCACCCGCCACAACACAGGGTCATCCCTAGCATGGAGGGTGAAATATCGCAATAAACTATATGTACTTTCGATAAATCATGTATTTAAATAAATAAACAAATACTTTCCTCACGGCCTCCTTTGTGGAGTTAATGAGAAAAGAAGAATACTTAAAAACTGGTTTAGGTTTTCCTCAGTATTTAATGATTTTGTGGAAAGGGAGGGTGTGGAGTGGATGTATAGATAAAAATAATAACGGGGGTTGAAAAAACCGCAAATATGCTAGTGGTTGTAAAATATACATCAATGACAAACAATGGCTCAAATAATTTTTAAAAAGTACAAAATCATTACGCGAATGCATTATATAATCATATAATATCTCCACATACCCTTCTGCACGTATTTAGAATTGCTCAACTATACAACGTCCACGTGTTTTACCATGTTTCTTTTTTTACAGACTCAGCGCTAATTGGATCAATTGAGACGATTTTTACGATCGCCTAATTAAATAAACTTTTCCGAAGTACGTCGTGAACTTTTACGATGAGATGGCAACGATAAAAAAAGGCTTCGAGTAAAATAAAGAAGAACAACATTCCGGCTTACGTTTCGTGTAAGGGATGAAGCAACGCGATCTTTCGCAATGATAAAAAAAAACATTGAAAAGTATTAACTAAATTAGTGGTACTTTAATTCATTCCAACTTAGAATCAGAGGTAATAAAATAAAAGTTTATTTCAGCGAGAAACAAACAATTGGATTTTTAATTGATGATTCAAAAGGCAAGGCACATTTAAGAGTCCATATATGAGAACATTTGGCAACTACAGCATCCCTTGGTAAGTTGTGAGATTGTAAGAGAGGGAGGGGAAGATAAAGGTGGGTGTTGACGCAATTTTGTACATCTATCTTCCTCCATCCAAACTACTTTCAATACCTATCATATCTGACAATATTATCTGTGTGACATTTGGAACAATAACTCCAATAAACAATCAGTCTATTGAAGCAGTCGGTGCAATGATCAACTGATATCTCAGTTCGTTGATATCGACTATGTTAAAGAAGCCGAAAGAAAGAAAGAAAGAAAGGTACTTCGAAGAATCTTAGGAACGGTGCGACAGGGAGAGGCATGGAGAATCCGCCACAATAATATGGATATTGACCAAGTTTCCAGGCTCTCAAAGACTGGGAAGAATGGGCCGGACATGTGCACCGTATGCCTAAGCACACGAAAAGCGAAGAAGCTTCTAGCAGGACACCCGGTAGGAAAGGAAAGGCGGGCAGACCTAGGCTGAGATGGCAGGATGATATCAGGAAGGATGCAAGAGAACTACTCAATGTTGCAAATTGGAGGACGACAGCCCAGGTCAGAGGGCGATGAAGGCTCATGTTGAAGCAGGTTAAGGCTCGAAATGGGATGTAGCGCCTTTGAAGAAGATGTTAAATAAGCCTCTGTACAAAGATCATCAATCTAGTGGTCTCTCCGTGTGTTTGATTGGTGTCTATTGAAGTAATTCGTGCGATTATCACCCCCTACGATATCTCGGTGACTTTAATATCGAGTCCTACTTAAATTTGTTCAGGGCTAAACCGCGTGATCCCTCGGTGCCGTAATATCGAACCCCACAATAACGTGCTGTGTGAAATTAAGGTAAGTCAGATTCAATGTTCTTTTCCAATGTTCCAATGCTTTCCCATAGTAATCGCCATTTTTTTAAATTATATTCCATTGATTTTCGCATTTAATATAGGGTATTTCTATAAGGACGCTCGATTTTTAAATGTAAATAAGAACAGGTTATTTGTGAGATATTCAGTAAGCGCCTCCGCCCACTCAGGCAACTGAAAACTCTCAACTGCCAACTGTCTTTGTATGACAATGTGATGGCCCGCACACTTCACAATCACACAAAACCCCGTTGTCAATGGTAACGCAAGCGGTGACTTGCGACCATCTTGCTACTGTCATGGCTGATTGCCCTGCTAGTTGCGAGTTGTCAGCTGATTGTTCTTCATCTATGGTTAAACAAGCTTTTTGACCAATCAAAACATAGAAAACAGCCGGTTTTAGTTGGTTTTCAGTTGCCTCAGTGGGCGGAGCGCCTAATATTTTATTATTTGAAAATATATTTTATGGCAATAAGTGTGAAATATAACGTCGTTAAAATGTCCGCCGTGGCTTTGCTTGGCGGCAAGTATTCAGGAGTTCCAATTTTCAATGACTTTATCGCATAAATCTGGCTGAATTTTGACTCTGAGGGCGTCAATTGTTTGCGGTTTATTTGCATAGACCTGCGATTTCAGATAGCCCCAAAGAAAGAAGTCTAAATCGGCGGCCGTCGCCGTTCACGTCGTGTTAAGTTCACGTAGTCACCACGCGTTAACCATGGCTTTTTTGATCAAATCTCATATTTGAAGATTTGCACAAGTTGTTCAACGCTGTAATCTTCCATGATGATTTGCTGTACGCTACTAAATAATTGACAACAAATTTGAAAAATGTCACTTTAACAACATGGCTGCTAACCTAACCTAATCTAATAATAATAAAGTTCAAGCGTCCCTATTGAAAGACCCTATATATCTGTGACTACACCGGAAAAGTACCTGGCTATTCAGATCAGATCACCGAACACGACTAAACCTATTTTAAGCGGTTGTTAAGCGGCGTCTCCTCCGATGAAAATGTTTACCCACTTGTGGATAGTTAAGTCGGGGCCACAATGTTTTTACTTTCCGTGGCCCATGGAAAACAACAAACGTTGTGGCCCTGCCACATGTTTATGGTAATGTTTGAGGTATTGTTTGTGGAATTGGTCGCAAGAGACCGGCCTTTAGGCGAAATTACACTGCCGTGAATTTGAAGTGTGTACCAATATTACACTTCCAGAATTACACATGGACAAAACTACACATGTAAAGAATTCCACCTACTTAAGTTATGTAATCTACTAAACCTACTGCAATCTGAAATTACACACGTCAAAAACCTTTTCTCAAAAATCTCCAGGTGATTCTACCCGAAGGGCCCCGAGTGAGAAGTCTCCTATTTTATTGCGACACGTTAGAGAATTGCAATACTCATTTTCGCTTTTGTCTTCCGAAGGCTTGGACGGTAAAACAATAACACCGACTAATAATTTGTAAAACTTGGATGAAACGAAGAAAATCTTGAAAATATATTATTTTTGCTCTCGGTAGGAATTGAGCCAGTAACTTCCTGACCCAAAGTCAGAAATTTAGACCATTTTTTCCATGAAGGTCGTCAATTATATTTAATCCTACCCTTTTCCGTTCGTGTTTGTTTAGGCAAAATGGGCCAAATTTAAAACTTGCCAGAAAAGCGAAAATTATTACGGAGTTCAATTTCTGATCTTAGCAAAACCTTTATTTTAAGTTTTTTTAAGTTTAGTACAAAATATTTAAAAAAATCCTGATAGACTATCTAAAAGCTTAATCTTTTTTTATAGTGCAATCTTGTTGGTCGTAAATAAGTGTTTTTTTATTAAATAGGGGAGATTAAATAAGTAAATTAAAATCAAATAAATCGAACGCAACTAAAATTAACCGCCATACTTTTTCATATCACGGTAAGTTAATTGCAGAATCTCCAATAACACAATTTCGTTTAGTAGATTATATTTCCGGCAACCCAATGAAAACCCTTTATCGAAAAAAGTGACATTTTTGTTTTCATCTAGCGATCGCTTTTGCAGAATGACACTTTCTTATAAATTTATATCACACCTTAACTGTTACCTCAATTCAAAATGAAGAAGGGAAATTCAATTCGCTTCAAAAACCTCGAACAATGTACATGTAAAGCATTTTTTAAAGTATCTCCGGTCGGCCACGGGTCAAACGGCGTTGCTTTACGCTCCAAGTGCGCCGCTGAAAAGGCTTCTGAAATCTGCTGAAAACCTGGAATATCCTGAAATGTCCGTTGTCCGCTGTCCGGAGCAGGGAACCGTTATTAGCTTAAAAAATCAGCCGCGCGCCATATCCGGTAGCCGGTCGGTCGCACTCCCAGGTACCCCAACCCCCTGACGGCAAGGTCGGAAACTAGAATCATATTATTGTGAGAAAAATGCTTTCAATTATCATTGAAGACTGATTTTATTTTTTAAAAAGATTTTTCCGACTGACTGGTTTTTAAAAAACGCTTTTAGGCACGTAGTTGTAAAATAATTGATATTTTTTTGGATAAACACTTAAATGAACAATTTTAATGATGAGATATTAATTAAAAGGTACAAAAAGAAAAGAAAGATGAACGATAAATAAAACCAATCATTTTCCTAAAAACACGTACAATCGTTTAATCCTGTACATAGTTCCAATTATTTTTTTTTAAATTTTTATATTTCTGAATAATTTATCTCAAAGGGTAACAATTATTATAAGCAATAATTATTACACTATTAGCCTGAAACACTCATCCATATTGAAAGAATCTTCCGAGAAAAGATACATATCGCCGACGGGACTCGAACCCGCACCCTTTTGATTGCCGGTCAAGTGCTCTACCATTAAGCTACGGCGGGGTACCTCCTACCCGCCAAATTATTCAATATATACCTAGTGTTTCATTCAACAATTACTGCTTATTACACTTTTTCACCTGCAAACAACTTTATTTTTATATGGGAAAGGCATGTAAGTGCTAACTATCCCACTAGATGGCGTCGAGACATAGTATGCCTACATTTTTTGGTGAAATAATTTAACTCGTCAAATATTAATTAATATTTTTTAATTGATAAACTAATGTTTCAGGCAAGACTTTGTGCTATGCATAAAAAAATCTTGTCTTAAACATTAGTTTATCAATTAAAAAATAATAATTTATCTCAATTGATCTAATATATATATCGAACTTATCGACATTCCTTGAGATTTATTGTACTGAATCAGTTTTCCGAAGCTTTTAATAATGAATCATCCTATTGTATTACGAATTATGTTATATTATGAGATAGATCTGCAGTTATTCTTTTGAAGAACGCGATTTTTTCTGCGGCTTAATTAGGTTTATTTATCAATGATTCATGATAAATTACCGTATTGGTTTAATCAACAGCGAAAACAGATAATTTCGTGTAATTTACGAAACTGAAAATATTTTTAATTTACGAACTTCAATTAGTTTAAGAGCAGGAGTAGATAATAGAGTTATCTCTCGCTCGAAATATCCTTAAGGTGAGTTTGGATTTTATTTCTTTTGTCTATTTATAAAAATAAAAAGGCTGAATAGGGTTTGAATTCTACCCGGAGAGCAGATATGTTAGGAGATGTGGGGGAGAAGTAATGCTCCTTCACTTGGCGCCATCCTTCTCGGACCCTTCGTACCGTTTGGTCGGCACACATGAGGCCCTATCGCTATACGTCAGATGTATCAAAATCACAATCCTTCCTAGAATTTTATACTACCTACCTTCGTTTTATATTATTAGTATACTAGTATTTCTACCCTGACTTTCAACAGCCTTCCTTCTATTGTGGAACTCCGAGGTAGTATATTCAGTTCTGAAGTTAGTAAAGAGGAAACGATGCGGGAGATTTTTTTTATTGTAGTCGCTTACTTGAATCTTGCTGAGTGCTAAATTGTTTATGATATTGCAAACTCTTCCATTGGCATGCTTTGCGTAGGTATTGTGGTTTTTTTTTCTAAAACACAACGGAACATCATTATAATAAAATCGTTATTTTAATGTAGTTAACAACTATTACACCTATACGTAGCAATCCTAAAAGAGTTACTGATAATATTTTAATAATTTATCTTCTTTAATAATTTATTGTAAATTTACGATGCGATATATTGGAACACAAAAATTGCATTAATTTACGTAGTGTCGAATTTGAACAAAGGAATAAAAAAATCGTATTACAGATCCTAAAAAAGAAGGCATCGTTAATACAAGTCAAGATTTACTTTACGACTATTGAATATGACCCATCCATTATTCATAATAATCGTTTATAGTGTTTTTTTTTTCAAGTAATTGTGGTTTGTTAATACTATTTCACCTACTTGCTGACAGAATTTAAGTGAAAATGTTATGTCACTCAATAAATCTTACTAATATTATAAACGCGAAAGTTTGTATGGATGTATGTATGTTTGTTACTCTTTCAAGCAAAATTTACTGAATGGATTTTAATGAAACTTTACAATAATATAGCTCATACATCAGAATAACATATAGGCTATAATTTATGAAGCTAGCTATTTATTTTCAATATATTGAAAATAATAATTATTGTTTAATAGAAAACGTCAAAATTTGAGAATGACATTTTGCAAAACAATGATTGTTAAATCAAAATTCTATTTTGGAAAATATTTAAATTAGTGACTTTATTTGAAGTACTCGCCTAATACTTTGAATCGAATCAAGAATTATAGATATTTTTAATAAATAGGTTAAGAATTTAGGTATATACATAGATGGGACCTAGGGAAAAAAATAGATTACTCGAAGTACTAATCCTACGCAAACGAAGTTGCGGGCAGAAGCTAGTGTAATCATATAATTATATAATATAATAATTCTCTTATTATATTAAAATTATTCGAAGCCGTACACATTAATCTGTCTCTTACCGAGAGACGAATAACATTGAATATAACAATTCTTATAATATTGTACAGCCCATTATGAAATTTTGCTTTTCCCAAACACATTCATCAAAGAGCATACTATATATTATTGAGTCTAGTTTTTTATTAATTCATGGTGGAATTCCACTGTATTAGATACGAAATTAAACAATTTTTTTCACTTTGTTCCACTTGTTTATTTACACCAGGACCGGTTTCGTCCTACTACGGACATTTTCAGACTGGTAGTTGAAATTCTTATGCTACGGAATTTATACAAACTTAGGCAGGGGCGCACAACATTGTCTCTATATGATGAATGTTTCTATTTTGTTAATTTAAGGTATTATCAGTTATTTTGTTAAGTTAAGATACATATAGATAATTATAAAGTTTATTATTAAAATTATGAATGATGATACATAGTTAAAGGTTATTTTTAATTGACATGAATCTATATGAATTTATATAATTGAAAAGGTTTGTGATCACTGATATTTTATTTTGGTAATGTTGGGATATTCCCTCCTTGTTGCTTAGGGCTTAATTAACAAATATTGATAGCACTATGGTAATTATTGTTATTAGGATTCTCCATTCACAAACCTTTTAATAATTAATTAATTAACCTTTTCAATTATATAAATTCATATAGATTCATGTCAATTAAAAATAACCTTTTACTATGTATCATCATTCATAATTTTAATAATAAACTTTATAATTATCTATATGTATCTTAACTTAACAAAATAACTGATAATACCTTAAATTAACAAAATAGAAACATTCATCATATAGAGACAATGTTGTGCGCCCCTGCCTAAGTTTGTATAAATTCCGTAGCATAAGAATTTCAACTACCAGTCTGAAAATGTCCGTAGTAGGACGAAACCGGTCCTGGTGTAAATAAACAAGTGGAACAAAGTGAAAAAAATTGTTTAATTTCGTATCTAACTATATATTATTATTAAAATATATACCAAGATTAATTGCTATATATTTTTTAATAATTTATTAATTAATCGACTTAATTTTATTTATTAATAATTAATTAATTAATCGACTTAAATTAATTACGCTGTCGGACAGAAGAATCATTTCAGACTTAACAACCTAATTGACAGCCCTGCCATCGTTGCTACTATTAAACTCCATGTACCGACAAGGAATACTAGACAAAATGTAACATTATTTTGCAACACATACACAACCAATTATCAATCACACTCACTTATTAATAGGATGCATAATTTAGGCAACAAGTTTAATGGTATTGTAGATATATTCGCTGATTCCCTTCATAATCTAAAATACAATTACCAAATTTACAATTATGTCCCCTGAGTGCAAAATTTCTCTTAATAAAGATTGTTAATCTCGAGTGACCTACCAGGTAAGTATGGTCCTGTATATTTTCTGCCTTTAAAGAGCTAGCTATACCAACTAACCATCAGGCCGTTTCTGGCAGAGAGGACGGACCGCTAAACAGCTCGGTCTTGACATACACTCCTTGCTTGATTCACATGCATACATCTTCTCATCCATGCTCTTCTATTATTCCGACTCCTGGCATGGCCCGACTCAAGTATCTTATAAATAAAATTTCAATAAGTTGTTACAATGTTTTGTCTCATCTGTAGTTAGATTTTAGGAATATATTGTACTATTAGAAATAATATTAGATTCTTTCAGAATATATTGTTAATTTTTCTTTTTCCCGACGACAAAAGTGTTCGCACAAAAGCCGTGAGATAAAATAAATTTGTAAGTTGAAACAAAATTTTGTGAAATTTTATTTATTTAAAGGCTCCGTCAAACAGGAGGCGTACTTACGCGCGTCAAGGCGTTAAAACGTCCCGGACGTATAACGCTACGTTGTTTTGTACTGAACATGCCTAAAGGCTCCGTCAAACAGGAGGCGTTCTTACGCGCGTCAAGGCGTTAAAACGTCCCGGACGTATAACGCTATGTTGTGTTGTACTGAACATGTCTAAACCGGTCAAACAGAGCGAGCGTGTAGCAATACGCGAAACTCTGCCGCCGCGGCAGAACGCCACGTTGTATTTTTGTTACAAAATTTCCTTTGACGCCGGGAGTTCTTACTTGACTGTGGTAAAAATGGTTGCCGAAAAGTTAATTGAATGTGTCCAAAAACATCCTTGTTTGTGTGACATGAGGAACAGTGCATTTTTGGTGCATTTGCTTATTTGGTGTTGCAGAAGGAATGCAACTTCGAAGCACTCTCGTGACATACGTAGATAAGTATTGAAAGAAGTGATCTTCATTTGATGAAAGCTCCCGGAATAAACCATGATATTCTCCAAATTCTTTCCTATTCTTATTAATATCGTGCATCCATATTTTATTACTACGGGAATGTGATAATGCACACAGCAGTAACAACTTATCTTCATCCGAATCGCTGGACATCGTGGCGAAGACCGACTGACAGTGACTGACGCCGAACGCTCTGGCTTGCGCGTCGAAACCGTTCAAATAGAAAGAACGCGACGTTATGCTGACGCCTTGACGCTCGGTAAGTACGCCTTCTGTTTGACGGAGCCTTAATACCGTCATTAGAATTATATTTAACCTACAACTTCCGAATGTTTACGTCCGCTGGAAGGTTAAATGTTATCTACATTTTAATTGGTTATTTTATACGGATTAAGCAGGTACTTACAATTTGTAAGTACACTTCAATGGTGATTTACGTAAGTGGATAACTTGGGTGCTTCATCACGACAAAAGGTATAATCTGGTCAAAATTGTACGACCCATAAATTATGAGTGTACCCTCAAACGATCTCTGCCTGTATTTTATTTATGCAATATTTTGAAGTCCCGTAATATATGAGTAATATCTAAAAATAATTTTGCATAAAATATAAATTGTAAGCTTTTTAAAGAAACTGGTACATACTTTATGCGAATACTTCACAAGAGTCAAAATAAGCTTGAGCTAGTGGTACTATGGTTGAATGGATAACTCAATAAAGTGGCACTTCATCACTTCTTTTAAAAGTCAGTAAAAGTGATTTAAAAAAAACTCGGGTAAATAGGTTATGATAAATTAGGTTATATGCTTTTATTTTACCACTTTTAATGACTTTTCAAAGGGTTGTTGAAATGCCACTTTGTCGAGTTTTCATAGAGCCGTGACAATGGCCCGGTTGTGTATTTCCAAAACCTATACAACGACTGAAATAATAAGTATACAATTGAGACTAATGTCCGAGATGATGTGTGAGTGTGATTGAAGCAAGCAGTGTGACAGAGTTGTTTGGCGGTCTATCCTCTCTGACTACCCCTGCGGTGAAACTATCTTATGTATTATATATAGTCTGTTGAACTGGTAGGTATGGACTTGCATGTATATGAGACGATGTATGAATGTCATTGAAGCAAGGAATGTACAGTAAATGACAAAATATGTACTGCTAGTTTTAATTAGGAATCAAAATATCCTCTTACTGTATTAACTTTTGGGAATATAATGCAAGCTTTGTATTGTACATGAGTTTAATATAATACGTACACATCAATATAAAAGTATACATAGATATATATATGACAAAGCAAATGCAACAACAAAAGCCTCTCTATAATTACGTTCGTCACCGACGTGCATTGGTGTCTGAACCGGTATAGGTTTTGTAAGCTGATTTTGCACAAAAACCCTATCCCAGTTCAGTCACCGCCGTGTCTGAACCGGTATAGGTTTTGTAAGCTGATTTTGCACAAAAACCCTATCCCAGTTCAGTCACCGCCGTGTCTGAACCGGTATAGGTTTTGTAAGCTGATTTTGCACAAAAACCCTATCCCAGTTCAGTCACCGCCGTGTCTGAACCGGTATAGGTTTTGTAAGCTGATTTTGCACAAAAACCCTATCCCAGTTCAGTCACCGCCGTGTCTGAACCGGTATAGGTTTTGTAAGCTGATTTTGCACAAAAAACCTATCCCGGTTCAGTCACCGCCGTGTCTGAACCGGTATAGGTTTTGTAAGCTGATTTTGCACAAAAACCCTATCCCAGTTCAGTCACCGCCGTGTCTGAACCGGTATAGGTTTTGTAAGCTGATTTTGCACAAAAACCCTATCCCAGTTCAGTCACCGCCGTGTCTGAACCGGTATAGGTTTTGTAAGCTGATTTTGCACAAAAACCCTATCCCGGTTCAGTTACCGCCGTGTCTGAACCGGTATAGGTTTTGTAAGCTGATTTTGCACAAAAACCCTATCCCAGCTCAGTCACCGCCGTGTCTGAACCGGTATAGGTTTTGGAAATACGCGGCCCGGTAATCAGTTTATTTTATACTCGGCTTGGTTGGAACGTCAAGCTTAGCGCGGCTTGCGACCTGTAAATAAGCGAAACTTGAACCCAGTCAATTCCGCCGTACCTCCTGGACACGTGATACCTTTTCGCTTGTTTTGCGAAACAACAGGAGCTAGCGCTACCTATTTCAACGCTAAGATGTTTTTTTTTCGCTGATCATGCACGATTACAGTGTATGTATTTATTCACAGACGGCACGAAGGTGAAAAACTCGACACGTTTCACTACCCAATACCCATAACAGAAGCGAAATCCGCCTAGGTTTGAACAGTAATACCTGCAAAGAATACCGTATAAACTCGGTTTTTACTACCCAAAGGCGCAGCGAAAATAGCCTATATGTGAATAGGTCTAAAATTAGAATATGTTAACGCCCTAGTATAATATATACATCTGTATTACAAGAATGTGCGCATAATATTTTAGTATTATCTATTACTCCATTATTATCCACTCTTGCAACCAAATTCTGCCGCTGACAAAAAAATAATAAAAGCTGAAGGCCACTCATTAAAAAGTATGGCAACTGTATTTTGAAATATACTCATCAAGCGTGTCAAAACAAGTCCGAATTTGGGAATTAATGTGTACCGCGACTCTCATCTATTTGGGCGGGTTGAACGGATTTAACAGACTGGTTGAACGGACTGAACGGTCCGTTGCGGGGATACCGGGAGATTTATACGCAGTTGTCAGGCTGGAGGGATGCCCTTTGTTTTTTGAAGAGGAAACTTTTTTAGCTACCTTCAAAACGGGTAGGTGGCGCCCACTGAGTTGAATAATCGGTGGTACAATTTCTGCGCGAAAATGGCCTCTATATAGGTGCCTACAAATAGCGTCAAATAGAAAGCCAACCTCACCTTATTATAGCCTAACCTGGGCAATTATTTTATAATATTTTGGTTAGCACGGAAGCTGAGGACGAAACTTTTATTTACCTTTAGTTACATTTAATTTCAGTTGATTTATGTTTAATCATTTAGATATTTCATGAAGTTCACTTTCTGTTTTAGACAATGCATCTTCAAGATAATTTTCCATAATGTGTAAAAGTGTGTCATCAACAAAACTTACTTTAGGCATTTCACAATACATATATATATTTATATATATATATATTTTTTTTTTTTTTTCAATTTATTTTACCTCTTACACACAACATTTTAACATTTTAATCATTGTTTAACAATAGAATAACTAAATAAAAACAAAAATATAATAAAAAGGTATAACAAAAAAGGTGAAAACATCATTTTTTGGTTTCTACACCAATTAAGAGAACTGGCTCTTGAGCTTGGTGTAGGAGTTATGTAAGAATATACAATTTTTAGTCCATAATTAATATAATACCTTAAGTACTAGATTAAGGAAGACATTTTATATATATATATATGTATATATATAAAATAGGAGCGGTCCCAAAACAGATCCTTGAGGAACTCTAGGGTTGACTTGTTCTTCAGAGATAGAATCTCCAATTAGGTAAGGTTAAGATAGTTAGATGAATCGGATGGGAAAATTATGATGCAACTAGATTGAGTAGAAGGGTGAAGTTATAGAAAGAAGTTGATTACTTAAAAACAAACACACGAGGGGTCGAAGAACGTTGGATCTATCTGTCACAGGAACTCTCATGAAACTTCAGTTCTGGATTTCTGTTCCAGATTATCCAGTCTGTGACAGCATAGGATACCAAAAATGCTTATGATACACATGCATATGATGCATATATGATACAATATCTAGTATTAAAATGTTGCAAAGTTATAAATATTATTTACTCTCAACAAATTACTGCCGACATACCCGCCCTCTGCATTTCTCTCCATTTTATTATTGTAGTTGAGATGTTTTTAACGCCAAGGGGGTGAAATCAGCCTTTTAAAGCGGGTTGGGGCGACGGCAGATGGTGGCACGCCACTGGCCGCCGGACCGTGAAAGTGGCCCGGTCTACTAGTACCTACCTTCTATAGGCAAACTTGGGAAAATTTTCTTTTGACAGAGTTTTCCGACGACCTAATTGAATGGCTCGTTGTTAAAAAAGAAGGTACGCCGCTGGGATTTTTCTGCGTGACTTTATTTTTTTATTCGATGGGATTGTATGACGGAGTACTTACTGGATAAAAAGAAAATATATTAGCTCTACTTATATTACTCAAGTTGTTCCCTTTACACAGCATTCATTAAATAAGCACCGTTGCTAAGTTATCTGTTTTTTTATTTATTATTAGATACTTCTAACGATTTGAAAATAACCTAACAAGCCAAAAGTGTTTTGAATACCCACAAAGTTTTTTTTTTAAACTACTGTTCTACGTCAATTTCTTTGATCGGTTTTATTTTATTATAATGATAAAAAGTTTCGTAAAGCTAATACATGAATTTATCCAAAGGCCTTAAGAGGGTATTTCCAGAGAATACCGGAAAGTAGTCCTTTTAAATCAAATTCTAGACGTTGTATTGATTCTTTTTTACAAAAAACATAAATTGATTTTGAATGATTTTTTTTTTATCTGGTACCCTTTTTTTTTAAATTTAAAAACTAAGTTTATTTATAATATACTAAGGTTATACCGTTGGTCGTTGGCAGATTTGTTCAATTTTCAAACGATAGATTCTAATAAACAACACAAATTTCAAATAATATATTTATACAATAAAATAAAGAATTACGTAATCTAGTAAACACAGTTTTCAGAATTTTAATTTTAGATAAATTAAAATTATTAATAAATAAATCCGAGAACGTGTTTTGTGACGAAAATACCCCAGTTTTTCTATTTATTCAAGGTCTTACAAACTAAAATATTTCAGGTTTTTTTAAACACTTTTTTGTTTAGACATTATTAAAAAATCATAAATACTTTTGATTAAAAAATACTTACAAGAAGTACACGACATTTAATAATTTATCATCGTTCTTTTTGAGCATTTTAATTGCTTACTTGAATGTAGATATATATTAAAGCATGTTTTTAATGAAATGAACAGATATTAAATTTTAAATTTAAAAAAATTGATACGGGGAATAATCGATCTTGCTCATCAGAACCTCACTGTACAGTTGGAAGCATTTTTAAACTTTTATTCTCAGCCGCTGGTCAATGACTCTTAATAAAAACAATATCATAAATTAAATATTTTCCAGGCTGTCTCTTATCATCAAGTCTCTTATCATATCACGCTTGCTACCAAAAGTTAGTAAGGGCTGAGATTATGTTATCTTACCCATAGATTATGATAGATTTTAAAATAAAACGATATCCCAAACTGCGGCATTATCATGTGCAGATAGTGCTAGCTGCCCCATAACTCGGATCTATCGGGATGAATAATTAGAAGTGGCTTAACCTGTCTATATCAAAAAATATTTGCACTCAACAGACCAAAAAATATTAAAGACAGATGTTAGGAGTAATTGTAAACTTAAGCAAAGCACACGATCGATCGCCAATGTATACGTTTTTTTTACCTTTACGTACTTTGGTTCTATATAGCACCAAACATCGTTGAAAATAATTTAAGTTAAAATTTAATTAACACCAGAAAGGTCAACAAATATTTTTTTTTAAATGTCTCTTAGGAATGTAGGTATAGAGATCCTCCGTGATTGAGCGGAAATGCCCACGACTATTCAAATCCCGGCAGATAAATTTTATTTGATTGATTTGCATTTTCACAATTTAATCATTTCAAATACCGTAAGGTATATTTGCAGCACGTTCCAGAGTGAAAGATACTCTCAGTATTATCCTGGTGTAAGACCACCTTTCGGAATTGAAAAGTAGCTTGAAATGGCTTTAGCCGTGTTTGGTGATTAGATCTGAATAGCCAGGTGCTCCCCAACTCATTCCCCTCCCCACTTACCTTCAGCCTCATAACATACCTCAATTGGGGATGCCATAGTCTTACTGGCTCCAGACGTTATTACATATACTCTTAACCACTCGAGCGCTTTTTGCCATATTATGGCACTATTTCCAAAACCTCGGATTGCTTAGTTGCCAAAATGTGGCAAATTTTCAAAAAAAAATTCTAGTAAAACGACTATATAATATATTGTACATACAAAATATAACAAAATAAATATTCTCTAGATACTTTAAAATGTTTTAAGGTTAAAGATTTATTTATATATATTTTTTTAAATCCTACAAATATGTGATAATAAATAAAATATTGGGGAATTTATGGGCTACATAGAACTATAATCAGTTTGTATGTCTCCATATTCAAATTCGGAGTTATGATTTTTTTAATGTGGGCGGAAAAATTTCCTTTAGCAATCCGAGAAAAATTATTTAAATTGCTCTGTCGCTCCAGTGGTTAAGGGGTATTACATAAATAAGGTATGTTATGTTGAAAAGCGAAAAAACACCTAAAAGCTTTTATGCTAAATATAGTTATATTTGTATTTCAAATATGAGAAAAACGCCCTTTACGATCTCAATATCAAAAAAATTCAAACCACGAGTTATCAAATTGAAATTGAGTGAGAATGGGAAATTCGACTACTACTGTATCTAGTTATTCAAATGAACATTATCATATGATTACGTGTGGAAATCTGTAAAAGGTTTGCGTGCCAAACCGTCATAAAACCGATCTATAATATTTCCAAGTTCACGTACCGCTTTTCCAAGCGTATTTTTTTTATCGCATTGGTTAAACATTATAAAGAAATCTGCTATCGGAGTTATCATGAATGCGAAGAACAAAATAAGTACGTTATTTACGTACGTTTATATACATAAACAAGTGGAACAAAGTGAAAAAAAATTGTTTAATTTCATATCTAAATTTTTGCAGTTTTTAGCTAACAAAATTAATTTTGGCGATGACAAATGAGACTCGATGTAAGAACACCGATTAAAGATAGAATTCACCAAAAATTATTTTACCATTACATAAGGCTTTATCTATTTGATGAGACAACAATAAAATTGCACACACGTCAGCAGGATTTGGAAAAACGACAGAAATACGTACAACAACAATGGTGAGTTTTTTTGCAAATATTATAGTAAAGTATACGAGAATGGAGTAGTTTTATTATATGGGAGACCTTTAATCGACATCACAATCATTACAGTAATTTATTTCATAATTTTGTGTAGGTACATATGGTGCCAAACCACAGTTTGACAAAATTTTCGAGTGATGAAAATTTTTTCAAAAAAACTATTCATATTAAAATATAGGTCCACAATTAAGCAAAAAAATGTACTGGTAATTAAAATAAGGGGGGTAAAATAGATATTTAGAATACGAAATGTATACATCTCAATATTATGCAGCATTCATTGTTTGATTTTAAAGCATTATAATTAGTATTAGGTACACCAAACAATATTGACATGTTACTATAACAGACGACACACATAACTTACCAAACAACACTATATAATATTATATACGTAGGTAGGTGGGTGGCAAGTTGTTGGAAAAGGTATTGAAATTTCAAACAAGTGGGTGGTTATTGGTTGGGTATTGATACAAAGATCACGCTTATATTGATTCAAAGTAAACTCACCCCTCCATCACATCTCTCTAAAGAGATATTCCAGGAATAATTCCCCTTCGGATTTCGGTGGCGAATAACTATTACAGGATCTGGAAAAATAATATATTCTAAGAATCTTTTTAAAAATATACCAAATAAACATACGTATGTAGGTACCTACTTACTGTATTGCTTTTATTTATATTTCTGTAGAAAGTGGGCGATTATACACAGACTCGTATTTTTTTGATAAATAGGTGTCTACTCCGTTTGATTATACCCATGAGACCTTATGACTTTATTTTTTTTAATTGTTGTCTAACTCTCAAATATTACACAGACTTCATAAACTAGGAAACTATAGAATATGGACAGGACAATTTTTTTTTTTTGTCAAATCAATTCTACACTTCTAAGACAAAAATCTGAAACACCTCAAAATGCACACGACTGCGATCGGTTTAAATCTATTCTAGTTATATCTATCTACTTATTATATTTATAAAAACAACACAAAAGTTGGTACGTCTACAAAAAAACTTATTATCTACGTATTTACGGCACGCTCTTTTTCTTTTTATTTATTAAAGAATAACCCAAACCAAATAAAAAACATATTTTAGTTGATGTTTATTCATCGAAAATGGTTGCTTAACATCTGTGGAGTAATAATTTTTTTCACACTGGTAATTACATTTTTTAACTTGTATCAATACAAAACAATTTACTATGCAGTGTGTCAATATTTATTCAAGTACGGTATTATAGCCTGGGGAGGAGCAAACAATGCCGCTATTGATCCAATTTATAGCTCAGAAACTATTTATAAAGATAATTCTTAAACCACCGATCACAAGTAGTTCTTTCGAAATCTTTCGGAGAATCTGCGTTTTGGACGTTATGCCAAAAATATAGTAGCGTAACATACAAAAACAAAAAACATATCTTTCCAAACAAAGAACTGCTTTTGACAATGTCAAAACTGCCCGAAATACTAGAACCAAAGGGACTTGTCCCATTCGCTAAAAGAACTTTTGGCCAAACAAATAAAATTTGGCCAAAAACTTTACAACAAAGCTGTACAATGCACTTCCACTGTCTATTAGACAGAACACAAATTATTTGAAATATACACCAGACATCAAAGATCATCAACCAAGACAGATCAAGCTTCAGTGATTTTATTAAAACCTATTTATAAGTCTGTATTCCCAATGGAACGACGCTGATTCTTTTGTCATTTATTTAAAATAAAATATTGTTGTTGTTATTTTGATTTCTGTGTAAACTGCTTTTGTTAAACTTCACCTGCTCTCAATACGGGAGATCCTAGTGAGACAAGCACAGCACATCATTAATAAAGATGAATAATTACAAACAAAAAAATAACTAAATTTAACAGAATAAGTATCCATATTTCATAAACACTAATTTATAACAAATATTGCAGACTTGTGTTTTATAAAATAAAATTACGCGAAAATTAAATGTTTGAGGGAATCGTTGCTTATTTTACTTTTAAAAGACTTAATACCACAATGCCATTTACCCAAATGTTACGAAATTTAAGCTATCAACATCAAGCAGAAATTACTTTATTGCGTGTTTTATTTTTGCAAAATATCTAAGTATCTACTTTACCTATGTCAATAGCCCTGGCTGGGAAAATGTCGAATTCAACAGAAAGATTAATGTTGACTTATTTGTCGGGATTACGTTGAATAGAATTTTACGCTCAAGTTAGATTTTTGGGTAACGAAAAAAATATGTTTGTGACTATATTTTAAAATGATTAGTTTGTAGGTAAAGGTAAACATCGCTTTTCTTGGAATAGTATTATTGTTTAATTAATATTAAGTAGGTATTATTCTTTAAAAGTAAATTAATTCGAAGAAAGCAATTTATTTTTTTAAGTACGTAGGTAATTTAAACTTTTCAGCTCGAATTAAGGCCCAATAAAATTTCTACCTAAAAAATAACAGAAACGAAAACACCAAAGCATGGGGTAAGTAGGTAAGAACTCTGCTATTTAGATTATGTATGGCGACTAATTTTTTATGAATTAATTTTTTTTTTTGCCTCGATGCACACTCAAACTTATATATCATTCTATGGTCGAATCCATACTTATATACGGAATTCGAACCTGGGGACACTCGAGCATAGTTAATATTAAATACATTCAAAACTTACAAACTACAATAATTAAAAAAATTGTCAAACCTAGCATTTATAAACAAAGAAACAACTTTAAATTACTGTATGGGTCTGAGGGCCTACTTCCAATTAAAGGGCTTCTCTGGTACATTATAATTATGGACAATTCGGGAGAAAGCGCGTATAAAAAGTTATTGGTGCATAGTCACACAACAAGATTTACCGAAAACAAAGGCCCAAAAATACCACGAATATCAAATAAGTATGGTAGCAGAACGCTCGAATATATGATACATTTGATTTATAACATATTACATAAAAACATTAAATTAAAAAAATAATGAGAAACCCTGCCCTAAACTGACAAAAAAGTGGTTAATAAATGAACAACACATTTATCTATCCTAAATCATATATTAGGTATTAATATTGTAACTTAGCTAATTTGTATTATGTAATAATATTAAATGGTAGAACCTACAGACAAGCTGATCTGTCACAGCTGTGTGGGACTACCCATATCATATGTGGGACTACCCATATATTGTATTAGATGTAATTAATTATATTCAAATTTAATAAAAACAAAATAAAAAGATTTGATTTGAAGGTGGGGAAGTACCTACGACAGATAATAATAATAATAATAATAGGATAATTTTTAGAGCGCCGTTTTGTGAGAAATCACCTCAAGGGCGCAAAATATTGTCAACAAACATGGCTTAAGCCATTTCAGGCTACTTTCAATTTGAGAGTAGCCTGAAATGAATGGTGATCTTACTCCAGGGTGATACTTAGAGTATCTTCCACTCTGGTTGACTCACACAGCTGGGTATTATGTAAATAAAATCAATTACTATGTTAACCAATAGTCCAAAATATTAGATGTAAAATCTGAGAAAAGAAAATAATATTAAAAAAAGAAACAAAACAAAAAAATTGAAAGATAAATTTATAAACCTAATTACAATTCCCGGTAGGTTGGTATTATAATATCATTAAAAACTAAACCAATTTAAATTTTAAAAATTGAACATTCTTAAGTCATGGTTTCTAGTCATTCGTCTTTTCTTAAAAATGGGTAGAAAAGAGAACTGAAAATGAGTAGTAGACAAAAAACACAAAACAGTGGTCGGACAATGAAGATCCTAAACAATAATAATGGTTGAGATGTTGAGAACAGAAGTAGCGATGAATAGAGTGTAAAAACAGAGTTTTCATCTTATTTTAGTGGCTGTTGCTTACGCTAAGATCCAGAGTTCAATACCGGACAAAAAAGCCGCCCGAATTCAGTTTAACGAGGGGATCCATTCTTAAGATTTTACCATTTTACGAGCGTTTAAATACATAGATAAATGTAGAACAGTGTAGTTTAGTGGTGCAGATACGTAATACATGAAAATAATCTTTATCTGGCATTGTAGTTACTTTACCTACCACTTTATATACCAATATAATGATGATATATGTATATTTTGTTTTTGTTTTTGTTATGTATATTTAGATGTATGCACATTTTTTTCATACATCTAGTAAGAAAATATGATAATACAATTTAATAAATACAGTTTAAGAAAAACAAATTAAAAAATACAATTTAAGAGATTAATTTAAGAAATACAGTTGACTACAATTTAAGAAATACAGTGTAATATTTATAATCAAATCAAAGATTGTTTTTAACATATATAGCACATGTCCTACGAAAAGTGCTAAGGTTTGAGGCTTCCTTAACGGCATTCGGTAGGTTATTATAAAGTATTTGTCCCTTATAAAACACGCTGTTTTGGGTGCACGAAAGTTTAGTTTTGGGAAGCCTAAAATATCTGCATCTTCTCGTAGGATAATTATGAACATTTTCGTGGTACATAATATTACAAATAACTTGGCAGCATATTATTTTTGAGTTTGTACAACATTGTTATATAAAGAAATAACTCTCTTAAACCACTCTCAAGTTCATCAATCTAATATAGACATGCTAAATAAGTAATGTTCACAAAATAATTTATATTTAAATGTAGATAAATGCAAAACCTCGACCTTCTCCAGAAAAAAATACATCACTATTGTTCAATTATTCTATTAATGAAATAAATTTAGAACAAGTAACGAAAATGCGAGATCTTGGCGTGATAATGGATGAGAAACTAGATTTCACGGTCCACATTCAACAAACTGTAAATAAGGGTATAAAAATGTTAGGATTTATATTAACAACAGTTAAAAACTTTTGAATCTTTATGAATCGTTAAATTGCTGTACAATTGTACATATCCCTTGTTAGAAGCCTAATCGAACACAACTCCATGGAATATACGCCTTTCCATAAAATTCATATTCATAATGTTGAAAGAATTCAAAGAAAATTTCTACGATCTGTAAGTTTTAAATTTAACATCCCTTTAGAGCACATAAATTTCCTGTCATTAATGAATATTTTAAATTCTCCAACTTCAGAAAACAGGCGAAAAATAAACGACCTAACGTTTTTATTAAACTCTAAATTCGATTGTAGTGAACTCTTGCATTTAATAAATATATATGTACCTACACGAACTACTAGACAAACAGTAACATTTTATATATACACATCTCATTCCAACTATATTTTGCCATCCCCAATACAACGATTACATAGTCTTGGTAACCAATATTTAAACACTATTGATGTATTTGGCAATACTTTGAATTTGGCAAACTTTAAACACCTATGTGCGAACTATTTCTACTTAGTTCATAAACTATTGTGAACACAAATTTTATAAATTTTTTAAAAAGATATTATTGTTGATTTTTAGGATATTGGCAGACTAAAATTACTTCAACCATACTCTATATTACCTACATTTTGTCAACTCATATATTTTATGTAACCTATATTATTTTCCCTATATTTTATGTTACTTACCTGTATTTTATCAACTCTTATTTTCACTGTAATTAATCAAAACATGTATTGCTTTATATATGTAAAAGCCCTATGGGCGTTTAAATAATATAAAATTATAAACGTGACATTCGTACCCACGCGCAACGTAAGTAGTCATAAGTAGTTAGAAGTAGTTTGAAGGATTGTGAAGCTTAGCAAAAGGGGGTATAAGGTGCAAAAGCGTGTGTTTTTTTGTTTGAAATTTTGATCTCTTAGAAATATGTTAGATGCTTTAATTAAATACTGCGAGTAGGACACATCTTGGCCTTAACAATCGAGTATTTTTTGACAAGTCTTTTCATAAGTCAATAAAATATATTGTATACTTCCTGTGCTTTGATTTCTTTTAGCCAGGTTTTGGTTTGTTTTTTTTTTATAAATCATTAGTATTACCTATCGATCAATAAAGCCCGTTAATGACATTATCTATCAGTTTTCTTTATCGTTGTTGGAATGGTACAAATACACGGTTTTCAGTAATAAATCGTGTATTTACAAACAAACCAAACATGATTTTCATTTCAGAAAGCGAACATAGTATTATTTATATAGGGATAATGTAAAAAAAATACTTATTTTCTGAAGCTCAGATATCTTGAAAGGAAAATCGGTCCTCAGAACCCAATTGAATCCTAAGAATCTATTTGAGATATGATTCTTGAAACGTTCCGCAGCGATCTGCTTTCTGGGAAAAGTATTTCCAGTTGGCCTTTTCAATCACGGGAATAATAATAATGCGAGGTCCTATCGATAATTTGTATGAATACGTTCCTCTAACAAAAAGTAGGCAAATAAAGTGATTTGAAATCTAAGAGCTTCAATAATAAGGATATACCAAGATGTATTTCAAAGAAAGAAAGCCCTGACAATGGTAAGGATTTAAATATTTTCGTTGTTAAGATTAGCTGATTTTTTTTTCTTTGAGAACGCAGTCAACGAGCTCATTTTATCTCCTTTCGTGGAATCATTATGAGTGGATTAAGTTTACCGAGTGGCGAATCAAAGGGCAGGCTTAAGTTCAACTCTGAACAAATAATAGTGGTCGACGATGATGATTTTTTTTATTTTTTTTAATCTACACAACTCAAAAGAGTCCCAACTGCTCGCGTCTGAAGCCGGTGAGATTATGGCATCCCCAATTAGGGTATGTTGTGGGGCTGAAGTTATATGGGGAGGGGAAGTAGATGGGAAGAGGAAGATGGAGTACCTGGCCAGTCACTAAACACGGCTTAAGCCATTTTTAAGCAACGTTTCAATTCTGAATGGTGGTCTTACACCAGGGCGATATTGAGAGTATCTTCCACTGCGTGCCGCAAATATGCCTTATAAATATTATTTTTAAATGATTAATTTGTGAAAACACAAATCAATCAAATAAAATTTTATCTGCGCACGCCGGGATTCGAACCCGCCATATTATTATTTTATTATATAAACATAATTTTTAATTAAATGATTAATTTGTGAAAACACAAATCAATCAAATAAAATTTTATCTGCGCACGCCGGGATTTGAACCCGGACCTCCGAATCTCTAGTCAAGAGTCCTGCCCCTGGACCACGACGGCCGTTAGATGATGATTAATTGGAGTAATAAAACATATTATCTACATTGTTAAACTTTCTCTTGCAAGTGCCCTGTGCTACCATAGGATTGCATCTATCAAGGCTGCCTACCGTATGACCTCAACAGCTTCATCTAAAAAAGACTCGACGTAATTGAACTTGTATGAGTACATACGTACGTTTCAAAGTTCGCGGTAAGGCGTCATTCTTTTTCCTTTTTCATCAATCTCCTTGATTAAAACCACTTGATCAACAGATTAAAAAAAATGATTACCGCCATCTAAAAGTTCTAACTCCTCACTGCCCGGGTACAGTGAGAGTATCCCCAATTAGGGTATGTTATGAGCCTGAAAGGAAATGGGCAAGTAATATAGATGAAAATAGAAAGTAATCTGCAAAATAAAAAATAGCTAAACGTTTAGATTCAGAATGACCGTCTTTCATAAGGGCCAAAAAGAGATTAAAATATATTTTTATTGTTTTGCATTTGCAATTCCTTTTTATATATTTATATTTAAGTTTCATAAGATTTCGCTATCCTTGACCCTACTTGTTCAGGGTCCTGCATTTATTAAGTACACACGCAGTTTTCGAATCGTTACAACATTTGAAGGTTAGGTTCCACGCATAATTAACTTCCATCAAATGTGGGTTCCATTCAAATATAATAAATTACATACACTCCGAAAGTTATTGATCGCATCTTAAAAAAAAGCATCTCTTAAGTGCTTTTATACACAAATTCGTACCTATAAAAGTATACGCACATGTTAAAGTTTTGCTCCTTTTTGACCTTTAAAAATGAGCCTTGAGTTACGCATCGCATGCGAAATGAAAAAATATGCTTAAGTGACTAAAGACCGTATAAAGTACCTACAGATAAATATAAGAAATAGTTTAACGTTCGATAGTCCCTACCCAAATAGTTAACTTGCCGCAAATAGTCGTAGTATAACTATTATCGATTTTAAACGAGTCGTGTTTTATTAAACATTTTCCCAATTTTCGCTTGAATAATATTGTTTTTAATATTAGCGCTCTCCCTCTAACATTCGTATTATCGCAGCTATCCTTCTTCTTCTTGAGCGGGTATAACCCAGCCTTGTTAACTATAAGAATAATGTCCTGCGGAATTAGTTTCAACAAAATAAATTACGAAAAAAAAAGCAGGCCAAACCAAAAGCTGTCGATAACTTTGGAAGATATTTTAGAATTTTACTTCACTACTAAGTAATGCAAAAAACTTTTTAATTTAAAAATGATACTGCACGTAGAACACATATCTTCTTATCTTTGAAATCTTACTAATATTATAAACGCGAAAGTTTGTATGGATATGTCTTTGAAATCTTACTAATATTATAAACGCGAAAGTTTGTATGGATGTATGTATGTTTGTTACTATCTCACGCAAAATTTACTGGATGGGTTTTTATGAAACTTTACAATAATATAGCTCATACATCAGAAGAACATATAGGTTATAATTTTTAAAGCTAGCTATTTAATTTCAATATATGGAAAATAATAATTATTGTTTAATAGAAAATGCCAAAATCTGAGAATGACATTTAGCAAAACAAAGATTGTTAAATCAAAATTCTATTTTAGAAAATATTTAAAATAGTGAATTTATTTGTAGAACTCGCCTAATATTTTGAATCCAATCAAGAATTATACATATTTTAAATAAATAGGTCAAAAATTTTGGTATAAACGTAGATGGGACCTTGAAAAGGAAAATAGATTAGACGAAGTTCTAATCCTACGGAGACGAAGTTGCGGGCAGAAACAGTATCCGAATATTTTTTTATTTAATCTTTTTACTTGCCCAGAAAAGCGGGCATATAAATAATGCTGTAAAATCTTTTACTTACGAACCCCTTTTCGGATATGATTTTTCTATCTGATGTGGAAAATTAATTTTTTTAGAAAATGAACGTGAAACATTTAAATATTTGTGCCTGAACTTCACAAAATAAAATAAACCACATTTATGGCGATGTTTTTTCTTGAATAAATCTAAACCGGCGGCTGATGTTAAACGGGAATTTACTTTATCGCTATCGACATAAGGATATTATTATATATTGTTAGCAGCCTGATCCCGAATTTTACACGACGTGATGCTCCGTCTCAAATAAAATATTCCTACATCTGAAAATACCTATACGGTGAGTGGTGGGAAAACTTCAAAAAGTTCAAAAAACTTCGTTAATTTTATCTTTAATGTTGCAATAATTCAACAATTTGATCATTGTTTCCTATATCAACATGTTATTGTGCACGTATGTACCGATAATACCGCAGATTTTGCAAAGTAATGGCGTTGAAGTTGTTAATATAATTGTATTTCAATTAGCTAGCAATGTTTGGTTAATTTTTTTAAGAATAAGGTATAACGAAATCACTATTAGAAGAAAATTATCAGGTCAAAATTAGTCACGATAATGACGTGCTTCGCTTCGTTTCCACACGGAACAATTGAACATTTATCTGGATTACACACAAGTTATACAATTTCAGAAGCCATAAATCTTATTCCGGTTCTATTATGAATACAAGTTCTTTGGGATAACCGAGAAATAATATTATTAGATATTATCTAGAATTTTTTGACAATTAATACAATAAGGCGTTTTTATGTTTGCGTTGTTCGCAATAGTTCAGAGAAGCATAATTAGTCGTTTCAAACTCTTATAACATGACGGCAATTTGAGCAACAGCTAAAACTGATCGTGAACGGTGATGTAAATGAAAATATTTAAAAAATCAATGAAAAATTGAAGATTATCGAATATTGCGGAACAAATACAAACTATTAACTTGCATAAAACTACTTTCGTGTATTTTAGAGGGCACTGTAACTTGTATCACAAAGTATCGTTTGGTTTAATAATAACGGTGTAGATAAAAACAAAAACCAAATCAAACCCTCTGACCACCGTCTACCTGGCGGGCCGGATTGGGAGAGACCTGTTGAGGGAGACCTTTTAATCTCTCCAACTCCACTATCTCGGCCAATCGCCTTGCACCGCAGCGGGAGGGATTGATGCATGCGTCCGTCACTCCTGGACACACTGACCACAAGATTCCTACCCACCTCTTATACTTTTTTCCTTCCCAGATCTTCTTCTCCTTCCTTTACTTAAAAAAACCCTCCTCACAGCATTTCCAAAGATGACATGGGAAAATTATTTTCCTCAGGGCCTCCTTTGAGGAGTTAATGTAAAAAAAAAATTATCGCATATTTTACGCCTTTCTAGATAATATGGAAACTCCTCAGGCTGATATACGCATAGAAAAGACATTTTTTACAAATGTTTTCAAGTAAATAAAAATATCTAAAATGAAGTACAAATGCATTTTTCTTAATTTTTTCATCGATAACCCAAATTTGCAATATTTTACAAGGAGAATTCTCGAGTTTTTCCTGTTTATACCGGAGCAAAGGGGCTAATAATATTATCTCAAGTAATATCATAACTAGTGGAAGTGGCTGGCTTTAAGGGTAGGTTTTATTTGATTGGGGAAAGAAAAGTCTTACTGATATACGACTGAATAATTTGTGTGTTTTAGAATTTTGAAAGATTGTCTTCTGGATGAAATTAATGAAATTTTTTTTGTACCGAGTGGGAAGAATGAACCAGACGTAAGATTAAATCACCATATTTAACTTTTGTTGAATAATTAAAAATAATATTCTGTGATTACTACAATTTTACTGCAAAATTTCTTCCTACACGTGCCATATTCATATATAAATCTAGTTTATATTATAGGGACAAACTCTCACATCGCGTATTTACAAAATCTGTGACACGTACTACGGTTGTTTGGAAACTGCGCTGTAACACGAGGCAAGACGTCATCATCTATTATATAAAGCAGAGTGTCTGTTTGTGGCGGTGGGCCGAAGCATGGCAGGCTGGCGGCCGACAGGCGTGGATTTGATTTGTATACAAATCTACCGTTTTATTAATGTTAATAATATTTAGCATTGGTTAAAGTAAGTCAAATACATTTCTTAACACCCTTGATAGGTAAATTTCCTACAAATAATAAGTGCATTGTGCAATGTGCAATGTAATGGGGTTGTGTTTAGAGTTGCAATCCCGCAATTCCACATCCCGTAGGATTTCAGCAATGTTGTTGTTTTCCAGTAAAAAACGGAAATTTCTGGCGTGGTATTTGTGGGTTTCGCGGGATTGAAAAAATATGGATTTACACCAAAAATATGCCGTTTTCACGCTTAGCTTAGAGAGGGAAAACTTCAAGAACTAGATTCTATTTTGAAGAAAAAGATAGTCCACTAACTAGTGGAGAGACAGAGATTTTCTGCTGCTAGGACAAATCTCCTTATAGTATTTGATTCTAACGATCTTATTTTTTTAAATAAAAATCTTCAATATTATATCTATATTACTTATTATGTGACATTTTTAACATATTTTTATAATATTACTGGTACCAAAGATGATTGAAATAGAATAATAAAAACCATATTTATGAGACGTTGGCTTTTTTTCAATTTATCAACAATAACTAAAAATCACGCGAGATTACGCGATATTTCTTAATAACTGTATCCCGCATAACCGCGGGATTTGAAAAGGGTGAGGGATTTGCAAACCCAAATTGCTATGTTGATTATCATGTTTAAAAGGCTAAACAGCTGTTGCATAAAAAAAATATAGGTATTAGCCACTGAACAAATGAGGTGTATGAAAGCAAAGGCAGCAATCTCCATTTCCGCCAGATTGCTATGTTTGCTTTTGAAATAACATAGAGATTGCTATATTTGCTTTTACGAACAATATTACCTACAAATATTAATTAATATTAATATATGTGTATAAAATATGTGTATAAAATATGTGTATAAAATATGTGTATGTAATATTTTATGTAAAATAAAGATAGCAATCTCCATGTCATTTCAAAATCAAACATAGCAATCTGGCGGAAATGGAGATTGCTGCCTTTGCTTTTACTCATCTCAAATAATGCAGATCCGGATATTAAAAAAAAACAATGTTGCCAATGAGATAAAACCTTTTGATTATAAGGCCTAACTGAGCAAAATATCTATAATAGGCAAATGCTCTGCCTCTCTTACACTGCCCGACATCATATAACGCCATTCCATTTGATTAATAACAGTGATTATTACCTGAGAGTGATCGATATGTTATGTTCTTATTAATTTTTCCCATTGTGTTAGTGGTGCAATGTCAAATTACTAAAAAAAGTGATAATAAAGCGTGGTGTAAAATAAAATGTAAAGTAGTGATGTTCGTGAATGTTTTTCTTACTTCATTTTAGCGAGGCCGGGAGTAGCGCGGGCGTACCCCAGCTTGGCGGGGAGCGTTCTCACGCGCTCGGCCACGGAGATCTTTGTGGAAAACAGAAACGTCGAAACATAGGTTAGTCTCATTTTTACTCTGTCGATTCAAATTCTACGTGCGAAATACTTAAGTGCGGAAATAATCATCTCAGAATCAGTCACTGAAAACGAAACATGTTATTAGTCAAGAATAAAGAGTATTTTATCAATTTAAACTCCAAAATTATTTATGGAAAAAAATAGTAGGCGCTTTGTAAAAATGAGCATCATCAATTTCCTTAAGAAAATTGGGTTTGATAAAAAACTCTTTGTACATAAAAATAACATTTAAATTTAGTTGTGAAAAATCAATCATTCCTGTAAATAACTTTGTTCGTAAATCGTCATCCCAGAAAAAAAATTCTGGGAGGACGATTTTATTTAAGGTAAGATCAGAATTTGAATCGTTTTTTCGAAAGAAAAGTACCAAAAATAACTTTATGTCGAGAAAATTGCGAAAATAGTTCACTCTTGATAGAGTACAAAATTATGATAAAAATATAATTTAAAATTGCCTTGGATCAGTGACGTCAAAAGTTTCTCGGTTTTTTTTTATAGAGAAACCTCACAAGAGTCCCAACTGCCTCCTTCTGGAGCCAGTGAGACTATGGCATCCCCAATTGGGGTATGTTGTGAGGCTGAAGGTAAGTGGGGAAGGGGAGGAGATGGGGAAGAGGAAGGTGGGAAAGTACCTGGCCATTCAGATCTAGACATTAAACAAGGATAAAGCCATTATTAAGCAACGTTTCAATTCTGAATGGTGGTCTTACACCTGGGCGATACTGAGAGTATCTTCCACTCTGGAACGTGCCGCATATATAGTATGTATTATTTTTATTAATTAATTGTGAAATAACACAAATTAATCAAATAAAATTTATTTGCACACGCCGGGTTCGCACCCGCGACCTTCCGATTAGGAGTCAAGTGTCTTACCACTCAATCACGGACGGTCGTCGGATGTATGAATAGATATTTTTTTTATTCGTTTTTTATTCAACTTTTTAAGTCCCGCAACGCTAAATCGCTCCATGAACCTGTTCACAAACAAAATTTAATAATAAATATTCAAACGACGTATTTATTTATAACATTAAAAAACTCACATCATCCAGCCGAGATACACAGTTTGAATTATAAATCCACCAACTCAGCCAAAAATAAGTCAAGCATTAGAAGAATTTATTTTTAAAACCGGCTACCAAACAATCCCTACCAACTAAGGGAGGGTTTTCATGGCGCAACTTTTTAAATTTGTCCCTAATTTATTTTAGTCGGGGCCACCAAAAATAAATCTGTTATTCAAAACACGCCATACTCTTTCAAAATCTTAAAGTTCGTCTATGATCTACCTGTTTTTTATCTCCAAGACTCTGATTTTAAAATATACCCACCCTTCCTCGATATTATTTTTGAATTAAAGAAAATTGAGACGATTTGTTGATTTACGGATATTTTATTATTTACCCTATGATACGATTTATTTGGTTTGAGTTTATCTAATTTAAGACGGATCTTTGTGAAAATAAATGCTTCAAAAGTTGTGGGCCGGAATTCCGATTTTCTACCGATTTATAACATACAAGCTTCTGCCCGCGACTTCGTCTGCGTAGGATCAGTACTTCGAGTAATCTATTTTCTTTTCCTAGGTTCCATCTACGTTTATACCAAAATTCTTAACCTATTTATTTAAAATATGTATAATTCTTGATACGATTCAAAGTATTAGGCGAGTACTTCAAATAAATTCAGTAATTTAAATATTTTCCAAAATAGAATTTTGATTTAATAATTAATGTTTTGCAAAATGTCATTCTCAAATTTTGACGTTTTCTATTAAACTATATTTAGATTAAATTAAACTATTAAACTATAATTAAATAGCTAGCTTCATACATTATAGCCTATATGTTATTCTGATGTATGAGCTATATTATTGTAAAGTTCCATTAAAATCCATTCATTAAATTTCGACTTAAAGAGGAACAAACATTCATACATTTACAAACTTTCACGTTTATAATATTAGTAAGATAAGATGTCCCTTGAACACTTTAAGTTTCTAAGTTCTTAAAAAAATATATGTTATTTTTAAAGATATAATCTGAAGACTTGTAGAGCCGAAACGTTAATAACATAAAATTACTTCGATAGAAAAAAATCGCTAAGAATGCTCCAAAAATTATTATTTACACGTTTGTTTCTATTATTTTACAAGTTAGATGTATGAAAAAATTCACAGTGATTTTCTTAATGCTTTTTAAGGTGTTGAAGAGAGATTTTTGCTCTATTGTAAACGAGTCGTTTTTATTAAACATTTTCTTAATTTTCGCTCCAATTTTAACGTTTTTAATATTGGTGCACTCGCTCCGACGTTCGTATTGTCGTATCTCTTCTTCTCATTCTTTTTGGGCGGGTACTACCGGCTCTTATGTCTTAGTACCTTCATTTTGATAGGGCCAGTACCCGGTCATATTGGTTACTTTATATGTTAAATGACGTCATATAAAAGGATCGAAGATATAAAGATTTCTCATACAGTTTTCTACGTATCCCGATTATAATTCTCTCAAACTTGGCAAATGTGTTTCAAGTAATGTATTTATTCATCGAGGCTGTATTTGTTAAAAGAATAAAAAACAAGCGCGTAAATATTTTCACAAGTTTTCTCTCGTTCTGGCTAAAGAAGTGTAAAAGAGGAAAACAAAGCCTCTAGATGCTTATTTTAGCTTGAAACACCCTTGTTATCCACTCGATCGCTTTTTGCCACATTATGGAACAATTTCCAAAACCTCGGATTGCTGTGTTGCCAAAATATGGCAAATTTTCAAAAAAAAAAAAAATTCTTAAAACTATTATATAATATATTGTACATTCAAAATATAACAAAAGAAATATTCTATAAATTCTTTAAAATGTTTTAAGGTTAAAGATTTAATTATATTTTTTTTATAAATCCTACAAATATGTGATAATAAACAAAAGATAGGGGAATTCATTGGCTACATAGAACTATAATCAGTTTGTATGTCTCCATATTCAAATTCGAAGGCATAATTTATTTAATGTGGGTGGAAAAATTTCCTTTAGCAAACCGAGAAAAATTATTTTAATTGCTCTGTCGCTCCAGTGGTTATAAAGGGATAAAAAGAAAAATGCCACGGGATTATGAGAAAATGAACGGTGTTGATACGTGTTTCATTATTAAATTTAGTTACTGAAAAAACCCTACCAACACAATCACACATTGAACCATAGAAGTCACTTTCCAGTCTATCAGTCAGTTCCCCTTAACACAGGATCTCCCAGCGAGGAGGACTAAGGAAATATTCTACTTCTATTTTAAATTTGTACTTCCCTATCTATAATATAAACATTTATGTTTGTTTGTTTGTTTATTTCTTCGTACCTTATGCGCGGCCATACCATTCATCCGATTGCGATGAAACTTTGGGAATATGGTGTGCGCATACCCGGGATGGTTATAGGATAGTGAACTCTAGCGTTATAAAATTATTTCCTATACTATTCATACGATTGCGATTAAAATTTCATCCGATTGCTATTAATTTTTTTTTAATTGTTGTGAACATGCCCGTGAATACTTCTACATCTATGGTGGTGAGCTCTGGTATTATGAAATTTGTATTAAAAATTAAATAGGTCACGCGAGTTGTTGGAAAAATAAGTGTATTTTTTGGAGTTTGGCGGCGGGGAAAAAAGGCTGGGGTGAGGGGTATGCGGGAGGATCGGTTGGGGAATGGGAAAGCGAAGAAGATGGAAGTGGAAGGGGGGGGTTCACGAGAAAGGGGAGAGCGGGAGAGGGAAGGGGGAACGCGGGAAGGGGAAAAGGGAACACAGAAGGGGAAGGGGTCGCGGGAGGGGAAGAGGAAGAGGAGTCGGAAGGGGCACGAAATCCGACGAATGGGAAATAACACGAAGGGAGAAACAATTTATTTAATTAATTAGCATTCCAACGCATGCCGGGTATCAGTTAGTACATAATATATTATCTTCTTAAAACCTCAAAATTATATTACCCTCGTTTCCGCTTAATAGATACTTAGGTAGGTAACATATTATTTCAAGTTACTATTATTTTTAAGTACTATTTTTACTTACCCCACTCCATCGCTACATCATTTAAAGAAAAAGGCTTCTCTTTTCCTAATTAATTAGGTTCTTTGGAAGAAATTATCAACCAGCAAAAAGCCCATATTATTAACCAGCAAATAGATACAACCAGTAAGCAAATGTATAAATGTTACGCATTAATTAACGGATTAGTGGTAGTTTTTTTTTTTTCGAAAATAGATATGTACCTATCAGACAAGAAATAGAATTGAAGGGAGCAGGGTTAACAATCGTTGGTAAAATTAAGCAAAAAAATTAATAGACGGCACCACGTAAATATAGCTCGTCAACAAAATTGTTTACTCAAACAAATATTGAAAGGTTCAAATCCATTGTTTAATAATCGTTTTCTAGTATCAGGAATCTGTTTTCGCTTATGGGGTCAAAACCTTTTGGGAAAATCCAAAGATGTTTTTATTTCCTCCGCTCATTTCACGAGTGTTTGTTTGTGAAAGGTTGGATTGACAATAACCAAAGAGAGACATTACACCATCTAAACTACCCGAGAATCTTTACAATAGACTCACTACTCTTGACATGGCGAATAAAATAATTGTATGAAAATTGGAACGGATTCAAGGCAATAAGACGGATTGTGCCTAACGAACTAGTGAACAACATGAAATAAACATAAAATATTAAAGGCCATTTCGCTAACCATCACGTTTAATGTATTCACAAATTGACGAACAAGCTTACTCGTATTTAAACGATAGTTTCTTGATCCGACAGTAATCTTTAAACTTTTTCGTTGGGATTAAATAACTGTAATGACATCAAAACAAAACGTCGAGAATTGGCGGGTAACTAGGACCCTTCGAATGTAAAATTATACAAAATGGCTCTGGAGGTCTAATAAATAAATAAATCCTATATCGATCGATAAAATCCAATATCGATCGATGAAATCCTATATCGATCGATAAAATCCAATATCGATCGATAAAATCCTATGACCAAATCCGTCATCTATGGTCAGTTATCAATATTTGCGAGCACGGTCTATGATTATTTACAGATATTCCGACCAAAATCACGCAATTGATAAATTGTATAGCGCGGCCTCCATAGCATCAGATAAGTTTCGGGTAACTATCAATATACACATATTTTTTTAATTATGTCGTTCTTTATGCAAAATTGTATTGAACTAACGAAGATCTTAGAAATTTAAAAAATCGTATTCGCGATGCATGAATTAAATAATGCATCTAAGAACCAATTAATACATACCGGTCGATCATTGTGAAATGAAAGTGGTTGAAATATGAATAAAGACCTCATTAACTAAAGAACTCCCATTTTGTTTCAAAAAGTAAATGCGGACTTCCAATGCTTATTTAGATTAGTATTTCAATTAATTAATATTTCTACGTAATTGCTTGGCGTTTGACATTTCGTAGTGACAACTCATAGAAAATATCTTATTTATTCCCTGTCAATATTGATTCGGTTATCAACAGTGAAACCTGGATATAAAATCATCAGAAGTTACGCTTATCCATCGATATTGTAAAGTTATCGATGTCACCGTGCTAGAGCTCCTGGGGTGCTAGCATGGTCGATCGATATGGAGTTACCGACAATCGGTCGGTAACTTCTCATCGTTCCCTAGGACAAATGCAGATCGCAAAGGAATAGGTGACCGTTCACAATGACTAAGTGTCTTTAATATATTCGATATCAACAGTCGTTTGTACATTACCGATCTGCAGTTGTCCTAGGGAACGATATCGATCGACCATGCTAGCACCCCTGATAGTTTATTTGTGACGTGCGTCGGTTAAACAACCAGTGGCCCTAAGAGAATATAAGTATTTTTAAGACCTCCGAATGAAAAGAGGGTCAAGATTCTTGGCTATGGTGGATATGTGATTTAAACAGTAGAACGAAAAAAAACTTTGAATAAAGAAATAACCCTACTAGCATGGCAGTGAGCATTCGTCTGCGCAGTATCTATGTTTATACCAAAATTCTTAACCTATATATTTAAAATATCTATAATTCTTGATTCGATTAAGTATTAGGCTAGTACTTCAAATAAATTCACTAACTTAAATATTTTCTAAAATAGAATTTTGATTTAATACTCAATGTTTTGCAAAATGTCATTCTCAAAATTTGACATTTTTTATTAAACAATAATTATTATTTTCAATACATTGAGAATAAATAGCTAGCTTTATAAATTATAGCCTATATGTTCTTCTGATGTATGAGCTATTTTATTGTAAAGTTTTAATAAAATCAATTCAGTAAATTTTGCGTGAAAGAGTAACAAACATACATACATCCATAAAAACTTTCGCGTTTATAATATTAGTAAGATAATAATGTTTTACTACGACGCAATATTGGCAGAAAGGTATTCTATTCAGCGATAATAACTCAATTTCAAGTTACAAAATACAAAAGCATATTTAATTTACAGTACGGGCGTCAGTATCATTTTTCTTTAGGGGACAATTGGTTTGTTTAATCACACTGCGACGGAAAATGCGCAAACGCGCACAGTCGGAATATTCAATCAGAGAAAAATTGTATTTTTTTATGGAGAGGAGTTATGATTGAAAATTGAAACCGACGCGCAAAAGTTTACTCAAACAGTGGCACAACGTGGGTCAGTCGCTTCTACAGATTATGAAAAAATTTCAAAGAATTGAATTTATTATAAGAGAATGTTTTAATGTATCAACTTAAATATAAATAAATTTCTAAAACAGTTTGAATCACTGATTATATCTGAAATATCACCAAACTAAATTCGCATCGCCTGTCGCAAAACTAGACGCGAAATGCTTTCCCTGTGGGCCACTAGCCCAAAACTTCGACAAAAGTTTTATCGAAATGTAAGTAATTCGTCATCAATATTTCATCTTAAGAGCCATTGACCAGCGGCAGAGAATAAAAGTTTTAAAATGCTCGCAACTGTACAAGGAGGTTCCGATGAGAAAGATCGATTATTCCCCGTATCAATTTTTTTAAATAAAAAAATTAATTTCGATATATTTTTTTCAAAACTTGCTTTGATATATACCTACATTCCAGTAAGCAATAAAAATGCTCAAAACGCACGATGATAAATTATTAAACATCGTGTACTTTTTGTAAGTATTTTTTTATCATAAGTATTTATGATTTTTCCATAATGTCCAAACAAAATAAGAGTGTAAAAAAAATATATATATATTTCAGTTTGTATAAGACCTTAAATAAATAGAAAAACTTAGGTATTTTCGTCACAAAACACGTTCTCGGATTTATTTTTTAATTATTTTAGTTTAACTAAAATTAAAATTCTGAAAAATGTGTTTAATAGATTATGTATCGATTTATTTTGTTGTATGATTATATAATTTGAAATTTGTGTTGTATATTACAATATGTAGTTTGAAAATTGAACAAATCTGCCAACGACCAATGGTATAATCTTAGTATATTAAAAATAAACTTTTCCAAAAGTTTTAATAATGCGTTTACCAGATAAAATAACAATCTTTCACATTCAATTTATGTTTTTTTTATGAAAAAGAGTCAATACGTTTAGAATTTGATTTAAACAAGACTAATTTCCGGTATTCTCTGGTAATACCTTCTTAATTTAGTCGACATGAGTTGTTGTTTGTTCTTTGGCTATCGGCAGTAGTTTCGTAAACGATGAAAAATTGCTGACATAATCGATAAAACCATTATCAATGTTTTGTGCTCGGCTCCAAGGACTCCGCCGTTAGCACTACGTTCCGACCTCTTTCCAGTTTAAAACATAATCAGTCTCACTAATAAAACTGTTAAAAACTTTACCCAGCTGATAAACAAACATTTATGTATCGATAAAGGTCTGTTTATCAGTTGTGCAAAAATTAAAACACATCAATTAGTAACGCTAAACATGTATTAAATTTAATGAGGCAACTTTATTCCTGACTTTGGATAATAACCGTGATAATATTATGAATTGGTTTACAAATCACGAAATTAATATACGGCTCAGGTTGTTACATAAAATGTAAATGATTTTTTTAAGACAACGATACAAAAAAAAACCTTTGAAAATAATAAAAAAATAATAAAAAAACGGAAAAAATAACACAATATCTACACTATTTCAATTTGACAGGCGGAAATGGGTACCGCCGCCCCAGGAACCATTTATTGGATAACCAACACCTCTGCCATAGGTCACCCCAAGTGGTTCGCTACGTTTGCAGGGGTGCCCGAGTTCATGGGGTAAGGTTTATCTAGGTCTTGGCGGCGGATGATCTAGACACACTGAACCCCAGATTCCTACCCAACCCTCATAACTTTTTCCTTCCCTTCCTTTCCTTAAAAACACCTACCCACACAGCATCTCCAAAGATGACATAGGCCCTGAGGGAAATTATTTTCCTCAGGGCCTCCTGTGTGGACCTAATGAAAAGATGAATAAAATTCTTTTAATAAATAAATAAATTAAATTAAATTCTTTTTTAATGTAGACGTAGAGTCCATTTGTCATTTACAGAAAATAAACGACTGTACGTGTACCTAGATGGAGCACGTCAATACGAGACCTCGCAATATCATAAACAATTAAGCACTCTGCAAGATTCGAGTTAGTAACGACTACAATAAAAAAAATCCCCCCCATCGTTTCCTCTTTGAAAACTTCAGCGAGGAATATACAACCCATAGAGTGGCATAATAGAAAAAAGGCTGTTGTACTCGCTCTGAGATACACATCTGTTCCGTAGAGATAAAACATTATACCTCGAGGAAAATGGGAAAAGTATATATATATACGAGTATTTATTATTACACGGAATACAGTGTGTTCCTTCAGAACGCAAGCCGCCGCGGGCGTCTTATATGTCTTCCTCGTTGTCTCAAAATAACGAAATTATTAAAAACATCTCGTGTATTTTAGTTCGCACAAAAGGGGGTTGGCTCAAAGAAGAAATACCGTCCCGGACAGGGGGAGGGGGTTGGGGGTAAGTGCGGGGGAGGCCGCACTTTGTGACAGCATTTTTGGAGGGCCTAAAGGAATTTTCGAAGAAAGCGACTCGTCTCCTTAAATACCGGCATTTTTGCAATTACGCGGATGGAAAAATGTGACACACAACCGCTGACATAATATACACTGCACAACCCTACAAGGTAAACTCTAGCGACTTACAAATATGACCTGTAATATGACGTCACGACTGCCCAAAGAAGTATGTGGAACTATTGAATCAACTTATTAAATGACTGGACATGTTGTCAAATAATAATAAAAAATATACACCCACTTCTGTGCAACGGTGGCCAATCTCATACATTTAATATCGATGGCCACAACTATTTCATAGGCTCCCAATATGTGGCCCTCGGCAATTAAAAAAAAATAAAGAAACTCTTAACACTTTCAGTTCAGAATTTAAGCTCACAGTGGTAGAACATAGTAAATGTTTGATATTAATTGGTTGGGTTATAAAAAAAAACTGTTTTTTTTTTTTGCTTCAATTTAAACACGGTCTGAATAGTTTAAACATTAAATAACAGTTTAATTGATCCACTTTCCCACTTTTAATACTTACGAAGATTCATTTTACTAAGATGAATCTGTAACATTTTTTATGGCGCTAGTAGTTGGATGTTAAAAATAAATATTATACAGAGTGTCATGATTCCTGACATAATTTGGAGTAAAAAATGTTAATGAAATTTGGATCTCCGGTGACATTTTTTTTAACAAAACAAACAAAAAAATCTGTTGTAATAAATTATGAATACAATATAATTCAAAACAGTGTTCCCTGACTGAGCAGGTCTGTGGTATGTGCGTATGTAGGTGATTATTTTGTGATTAATCAAGATGTAAAGAATTTCTACCAAGCCGGTTCGAAACCAAAACGATATGTAACAACACCTGCATAATAAGTACCTGCTCACTCAGTAAAGCTAGGTGGCATCTGCACGCTAGTTGTTCTCAAGGTTTGAGAACATCGATCTAATGTATTAAGGTGGGGAAGGCACCGTGAAATGTGCGCTTTTAGACGAATTTTCCACTCCCTTGTTTCAGAAAGATATTTCTAAAATTCATCTTCAAAAATAAATTTTTGATATAATAAACTACAAGGGAAAGCGTTGGAATCCGAATATAAATAATACTCATAAATGGAATGAATAATTTCCTTAGTACCTGTATTCATTTAAGAATTCTTTTAATGAAATAAAAGCCATGAAAATAACTGTATGTAATTAATTTACGTAAACATTTTACGCCGTTGAGTAACCTTTGCGCGTAATATAATTAAAGATAAATTGGGTTAGTGTAAGTAGGAAATAATGTAAATGGTGTGAAGTTAGGTACAATTCTTCAACGTTAGTTGATATTTTTTAAACGTAAACATTATTATATGTATTGTTTTGTCGTTATTTGTACGTTAACTCAGTATCATTGAATTTCCATAAATGTTAGATAAAATTAAACAAATGATTGATTTGCTTTAACCACAGACTGTATTAATAAATTATTTATTTTTACAAAACCTACTCACTCCAAATCAAATATAACAACTTAATTTGTGTTTAAATTGTTCAATTACGCCCTTCGTTCACGCAGCTACTTACAAGCGACTCAATCGCGGCTACCCACTACCTGTCATACTATTTTGTTAGTGCAGCGCTTAGCGGCGTTTACAAACACTAATAACAGTATGGAAGATACAGACGAGCGGCGTTAGATCTACATAAAAAGTAGATTATTCCGTAATTACTTGATAATGATATTTTGGCATTAATATCATTTACTTTTGTTTTGTTTTATTATCTTTTCAGCTAAACTGCTAATTTTTTTCACTATATTTTCACATATTTTTTTTTATATCATTTTTTATAACATTCACTAGCAATCTTAAAACTTACTTTAAAATAATACAAGAACAGAAATGATTAGATTTTATTATCGGGGTTGTGGGAGTGGTGATTTTAGAGATTGATAGCGAATGATATAGATGTGTCGAAACCGGTACCAGATGAATTCAAATTAAGCATCAAAAGTGAAATAAAACTCTGCAAAACCACAAGTCTAGAAATTTTTACATAGTTAATTTAAAAGAAATACAAAAACAGGCCTTCAGCATTGCATATGCAACATTTTCCGCCTACATATGGTGAAGCCATTTGGGAGAATTAACATATTGTTTAGTTTATTCGTAGGTACCTGCCTAAGTAAATCAAAGATTTTTAATTTTAATTTATGTTGGGATTTACGAATCGTTCAAACTCTAATAATTTATTTATTTGTGTATGTCCTAAGAGGCTTTTACACATATTATTATGATTCGTAATATAACAATTAATAATTTTCTCATACAGGCAGCAATAATGAGTGTTAAGAGGAAACCTTCAAAACATTCAAACGTATTCCCAAATTTCCTCTCTGGATTTTGACGCTACTCCAAATATATATTTTTTTAATATAATATAGATATCGATCACTAGCATGTCGGTACGTTTTGCTTAGTTACTTCTTATAGGAATCTACTTAAAATTGCCTAGTATAAACGCCATCAACGGACGTTTAGTATACAAACTAGACAATGCAATTTTTTTTAAATCAAAACCTACAAATATAGAGTATTTTCTTCTTATAGATTTAATAAAAATATTTTTTAAATTAGGCCAGTTTTGGAGGAAAAAAGTGGGGAATACAAAATCTTGATTTTGATGATTTTATTATTATCAGCTTGAGTTGCAGTTGTCCCTTTTGCTCAGTATTTGGGATTAGTAATTATCAAGTAAGATCAAGTAAGATCTCAGTAATTATCAAGTAAGAGCGACAGAGATAGCAACAGTTTGATAAAAAAACCTATTGTTAAAATTTTTCGGTGACCGGGTTTTCTCTTAAATAAGACATTAAAAAAATATATATATTGTAGAGATATGATAATCTAGTCTTCTTGTATCTACATTCCGTGAAGTTAAATACATCAATATGCCACTGCCGCATAATATGTAGGTATTACCAATAATTATTCTATTCTTCTTCCTTGCACTGTTCCAACTCATTGCCTAGGTAGGCTGTTGGGGTCGGCTCTCCTCGTTCTCAGGTTGTAGCTTCTTCGGTTCTGGGTATCGCTCTCTTCCAGGCCATTTCTTCTTAGGATTTTAGAGCATTGAGTCATCCAGGAGTTCTTTGGTCTTCCTCTAGATGACTGTCGATGAAGCTCCATAGACATTGCCTGCTTCACTGTGTGGTCTGGTGGTCTCCGTTTTATGTGACCATACCATCTCAACTGTCGTTCCTCTAGCTTATTGTTTATGTCCGTGACACCCAGGCTACCACGAATGCGTGAACTTTTAATTTTATCTTTTAGTGACACTCCTGCCGACCATCTAAGCATTCGCATTTCTGCTGATTCAAGTTGCCTGGTGTAGGAGTTGTACATGGTCCAGCATTCGGAGCCATACATTATCGTTAATAGTAATTATTCTATTATAATACAAAAAAATTATAACGATCAATTTTGGTCCGTGCGGCAGGACCAAGCGACCAAGTACAAATAAGACTTAAACATCGTTATAATTTCAGAAAGGTACAACCGTTAAACATCTGTAACACTTGTAACTGTCAATAATAATAATAGACCGCAATAAAATCTAATCTCGTTAATGGCACAATCAGACGCTTCACTCGGGTGAATGTTCACTCATAACCTCACTTTTTTCGTCGTTTCATGCAAAAATAATTTATAAAAAATTGATATAGCTTTTTTTTTTTTTTGAGAATTGCGGTCGGAAACTTTTGTTTCATAATGGTTTACATTTTAATTATTTGTGGTTAATATTTATATCTTAAAATATAGAGTGTTGTTTTCTCTTTCCAATACTGTTTAGATCATATTTCTCACTATGATAGTAAGGGAGATACAAAGATTTTTTAAAAGTTTAAGCCAACAAATTAGCCGAACTAATACCATGTTGAGGTTTTGCGTGCGACGAGATAACGTTCTTTCAGTAGGTTTAGGACGTGAGACGGACTGAACGAGCGTTCACTTCGTGCTCAGACGTTTCATTTTGCTTTCATTCCGCGCACGATTGAAATATGCCGAATACCAATATCCAACATAATCGGATCGGTTCACATGAATTCATTCGGCACTTTTGTTTCATTTCTTGTTTAGACGTATCCTCCGAGAGAAAGAGGCGGAATGAGAGACAGAAATGAAAGAAAGTGAACCATATTATTGGAAATGAACAGAACACTAATAATCAATACGAAAATATGAAATGCAACAAGACATAGAAAAATAAAAGATAACGGTCGCAATTGGGACTGGAACCCGGAACCTCTCGTCTTACCGGGAAAAACGCCATACCATTTAGGCCACTGCCACCACTAATTTAAACATCACATTTATCAATCTCATATTTAAAATTTCAGAAATAACAATATTACCATCGACTATTTTTTTCCATGTTTTCAGCAGCCACCTTTTTCATTAAAATCAAGTATTCAATGAATTGAAATGTAGGTGCCGATAGAATGGAAAAAAAAATAGTCGAACATAATATTGTTAATTCCGAAATTTAAAACATGGGATTGATAAATATTACGTTTAAATAACTGGTGCAAGTGGCCTAATTGGTATGGCGTTTGTCTTGGTAAGACCAGAGGTTCTGGGTTCGAGTCCCAATTGTAACAGTTATCTTTTAATTCTCTGTGTCTTGTTCTTTTTCATATTTTCGTTTAGATTATTAGTGTTATCTTCTTCTTCAAATATATATTACATTAATGGGAATAACCTTAAAAAAATTATAAAAAGAGAGTTGTTCTAATAAAAATTGAAAAATGAACCGTCTGATTCCGCCATTAGGCCCTGTTAGCAGTAGATTAGCAGGTCAGTCGTGCCTCAGCAAGCCGCGTGTCGTACCAGATTCACTTTAATCACGACGCGAACAAGTGGCTAAAGGAGTACGTGCTCCATGAATACAAGTCGTCGCGTTATCTCGACCGGGTGCCGGGAAATAAAAGAAAATGGTCCTAGCGTTAACGGTATACCGGTCGAGGGCCGATTGTAAGCACGGTGTTGTTATTACGGTCGGCTTTAAGAACCGGCATTTTGAGTTTCAGTGATTTATAACGTACTGAATACTTATAAAAATACATCAGGAGCTTTAGCATGGAGATCGATAAAACCCTATATCAATACGATATTGACTAAATCCGTCATTTATGGTCTGTTATCATTATCATATTTTCGAGCACGTCAAAAATATGCAAACGACATTCCGAGACCAATTGATATATTTTTGAGCAGCCATAGTATCAGAACTTTCCGTTAATAATAATAATAATAATTGGATAATTTGTATAGCGCCGTTTTTGTGAGAAATCACCTCAAGGGCGCTAAGTCATCACGTTAAGTGTCGCATATTCGTTGAAAGTGATGATACATGGGAACTGGTAAAACAAAAGGCATTAGAAGACATAAATATACTTAAACACTGGTTTGATATAAATCTATTTTCCCTAAATAGTGAAAAAACTCATGTTATACCATTTGCAATAAAAACGAAAGACATTCCCCAAAATTTTGATATAATTATACATGACAATTTTAAAGATCACAACCAAAATAACTGTACAGTAAACTGTTCAAAATTGAAAATTGCGAACAAAATTAAATACTTAGGAATAACAATAGACAAAAACCTAAACTGGAAAGATCAAATCAACCTTACTGTTAACAAAATAAGAAAATTAATTTATATATTTTTGAAAATCCGAAACTTTCTCTCATTGGAAAATTTAACAACAGTCTACCATGCTATAGTACAATCAAATCTCCAATACGCTGTAGTCAGCTGGGGAGCTGCATACAAAACAAATTTACTCCCTGTTGAAATTGTACAACGTCTAATTATAAAAATAATATTGAAAAAACCAAGAGATTATCCAACACACCTTATTTTTGAAGAATTTAAAGTGTTAAAATTCAATAATCTAGTCCGAAAAAATATATTAATTCAATTAATAAAAGAAAAACAAAATCACAGCTTTTTAACTGAAAGCCGCACTCGTCAAAAAACATATATTTCCATCACAAAAATGTAACACCACATTTGCACAACAGCATTACATATACCTAGGAAAAAAATACTTCAACAGTTTACCGGAAAAGATAAGAAAAATTGAAGACGATAAATGTCTAATAAAAGCGATTAAAGAGCAATTCAATGTAAAAACAAATGAATGATGAATTTATCATCATAATTAACATATCTATCTATTTATCCACGTATGTTTAAGTTCAAAATTCCTATTTAATAAATTTAAACATCATAATTAATTATAGGTACAAAATATTATTCATTCTGACACTCGCTCCTCTTCTAAACACAAGCGTCCGCTTCTATAGGAAAGACACAATCAAAAATCAAAAAAAAAATCTGTGAAAACTTATTTTGTAATTTATTGTTATCAACATTGTTATACCTTGTAAACTTATAATTTAATAAAAAAGAAAAAAAAAAATATATATATATATATATATTTGGATAATGTCTTTCGTTGTGCAAAATTAATGCTTATTAAGGAATGGAGTTCAACTAATGAAGCTCTTAAAATTAAAAGAAGTCGTTTACGCGATCCATAGTCTTAAAAAAATATTTCAAGAGGAACGGCTGCGCGGCCGGTTTCATATAAGACGTAGTTTTGGATTTGAGGTCAAAATACACAACCGAACTGAATTTTTTTTTTTGTAATAAAAGGTTTGTTAAATATCTATCTCGGACAGGAGCTACTTTTTTCGCTTTAAAATGATGACATATAGGTAATTAAATAAATTTGTTTTGGTTCATTTTGGAAGCAGAGTTATTTATGATATTAAAAAAAAAACTGCTTAATCCTAGGTTTTAATATAATGAAAAAAAAATAATAAAAAGCATTTCTTTGGGTAGTAATTTTAAAACATTAACGACAAGTTCTTATTCCGATGTAAATAGTTTATTTGTAATTAGGTAATTTGTGATTTCAATTTACACCCATCAATATTGTTTCTAAAAAAAAAATATTTTTAATTTTATATTTCATCATGTTTTAAAAAAAATATATAGAAACATTGTTTTAATGTTTACATTTACTCGCAAATAATTTTCCAAGCTGCATCTAAGCTCATAAAATATGAAAATCTTTCATAGTCTATATTTTATAATTTAAAGCAAAAATAAATAAATAAGCTCCTGTCCGAGATAGACACTTGACGAGAAAAACATCACAATGTTTCTTTAGAGAGATTTTTGCTCTATTTTAAATACGCTTTATTAAATATTTTGCTTGCGCCAATTAATTATAATCGTTTTTTATTTATATTAGCCCGCTCCCTCTAACCTTCGTATTTACATTTAAACCATCTTCTTCTTTTATTTTGAACACTTAATATGAAGCCTTAAGAGTACTTCATTAATTATTGATTGAAAATCATAAAACTTGTCGAGATTTCGTAGATATTTAAGGCAGGCTTATTATTACAGTTATAACAATAACAACGATAATAATATAACCATATGTTTTTTTATTAATAACACGAATTTAACAATCAAATACAAATTACAGTCCGGCATGCAAAAGCGCGTGTCTCGTGTCGCCTTATTTCCGTAGAAATTCTGATTGTAAAATTATTGTATTATGGCAGCGTTGCCGAGCGAAAATTCTTATTAGAAGAAGTCGAAAACAAATAACCACCCGAGCGCTTTTTGCCACATTATTGCACTATTTCCAAAACCTCGGATTGGTTTGTTGCCAAAATGTAGCATATTTTCAAATAATGTTTTTTTTTTAAAACGACTATATAATATATTGTTCATTCAAAATATAACAAAATAAATATTCTATAACAGTTTTATTAACAGTCCATCTCGTTACAGCACATATCATATTAAAATAATATAGAATAAGTAACTCATGAGATAGAACCGTCAAAACCCAACGTACGTTGTAGCTTGATTTGTATTTTATTCGTCACAATACGATTAATACAATCATGAGTCGGAATACGTTCTTCAATTTCTAAGATTGAAAAGATTGAAGTGGCGGCCGCTGCCCTGAAAATGTGGTGGTTCACTGACAATCCGTACCTACTTATGAAAAAAAAATGATTAAGCAACATTAGTTAAAAATAATTTTTAATTATTAATTTATTTTCAAAAAAACTGTGGTTTCCCCTTATATATTCAACACTGATTACACTCATTTTTGTAATAAAATTATATATTAACAAATTATGTTACTAGTATTCAACCCAATCAATACAAAAAAAAAACAAAAAAATGATAACGTCACGGATCCAAATAACGCCGCTGGACGCAAGCTAGAAGCTAGACTGATCTATGATCTTCGCCGAACTTCGATTATATTCATTTCACATCGGAACATAGTTCATGGTCAATCGGTAAACATCGGCAAGGATCGGATTGTGTCGGTTGCAGGTGGCACACGGATTCAAGCCAAATCCTGGTACAATCTGGCATCCTGAGATCGACGCGCTTCCAATGTTTTAAATAAAGGCCGGTCTCTTGCGACCAATTTCACAAACAATACCTCAAACATTACCATAAACATGGGGCAGGGCCACAACGTTTGTTGTTTTCCATGGGCCACGGAAAGTAAAAACATTGTGGCCCCGACTTAACTATCCACAAAGTGTGTTAACATTTTTGTCGGAGGAGACGCTGCTTTACACATACAAAAACATAAATTGGTCCGTGTGCAAGATCCTGCACACGGACGATTCGAGTGGCGCTCGGCGGCCACGCTATGTACTAGGGCCACAAGCGTTCTCCCTAATAATATTCGTAGCATTATTTTGATAAAAAAAAAATTTAAAGGATTTTTATGGATTTTATAGTCTTCAGTAAAATATTATAAAGTAAATTTAGCCATTATAATTTGCCAGTGCGGCACACGTGCACACTGTGCGACCAGCCGCCCTTGTTGAAAACATGCGACATGCTATATAACCGTATTTTTCATTTGCATGCAAGACGTGTGAAAGTTGGATTGAATTGATTGATTGTGAGGGATTCTGAAGAAAATAATTCCACTCAGGCCCTTTGTTATCTTTGGGGATAATGTGTGGAGGGTGGAGGGACAGGAAAGAGAGGAAGTTCTGGGAGGGAAAATGGTATGAAAGGTAGTTAGGAATCTGGGGTTCAGTACATCCAGAAGTGACTCTATCTAACCCTCTCGCACTGCGGTGCAGGCCGATGTTCCGAGAGAGACCTGCTGAAGAGGTCAAGTTCTCCCTCTACTGGTTTCTCCTGATGCGGCTGCCACGCAGTTGGTGGGCAGATGCATCCGCCGCCAAAATCCGGCAAACCTCACCCCATTAATCCGGGCACACGGAGAAAAATGTTATTCTAAACTACGATCATTTTATTCGTAAAAACGGTTAAGAACGGGACTGAAGTACTTACGAACAAATTAACAGTGTTTCAATGTTTATTCTTACATTTTCCCGCCAATAAACTATGAAACACTGTTAATTTGTTCGTAAGAACTTCAGTCGCGTTTTTAACCGTTTTTACGAATAAAATGATCGTAGTTTAGAATAAAAATTTTCTCCGTGCACCCTTGCTAAGTCAAAATACGTAGCGATCCACTTAAGGTGGCCTAAGGCAGTCTAAAACAATAAATGGTTCCGGGGCGGCGGTACCCATACCCGGCTCATAAGTTGTAAAAAATTTGGAAGAATTCAGCATGATAAACATTCTTCATGGACCATACGATATTGTGTACAATTTTTATTAGAGGAAACGTGCAAGTCAATGTTAGACATTGTATCATAGAATAGTATGTTAACATGATCCGTATCAGACTACAGAATGTGGTAATATGTCCCATGGCATTGCATGTCGTACCAACTAGCTAATAGATGATGCCATCTACTATCTACTACAGCATTACTAAGTGCTTGTAAAGCGTATCACAGGACCATGGGACACGAAGATGGTAAATGCATGTAAATGTCATCATGCAAAATTAATGATGATGACGATGCATATGGTTTAGTGAAAGTACTTAGATGTCGGTTAATAGGTAAGTTTGTATTCAATTTCCACTTAGGCAGTAAACCTAAGGATCGATGACTATCGGAGGATGAACCTGTGTAGAGGATATTAGGCTGCTTCAAAAAGTAAAAGTAAGTCTTTTTCATCGGGGCACCCTTGTAAATATTTTCAATTGGAAAAAAAACATCCACATTTTTGTATTATTTTTCATTTAAATAGATTTTAAGGGTCGTTTTAATCAAAGTAATGAAAATATGCGATGTTCAGGGCGATGATTGCAATGTTCTGGACTAAGCAGAATAAAATAACCCACAGTTACGATAAAAACACCCCTATCCCGAGCCCCGCAGTTTTTCAAATAATGGGAAGTGTGTCTAAACGTGTTAATAACGCAATTAGAGTATTTGAACGTACTTTTTGTTCTTAGACTGAATTTACAATCGTGACATAAAATGCACTTAAAACGTACAAGTAACATATAATAGTTTCGTAAAAATTTGCTTAACTCAGTTTAAATACAAACTTCTTACACTTTTCGGTCAAAACCCTACATTTTCACAGCTGGTAGCGACCCCTACACTCCATTAAAAATCTTGAAAATTTCTAAATGTATAAAAAGCGTGTTTTTTAGACATTTGGAAACATATAAAAGGGCGCTTCATAGATAATTCGAAAAAAAATTCATACGTTTTTGAATAACCCTAATAATAATATACGAGAAGAAGTCTTTACAAAGTTATTCATAATACGGTAAGGGATATAGTAGATACTGTTTAATGTCAGTTTGTATAATAATTGGATAATTTCTACGGCCGGCGTGGTCGAGGGGTATGGCCCTCGACTCCCAATCCAAAGGTTGCGGATTCGAACCCGGCGTGTGCAAGTAAATTTTTTTAGATTAATTTGTATTATTTCACAGTTAATTAATGAAATGTATGATGTATGTCCCTATTTGTACAATAACGGAGTTTTATAACTAAATTATTCTCAAGTAAGTGCGAACATCTGTAAAGTATAAATAAATAAATAATAATATATAGTATACTAGGTCACCCGGCAAACGTTGTTCTGCCATATAAATTATTTGAGGTCAATAATCGAGATAAAAATTATTCTATATTTTTGTTGTTAAAGTTGGACCAAATTTCACACAGTAGGTAAGCCAAATTTCATCAAAATCAATTAAGTAGTTTCGGCGTTTACCTTGGATAAACATTGTGACACGAGATTTTTTTATATATAAAAAAGATTTGCGGCATGTTCCAGAGTGGAAGATACTCTCAGTATCGCCCTGGTAGACGACCACTATTCAAAATTGAAACGTGGCTTGAAATGACTTTAGCCGCGTTTGGTGACCAGATATGAACAGCCAGGTACTTCCTTAACTTCCTCTTCCCCATCTTCTTCCCATCCCCACTACCTACAGCCTCACAACATACCCGAAGTGGGGATGCCATAGTCTCACTGGCTCCATCTGGAAGCAGTTTGGACTCTTTCATATATAAAAAAAATCACGGGAGGGAACAAACATTCAACCTACTTTAAGAGTATTATTTTATATTGCTTGTGATAGAATTATTCTTTTTATGTAGTCAAGGGTTTTAACACTGCTTTTAAAGTCACTATTCTTAAGTATAAAAATATATTTTATAAGATTATTGATCGTTTTTGGGAACAGCTCACATAGCTCTCATATAAATCGTGTCTCCCTTACTGTCATGGTGAGAAATATTATGTAAACATTGCTAAAAAGAAAAAAACATAGCGCTTAAATTTGAATCTAGAAATTACAGTAAAATTAAAATGTGCACCTCTATAAAAGCAAAGTTTCCAATCGCAAATTGAGAACAAATTATGAAATTCGTGAAAATTTTTATTCATTATTTTTTTTACTAAACGACAAATATGTGACAATAATGTTTATAATACATTAGTCTAATAAAATATGTGTGTGTGTGTGTGTATCTTTTTCCGTTATCAGTGGTTTTAGTTTGTAGGAAATGTAATACTAATATAACACAGATTTTCTAAAGCTAATCCATAAACGAGTTTGCAGCTTTTTAGTTATTATGCACGGATTTAGAAGCTACTTGGTTTTATGTATTCCTTAGATAATGCCTATCTTCGGGTACTTGATCATTATTTCCGGATTGCGTTACGTTTGAATTAAGGAAAAAACCATGAAATTCGTTTATTTTTATACGCAAAACTTATCTTCTTCCGGGAATCATCGATTTAGGAAATAAAATGTCTGAAGGGACTCGTTTTCTCGTTCAATATGATCTTTTGTTCTCGTCCTATCTTATATTGAAATCTCCTTAAGGTTCTCCTCAGTGAAGGCACCAATGTACCCTACATTTCAGAATTTTCTTACTTTTTCACCCATTCAGTTTTCAGATAAAGGCGAATTATTTTGAGTCAAGTGAGGACGTAAACACAGAAATTTGGCCCTAATAATAACAAATAAATAAAACATATTTATTATTCGGATTAACATATGTGTGTTATTACAGGTAGGACTATAAAAGAGGCAGTACATTGAAAATTAAAACTCTTCAAAACAAAATGGCTAATGCCATTTAATTTTTTTAATTATATGTAATTAACAATGGAGAACTAACTACATAATAATATTACAAATCTAAACTAGTTTCAAAACTAAATCCGTTCCATCAAATTCTAAATCTGCCTAACTGACACAATGTTAATACCATAGTTTTTTATCTTGTTTATTTTTAAAAACCATTAAAAATTATCAAAAACCGTTTATTATCAAAATATTGGGTTACCCTGTTACAATATCCTTACAGCTAAAGACGGCAAAGCTGTAACATACTAGAGCACTAGAGCCTTAATATTATTTTATGTTAGAAAGTAGAACCGGTTTATGGCGCAATTATTTTTTTTATGTTAAGTATTAAAACATCAAAGATATTATTTTCAATCTGCAGTGCAGTCGAAGCAACACGTTTCGACGATTACTTCAGCAATACAAATTTTATTTCAATAGTTTTAACAGCACGCCCAAGAATTTTCCAATAATCGTTCGTCTTTCAGTGCAATTTTTGTTTGGTGCAATTAAACCAAATTGGCTACGTGCCAGACACAAAACCATTCACAGAAAACCATGTAGGTAAGAAAATACTAAAAAGTTTCTACAAATATTGTAAAGATCTCCACTGAATACTGTACCTAATGTTAATGGAATTTAGACAAAATAGAAAACTCGGAAATTGTAAAGAATGTACCTACAGATGATTTTAAATGTTATAAATAACTATTTTAATAACCAGTAAATAATTATCTCGCCACTCTTTCCTTGTTATTGTTTTAAGTAACCCTGATGAAGTAAGAATTGCCTACGAAAAAGGTTGGTTTTTTGAACAATAAAAGTGGTTAAAACTAAGAGTTTTATTAATTTGAAAGAAAAATATTACGATCCTCACTGATTTTTAAAAATTTCAAGTTCAAACCTTGTTCATTGATTTCACCCACTTACAAAATAACTTACGATTTCTAAACCACAGACGCGCCAAAGTAAATATTCAATATACAACAAAGAATTTTATATGCGAAAAAAACCTTTTTTATTATTATTACATGTAAATTTCACATTACAATTAATTTGCATTATCTCGACTAGGCTCATGCCCGTATCGTGGCAGTCGTTGGTTTTAATTTAATGAATTTTATTTCATTTACTTCGGGCACAAAAATCAAGCCCCAACACACTGAAATAATATTAGCGATACTCCATCGAAAATCTGAAACTGAAAAAGATACGGTTCCATCTAGAAATCGAACCTAGGACCTTAGCCGTGTCGTAGCGGTCCTTTACCACTGAGCTGATGGGGCCCTATCAAATTCTGTCATATTTAACTATATCGTACGTACTTCGACTAAGAACAAACTATGTTAATTTTCTTGACTCATATTTTTATTGGCTGTTATTTTTAAGAGTTATTGCAAGTTGAATGTTACCTAGATTAATGTATCCTTTTTTATTTAATATGCGACATCTATTTACTTTTCTGCAAGTCTAGGATGAATAACTTATATCTGTTTATTTCTTCAGTGCCTTTATACATTTTATTAGTTATATCTATGCAAATACATAACTCAAAACCGAAGCTATCTGGGGTGACACACTATAATTTGTATTATGTAATATGCAGGTAATGTAATTCCTATGTACTATGAACGTCTCCGTTAAAGCCGGATAGAGGAATTCCTGATAGCAGGGCTTGGATTATGGAGGTTTACGTTCATACTATTAATTAGCTGCACATGTAATAACAATTTGTAATATCTACCTGGAATCTCTATCCGATAGTCATCATTCTCAAAGGATTTAGGGAAATTCCCTCTTCAATAATTTATGTATGCACACACGAGCATTATTATAATCATTGATTTATTAACTTGTATTTTCATGTTTACTTGCAACTTGTATTTTTTTCTGACTATTTTCCTGTACACCTCTTTCTTTTTTTTAATGTTCAAATTATTACCCGTCTCAGAACAGACAACGTCTAGTGAGGCGGGTAACTTACTTGTTATAAAATACTATATATTACCTCAATAATGCCCGGGTTGCCGGCAATGAAATTGAATTGTAAATAGGAAGAGGGTTACGAGTTACAAGACTATTTTCGAAAATCGCTCATTTGCTTTATAACACTCAACAAGGTCGAGGTGCAAGAATCTCAACTAGCAATCTGGAGGACGCGGGTTCAAATCCTGGAGTGCGCAAATAAATTTAATTTGATTAAATTGTGGTATTTCACCATTTTATTCATTTAATATAATATATAGCATATTTACGGCACGTTCCGGAGTGGAAGATACTCTCAGTACCGTCCTGGTGTAATACCACAATTCAGAACTGAAACATTGCTTGAAACGGCTTTAGCCATGTTTGGTGACCAGATCTGAATAGACAGCTTCTTCCTTACCTTTCTCTCCCCCATCTTTCCCCTCTTTCCCCCATTCTTACTGGCTCCTGACGGGAGCAGATTGGACTCTTAAAAAAATTTTGTCAATCCAAGAGAGGTAGTTGTTCACAGTAAGCGTAAAATTTTGTTTATTTTGTGATGGAGGACTTAGCCAGTTGGAGAATTGAATGCACAACGCCTGGGTGGGAACCAGATGCGATGCCAACTCAGCCATTGACCGGTCATATAGTATACGTAGTATAGCCTCATTTGGTAGCCCTGGTGAAAGAATTGTTTCTGAAAAGTTTTCTTTAAATGTCATTAGCCGTTTCTTGTTATTAGATCAGAATGTAATATCCCCCCACTCCCTTCAATCTCGGGACAATCAGGAGTGAAAGGCTGGTGAGGGGGTGACGGGGGGGTTGTCGAGAGGGGGTGGGGGGTAGGCGAGTTTTTTTATGTTGCACAAGAGAAGAGTCCCAACTGCTCTCAACCGTCTGGAGCCAGACTCATACAACAGTAATGCATACATTTGTTTATCCAATTCGGTGCTACCTGCTGCGGTTGGATTAGAGTTTTTAATAATTGCAATGGACTGCTTATCGAATATATCCCACGCCCAAGATATCAGTTAAGTTAGAATAATCGCTAGCGGGGAGCGGAGACCATTGCCTGCAACGTTAATTTGAAATAAGCTTCTAGTTATCCACATTTTCAAAAACGTTCATTTGAAATAAGCTTCTAGTTATCCACATTTTCAAAAACGTTAATTTGAAATAAGCTTCTAGTTATCCACATTTTCAAAAACGTTAATTTGAAATAAGCTTCTAGTTATCCACATTTTCAAAAACGTTAATTTGAAATAAGCTTCTAGTTATCCACATTTTCAAAAACGTTAATTTGAAATAAGCTTTTAGTTATCCACATTTTCAAAAACGTTAATTTGAAATAAGCTTCTAGTTATCCACATTTTCAAAATCGTTAATTTGAAATAAGCTTCTAGTTATCCACATTTTCAAAAACGTTAATTTGAAATAAGCTTCTAGTTATCCACATTTTCAAAAACGTTAATTTGAAATAAGCTTCTAGTTATCCACATTTTATTTTACTTTACAACGTTAATTTTACTAGATTTTAAGACCCCCTCTCCCCGACGGATGTGAAAATATTGACACACCTCACCTCATTTGAGGCAGTACATCTCAACACCTCATTTCAGTATTTGAGTACCTCATACAAACTCACCCTGATATCGTGTCCTACCCAACACTACTCAGAAAGTGATAATATAAGTGCGGGAAATTATCTCCATTCAAAAAATGACACCGTCAGCTTAGTGATATCGATAACTTTACGACCGGGGGAACGCGGTAAAGTAAAAGGGAAAGGGGACGCGGGAGGGGAAGAGCAGGTGGAAGGGGAACGGAGACAAATGGGAAAGTAGGGAGAAACAGTTTCTTTATTTAAGTGGCATTTCAACGCATGCCGGGTATCAGCTAGTATTAATATAATGTATATTATATAATTGTGATATGCCCATATTTGCCTTACGAAGCTTTAAGAAAATAGTGTCCGTAAAAAAGTAATAATGAATAATTAATTAAATTTACGTGTCTTTTATCTAGAGTTGCTTTTATGCAATAGTGTAACGCGACATAACCGAGCGAGCTCGAATACTTTCTCGCTCACACCTGTGTATGTTCATAGTTCATATTTTCACGCTCATGCCTATCTTTACGGCATCCTTATCTACGAACGGATAACAACGTAGATGTCCTATTGGTTGCGCAATTAATAATTAGCTTATCAGTGGGCGACTCCCCGCTACCTACCGATGGATGTACCACCATGGACCCTGTAAAAGGCGATGCACGGCCTTGAACGAGCAGATATCCAGATAAGAGTCCCAGGGCTCAATACCCAAGGTCAAGTGAGATATTATTTTGTCCATTGTGAAATGGTAAAGGAACCTCTGGAGATTGTCAGCCTCCAGACTACAGTGAATGTAGTCAGACCGGAGGCTCTAGTTCGTTTTTGTCTAACAGACCATTTTTCGTGAACTTGAGTTAAGTATGCATTTGTTCTCAAAAAGCCTTTATTTATACGATAATCGTTCAAAAAAAAATTATAAAAGATTATTTAAGGGGTTTTCAAAACGCAATTTGTCTTACGTCCTCCTAAATTGATGTGCTTTTATCGTAAAAAAACATTAATGCGCCATTTCTCCCGATTTACGTTTTGGTCTGTTGGATAAAAACGAACTGAAGCGACTTGTCGGAGAGTACCGCCGCGCCGCGTTTTCATACCTAGTAGTATCGTTATATTCGTTTACCTACAACAGTGTACTTATTATTTTGTTTTGTTATATGTTTTCACTGAATAAAACTCTCTGTTCGAACTCGCGCAGTATTTAATATAATTTTAACGTTATACTAGATATTTTATGCAATGAACGTTAAGAAACTCGATCGATTATTCTAGAATCAATTATGTACTGCAAGTACTAATAGATGCGAGTAATTCAGCAAGAAATAAAATGCAAATATGCAGTCAATATTTTTACGAAAGAGAATATTAAAATCAAGAGTTTTCTTGCAAGGAATTTTGTATTCGAGATATTGATTAATGGTTGTGTGGGTTGTTTTTATTTCAGAAAATTTATCGTATTTACAATAAAAGAAAGATTACGTAATATCATGTTATATTACATACTGTGCATGTTTGTAAGCACTTTTAATAAAAGCTGTAAAAACTAAGTATTTCATTATTTTAAATTTAAATGGTGCCACAAAATAAATTTGCTGTGTTAGAAAAAATATATATATTTTCATTCAAATGTATCAAGGATGAAACGTATAATGTATCAAACGTATATAACAATTCAAATGTATCAAGGATGAAACGTATAACGTATCAAACGTATATAACGATTCAAATGTATCAAGGATGAAACGTATAACGTATCAAACGTATATAAAGGATTCAAATGTATCAAGGATGAAACGTATAACGATTCAAACGTATATAACGATTCAAATGTATCAAGGATGAAACGTATAACGTATCAAACGTTTATAACGATTCAAATGTATCAAGGATGAGACGCATAACATATCAAACGTATATAACGATTCAAATGTATCAAGGATGAAACGTATAACGTATCAAACGTATATAACGTTTCAAATGTATCAAGGATGAAACGTATAACGTATCAAACGTATATAACGATTCAAATGTATCAAGTATGAAACGTATAACGTATCAAACTATATAACGATTCAAATGTATCAAGGATGAAACGTATAACGTATCAAACGTATATAACGATTCAAATGTATCAAGGATGAAACGTATAATGTATCAAACGTATATAACGATTCAAATGTATCAAGGATGAAACGTAATGTATATCCCAGCGTACAAAAAATCGACACTGTAAATAAATTCGTTTGATATCCATACCAACTTATGTTAACGCCGCTATTCCGGCTTTGCAATAAAATCCTAAGTAGAATATTTCTTAACCTTAATGTTTCCATACTTTTTGTGAAATTTATCGCACATTTTCAAACAACGCGAAAATTAAAATTGGCCTGGGACCTAGGAGTCGAAATGTCTTAAATGTAAATTGGCAAATAGGTAATCATAAAATAGAACAAAAAAAAACGAAAACAGTTTTTTTATCTTGAACGAAGTCGGGTAATAACGCATGTAAAATTGCATTATAAAATATAATTAGGGGCTAAACGCCGAGTAAAAGTATTGCACGAAGTATTTAAAGTAGAATTAGTATTTTTTGATAAACATGACTGTTAAAAATAAATTATTAGAAGTATTTTTAACATTTTACACACATCCTGTACCGCGTGACTGCGGTGGTGCGTTACAATACACGGTTAATGCATTCCCGCCTACCGGCTGATAATGAGAGACCGCCAATCAAAACGTATGTGTGCTGCATACCACCCTGTACCTGCCTCAGCATAAACAGTACCAGCCTTCCGTATAATCCACCATACGGTGGTGGATACAGGGGGTGGGTGGGGAAATCAATCGCTCTTGGGATGTCACTCGCGGGATAGACTAATAGATGGGTAATGATATGAATAGATAGGTGGGTATTTCGTCATTCGTAAACCAGAATTTAAGATAAGTTTATGAAACACACACGTTTCTGCTTATTTCTATTTAGTGGGTAATAAAATTAGAAAATCCTATCAAAAACCATTATAACTTAACCCTTGTGCTTTTAAATATTTTAACCTACAAGTCCCAATGACGGACTGTTAAATCTCTCATGGAATTTCGGAATGCTTCTGATTTATTTTAAATGTGCAATATTTCTTATTTTTAAAGTTGTCGTAAAAACAAATATATTATTTTAGAAACTAGACATTAAACAGAATCATCAATGAATGCAATGAGCAAATTGACGAAAATAAATACATAATAGCTGTTTTTAACAGGGTTTCAAAAGTTAATATGCATATAGCATAACCTTTTGCAAATGAACTAGAAGTGCCACAAGGAACCCTACTAGGACCACTTTTATTCATCATTTACATTAATGATATTATCATAGTCATAAAAGAGAACAAGATAAGATGATTTGCGGAAGATACGCTTATTTGTATAACGGGTAAGGATTATGAAAACATAATTGAGAAAATCAATGGTGACCATCAATGTACCCAATGGCTTAAAATTAACAAACTTAAACAAAACATCTCGAAAACAAAGTATAAGATGATCGTTTGTAACCGAAAGCACGATGAACGTCATCAAGTTATAATGGATGGTGGAAACTTGGAAAAGGTTAACAAGATAAAGTACTTGGAAATTACTCCCCTACTATGTCATCTTTGGGGATGCTGTGTGTAGGGTCTTTTGAGGAAAGGAAGGTGTTGAACTTCTGTGAAGGAAACAGGAATGAGGGGTGGGGGGGAGGTCAAAAGGTCTCCCTCAACCAATCTCTCCCGATCCGACCTGCCATGCTGATGGCGGGCAGATGCATCCACCACCAAGACGGACAAACCTCACCACGTGAAGCCGCATAAGTCACCAAACGTAGCGACCCACTTGGGATGACCTATGGCAGATGTGTTGGATATTCAATAAATGGTTTGTCAACTCTCAACATATTACGATTCTCGCCTAATTAAAATTATAATAACAAAGCACACACACTGTAATAGCATGTGTGACGATTTTAATAGGATAGTGACGTATTAATAATTGTTCAGTGTTCCCAATAATAGGATATCTGTGTCAACAATTATTCGGCCTAGTGTTTGTGAACTGACCCGCTGCGTCAATAATCCTTCGGCATTATGCCAATAATTACATTAATTGTGATATAATTCGATATAATTGTGCGGAGAAATCATTACGCCTTACCCCGGTGCACTGCCATAATGATAATGTTATTATAATGGGTCAGGTGTCATCACATTAGTAGAATCCTGTAAGACCTATCCTAGTGATTCACGATTTGGCAGACTAGGATTATTCGTAAAACAAAAAGTATTTTAATTGCACTGAATTTAGTAAGTACCTGATAAAAAAAGCTATTAGAAATTAATGTGTACCAATATAGAAATTATTTATCAAAGTCTCTTTTAAACATAGGTAACAAAAGATTTTTAATTATTCATAATTTTTAAATGGCCCATAAAAATTTCATATCTTTTAATGACTTTTCAAAGGGTTAAAATGTAAAAGTCTTAGCCGGTATTCAAGTTACGTAAAAATATGGATTTAAAAAAAATCTCCACTGTAGTACATATTGGGAAAGAGCCTGGTGGTAGCTGCGCTGGCAATGCAGTGATGCATATGGGATAATTTAATTAGCATTAAAGAGATGGAACTTTGGGGGACACCCACTCACACGTTGGCTCTCTATCTAAAGCTCCAGACGCCGACCTCCAAGGCGCCAAGGAGTCAAGTAATTAACACCCAACACGGCGCCCTTGAAGTTTTTACTACCAATAGGTGATGTTTTGTAATGTATTGTGTGAGTTTTGAAATAATTTCCCCTATATAGACAATAACCTTTGGAGGACACCTGCTTATAATGGGGTGATGTCTCCACTGCCACTTCTTCGATGAATCTACACAGGGTGTATCGGCACGTACCCAAAAAACTTTAACCAGCGATTCCTGATCATATTTAGAGTAAAAATGTTATGGCGGCTTTGCTCCACACACAAAAAATTCCACACTCCGTCACTGTCCACAACTCCGCGCTACCCCCACCTTGCTACCCTCACCAATAACGCGATAGAGCATAGCAGCGAGTGGCGAGGTGGGGTTTTTTTAATGAAAATAAAAGTTACCGGAGAGAAAAGTCGCCATAAACTGTTTTACTATAAATATGATCAGGAATTGCTGGTTAAAGTTTGTCGGTTACGTGCTGATACACCTGTATATTTATATTTTTTTATCTTGCTCTCAATAATTTTTTCACCAATTCTCTAAAGAGATTACAAGTTTAGAGCAAAAAAAAGAACAGTAATAGAGAAATTCTACAAAATAATACTAACATAAACAAAAAACACAACAAAAAAATATGCAAGGGATATATTTTTTTTACAAAACCCCGGCAAACCCACCGATGTGCAACTCAGGTCCTTAAAAACAAACCCCAGCGGCCTGACGGGCTGGAGTAGGTCGACAAATAAAACGAAATACTAGCCCAACAAGGACATCTTAAGCATCGATGACACGGGGCTAGTTTACAAGCTACTAGCCGGTGAATTCACTGGCGAATTCATTATCTGCTAGTAAGCTTTGTATTGTTCACAATCTGCTAGTTAGCTATTAAATATGATTACATTAGTGAATTCGCCGGCTAGTAGCTTGTAAACTCGCTCAATGTAATCGAGGCTTTAGAATTTTTTTTTAAAGTCAAACGATCCTTGGGTAATATAGCATTCATTTCGTAGTATAGGCAATAATACGTGTTTTCAATCTTCCGTAGTATTGGCAATAATATGTTTTTTCAGTATGCTGGGCCAGGAATAAAACTTCCGAAATACGCTTGGAATGCAAAAAGTGCAAAGTGGCCCTTCACATCCTGATTGTTTTGTATGTATCTTGATTTAATATGTAAGCAAATTTAAAGAAATTAAGTATTTGTACTTATGGTTTAAAAATTACATAAGATTTAGTACACCAATGCAGATTTTCAATTTTGTTACAAAATTAATTCAGTGTTGAGGCTCAATTTCTTAGCTCATTTATTCTGTGGCCAATGGGTTAAGAGCCGTTCGCACTGGCCTACATTTAGTCGAGTAGCGAGTATATTATTAGCTAAGAGTTTCCGAACACCACAATTTTAGTAGAGTAGTTTAGTGAGCTCTTTAGAAGAGTCAATATTTTAGAAGGTCTATTTTTTCGGTTGAGTAGCTTCCCCCATTACGCATCCTTGCGCACTGATATGCACGAACCCGTTATTTTAGTACAGTTCGTTAGGAGACACAGAAATGTCGTCCCGTCAGAGTGAAGATGCTACTCTAAAATAATTTTCGTGTCCACGGTTTATTTATTTTCATTTCACTTATTTATTCTTCCACCTCTTCTAAAATAAGCATTCATCAGCCCGTTCATCTTGCAACGAACACTTTTTGGTCAGTCAAGTAATGAGTTACTTGCCAATCGACTAAACTACTTGCCAAGTGCGAACAAGCCATTACAGACTATCATCTGTAAATGATGTTAAAAATATCTTTGGTCAAGGCAGCATCGTTAAACGGTGACCGGACAACTCAGAATCATGCAACTTCAACACCTCCTCATTAAAAGTGATTAAAAAAAAGGTTTATAAACGCTAGGTTAGATTATGGGCAATTTTCCAAAAAAAAAAATCATTACTTTTAATGACTTTCCAAAGGGGTGTTGAAATGCCACTTAGTTGAGTTATCGTGGTACCTCTGTTCTGTTGATTGACACATTCTGGAGCGTAATATAGTGAATGATATTTCCCACGAGTATATTTGTCAGGGATGTGCAAGTTAAACCCTTTCAAAGTGGACTACAATATAGTAATTACTTTAGAGTAATGTGTTGTGGGTTACCTGTGCTGGCTGTGCAGTGGTGTGCATGGGATACTGCCCCCGAGAGACGGCAACCTTTGGGGGACAGCCACTGGCTGCGGGGCCGACTGCCTCTCTCTTGCGGCTCGCTCGTTCTGCAATCTGCAAACACATCAAATACATCAGAACCCAATCTTCGACACATTAAAATGTAAGAAACCAATCTGCAAACACATCAAAAATATAAGAGCCCAATCTGCAAACACATCAAAAATATAAGAGCCCAATCTGCAAACTCATCAAAAATATAAGAACCTTGGAAATTGTCCAACAAATTGCTAATCATCAAATTATTGAGCACACTCAAAACACCAATGAAAAACATTCTTATCAAATTGCTTCGGGCCTACTGTGATCGACTCCAGGCAAAGTTTAGAATGTATTGCCTCACATTGGACAGAGTTCAGAATAAAAAGGTACATTGCATTTCTTCAAACTAATTCATGAATGGTTTGAAAATTCGGCTATCACCGAGAGAGTTCATTTCTATAATCCCGTGGTTTTCTCTGGCACCAACAGTATAGACTAGTCAATCACCCAATGAGCTGGACTAACTTAGCAGCAGTCATGATGGTGGAGAGAGCAATCACGTTGTTGAACTTAAATTGAATGCTGTTGAACATTATGGCCTAAAACAAATATTCTTTTGTTTGCTTACAAAACCATAAATAAATTTTCTTTTCTATAAAGGGCAGTTTTCTCTGAGTGCTGCCCACCATCAACTACTAGTTCTAACCTTTAAATTTTTCTTTTTTTTTTAAAGATATAATATTGTACTTACGTTGACTCCGAATCCATCTTCCCATACACTTTGTTAGCAAAACACAAAATACAAAAGGTTAGATTTGTTATAATTTTTTAAGAAAAACCATACCAGAGGCCCTAGCACGCTTGCTCTATAACGATCGATAGGATAACTATCGGTAACTTCTCATTGTTCCCTACGACAACTGCAGATCGCAAACGAATAGGTGACAGTTCACAATGACTAAGTGTCCTTAATATATTCAATATCAACTGTCGTTTGTACGTTTGAGATCTGCAGTTGTCCTAGGGAACGATGAGAAGTTACCGACAATCGGTCGGTAAATTCATATCGAGCGACCGTGCTAGCACACCAGGCCCCCACTAGCACACTCCATCGATAAGGATTGTATCGATAACTTTTGGTAACTTCTCATCGTTCCCTAGGACAACTACAGATCGCTAATGTAAAAAACAACAGTTGATGTTAAATGTATTAAGGACACTTAGTCACTGTGAATTGTCACTTATTCATTGGCGGTCTGCAGATGCTAGGGAACTATGAAAAGTTACCGAAAGTTATCCTATCAATCGTTATCGATCGAGTATGCTAGGGGCCCTGAGGCCCTAGCACGCTTGCTCTATATCGATCGGTAGGATAACTATCGGTAACTTCTCATCGTTCCCTAGGACAACTACACATCGCTAACGTACAAACAACAGTTGATGTCGAATATGTTAAGGACACTTAGTCATTGTGAACTGCCACTTATTCGTTGGTGATCTGTAGTCATGCTAGGGAACGATGAGAAGTTACCGATAGTTATCCTACCGATCGACATAGAGCAAGCGTGCTAGGGCCTCTGGCACCTTTAATGATACTCACCTATTTATACCAGAGTCATTGCTTTTAATAAGTGCAAGTCCTCGGTATTTCAGAATAAAGTCTCGAATTAAACATTAAAAACCATTATTTTCTAATATTTGGCAAGGTCCTATACCTATTTGTTTCTCTCGGATTGAAAACATCAATAGGTATTTACAAAATTTTACATCAAAAATATAATATCGTAAAAAAATTTTAATTCAATATCTTAAAAGTTCCAAGATTTCGCAATTTTTTTTTACCAATGTGATTCATATTACTTTTATTATGTAATAAAAAATGTGCACTGAAAATAGAAAAAAAAAATTCTTGGAAAATGATTTTTACGAATATTTATAATAATACGAAACAGAAAACGAAACTTACTTGTTTTTAGATTGTCTCATAAATTGTTGAATTTTTCTTGCTGCTTGGTGTTGCCTCCTTTGGGAATAAGTTCTTCTGTGAAAATAAAATAAAAACATTTTGTTTGAGCAACTGTGATAACAAAAGAAAAAGTATTTTATCAAATTATTCATGGCTACTAAAATAAATGTTATCTCAAGCAATAAAACATTTGCAAAAATTATAATTATCAGTATAATTTATTACGGGTCGGTACTTCTTTCCTGGTAAAAGATAAAATTTTATTATTCACTGATTAGAAAATGAAAAAAAATACTGGTTAGTATTTCCCGTACCGGGAATCGAACCCGAGCCTGCTGGGTGAAAGCCAGCTATCCTAGCCACTAGACCATACGGGAGGATGAGAAGACTCTGAGGTTTAAAGTATTTATATAGAAAACCATTTCATTTCGTATGTACTGAAGATTTATTCTGAGAATGAGATTGATCTATTTTTATCCATTTGAATCTCTTACTGTATAATTAATTTGATCAGTTAGGGACTAAAACTTTATGTTATTTTAATTGTGCAATACATTCTTTGAAGAAGGAAAATAAAAAAAAACCTTTTAAGTTTTGTAAAAAAATATCATTTAATTCAGTATGTATTGCGAGGAAAAAAGATTTGAGAATTTATCCAGGTGAAAACATCCAAATTGAAATTAAGGAAACAAATTATATCAATTTGTAAAATTGGAAAAATGAGAAATAAACTATGGAAATGTGATAATCTTACTAATATTATAAACGCGAACGTTTGTATGGATGTATGTGCGTTTGTTACGCTTTCACGCAAAATGAATTTTAATGAGACTTTACAATAATATACCTCATACGTCAGAATAACATATAGGCTTTATAAAGCTAGCTATTTTCAATATATTATAAATAATAATTATTGTTTAATAGAAAATGTCAAAATATGAGAATGACATTTTGCAAAACAATCAAATTTCAATTAAATCCAAATTCTATTTTAGAAAAATTAGTGAATTTATTTGAAGTACTCGCCCAATACTTTGAATCGGATCAAGAATTATAAATATTTAAAAAAAATAGGTTAAGAATTTTGGTATAAACATAGATAGGACCTAGGAAAAGAAAATAGGCTAATAGAAGTACTAATCCTGCGCAGACGAAGTCGCGGGCAGTGGCTTGTCTAATCTAATAATGAATTACAGAAATCAACAAATCGTCGCCCGAGTGCTTAATTGTCCAAACGAACATTAGCAAATTTTACAGGAGGATGAGGTTTTCTTTCATTATTTCAATGAAATTTTATGATAACTGTTATTAGGCTAGCGTTACACTTGTAAGTTTTTTCGTAAGTAAGCGGCTTCTGGCCAATGGGCACTTTGGATTTTCAAAATGCAATATACCCATTGGCCAGGGCCAGAAGTCGCTTACTTATGAAAAAACTTACAAGTGTAAAGCTAGCCTTAAAGGTAAAGGTCTGTTTAGTTTAAATAATTCTTAGTAAAGTGATTAATTATCGTTTTTGGCACTTTGTTTTAAATTTTAAAATGGGGATTAAACAAAAACTTAATTGGTTGTTGGATAATTAAGCACTGGTGCGACGAAATGGCACATACCAAGAACTATAAAGACAAATCATAGAACAGACTTTAATAAAAAAATTAAATAGGTATTTATTTTTGTAGGTGTCCACTTGAGTATATTATTTAACCTCAATAACTCGGGATTTCCTAAAAATATCAAAATTTAGAATCATAACATAAGAGCTCCGTTGTAACCAAATTTTTTGTGACATGGATCGCTGAGAAAGGCAGAGAGGTTACAATGGAGCCATCAGCAAAAGCTCACACATCATGCTAGCAGTAATGGTAGGTTAGAACTAAGGTAGAACTTACTTTAAACTGGAAGGGCTCCCCTTTCCCTTGCCGCCCTGGGTCACACTGGTCGATCCAGTCGCCGAAGTGGTGGCTACAGTGTTGACACTGGTGACGTTAACGCTGCCAGAGCTGAGGCAGCCACCGCCGCTGCCGCCGCTGTCCACGACACTGCGGCCCTCCTGTGAGGCGGCCTTCTTGAAGCGTTTGTGTGCGCAGTAGGAGCGGTAACCATGCTGAATCACCATGGCGGCGTGGGTCATCTGCTTGAAATATGCATACTGGAACAAAGAATTTTTTTTTTTAAAAAAAGAAAGACAAATTAAGCGTATTGAAACAAAGACCACCAACTCCACCATTGGTCTAAAATGAGTTATACATACATGGCGATGGATAGAGAAACAAAAATACTACTGACAGCTACAAAGGGTTTGGAGCATAAATGACAATAACCCATACATTTTTGATTAAATGTATTTAGTTCTGCAACAAAAATGGCAATCTTCATTAAAAATTGAAGGGTACGCAACAAAAATGGCATTATCCCTTTGAACCAATCAGAGAGATAGAACAAAAGCGATAATATCCATCTATTAATTGAAAATAACTAAATAATTTACCATTTAATGGCAATAAAATATATGCAAAGTGTAACTAATCCGTACAATTAATAACAAAAATTATGCTTTATTTTACATAGCATGGCAAAAGAACTAAAATGAGATTTGTGCGTATTTACAGCTCAAAATGAAAATAATTGGAGATTGCCGTCTTTGTTTCAATACGCCTCAAATATTCCTGGGTTACGAATAATCTAATAACCTTTGAAAATCTCGTACTACACACTAAGCGGAAAATATTGCCTGTGTCGTCTTGGAGGACTTAGCCAGTCGAAGAATTGAACACATTGCCTGGGCGGGTCCCAAACGCGATGCTAACTCAGCCATTGACCGCTCAATCAAATAGAATATCAATCATTACTATAAGTAGAGGAGGTAAGTACACAAATTTCTATTAAGAGTAAAGATTATGTAAGAAGTATGAATACAAAAGAAAGGGTCAGGTTTGAAAAAAAACAGAGGACCGAAGTAAAATAACCAAACTCTGTACTACCACAATATGTTAGTTATTGGTTATTGAAAGTTGCAGTTTCGTTTTAGTAAATACTATAAAAAATGACTAAAGGTACATACCGTGAAGTAATTTATTTAATGCGTGTTATTATTGTTTAGAGTTTTCAGTTTTAACAGAAAAATTAAAAATGATTATCTGAAGAATATCGTATAAAATGTAAATAGATTAAAGAAGATGTCGGCCGGCCCTAGATGATATGTATATATATTTTTTTTTACATAAGCTGTGTCATTTTTGGGAATGGTGTGTGGAGGATCTTTTTAGGGAAAGGAAGGCGAGGAAGTTCCGGGACGGAAAAATGTATGAGGAGAGGGTACGAATCTGGGGGTCAAATGCCCAGGAGGGATGGATCTATGAATCAATCCCTCCCACTGCGGTGAAAGGCGAGGGGTCGAGAGAGTCCGGCTTGAAAGGTCTAAGATAGGTCTCCCTCAACCAGTCTCTTCCGATTCGGTAGTAGGTGGGAGAACGCATTCGCTGCCAAATCCTACATAAACCTCACTTCTGCTTAGTCACCAAACGTAGCAAACTACTCGGGGTGACCTATGGCGGGCATATATCAAATATGCAATAAAATGTGAGTAGAAAATAAAAATACCAGACCGTCGCCTGAGTGCTTAATTGTCCAATCTCCATTTTAGTTATTGTTCAATGTTTATTCAAATTAAAAATAAAGTATCAAAAACGACAACTAATCACTTAACTAAGAATCATTTAAACTAACGAGACCTTTACCTTTACGGAAATAGCGTCATCACACCTATCAAAATGTTTGATTGAAATAATTAAACAAAACCTCCTCCTCCTGTAAAACTTGCAAATGGTCGTTTAGACAATTAATGCACGCAGGCGACGAGATGTTTACGGTATTCCAACTCGGTGCTCTGCCACACCTGGATTGAAAATTTGTGATGGTTACGAAGTTAACAAGATACTTTATATCGGTATTCTTTAATGCAGTATACGCTCTTTTGATAAGACAATGTTTAATCTTCGCCTTCCATTCAGCATTTTCAAATTTCTCATGTTGCAACTATTCTAGTTTCTGATTATCTACGGCCTACAATCTATCTCAAAGCCTTCCGAAACTCTGACTTTGCTTCAATAATTCATTTGTCAGGACACAAAACAGTTTAATACACTTTACAAAACACAAATTTATGATCTTTAAAATTTTTTGAAAAATTTGCAGAATAGATATCTACCCTGATTTTGTTACACAATTGGTATAATTTATCTTGTTTAGTAATAAAGCTTACTTGTTTATATCTCCGATAGTAATTTTGTATACAGATGGCTGCAGCCCTTTCCTTGTCTTGTTCTTCCAACTTCTGCCTGCCTTTGTAGGAGCGATATGCCTTCTGGATGATCTTGGCTGCTTCGTAAAGTTCCCTTTGCTCACGATCTGAAAGAAAAGTTAAAGGGTTACTTTTAACATACTGCAGGGAACATGAACTCTGTTTACGAAATAATAACTATTCTGAATTCGCCAATCATTCAATAGAGACTAGCCATAGCTTCAACAAGGAAAAAACCAAATTTAAACATATAAACATAAATTCATACTTTAACTTGTGCGCTTTAGAAACTTTAGCAATAAACAAAAAAATTAATTTAGTTACAAAATAATTGCACCCTGCAAATCTCCCCATTTGACTATGTTCCCTTTTTATATTGACTCTTTTCTCCCCCTCCCTCAAAATCACCCCTCCCACTACCTCTACCTAATAATATCTAATTCATTTCTTTACTTGTTTAAATTTTAAGTTTAGTTTTAAGTTTGCTACTGAATGGCACGGACGTGTCGAAACCGGTAGAAGATTTATAAAATTTAATAACTCAGGGCATACGTCATTGTAACTAACAAATGTACATAGAAAAATAAAACTTTTCAAAATAAAATATCTATAAATTGTTACATAGTTAATGTCCAAGGAATACAAAAAATACTGTGAATATTTGTGCCCCTCATGATGTGGTCAAAACTTTCTTCTGTTTCATCGTACTAGAATAAATATTTGATCGCTAATTATTATACCTAATACCTAAGACATATCAAATTAGATCCCAAACATTTCACTTTACCCTTCCATAGGGTAAACAGATTAGTCAATCTACCATTTACCCCTCCTTCCCTCTGCGGTCACGGTAACTTTGGGTGTCAACAGTTATTATTAATTACAGTGTGACCGGCAGCCGTTCATTAACAATTTATCAATCCAGCAGAGTCTAAAAGTTTGAGGGCGAATACCCCACAGTAGATTTGATGAAATTAATTTAACCAACGCCGTTTTTATTAATTGATTCATGCTTGGCTGAATAGAAATAGATTTCTGGTAACACGAATTAAGCAATCAATTTAATTATTAATGTTGGTATCGATATGAATCTTATTGCAATCAATTGAATTACAGATAGAAAAGTAGCTCAATATTAATAATACTGCTCTTCTAAATACGACACAAGCCCCAAATAAGGAATGTTAGTAAGCATCCCAGTTGTTCAGATCCAGTTACTAAACATAATATTGTTTTATTCAGTGAAACAGAGAGCAGCGTGTCCAAAATATCTTTGAGTTGTGAACGGACAGTTGACAGCAACATTTGCATGAATAGCTCTTCTAGAATGAATATATTAGTAAGCCTGGCTGTGCGTAGAATTCTGTCCAAAAAAAAATTCTTAGCATTCGAAGCAGACAGTTGACAGCAACATTTAATTTTTTATTTTTTTATTTTTTTGTGTGTGTATTACCAGACTGTGTGTCCATTTACAATACACATGTAACATTAACTACATACACATAACAACTTATATCTGGTAATTATTGGCATTTATATGCTTCTTGAATCCTTCAAGGCTACTGTTAAAAATGACGATTGGAGGCGTTGTTTAACGGCGTACGTCCGTTCTGCCACGTGGGATATGCAGACTAGCTCTTCTAGAATGAATATATTAGTACTCCTGAGGCCCTAGCATGCTTGCTTTATAACGATCGGTAGGATAACTATCGGTAACTTCTCATCGTTTCCTAGGACAACTGCACATCGCTAAAGTACAAACAACAGTTGATGTCGAATATGTTAAGGACACTTAGTCATTGTGAACTGTCACTTATTCGTTGGCGATCTGTAGTCATGCTAGGGAACGATGAGAAGTTACCGATAGTTATCCTACCGATCGTTATAAAGTAAGCGTGCTAGGGCCTCTGGCTGTGCATAGAATTCTGTCCAAAATATCTTAGGATTGTAAGCAGACGGTTGACAGCAATGTTTGCTTGACTAGCTCTTCTCGAATGAATATATTGGTGCGCCTGGTTCTTAGAATTCTGTCCAAAATATCTTAGTATTGTAAGCAGACAATTGAGAGCAACTTTTGCGTGATGGGCTCTTCTAGAATAAATATGTATGTGCACCTGGCCCTGTGTATAATTCTGTATAAAATATCTTAGTGTAAGCAGACAATTGTGAGCAACTTTAGCATGACAGGCTTTTCTAGAATGAATATATCTGGCTCTGCGTAGAATTCTGTCCAAAATATCTTAGGGTCGTAAGCAGACAATTGAGAGCAACTTTTGCAAGACTAGCTCTTCTAGAATGAACAAATTGCTGCGCCTGGCTGTGAGCATAATTCTGTACTATCTTCATCGCTTTAAAAAACTTAAGCAATTTCAGGTAGCCTTTCGATTCCTAAAGGTGGCTAGCTTAGGTTAGGTCTGCAGCAGAACTTACCAGAGAGCGTTAGGTTATTGAAGTCCCTCTCGCACAGGTGGTTGCAAGAGGCCTGTAGGAACTCGCAGAAGTCCTCAGTGGTGGGGGGTGGGGAGGGTGAGTCGGCCAGGGGCAGCGAGCGCGGAGACGGCAGACACGACGAGGAGGCGGGCGACAGGCTGGAACACGGCGTCCCAACGTCGTAGTACCTGAACAAGAGAATTACAATTAATTCTTCCAATATACCAAACTTAATTTCTAGCACCATCTTAATTAAAAATATTAATCTTTTCATACGTGCTCTTCTATTATTCTGACTCCTGACATGGCCCAACTCAAGTATCTGGTCCACTTGATTGTGCCATGTCTTCCTCGGGCATCCACAACTTCTTCTTCCATTCACATTTGCGTCATGTATCCTCCTTACACTTCTTTCTTCTTTCATTCGCTCTACATGCCCAAACCATCTGAGGGTCATTTCTTAATCTTTCTCATTACGCTTACATCAGCCTTGCTTTCTTTGCGGATATCCACAATTCTCCACGATCATACATGGTTTTACACAAATATGCCTCAAGGATCTCATCTATACAGCATTATGTCTACTTTCATCCTTCCTCTGCCAGTTCCATGCTTCAATACCATACATTAGGGTAGGTAACAGCGCTCCATTGTGGACTGCTAGCTTCGCTTCATTGGACAGCTTTTTGTTGGCGCCAACGGCGTTCACTCCTCCATTAATGGAGTTACCTGCATTCACCCTTCTTTCAATATCCTTATCAGCCTTCCCATCTCTCGTAAACATACTTCCCAAATACACAAACTCTTTTAACATGGGTTCTATATTATTAATGAGTGGAAGGGGATGCATGTATCAGATTTTCTCTTTGAGTATGTTTACTGTGAAGTTTCTGGCAAAAAAACAGAAGCTCTTCTGTGCCTTTGTAGATCTAAAAAAAGCGTGCTCCAAGTATTCACCATTCACAACTATATTGCACACTGTTTTCGTACTCTCTCTTTCAAACACCATGACTTTAGACTTACTTACATTCATCATTAACTCATTCTTCATACATACTTCGTACATCCTAGACACTAGAGACTGTAGATCTTTCGAACTGTTAGAAATCAGCATACAATAGGCAACATACTTTCAGATTACTCAATTTCGCGCCCAATCCCACCTCTTTCAATTCTTGCATACAATTATCCATGTATAGATTGAACAACCACGGTGACATTATGCAGCCTTGCTTAACCGCTTGGGCACATAAGCTTGTTTTCACAACAATTTAACGTAGGTAGGCTTAGGAATGGCGTATGCCCTGTACCTGAATTATTAACACCTTTTATGACGTCAAACCACCCCGTAAAGCCACCGTTCACCCCTACACATGCAACGCTTCCCTCATTCAAGACGCAATAGCCTGTATGAGATTTGCATTCACTCCATACTTGGAAAACACCTTCCATAACGTCTTCCTGTTAACTCGGTTGTACGTTTTTTGTAGATCTACAAAGGCACAGAAGAGCTTCTGTTTTTTTGCCAGAAACTTCACAGTGAGCATACGCAAAGAGAAAATCTGATCCATGCATCCCCTTCCACTCATAAATTTTTTTTATTTTTTATTTATTTATTTACAATTAAACCCGCTAAACTACTTATGTAGTTTGTCAGCAGGGGCATAGAGACAACATTTTATACAATTATATGATACAATTTAAATGGTGTATGATGATTCATAAATACATAAGTTGGTAAAATTACAGAAAGGTTTACATACATAAATAGCAGCATAAGCCTTATACATATAATAAGCAAGTAAAAATAAATGTATGAACAAATTAGTATAATCATTAAGTACATCAATAGTTTCATAGATAAAGGTAGGTATGTCAGGTATTACAAAGTAATTATTTTTCCCAAAGTAATTATTTAATTAATTTTTATAATTTTATTAATTTGGTTATAGCATTGATAGTAATAATAATGAAAATATAATCAATGATTTATTGGATTTATTAAAACAAAAATTAGGTGTAAAAGCTAGTAGATTAAAAAGATATAATTATACGTATAATAAAAAAAATAATAACAGATTATTCCAGAAAAATGAAAAAATATTTTATTCCAAACTTGACGATAAAAAAAATATTATTTCTAATAATAATATTCCGTTGCCTTCTAAAACAGATATGCACGATTTTTGGACTAAAATTTGGAGTAAAGATATAAAACACAATGAGTCAGGTCCCTGGATAGAAAATGAAGAACTCAATTGTTCAGACATTGAACAAATGAGTTTTTCTGATATATCGGTTGAATTGTTAGCCAAAATTATTAAAAATACTCATAATTGGAAAGCCACGGGTTGCGATTGGATACATAATTTTTGGTACAAACGTCTGACTATGTTACATCCTCTTTTGGCAAAACATCTTTCAAAATTTGTTAGACAAACTCAAAATTTTCCAAATTTTCTAACTAAGGGCATTACTTATATGTTGCCTAAAAGCGAAAATATTAATAATCCCTCTCAGTATAGACCCATTACATGTTTACCGACAATATATAAAATTTTAACCTCTTGCTTGACAGATTTAATATATAATCATTTAGATGAAAAAAATATTTTATCTGAACAACAAAAAGGTTGTCGCAGAAAACATATGGGATGTAAAGAACAATTAGTTATTGATTCTGTAATTCTAAAACAGATTCAAAATAAAAAACGTAATTTACATACTTGCTATATAGATTACCAAAAGGCTTTTGATAGTGTCCCGCACTCGTGGCTTATCAAAGTATTAAATATATATAAAATTAATCCAATGATTATTAGCTTTTTAGAAAATATTATGTCATTTTGGAATACAGATTTATTTATCAATTTAAAGGGTAAGAAAATAGTAGTACCGGGCATTTCAATAAAAAGAGGAATTTTTCAAGGAGACTCGTTGAGTCCTCTTTGGTTTTGCTTAGCATTAAATCCTCTATCCAAAATGTTAATAAAAAGCAAGTTTGGAATAAAAATTAAGGGAAATACAGGAGAGAGTAGTACAATTTCGCATCTATTATATATGGATGATATAAAATTATTTTCAAATTCTGAATCAAATTTAGAGAAAATGATTAACGTAGTTAAAATTTTTTCAGATGATATTAAAATGACTTTTGGTCTAGATAAATGTAGAACGATCCATATAGAGAAAGGCAAAATTATAGATGGAGATGAGGGTATATTTAGAAATTTCAAAATTAAAAGTATGAAAGGGGATGAGGTTTATAAATACTTAGGATACCCGCAATCGAATAGATTAGATCATACTAGTATTAAAAATGATATTAGGATTAAATTTCAAACTAGGATAAGAAAAATTTTAAAATGCAATCTATCTGCTAAAAATTTAGTAAAGGCAATAAATAGTTGGGCAATACCTCTATTAACGTACTCATTTGGTATAATTAAATGGTCTAATACAGATTTAGATAGCTTAGAACGATTAATTAGAACTACGTTAACAAAGTTTAATTGTCATCATCCAAATTCAGCTATAGAACGAATTAATTTACCTAGAAATTTAGGAGGTAGAGGTATAGTCAAAATAACTTCTTTAAAACAAAATCAGGTAGAAATGTTAAGAAATTTTTTTCATAGAAAAGCTAATAGCTCAGAGCTGCATAAAATAATTTGCAAGGCAGACAGAAATATTTCACCTTTAAATTTATACGACGAGAATGCCAACATTTTTATAAATACCAACCAGGAATTATTAGATTCCTGGTCAAATAAAATTATTCACGCAAAACACTTCAATTATCTCAACCAAACGTATGTTGACAAACTTTCGTCAAACAAATGGTTGAGTATTGGAGAGTTGAGCGCAGAAATAGAAGGTTTTATGCTTGCTATTCAAGATAGAGTAATTAATACCAAAAATTATAGGAAGCATATAATCAAAGATCCAAATCAAATAGATGATTTATGTAGAAAATGTATGGCTTTTCCGGAAACTATAGAACACATTATATCAGGATGTTCTATATTAGCGCCGTCTGAGTATACATTTAGGCACAATCAGGTTTTAAAAATAATTCACCAAAGTTTGGTAATTAAACATAACTTGATTGACTGTCATAATATAGTACCATATTATGAATACGAACCAAATTCATTTTTAGAAAATAATTTCTTTAAAATTTACTATGATAAAACTATACTAACAGACAGACCAATTGGTCATAATAGACCTGATATAGTTTTACATGACAAAATTAAAAAAATAACTTATATTATTGATGTAGCTATTCCAAATTCCTGTAATATTCAAAAATCTGTTTCTGAAAAAATAAGAAAGTATACAGATTTAGGAAATGAAATTAAAAGAATTTGGCATTCTCAGACTATAAAAATATTACCTTTTGTTATTTCGGCTACTGGCATTATACCTAGCTCTCTTATTAAAAATTTAGGCATATTAGATTTGTCAAAGAATTTGTATATAAAAATGCAAAAATCAGTCATTTTAAATACATGTAGAATTACGAAAGATTTTTTAAATATTTATATTGAGGGATCAGTAGGATTTATCGGTCAAATTAGGAATTCCACAGAGCCGAACCCTCTGATATGAAAATATCTGGAGACGGTGAATTATATTCCCATTTAATAGTTTGGTAGATTAACGTGTTGTTCTTGTATTGTTTTGTATTAATTATACTTATATAATACACTTGCATAACGTGGATTTACTAGATGATCATTTATATGGAAAAGTGTATGAAAGGGTTTAGTTTTTCCTATGGGAAAAACTAAACCCGTTCCTGTAAATCTGTTGAATAAAAATAGAACCCATGTTAAAAGATGGTGGGTATTACCCTAACATGATTTATTGAGGTATGTTATTATAGCCATAATAATATCACTTTTTTATTCCTACAATTAATTTAACCTACTCAATTAATTAATTAATATTTCAAAAGAAATTCATCTAGTTAGACAGCTCTGGGAGCCACAAAATGGATACTAGTTGCTAATTAAATAATCAAGTTTCGGTAGTTCACATCTTAAATAAATAATATATCTTAAGTTTCAAGGACTTGTTGTTCTGTGTGGATATCCTCATCCATGAAAATTGTATCAATATAATAATATCTAAAACAAAATATCTTTTAATAATAACTACACATGTCGGTCATCCAGTTGATTGGTCAGTTATCACCGAAAAATCTAAATTTGAGTTGTGTATGCGGTTATGTGTTGTTATGGAACGCCCTATAGCTGGTAGAATATACATAACAACAATCGCCGCGGCCGGTTGAGACTCGCCACAGCGTTCCCGTTCCCCACCGTTTCCTGCATCCCCTACTTCCCCTCTCCTACTCCCCGCGGCGTCCCGAGCGCAGTTGAAAGTTGCTCTCTGGCTGAGACGCACGTAAACACGGTCGAGAATCACGCTCTGTTTCGGGCCCCCGCAGAATGAGCCGAATTGATTTCTAAGCCACGATGTTACTATTAGTCCGCATTGGAATGTAGAATCGGTTTTGTCAAACATCGGTGTTATAATGGTTCGCGGACCCCAGGAAGACTGTCGAACGTGCTGGAAGCGGAGGACTTCGCCCCCACACATGTAAGCTGAACACCAGATTTCCCATTCTTTCAATGTGTCTGTAAAAATACGATAGGGTCCCGCGTAAAAACCATAACTCAGAGAGTTTCGATGCAGAGATCACGAGGTATAAACACTTTAGCTAGGTTTGTGTGACATGCATTCTTGTATAGCCCTGTACTGAAATAGCCTGTATACTGTGTTCTGAATTGTCAATATATGAATCTATTTAAACATATCTTGTTGTCAATCTGCTCCGGCAGGAGAGTCTCGTAGAGTATTGATTTCCCAGGTGATCGAGGAGGATGGAGATCTGTAAGCATTCATTTGCGACCCACGCCTGAGATAGAGGGTGCCCGTTGCTCCCGTTTGAGCTGGCTTTGGGGCTTGTTTGGGGTAGCTGGAGCTGTCAATTGGCGACCAGAGAAACCCCGTAACAGTGTATGTAAAAGTGTACCTTTTATTGGTACAATACTCAGATTACTCGTAAACACCACCAAATCAATAATTATAATGAAGAAAAACTTGTAGTGAATTGAAGATATTTCAAAATGTCATACTAATGTACCGGACTGTTATGCCTTCCGGTGTTATTTTATAGCATATTCAATATGTCAAACACAAACATGTGTAAATAATATTTACGGTGAGCATTCGAATATTGCTTTCCTCACTATCTCAAAACATAGTATTTGGAGACGTATTTATTTATTATTTATTTATTTTTTTTTTCATGTTCTCCATAAAACAGTTATACACCAATATATCATGGAGAAGATTATAAATTACAAAGTACACAAGGGCAGTTTTACCACTTAGTGACATGTGCTAAAAGATAGTTGCTGAACTGTCTGTAAGTGACATTGAAAATGTCGATGCGCAATGCAGAATCGTTAAGCAGTTGAGTCGCTCTGTTTATTGGCGCGTTCTGATAGGCAGAAGTCCTCACTTTCGGAGCATAAAAAAGTGCATGGGATTTCCCACGAGTATACTTGTTAGGGACGTAAAAATTAACCTCTTTTAACATAATCGGATTGAGTATGATACCAGAGATTAGCTTAAAAAAGTGTTTACCTAAATATATTTTTCTGCGGGCTTCTAAGGTGTTGAAATCGAGCATCCCTGTTAAGAACAAGTATGGATACAGGAATGGATAGTATGTATATTCCCTCATATATAGGTAACGCAAAAATCTTTTTTGTACTTTTTCTATTTCTAGGATATGACATGACATCAACTGAGCGGTCGATATTTGCAGGACCGTCTATATAGTCCGCTCCGGGCTCTGACTTGCTTAAGTGACAAGGAGCCAACTAGCCAAAGCTCTGATAATACCTAACGCAGCGCCCTTGAGGTTTTTTCACCAGGTACCGTTTAGGTCAAGGCTTGCCCGGCATATATGACACCATTTAGTTCCAATTTGGTTGCATAACTGCCTATTTTGCAGCCTACTTTAACCAGAGAGAAAAATTACATATTTCAGTTATTTAAAAATCTCACTGCTAAACATCCTTCACCAATAGAGTATGAATACATGCCTATAATTGTGATCGGAGAACTCAAAGTTGAACTCGGCAGGTTCGAAGTTCCCCGTCTGCGGAAGGTCCAGAAGTGGCTCCATGAGGCAGTCGCTCGGGGCACCAGAGTCTGATACTCCGGGACTGCCATCCACCACCATGTCTTCGCTCTCATTCTGCAATGATGGCCAAGGGTTCAAGTTATTTACTTAAGTATCGGGAGAAGTTAATGCAATGTTGAGATAAGGAAGTGAGAGCTGATATCAAATGATACATCATTTGTATTCTGGCAAGAGTTTTCTATGAGTCATATTGAAAACACAGAAAAAAATTTAAAATGTTGGGAATAACGAAGAAAATTACAATAATTGACGAGAACCCAATTTGTATGTGTAAAAATATGACACCTTCACTAACACCATTCTTTTTTTTAAAGTAAAACAAAGATTCCACGGTTATGGATAACCTGAAAATATTTAAAAATCTCTTAATACCACCACTTGTGTCATGATGGGGGAAGTCAAGACACCGGTCAAAAATATTAACAAATTTCAACACGTTAAAGTCAGATTTTCCAGAGGATTAATTTTTTTTACTTTCTCTATCTCAAAATAATGGTTTACAGAGATACAATATCTTGGTTATAAGCCATTGTTTTTTCGCCCCTGCTTTGGCTCAAATAATTTTATTTAAATTAGGTAAGATTTATTAAGTACTTATAATATTATGTCCACTGACAATAAGTGTGACTAAAATGTGATTGATGATCGTGGATAATTAATTTCTTTAGTAGCACTAGAAATCGAAGCATTGTTTGAAATGGCTTTAGTTGAAGCATTGCTTCAATTGGCAGATCTGACTAGTCAGGTACTTCCCAAACTTCTTCTTTTCTCTCTTCATCAGCTAACAGATTTCCACAATTTGGAATGCCGTAGTATGCCTCATAAATATGTTGTCACACAAAAAAGGTAGTTCGAAATTTGATATAAACAAGGCTGGTGTTTCTTTTTCTGTGAAAGTGTTTTACAGTTGTCCTTACTTAGACACATTCTAAATATATTTCCACTGTGTGTTAACATTCACAATATAAATATGTTTATTTATATCATAAACTAGTAAAATGCATACTTTCTAGACATCGAGAGATTGTAAAACTCAAAATAAGAGACCAAATACATAAAGAAAAACATCGATCAGCGTAACAAAAAAGAATTAGCCAAAAAAAGTGTAACGAACCTTGATGCGATCGGGCATGGCTGCTATAATCTGTTCAGCGAGAGTGAAAACCCTCACATCTTGTTCCCCTGTAAAATTGTGTAGATATTTAAATTAAGTCACCTGTCGGCTCGACAAGGGCCAAAACAACCATCGACATCTAAACTTGCAGCTAAACACCAAACATTGATAGCAACGCCAATTATAATCATACCACATGGAATATCTTACAGGTTAAACTGACAAACTTTAAGTGGGACAGTTCAGTGGAGGCTGGAAACTAAACGCTAAATAAATAGTCATAGCAATAATTGAGGAGGGAGAGAGTTGTTAAAACATGAATTATTATTGTCAGTTGCAAAATATGGTGCCCCTGCAAACAAGCTACTTTATAGCGCTGTCAGAAGTGTCACAGATTGAAGATAAGATACAAGTGAAAGCAAATCCTGTTCCCATCAAGCAAAGATTAAACATTTTACAAGTTTCTTGACTATGAGATATATGTGTCCAGCAATCAAAGGCTGGTTAGTATCACAGTGCTCGTCCTTCCTCGTCGCATTATCCCATAGATTGTGTAGTATCTCTTCAGTAAATTAATTTATCCAAGGTTATTATTTATGAACGTTTGAGCGAATAAGTATTAGGTTATTTATGAATTTACTCTCGAGTAAAGAGTTTTGGATTTAAAAATTTGAACTCTCCGACAGCGATAAAAAGAAACTTTTGTGTGGGGCACTTAGTATGTTGATAGAAAATTTAATTAATTTTCAAGGTAAGTAGGGAGTTGTATAAAATGTGCAAATTATCAAAAGCTGGTTCAGAAAAATTGAAATTATCAACAGAATGTTCAGTCGAATTAAAATAATTTCTGATTTCATCTTGTGTAGTGAATTTGAGCAAACAATATATCGACCCCTTGGAATAACAAGGTTCCATCTGCCTTGGTAACGTCGTGCGATAATAGGATCTATAGTAAGCTACCTTAGAGTTCATTATCGCATGACGTTACCGCAACAGATGGAACCTTGTTATTCCAAGGGGTCGATATGTAATGCCTCTGGAATCGGCTGAAAAAAAATAATATTTTCAATACCGATAATTATTGTTATCGTTCATTCAAGTTATTTTATTATAAGAATTACAAATCATAGAACCTTTGTAGAATTATTTTGAAAAAAGTAGAAACAAATCTATACTTTGCTAATAATCTCCTGTTTCAAAATTTTAAAATTTAATCGGTTTGTCAATTATTTTTAAAGTATATATGTATGTATTATTTTGACCACATTGAATGCTGTCAAACAGTTTTTTATTAGTGAGTATTGTGTATTGGGTTTTATTAAATAATTGTGTTGTATTTTGGATGTATCAGGTACATAAAATGCTAGTTTTATAGAAGTGTGTGTAATTATAAATATGTATGTATTTTAAAATAGTATTTAGCTTTAGTCTATTGTTCATATCATCGCTGTTCTAATTCAACCTCATATCTACAAAATAAAATATAATATACAAAATAATACATATTTTGTTAGATGAAGGAAACTATCTATTTTCCCTACATTAAAGCATTTATTTGTTATTAAAAAATACATACACGTTTATGTGTTAAATAAATAAAAAATAAATGCTAAAAAATTATTAAAAAAAATAAAAATAGACAGTTTTTTTCATCTCCTGAGAAACAAACATTTTTGTAGATACGGTGTTGAGTCGGAAATGCAATGATATACAGTAGAATCTGGATATAACGACCCTCAGGAGACCAGCGATACTTTATCGTACTAACCGGACGATGCACAAAACGGCCGGATAATTTAAGCTTGTTTTAATATGTAGCTACATTCTATGCAAGTAAATATGTAGTTACTAAAGTAGAAAGTCTGTAATTTGTGTTTGTTTTTAGCCAATTTTTGTTCGATAGTAAGAACTTCGCACGGCATTGTGAATTCACAACATCATAGTTTCATAAAAAAGGTGTAATAAAGCACTATCTTTAGCGGTTGTCACAACAGATGATAAACACTGAATGTGATTTACGCATGCTAATAAGGATAGGTGTGGGGAGTAGCCGGGCGCGTAGGTTTTGTAAACTAAAAACTGCGCGTCGTTCTAACTGATCGAATTATCATTAAATTAGGTCGCTCGGGTGGTTTGTTTATGGGTCGCTTTAAGCAGTTGGTCGCTTAAAGCGGAGTCATACTAAACGGACATGTATTCCTAGTATCTAACTATGAAACCTAAAACCTGAGTTTACATTGTCGTTGCTAAAAACGGTAAGCCGTTATAAGCGAAGTCGTTATATCCGAATTCTACTGTATAACAAGTCAACTAAATAAGTTAAAGTAACCAGGGAAGTTTGCTGTTTGAAGGTTTTGGTGTTCAATGTAACAACAAATTACATGTTGTATAAAAATACAAATAATGGAATTATGTACAAAGGGTGATTATAGGATGGTTTATTTTATCTTTGTGGCAGTTTTAAGCACGGGACAGACGCAAAGTTCACATCAAAAGATACTTTATAACACAATAGCGCTCGCCATACAATCCCATACATACCCCCCACACGTAAAAAGATGATGCGTTATAAGCGTGGTTTGGGCCTTCGCTATTCGTCATTATTCTCCATAACCGCTGCCGACGCTATATTTGAAAAGTTATGCGCCCTCTCTCCGCTGTAAACAGGAGAGGGGGTCATTTTAAGATATGCAGCTGCTATCAGCTCAAGCCGCTATCAGCTGTCAAGTTGATAGATTCAGTAGAAAGAAATTATATTGCGTGGCCGCTCTCGAATACAACTGACCCCCTCTCCTGCCGTAGGAAAAAATCTTTTATAAAGTAGTGTGTCGGTAGAAAAGATATTGTTTTATAAAGTATCTTTTGATGTGAACTTTGCGTCTCTCCCGTGCATAACTCTGAATGTAATATGCAACGGTAGCACAAGTAAACTACCACATTGATTTATAACGGCCAGGAAGATGTAATAGTCTCCACAGCCATTCAAATATATATGTTATACCTCAAACATTGAAATAAAGCAAGCGTTTTAATGTAATATTTATTAATTTATGGCTTACATCAAACTTACCTTTGGAGTTAACTATTAAGCTCTTCAAATAAGCTCAAGCGGAAATCATTCATGAAAAAACGCAATAAAAAAAAATTAAAGCAGCTAGTAAGCATCTACGATAAAGCATTTTTTTACGTCATGCTGAAATATTTGACGCCTTTCTCTTTTGCAGTACACAATACTTTATACAAATCGTTGAATTTCTGGATACTAACAACACTTGGTTGAAACAGTAATTACTTTTTCTTCAAACTTCGCAAAATCACTTTGTGGTGTCATTTTTAATTAAATGAAACAAATAACTTTGTATCAACCACTATTATATAATTACAATTACCAAAATTTTGGTATATAAATCAACCACTATTATATAATTACAATTACCAAAATTTTGGTAATTGTAATTATATAATAGTGGTTGATACAAAGTTATTTGTTTCATTTCAATAATTATTTTATTTACAAAAATTACTTGCTTGGTAAATTATCTTCATTGAAGTCACACAATCAAAGAATTGTTATCTGGAGTGTGCCGATTGTAAAAATCCCTCAAACAGAAAGTATTATTTTCAGATTACCAATTGGATACGCCGACGCTCAACGAATAGAAATTTTACATATCCGATAGGTACTTTAGGCGGTTGAGAAGTAAAAGTCACTGTAACAATACCTAATGAATCAATTGTCTTACCATCATTGAGTTACAACTATTACACTAATAGATTGATTGTCAAGTTGTCTTCATTGAGTTACACTAACACCAATAGATTGATTTTAAAGTAGTCTTCATTGTGTTACAACAACACCAATAGATTGATTGTCAAGTTGTCTTCATTGAGTTACAATAACACCAATAGATTAATTGTCATGTTGTCGTCATTGAGTTACAATAACAGCAATAGATTGATTGTCAACTTGTCTTCATTGAGTTACAATAACGCCAATAGATTGATTGTCAAGTTGTCTTCATTGATGTCCCTGTAATTACAATAACTGCAATAATAGTTTGTGTCGTGAAGTCATCATAACATCACCTTAATAAATGATTAAATTGAATTCATTGAAGAGACCATAACAATAATGATTTGAAATGTTGAATGCCAACGACATCAACAGCTTAGCCAATGATTTTAGGCCTTGCAAAATTGTAATTATAATAATTTGAATGTAAGAGATATGAACAATAACAAAAAATCTATTCTTTAACATCTTCCAGCTAAATTTAATTACATTTTATTTTTCTTGCGGCAGTAATTTATTTGAATCTTTGTTTTAAAAATAAATGATATATTTATGTAGCTAAAAAATATTGTGTTGAAGCGCCAGTTGTTCACAGAAAATCAAATGTAACATTGTCATCAAATGGTCCCATTTTGTCTTTTTTAATTATATTTGAAAGGTTATCGTTAAATGCCGATTCTACGTGCATTTCTGCTTTCTATATCAAAGTATAATAAGCCGAAAAGCTTAACCACATGATAGTTGTAATATTTTGCTAATCACAATTTCTTCAAAAGTTGAAACCCACTTAGCATCAGCACTTTACGGGGACCTTTCAACTGTCAAAAAAACAAAATGGCGAAGAATGGCCATTTTTGAAGACAATGTCTCAAGCAAACGAATCAAAATATACACATAGTTTCAAACAAGAGCTGTGAGTTAACCAGATCCCACAGAATCACATCATCGCATATCTTTAATTAAATTAATGTAATGAATAATGACTAAAGACAGAGATTGGCTTCAAGTATTTGAATGATTGGGTAGAAACATACAGTTTAGAAATTGTTAAAAAATCATTAGGAACCAAATAATAAAAAATGGAATGAAACAAAAGTGAACTGAGAAACAACTAAAGCAACATCGAACCATCACCTATATTGGAAGCTAACACTGATCATAAGGGTCACAAAAACACTCACTAAGAAGACTGAGTTAAACATGTTGTAAGGAATATGTATTAAACAAGCATTCATTCGTATGCGATCAAACACTCTTTCCTCTTTTGCACATTTTTTGCTTCTGCTGTAATATTGGAGACCTTTGAAGCTAAAGAAACATAGTATACACAATCGGTAAAATGGGGTTGGAAAATATTATCAAAGGAGATAAATATATAATTGCAGCAATATATAGTTTAGTTTTCAATTCAATTTGGGGAAGACAGTTTTATTGGGATGAATTCTATCAACCACACCACGTCGTGAAAATTGGGGATCAGGCCACTAATAATAATACTCCTTTTGTAGATGGCAATAAGTTTTAAATTTCCATTTGACACCAGCCGCCTGTTTTGATTTATTCACGAAAAACACATCGCCAAAAAGGGTTTTTTTTTTTTTCGAACCTCAGCCACAAATATTTAAATGTTTTATGATAATTTTCTAAAGAATTTAATTTTTCATACTATACAATAAAACCATAACCGAAAGGTTTGTATCTAGCAAATTTTGAAATTTAAAGAAGTTTTTATAGGCCTGACACTTTATTTTTTACTGGGACAGATTCATCAAAAAAATACTTGATTATTTCAAAGGCAAATATGTGTTCTACTCGCAGTTTTTAATTAGATATCTAAAATATTTTTAAACATTCAAATTTTCAAAACAAAATCACATGATTTTACATTGCTTAGTAGTGCATCACCTAAACCAGGATCGTCTTGTTTTGAAATGGTCACTTTCAATTCTTTGAAAAATTTTGCCTTTATTTCGCTCAGCTGTGATTTCAAAACTTTCATAAAAAATAGGCACTGAAATATAAAGCACGAATACTCATTCAAAACATATTCCTTACTTGTTAATTCAGTGAGAAGAAGTTAGTAACAATTAATTAGTTATACAATGAAGGAAAATACACACATTTAGATATTATTAATGCATAGGTGATGTTAAAAACTCTTTTAGAACCATTTCACTTAAGATTGACTCACTCAATTAATTCTTAGGAATTTATCTAATAATTTAAATTCAGTAATAAAATTTCGCGTAAATAGAATCTAATTGGAATTATGTTGTGTATATTTCATCTTAAGAGATATAATTCCAAAACAATGCATCAAACAATCACAACATTCATGGGACTAGTTAAATATTAATAAAGTGTTAATATTCAACAGAACAAACGTTAGTAAATAATATCATTAAAATTCAATTCGAGACATTTTTTTATAGATTTCAAGTCAAGTTTTACATTCCAATAAACTTTATTATTTGCTCCTTATGAAATAATATGTCGATAATTTTGTGTTTCCCGACTACATTAATTTTGACTGGTAATTGAAAACAATTAGGTTTATGTTTTATATTAAGAAAATTCTCAAGTCTGCATATTTTCATAAATTTCTACCATTCTCTACAGGTTAAGGCAAATTTCCCCTAGGACGAAATCAGATCAGCTAGGTCTTTAATCACTGTAAGGTTTAGGTTGCGAGAGAACTCCTTGTTACAATCGGAATAAGACAAATTGCATATCTTGGCCATGTCCTCAGAAACGTAAAATACTGGATTTTTCAATTTCTTATGAAAGGAAAGATTGAGGTAAAATGTAGTATCCTAAAACATACAGCATTTGTCATAACTGACCAACTTGAAGACTAGGATATATTCCTCGTCTCTTGTTGATGCTGCAGAAAACCACAAATCTTTTGAAACAGTTATAGCCAACTTCTGCCAGGAGATGACGCCACAATAAGATCAAATATTTAGATACAACAGGTGTACAAGAATTTGTGGATGTTTACGAATAAATCTGTTTGGAAAAATGAGGAATTAGTATTTAAACAATTTGATGAATGAGATTTTACATGCCAGGGGGGCGAAGTGAGATTTTTGAGAGGAGTGGTTGGATTTCCAAATGGGAATGAGTGAGATACTTGACAACCGAGATTCGCTTAGCATCAAATCTCCGGGGTGGCTTTGTCATTTACCAAGAATGTCAGAAGAACAACTACGGGACTCGAAGTCATCCTTTGGGCCATCCCAGCAATGTTGGAGAAGGCCACACCAGAGGCTGGGCGAAGATGGGCTGAGCTTGAAATGAATGGAGGCCACTGACTTAGCCCAGGATAAGGACGCCTGGCGGCACCTTGTTAAAGCAACAAGTCTACGACCCGAATAGGACAACGGGAAGAAGTTGTGATAAGTATTTAAACCAGATAGTGTAAAAGGGACCCATCCGATCATAAACACTGCCTAAATACTGAATTTTCCTTTTTAATTAGTAGAGAATATAAGAAAAGCAGCAAAAACATTGTTAATAAATTAATAAAATTGCAAAACCAATTAATACACACTTTTCTAATCCCTAAAACATGCATAATATTAACACCAAACTAGTGCAGAAGTATTTGTCTCTTGACCGACAGGGATTGCCAAGAAATCTGTTAAGAGTCCGTGAATGTTGCGAGTGCTTGTTTGCTTGTTTGTTTGTTTATTTGTTGTAGACTTGTGCCCCGTTAAACTGACCTACGGCACCCGTCGGCTGTTTGTCAATTTGTTGGGCCTCTTCGTCCGACATGGCCTCCACGTCGATCAGTGGACTGTCCGACCTCGGGCCCCCGGCCACCTCGCCTAGATTGCCATCAATCAACCAAGGTCAAAAACCCAACGCAACAAACATAATAATAATCTAAATTATAAGAAAACAAGATCAACAACTCAAAAACAAAACAATTATAAGTGAAAGAATGAAAACAATCATTATGAGGTCATAGCTCATATTTATTAAAAAAAGAGCCCTTGAAGATCCATAGAAATTACACGAGAAAGAATTATACATGTACAGAGTGTATCAGGACCCACCTGGTTTGACCAGCGATTCTTGAGCTTATTTTGAGTAAAAAAACAGAACACACGGCGTAAAGAGTAGCTCATTGCCTTGGAAGAAATACATTAAAAGTTTCATGTGTACGGTTTATTGGCCCAATGTCGCAGCACTGTCACTTACTGAATTTTGTTATTATAGAAGATGTTTGAATGCAAATTTACTTTAAAATAAGTTTAATTAATTTTAATGCTAGAGAAGCATTATTTATATCGGCAGAGATAGTATACGGATAGTGTCCGTGAGCACCCAGGCCATGGGCTATCATCCTTTCCACCTGTCTCTTTTGAGTTTGTTTCTGGAGAATCCTGTAGCAGTAAGGGTTTTCCCATCGGAAGTCCCCTTTTGTTTGGGTTTCCTGAAATTCCCCTGCCCCACGAGGCCCACAAAGCCCGCCGAGCCCGCCGAGCCCGCCGAGGTGGCCTTAGCTCTTCTCTCCACCCTTCCTAGATTCCCAAAGGCCCCTAGTTTGTTTTATTTGATTTCAATTTTTGTTCCCACAAATATCTATCGAAATAAAGATTCACCCCAGTAGAGCCCTGGGTTCTGGGGTAAGGTCTAAATACTCCGAGATGCCACCCTGTATCTCAGAGGCACCATTCATGTCACTATTCCCCAGCGTATGTGGGTATATTTTTGGTCTCCAGTGACCAAAATGCCATGATTCTTTTTTTACTCCAAATAGGGTCAGGAATCGATGGTTAAGGTCTGTCAGGTACATCTTGATACAACCTGTAGATATAGATCTTAATGATCAGAACTCAAAATAGTAATCGAAATGACTGCTAAAGGAGTTACGTAGGTATTATAGATCTCCAAGATCGCAGTTCCTCCAAAAAAGTTACTGTAATTAAAAACAAAAGAGACTCAAAATAAATTAACGGTAATACAAGTTAAAGAGTTTCATAAAATCTCAACTCTTATGATCCTATCATAACTGAAAATATATTTACGACAATAATTATAAATGAAAGAGTTACAGATCTTTTCTGGAGCCTTCTACTATGACGTATTTGGTATTTAATCCTAGTGTTGCTTTGTAAGCGTCAAGGTTTCTAAGTTTTGCATACACAGCAGTTATTTAATTTTAAATGTATGACAACTTTTATTATTTGAAACTCAATGAAACGTGTGACTAAACAGGTTTGAATAGTAAATCATTTATAGACATTAGGTTATTTTATGAAAAATTGTACTTTATTACCATTTCAAAACATAAAAGTTATCAAATATTAAAACATTGTAAAACTTTTTCATTTTCAGAACTTACTACGCTGTGTGGAATTGATTTTCTGTTAAGCATCAAAAACCTATAAAAGTATTGTTAATGCGTATAAAATATTATTAAATCCATAAAGCTACTAATGCATAAGGGATGTGATTTGTTAAGTTCATTGACTATGAATAAATAGTACACAAAAAACAGTTTTTTTTTTTTTGTTTTACAGAAAAAACAGTACTACAGTAAAATATTTATTTATTTTTGTGCAATTCAAGAAGCTGTTGCCTTCATCCATATTCAAAATTTTGCTTCAGATAAACACAATTATCTTTGTCTTTACAACCGAACATGGTCCAATAGTGTATCGAAATTTTTTTCCAAATCCTTCAATTTAAACAAATTTATAAAATTCTTGACTCTTGCCTTCATAATATTCACATGCCAATCGATAAAAACAAATTAAAAGTTAACAAAAATATAAGAAAAATGGGCACATTTGGATTCACTCAAAATCTTCACGTCCCCTTAAAAAAATCTACGCAAAAATAATGCAAATCATTGTAAAGCATTAGTACAGTTCAAAAATTTAGCCAAAAATGTTTATGGTAGTTTTTTTTTTAAATCAACTGATGAGCAGCGACCAAAAATTGGGCCGGTTAAAAAATAAATGCCTAAACTATAAAAATATTTATGAAAAATTTTAATGCAATCAATTTTGTCTTCTCACATGATGCAAAAATATAATCTCCAGCTATTTTACACACTTTTATGATAAAATAAAAAGTTTTAAAAACAAATTGTATTTGAATACAGAAGTGGCTTTGGTATTTATCATGGGAGAACTTACACAGGGCGTAATCCATGCGGCGGGATATCATCTGGCGAGTGCCGCTGTCGATCACGCTGGGGTAAGGTATGTCTCCAGCATTAAATGATGACAGTGGTAAAGACATGCTCCTGTCAAACCTGAATAAATACATACATATAATCGTAAATATATGATAAATATATCATTGAAGAAATAAATATAATCATCTGACCAAATAACCATTTCTATTAAATAAACATGATTTTCTTCTGAATTCTTGAAAAGTTTATGAAATTAATAGATAGTTTATTTCATTTCAATTATGCACATAAAAGCGTCCGTCAGTGATTTAGGATTTCTTTCAATACATCAATAAAACTTTTACAGAACAGATATGTAAAAAATAAGTGAATTAAATTTATTTCTTCAATCTTTGCAAAATTATCAATTTAATTGACAATTTGTAACAATAACTTCAATTATAACAAAGAAAATATTTCGATTACTTATTCAAACGCCTAGAAAATGGAGAAACATAAAAGCATTTAAATAAAATAACAGAGGCAGTGACTGTGTACTCACCTTAATGATTTTTGATTTTTTTTTAAATTGATGTGATAAAGTACCTTGAAAGTTTGGGGTTTTCCTTCCCTCTCCCAGCTCTCGGCCTCAGCGAAGGCAGACTATCAGTGGACTGAACGGACGTCATGTTAATCCCACTATCCACCGACGACCTTTTAATCAACTTCTGCGAAAGGGCAGAGTCGTTCCTATAGCCCTTGCTGGAGCTGGGGCTACCCGCAGTCTCCATAGGAATGCTCATGTCCTTTTCGCCGCCGGGGGATTTGCCAATTCCGGAGGATTCATTCTTGTCCGGGGAGGGCGGAATGTTGACTTGGAGGACTTTGAACTTCTGCGTTTCACTTCTGAAAACAATTGTTCCATTTCTTTAATAAATCTGAAATGTTAACTTTGATCATCGCATAATTGTAATTTTTTTTATGTGAACACTGCACAAGAGTCCCAACTGCTCCCGTCTGGAGCCAGTAAGACTATGGCATCCCTTCAGTCTCACCTTTCAAAAAAAAAAAAATGGCATCGCCAATTGGGGTATGTTGTAAGGCTGAAGTTAATGGGGAGGGAAAGGAGATGGGGAAGAGGAAGGTGAGGAATTACCTGGCTATTCAGATCTGGTCACCAAACACCCATTTCATGCAAAGTTTCAATTCTGAATAGTGGTCTTACTCCAGGGCGATACTAAGAGTATCTTCCACTTTGGAACGTGCCGCAAATATAGTGTATATTATTTTTAATTAATTAATGGTGAAATATTACAAATTAATCAAATAAAATTTATTTGCGCACGCCGGGTTTCAACCCGCGACCTTCGGATTTTGGAGTTGAGAGCCTTACCCCTCGACTACGCCGGCCGTACATAAGTCTGATGACCACTCACTAAATTACATATTCGTAGTAAACTAAAGCACTCACTAAATTATTTGCTGTTTTAATGATTTTGTTTTCAGGCATAAAACAACGCTTAGAAAATAAGTATCAAATGAGTTAGTTTCTAGTTATACTCAAAAATATTGTCGGTTAATTAAATTGTGAAGCTATTTTTTAAGATATTTTCAATTATAAAAAAATATTTCACAACTTCCCTAACATTTATAACTGTTTCATGTCATTTGTATTGTAAATTATATTAATGTCTATCTATAGCCAAAAAGGCCAAAAATGTTCACGTGGAAAGAAAAAAGGACAATGCTTACCTCTTTTTTGTTATTTATTTTCGGGATGTTATGCCGTGTTACGCTACCTCCTTCTTTAGCCAACGTTTTGGACAACGTTACAGTATCTTGGTTAAAGAAGGAGGTAGCGTAACACGGCATAACATCCCAAAAATAAATAACAAAAATACTTTTGGCCGTGAAAATCTTAAATCATAACAAATGTATAAAAATTTGGGAGGCGGGTATGGGTACCGTCGCCCCGGGAACCATTTATTGGACGACCAAATTCTCTGCCACAGGTCACCCTAAGTTGTTCGCTACGTTTGGTGACTTAGCAGGGGTGCCCGGGTTCATCGCCTTGCACCGCAGTTGGAGAGATGGCTTCACACATCCATCACGCCTGGACATATTTTTCCCTAGATTCCTACCCACCCCTCAAACCTATTTCCTTCCCAGGACTTCCTTCTACTTCCCTTCCCTTAAAGAACCTTCCACACAACATCTTCAAAGATGACATAGGCCCTGAGAGAATTTTTTCCCTTAGGGCCTCCTGTGTGGAGCTAATGTAAAAAAAAAATTGCTTACCTTGTTACAGCCCCAGGTCTCAAAAACACCCCGTCATGAATCCTGTTGGACGACACGGAAGACAGTGAAGAAATGGAAGTTGCCGGTGAAACTCCGTTTGAAAAATTGGATGCACCGCTGTCCGTCCTCACGGAGTTGATTTGCCCAGAAAAGGTGGGTGCGCTGCCGCACTCCGTGATCTCTCGCTTGGTCTCCAGCCGCCTGATTTCCAGCACAAGGTCGGAGTGGTTCTGGATGGAGGCGCAGTCCAGGGCGGTCTGAGCAGCGCGGTTTCGCACATTGAGGGCCGTGTGGTTCCAGCGATAGAGCACGAGGGCTGTTTCACTGTGCCCACGGATGCAGGCCCACATCTGGAAATGTATATATTCAAATTTAATGTGAGTCGAATACACTGTGATTCTAAATATTTATGTTATTCATATGTGATGTGATTAAAATTTAATGTGACCAAAAATTATAGGTTTCTGACTAAATATGGTTAAAATTATATTTAATAAAATAAAATATTTTTTTGTTTAAAACCACGAGATTTATTAATTTATGAACCGACCGGTTTCGCTTTACTAAAGCATCTTCAGGGAACAAATTAATACTGTATTAATTTGTTCCCTGAAGATGCTTGAGTAAAGCGAAACCGGTCGGTTCATAAATTAATAAATCTCGTGGTTTTAAACAAAAAAGTATTTTATTTTATTAAATATGTCAAACCACAAAGTGATTGCTTTCTACAATAATATTAAAATTATATGTATAATGTTTCAATTATAATGACAATATTATTTATATACGACCAACTTGTCACATGAAATATACCTAATTATATTAATTATTCAAGTATTTTTTTTAATTATTTTTTTTTAGAACAGATAAACATTCCCGGGTTAATCTGACATATTTGAAAATCTCCTACTACCATCATTTTAAGAGGAAGATGTTGTGTGTCCAATGACGGAGGACTTATGTAGCTGAGAAATTGAACCTAAGACGCCTGGTCGAGAATCCAATGTATTGCCAACTCGGCCACTGTCCGGTCAAGAAGTAGCAATTCAATAAATCGTTAAAACGTAAGAAGAAGGATGATGTAAGAGGAAACATTTTCATCAGAAATGATCATGGTATAGTTTTTCTTAACAATTTCATCTAAAAATTCTTTTGAAAGCATCAACTAAATGTGCTTCAGAGGCCCTAGCACGCTCGCTCTATAACGATCAATAGGATAACTATCGGTAACTTCTCATCATTCCCTAGCCTGAGTACAGATCGCCAACGAATAAGTGACAGTTCACAATGACTAAGTGTCCTTAACATATTCGACATCAACTGTTGTTTGTACGTTAGTGATGTGCAGTTGTCCTATTAAGAAGTAGAAAGTAGCAATTCAATAAATCGTTAAAATGTAAGAAGAAGGATGATGTAAGAGGAAACATTTTCATCAGAAATGATCATGGTATAGTTTTTCTTAACAATTTCATCTAAAAATTCTTTTGAAAGCATCAACTAAATGTGCTTCAGAGGCCCTAGCACGCTCGCTCTATAACGATCAATAGGATAACTATCGGTAACTTCTCATCATTCCCTAGCCTGAGTACAGATCGCCAACGAATAAGTGACAGTTCACAATGACTAAGTGTCCTTAACATATTCGACATCAACTGTTGTTTGTACGTTAGTGATGTGCAGTTGTCCTAGGGAACGATGAGAAGTTACCGATAGTTATCCTATCGATCGTTTATAGAGCAAGCGTGCTAGGGCCTCAGGTATCCTCACAAAATTATCCTTGTTCTGCTAAAACTGCTTTTAGGCAAATTGATTCAGTAATCTAATCACACACCCAGCATCTTCAAAGATGACATAGGCCCTGAGGGAAATTATTTTCCTCAGGGCCTCCTGCGTGGAGTAAATATAAAAAAAAAAAATTACTATTGAGTGAATATCCACAGTCACAATCTTCAAAACTAGAATTGTTTACCTCATTAAAAGTCAACATGGGTTTGGGCTGGTAGAGCGGACGAATGAAGAAACGATTGTATATGACATGAAGTGAATTTGATTGATAGAAGTGGGGACGCTTGAGAAAGACATGGCACGATCAAGTGAATCAAATACTAGTCGGTTCATGCCAAGAGTCAGAATAACAGAAGAGGATTGTGTGACAAGAACATGGTCTTTGGGGTTCTGTCCTCCCTGCTTACTCTTGGTGAGAAACGGCATTAGGGCTCTTGTTGAAGGGCGTTTTTTTACCAGATAAAGGGCCGGTGTCACAAGCAGATGTCACAATTAGTTTATATAACGGAGACATTCCCCATGTCTACGATCTCATCAGTTTGAAACAAGAAGTGAGTGAGAATACACCTTCCTAATATCTACTAGAAAGAAAAAACTAATAATAGCGTACTAATTGTATAAGCCACAATAAAAATAAAAGAAAATCGAGCAGATTTCTTTCAATGCCATAAAATTTGATTTTGATTTTCTTTAAAAAGAAAGATAAACATTCCCGGATTACGAATAACCCAACAACATTTTAAAATCTCCTACTACCACCACACTAAGCGGAAGATGTTGCTTGTGTTGTGATGGAGGACTTAGCCAGCCGAGGAATCGAACACCGAGCGCCTACGTGTGACCCAAACGCGATGCCCACTCAACCACTGACCGGTCATTAAGCTGCTTATTTTTATAACTCTCTGTGATTTTATCCCACAGCACTGGCCTATTTTCCACTAAAGTGATAATTAACTCCATTTTTTTTTTTTTTTTTTTTTTTTTATTTTTTTTTTTTTTACAAATACAGTTATTATACATTGTATATATATATATTTTTAATACATTTTTTTAAATATCGTGTTTCACCTTTTTTTTTGAGCAATGCTCGTGTAAAAAAGGTGGAGCAGCGAAAAACAATTCAACATATATTTTTAAAATGTGTAGGATAATGAAAATTATAATATTTAATTTTTTTATATATGTATATCATACATATCAGTGGAAGTCAATTTTTGCGATCCATTCTTCTTTTCAAATTGAGATACAAATGAAAATATTGGGGAGCAAAAACGTCTGTTTGACTGGCATCGTTCCACCGAGGGTCGACGGGCGCGCAGCCGGAGCGGATACTGCCAATGAATGGATTTCCGGCGTATGAACAAAGATTCATACTTACTTGAACAATACTAAACAACGGGCACCGGTTCGTTGTTCAAAGATTCATACTTACCTGAACAATACTAAACAACGGGCACCGGTTCGTTGTAAAAAGACATGATCATGCCGTTAACAAGAGCTTTAATGGTTAGTTAGTTAGAAGTCCAACTAACCAGAGGTGTATATCCATCATCATCCTGGCTCAATGCATCCACCTCCGTCTCCAGGAACATGGAGGAGTTCTCGGCCCTCCAATGCAACATGGCGCACACCAGTCGCGAATAGCCCAGCGAGGCGGCCAGGTGAAGCAGGGTCATGCCCCGATGGACGGCCTCCGACTTGCACAGGGTTCCAGAAACCAGCGCCCCACTGAAGTCGTCGGTTCTCCACTGCCGGCTAATCATGGTCCGGCAAAACGTCACGAGTCGGTCTTCGAAGTTCGGTTGAGTGAATAGCGCACTGTCTTCCACCTGGAAATACAGTAATAAAATACCTTTAGAATTTATTAGGATTTTGAGGAGATCGAAGCTTTATTTGCAAACTTCATTGCTGCCCGAACTTTTGCTTCAGTAACAGTGTCAAATAGAAATTAAATTTTATCAGATAATAAATATTATTGTCTATCATGTAATAATATCACCATAAAACAGGGATGTCCCTAGGCATGCCAGCCAAAAATACACCAAAAAATGCATAAACATTTCAACTCCTAGAATCTAATGAATGCAAATAAAACTATGTATGTATGAACAGATATACTTGACGTTATTTTTTTAGATATGTTTCGATATTATTTAAGAGTAGGTACTTACATATTTAAATTTAAAACAAATAACTTTGTTTAAACCACTAATATAATCACAATTACCTACATGTTTCAAAACCGATGGTTTCTTCGTCAGGGTAGTAATGACATGCGTCATTACTACCCTGACGAAGAAACCATCGGTTTTGAAACATGTAGGTAATTGTGATTATATTAGTGGTTTAAACAAAGTTATTTGTTTTAATTTAATTCAAAATGACGCCACAAAGTGATTTTGCGAAGTTTGAAGAAATACTTACATATTTTGTTCATATTTCTCTCCTGTGTATCATTGTAAACTTATGTATCACTTGAATGTAAAAGCCTTGTATGACATCTGAATATTCTGAGCCAGGCGAACCAATCTTTCCATTCTGGATGAGCTAAGCATCCAAAATAGGCAGTTAACTGCGTAGCTATAACGTATCTTAAGATATTTTAAAAACATTGTTCGCCAAGCTGAGAACTTGAAACTGGAGACGATCATGATCATTGGCAAAGTGAAAACCAGGAGAAGATCACAGATGCGTTACACTAATAAAATATCACAGAATTCACAGATGTGGAAGTCTGGAATATCGGTGTCCATGGCTTTCCATGGAGCGCAAGACAATGAGGAACGGAGGTGATATATTCATGTTCATAGGTTAATAACTGGAATGGGGAATACTGTCCTCAGCAATAAGGCAAAACGACTTAAGAAGAAGAAAGTGCAAAATAAAATAAGTGGAAGCAATCGATTTACCTACTTTTATAGCCTTATCTACTGCTGCCTATTTCGTTTTGCCAGACCAGTAGAGGATGTATTCTCTCAAAGAGCTGCGCCCACTTTAATAAAAAAAACTGTCCCTGTAAGAATAAATCTATGATACAGTACTCACAGAGTCATGACCGTCCGGCTCCTGCTTGATCTGCAGCTTGCCGTCCATATCCTGCAGACGATGCAGCAGCGTGAAGCGCAATAGACCTTCAGGCGGTGGTCTCACGCCACACGCACCGCGCTCGCCTCGCTCTCCGGGCGGACACTTGTACTCGAATATCACGCTGTTCGAGATGACGAGACCATCGCAGGCAACCTGCAGAGTGGCCAGGCCGGCTTCGTGGGCTGGAATAGGCGAAGGAATAATTAAGTTATTACATAAATCAAAAGATGCACATCACAGTTACAGTTTCAGAGATTGTTAACTTTTTTTTATAGAACTGCTGGGTAGAACATTTAGCAAGGATGTCAGAAAATCAACCAATTATAGAGTGTTTTCTATAATAATCCATAAGATCGAAAAAGTATCTGAAACGAAAACTTTTGCACCTGGGTGGTGGGGATACGAACACTGCATTCCTAGACGTAACTGGAGGAATACAGCAGGAGAAAAGTGTAAGTGGAGGCAGCCAGGACCTCTCCAAGGGTTTTAGCGACGATGGTGGATTCATTCAAGTTAGTCCTACTTACTGGCCAATATAGATAGTATTGAACAGTTAAGTGATCACTTTAAGGCGTTGAAATAAGCAAATAAAGAAAGTCCTGGGTTTCACGGCTGGAGGAATATTTTTGTTTCGTTGCGTGACTCCGTATATATTCTCTGTCATTTGTGTTGAGCTAGCAGTACACTGTTTTGCACGCGTTTAAAACGAAGTCTTCCAGGGTTTGAGTTGGTTCTTTCTTTAATTCCTCCGGGGTCGTTAAAGTCTTCCAGGGTTTGAGTTGTTCATTCTTTAATTATCGAAACCCTCTAAACTCGAGTCGAGTAATTTCGTATAATTAAAAGTTTCCGCTTACCAGGACAATAGCATCTTAAGACCCCGCTCTGCACGAGCGTAGTTGGCACGGGGAAAGTATCAAACAGCACGGTATACGAAGATGATGCTGAATTCCAGGGTCCGGTGACGAGTACCTTTACTCCACCCTCGGGGTAGGCCCAGTCCGGGGAGAAGTCGCTGATGCTGGCGGTGTTGCAGGAACTCGTGCCCGGAGACGGCCGACCGTCGGAGTGCGGACTGCTGGAGTCATTCTTATGAGATAGATTGTCATAGTGGACTATGGAAGACTTATCCTCGATCTGTGAAAGCAATAAGAAAATAATCCATTAAGTAAATAGTGAAATAGAGAAATATAAAAACTGACAAAAGTATTGTAAAACATATTGAAACACAAAAAAGGGAGAGAGACTTACTTGTAATAAGCTATGATTGGAGACAGTATTGGGATCCAGCGCCTCTAGCTCGGGGAAGTCACCCAGCATGTCAAAAGCATCAAGATTAACAAACACGTCATCATCAACTACATGTGTCGGTGACACCACTACATCACAGTTTTCTATAAAGTCCATCGGGTTGATTTCGGAGACTATCACATCATGCGGAGATAACTGTTCACCAGGGACCTGCCCAGTGTCCGTCTTAATCACTACGCTACTTGAATCTATTATGGAATCACCGGCGGCCAGCCGATCTAAGTCTGATGAACACAGGGGCATATTGGCGGAGAGAGTCTTCTGTATATCCTCGTGAGAAAGATCGAGGGTTTCGTTGAAAAATGCACCGTTCACTATGGACGAACCATCACTCTGACTGATACCAGATTCAGTTCCGAAAAGCACGAGGGTATCACTGTATATGCTGCTAGGTTTCCTGTCCATCGAGTCATCCTGACTATCGGAATACTTCGAAGGCGTTGACGGAGCGCTGTTGACTGTATTTATCCTATTCTGGTTGATCTTATCAGAATTCCTTTCTCTTCTGCCATTCGTCAGCGTTTCGAAAAGAACGGTGGAAACGTTATCGTTCACGTCTTCAGACCTAGATACCCTGTTAATCATTTTCATATTGGTGACGGTCCTGGTGTTGCTACTGATGCTGTATCCACAATCGGAGTTGTGACGACAAGAGGACGGAGAATTGGTTTCCATGACTTCTTGCTTCAGCACCAACGTACCGGTTTTATACTGCGTAGTTTCCTTGGAGCGGGAATGATTGTTTCGCGCATTATCACTAGTGTTGCAAACGAAAGAAGTTACGGAGAGCGGGGAAACTAAGGACTGGTGCACTACAGAGTTGGTACTCGTATTTCCGGAGGAGCTGTTCAAGATGAGGAGCCCACCTCCCCCTTGGATTTGAGAGAGACTCAGAACAAGTGGCGGAGAAGTAGTTGTGGGGTTGGATTGGTTGTTTCCATTGGAACTGTGGGTTACTATTGAAGAGTGTGAATGGTGGAGCGAGAGCCTGGAGTCCCTGGAGTAGACCCGGGGCGGGTGGTTGTTAGTGGTTAGCAGGATGCTCTGGGAGGTGGTGGTGGACACGGGCTGGAAGGGGGGGTGCGAGGGAGCGCGGGCCCCCAGCCTCCTGACGGGGTGGGAGCAGGGCTTGCCCCCCTCGGGGCAGCCACACTCCACCTGCTTCACGAGGGCTGCTTGCCGAGCCATTCGCTGTTTCTCCATTAACTGACCCACGATGGATTCCACCGTTTCCGCCGTCTGCAAAATTATGAAATTTAAAAAAATACACAACTTTTAACAAACTTAATATTTATATTGAAATAAACCTTAACTCACCGATATTTCCAGCTCATTGTGAACATCTGGCTCATCTTCGCTGAAAACTGAAAAAAAAAAAAATTAATCGAGCTTTATTTTGCATTCTTTCATGCAGTCGCAATGCAATCAAGTGTCACAACATTATCGACCTGCCAATAAAATTCATGTTATGACAAATACCTTGGTTATTATTCAGAAAAAATAATTATGAAATTTTATAATACAATATCCACACTAAATTAGTAAAAGCAACGATGTGTTTGATACGCTGCTCGTGTTGTCACATAACCGGCACGCGAATAGGTGTAATGGAACTCCTCCACGCGAAGCAGAATACGCTAGGAGCTGGGGTTGGGATATGTAACGATCTAAAAATAATACTAAAACGCTAAATTATGCAATCACGCAACCCAACAACCCCTGCGAGTGGGAAACCTTACCATCGAAGGCCTGGGAAATCGGTCAATAATGTCAGCGTCTTTGGCTCTTTCAAAGTTAAAAGTTCTCTGATGGTTTGCCATGTATTTTTTGATATTTCCTATTGTGCCATCTGCCTACACGGAGAAAAATGTTATTCGAAAAAACGATCATTTTAATAGTAAAAACGGTTAAAAACGGGACTGAAGTTCTTACGAACAAATTAACAGGGTTTAAATGTTTATTGGCGGGAACATGTAAGAATAATTTGTTGGTATACGTAATTTCGTACGTATACCAACAAATTATTCTTACATTTTCCGGCCAATAAACATTGAAACACTGTTAATTTGTTCGTAAGAACTTCAGTCCCGTTTTTACTATTAAAATTATCGTTTTTTCGAATAACATTTTTCTCCGTGAATGTCAGAACCTTGAAGATCTTTGTATTGTAGAGTTAAATAATTGTTGAATGTCGAAAAAACTTCTTTGGGGTAGATTGACTTTCGAGTGGCACTAACCAGGTTTGGGTAATGGTTCGTAAATGTAAAAAAAATAGAGTGTCTTGATCTACTTCACATTCCTTCCGGAACCACTAGACAGTACGTCCTATTTCACAATAGGGTTATTTCACAGTCCTATTTCCACAGTATCGCCCTGGTATAAGACCATCCATTCAGAATTTAAACGTTGCTTAAAAATGGCTTTAGCCGTTTTTAGTGACTAGATGATAAATGAATAGCCAGGTATTTCCCCACCTTCCTCTTCCCCTTCTCCTTCCCCTCCCCACGAACCTTCAACCTCACAACATACCCCAATTGGAGATGCCATAGTCTCACTGGCTCCAGACGGGAGCAGTGAGCTCTTGTGAGATATTTACATTAAAAATAAAATATTATAAGAACAAACTTTCAAATAATGTTATCTACCTTAATATATTCCTGGTCCATGGTAGTTCTGTGAAGTAGATGACTACTATATATCTCTTCAGGTCAATAAAAACCAATATATTGAAGCATACTACGTGAAAGGAGTGAAAACCTTCAATGTTAAATGTCTAGTAAGCTCCTATCTGTTGTTCTTTGTATCATAATGTTTGTAAACGACCATTCATTGACTATAAATAAATAAATACCTAAGTTGGTAGATCTTACAAGAATGACAAAAAAATTTATAATTTAATCATAATCAGTTTCTGGGAGCAAATATCATAAGCAATAATTATTAGCCTGAAACACTCATCCATATTGAAAAAAATCTCCCGAGAAAATATACATGTCACCGACGGGACTCGAACCTGCACTCCTCTGATTGCCGGTCAGGAGCTCTACCATTAAGCTACGGCGGGTTACCTCCTACCGCCAAATGATTCAATATATACCTAGTGTTTCATTCAACAATTACCGCTTATTACATTTTATCCTTTTTCCAGTTTCTGGGAGGTTTTCAAAATCTATCATCATAAAAATGTAAACGCTACCAATTTACCCGGATGATCCGCTGGTACCAGAAGGCGAAAGCGCAAAATACTTAATTTTTTTAAATTTCTAGATTTCTTAATCTTTAGCTTTTCAAACCGCTCTTGGTGTAAAATTTTTCAAAAAAGTGGCGTTGCAAAAGATAGTTTACTAATTTTCTAGTTTATCAAATTTGGCACCAAAATATCACTGTAAACTGAAAGCTTTGCTACCATAATTGTAGGTACTACCGATGGAAACTGATACATTCTAATAAAAAAACATATTTATGTTTTATATTTATATTTATAGATGACATCAAATATGTTTTTGTTTCATTGTTACGTGTTTTTAAAGTATTATGGTCTCAAAATAGTTTCAAAACGAGAATGTATTTAAAAAAAACACAATACGAGAACTTCAGTCTTTAACCGTTGGTATATTCGTAATTATTGTAAAAATGGAGCAGGAAACGATCGTAATTAAAAATATAATCACCGACTTTGATCCATTGTGGAAAATGGCAAAAAAATCAACCTCTAATGTTGTTTTCTGTCTTCGGTGTTATCAATCAAATGGGAATAGCTGGTGCCAAGAATTGTAATCCGGTCTGGTGGGCACTGTAGGCAGTATTCGCTTCATCCATTACGACAAAAAAACAGGGGAAATTTAACTCTTTCCATGGAGTATTGGAATTAAATAACATTTTATTACATACCTAACTTTCTGTAATTGAAGTTATTCAACAAAGACTCTGAGTATAACAGTTATTTCAAAAAAATCTAAATTAAAACAATAAAGAAAGCATAATACCGTGAAAATAAAAGTAAAACAAAAGCATATACCTACAACAAAATATAACAATAAATGCATATAATAAAATTAGATACATAGGTAAAAAATATAATAAGTTTCACAAAAAAAAGATATTCAATATAGACAAAAATTGTAGAAATTATAGACGTCTATTTATGTCTAAATATAAGAAAGAATTGAAATAAAAAATGTTTATACTGATTGTTTTTAATGTGAAATATATCTCCCAGATCAGAGTATTTATTTCCGAGACTGTGAAGTCTCGGTATCGGGGAATTTTGATAAGAGAGTGTCCTGGTGTTATTAAAATAAAAGGGTAGTAAATTTCGGCAAGATCTTTTAGGTATGTGGATATTGATGAATTGAAGCAATTCAGGACAGTCAATTTTGTAATGCAGTATTTTATGTAATAGTATTAAATCTGTGATTATTCTTCTTTCTGAAAGTTCTATTAGGAACATTTTATCTAGTAAAAAATCGCAAACTTTAAAAAAAAACAATATAATAATAACAATATAATATTAACAATACATTTGTTTGTTCTATTATTCAATGTTATAGGTGTGAAAAAATCTACAATGTATTTTTTAATGCATTATAGGCATTTGTCGAGAGCTTTATGTTCTAATTTAAACGAGTTGTGTATTATTACTATTCTTAGAATTATCGCTTAATCATTATCGTTTTTTTAATATTAGCGCGCTCCCTCTAATATTCGTGATTATATATCTCCCTTACTTATTTAGTGCTTATTTTTTAACCCTTAATACTTAACTCACAGAAATAAGAAATCTCTAGAACAGACATTCTACCTCAAAACAATATAATCTTTCGAAATCTTTAACTTTCAACTGAAACTCATACTCATGTATAAAAATGTGCATAACTCAAAATGAAAATGTGCTAGCCAACTAAAAATAGATGCATTGACCTGGATTGTTTTTCTGAAACAAATAAACGTTTTGGTCTTATAAACTCAAGAATAATGCACTTGAAGCATTTCGATTACAAATAAATTTGAATCGAGTATATCGACCCGGAAATCTCGAGTCTTCCGAAATCTTCCATCGCTTGGCCCTCTTTGCCCTCCCACACCTAGGTCGATATGAACTATATACACGTGGTGAGAATATTTTACCCTGCACTGGAGGTAAGTTCTACTGGTGCCAATAGGATAGATTCCAAATTCTCGGCTAATCTAGACTTGCCACATGCCACAGAAAGTATGCCAAATTCTGAAATTATCTACTAATTCGTCATCACTATCGTATAGGTACAAAGAATTTCGGCACATTTATGACGCATTTAGAAGTTACAGAATTTTATGTAAGACTTAAAATGTATCATTAATTAGTGATATCCAAACTTTTTACCGATAAACGAGATTTACTTTGTTCTGTACAAAATTTTAAGGAAAAAAATCCTAATAATGTATTTTGAATTAAAAACCACAAGTTTACTCAACTGAGGACTACTGTATGTATGTATCGGAGATCTTTTAGGAGCTGAGAGAACCTAACAGGTATTGAAGATATCCTTATAGCAGAGAAGAAAAGTAGTTTTCCACAGAAAGAAAGCCAAAAGGAACGAGAATAGCTTTATCGACAAAATCGGTTATTTATCATCATTAGCCTAGCACGACCGCAGATCGCCAAAGATATATTACAGTTTACTTCAACTAAAATCTGCTTAATTTTCCCAATCATCCAGAGATAAGCACATGAAAGTTCTGTGTAATATTTTTATTGTACTAATTTCGCACGAAAATCAACATTTATTGACTGCTTTCAACGGATACAAATTTGTACTTGGGAACACAGAGCTTCGACAGTTATCGGCGATATCACAAAGTAAACTTAACAAATATATGCCAAAAAATAAGAAGTTGAATTTGAATAAATTATTGATGTGTTGAACAGCGTCGTTCGTAGTACACGGAGAAAAACGTTATTCTAAAATAGATCATATTATTCGTAAAAACGGTTAAAAACGGGACTGAAGTTTTTACGAACAAATTAACAGTGTTTCAATGTTTATTGACGGGAACATGTAAGAATAATTTGTTGGTATACGTAATTTCGTACGTATACCGACAATTTATTCTTACATTTTCCAGATAATAAACATTAAAACACTGTTAATTTGTTCGTAAGAACTTCAGTCCTTTTTTTACGAATAAAATGATCGTATTTTAGAATAATATTTTTCTCCGTGTAGGGATACAGATAAACAAACCTTTTCAAGTCTAATTTGTCATAACGATTCTGCTCAGTTACCGACGTGTTTATGCTAGGCCCACATAACAAGTGTTGAGCATAACCTAAGCGAATTATAAAAACGGTCTGTGTCAGAATTTTGAGCAGGCGGTTGGTACCTTTCCGTATACCATCCAGTATGATATAGTTGTCAGAATTTTGGGCAGGCATTTGATGTCTATCCGGATGATTTATTATAAGGTTTCTACACATACACATGGGCTTCAGCTGACTGACGAGCTCCTCCTTGGTCCACTCCTTCTTGTCGCCCCACAGCGCCAGACTGGGAGTGATGACGGCCAGCTTGTTGTCGTCAGGGTAGGGTACGTTCAGGTAGTGCACCAGGACAATGTCGGGGTTCTAAACAAACAAATAATCAAATGTATCATTAGTAAAATACGTATGTATATATTTTTTATTTGTTAAAGTTAATTTACATAACAAAAATCCATTAACATCATAAAAAAGCGGTCCAATAGATTGAAAGTTATTCGCCAACAATTTGTTAAAATCAAGGACAAAATAGCGACCAAGAAACATCAAATGTTTGGTATTCCACAAGATACCGTTCTCGGGCCAGTATTATTAATTTTGCATGTAAATGACTTATTCGTTCAACTACTACATGTCCAAATTATCTCTGATGCCCACGATACAGTAGGTACAAAATATATGTAAAGTAAAATAATAAACACGGGAAAAAACTAATTTAAAAGCCAATGACGATTAAAATAATCTCTTAAATATGGTTTGACGACAAGCTCTAGTCCTTAAATAGTGAAATTATTATATTATCCCATTCGAAATCAATACTATAAATATTAATACGAGTATATCACTATCAGCCTGATCATAAATCAAAGGCCAAAGTAAATTACTGAACCAAAAAAAATCACGATTTTCAACATTTTTTAAAGTAAAGGTGAAAGTAAGTAAGTACCTACTCTGTAAACATAAGAAACTGCAATACGAAATTAATGTTTTATTCAATCTTTATTAATTATTCAAAAATTATCTACAAAAGCTCACAATGACAAAGTTTTGTACCTACTGAGTAAATTTTCTGAATTCTGAAAGAAGAAACTTTCTGAATAATTGGAAATAATTAATTCATGTTTTAATGGCTTTGTTGAAAGCAAATTAGGTACGGCTCTGATTAGAGATTCGTATATAGGAAAGTATTTAAATCCCTGAAACGTATATTTTCATTAAAATTATATATAGCCTTTTTAACGAGCGTCGATAAAAGAAATAAATCAAATGTTATGGCTTTCTGGTAAAGGCCTTCCTATCCCGTGCCTCAAATAGCATTAAATTTTGATTTCATTTGAAGGTCTTCCTAGGATGAAAACGGATAGGTACGAGTCAAAAACATTGCGGTCTAAACAAAAGCAACATGAATGAAATTAAAATATATAAAATAAAAAAAATCAATAATTTCGAAAATCAAAAAATTTGAATGTGAAAATTTGCAGCACATAAAAGATCTGGGTAATATTTTTATTCCAAATTCTTAATGCTCGTTAAAGGTACTTAAACCAAAAAGGAAAACATTATTTTGATTTTTAAAAGATACGTCGTTGTTTCAATGCCGAAAGTTCAAGGATAAAATTACATGATTTTCTTTCGTGTAGCGAAAATAGTTCAACTTGCCTTTTTTCGAGTCGGTAACGGTTAAAATACTGCAAAATTATGCAAACAGTCTCCGTTGTAACTAGTACCTATAACTAGAAATAAGTTAGCACACTGCAAACAGCCCTGTTCCCTGAAGCGTCCTAAGTCAGTGGGAAGTGCTATCTCGAGTGTAGGATCTGCCGTATTATTGTGGTGCGCGGTGTGGTGTGTAGTGTGGCAGTATCTTTACCTGAACAATTTAGCGTGTTTTCCACAACGTCATTACTCCGAATGCATAAAGCTGGATTTACACGTTCACTAGTCGGCGCGGAGGCAACCGTAAATTAATAATGGCACCGATGGCACCGATCAGTGATAAAGTATAGGGGCGTTCACAACCTTTTCAAAATATCAACCATTACAAAATTTAAATTTATTTCAGAAGACCTATTTTTAGATATTTTAAAAGTTTTTCTGTAACCGATTTATCTATTTCTTACACCGTCATTTGACCTATTCAGATTATATTTACAACTCAAAATATCGGTGCGATTATATTGGCTTATTAAAATATTTATAACCACTGGAGCGACAGAGCAAGTAAAATATTTTTTCTCGGATTGCTAAAGGAAATTTTTCCGCCCACATTAAAAAAAATAATACCTGCGAATTTGAATATGGAGACATGCAAACTGATTATAGTTCTATGTAACCAATGAATTCCCCTATCTTTTGTCTATTATCACATATTTGTAGGATTTATAAAAATAAAAAAATTAAATCTTTAACCTTAAAACATGTCAAAGAATCTAGAGAATATTTATTTTGTTATATTTTGAATGTACAATATATTATATAGTCGTTTTAATATATATATATATATTTTTTTTAAATTTGCCATAGTTTGGCAACAAAGCAATCCGAGGTTCTGGAAATAGTGCCATAATGTGGCAATCGAGTGGATAATCATACTGGATTTTTACAGGTTGATCACATGTGAATGAAGACAAAACAATTTTAATATAGATTATGTTTCCTTCCTCTAATCAACTCTCGGGTAAACATAAAATAATTCATAATCTGCTCGTTGATGGATGGCGGTAATTTAATTATTTTAGTAATACAAAAAAGGCATGTAGATATAATAATGGATTGAATCACCGACACAATAGATACTGTATTTGTATGCCTTTCTTGAAACAACTGGGTTTTTATACGAACAAAACTATTAAGAAATATTAATATTGCATATTTACGGACGCTAACAAACAAATTAATGATCTTAATAATTTACAGCAATACTTGCAAAAGGATTTTAAATTAACTGAACTTAATTGAATTAACTGAACGAGCAGATGATGAATTATTTTAAGTATTACGTACTTATCGGAAAGCATATATTTTCATTTATCCCAACGTGAAAAATGAGCTATTCCCACCATCTAAATGCTTTTCTAAACCCCACCTCATAAACAAGTTTAATCCAACGATAACTTTAGGATGTCTCGAAGACGTTTCTGTTTTATTATATTTGTAAATTTGTAAATTATTTCAAGAGCTTGGCTAACATTCAAAGAGAACTACGATACTCAAAGCCGCTGGTTGTCCACGACTGCAAAATATCGAGCAGCACAGCACACTGACAACTGACAACACAGCCCGTATTGAATACAGTAATTATTTGAGTAGCACCTCCAGCATTACACAGTACATGGCACTTACCTGTAGCAGCCAGTAGCACCTCCTGTGGAAGGTGGGCAGGATGGCGGAGTGGACGTAGCAGCCGTATATGCACTGGAACAAAGTTAATCATCTTAATCGGGGGGATGCATCGTGTATGGAGTATAGGTACATATAATATGGGACGTGCTGAACAAGGCAACAATGGACCAGGCTCCAGGGACAGTTATGACAAGTATTATGTGGCTAAGAAGAGATAAGTAACTAGTGTGGAAAATATTCATATTATAAACATGAGTAAGTTATTGACCGGCCAAGTAGTATGTTGTAAAATTTATCGTAAGTGCCTGTTGGTGCCTTGCATTCTTCCTAAGTACCTTTCCCAAAAATAAGTCTACCCACAAAATCCTGTTGTTTCCCTACCTTTATTGTCGACCGAATGCAATAAAATTGTCACCCAAATTGCCAGTTCAAATTAGCACTTCGTCCTGTCAGCATCTCATGTTGAATACGGAGCTAAATTTCGACCGTGTCGGAAAGTCTTGTGGAAGCAATTCTATCGTGTGCTAGTGAGCTCGTTATAAGTGTGAACCAGCGGAATAATTGAAAGCGAAGGAAGAAAAGCGGTAAGTCGACAATTCCTGTCTTATCCACTTCCTTCCGCTTTGCGGGACCTATTTCTGTCCCCAACATTTGGTCGATTCGAGCCTGGATAAATTGAATATTTCTTATAAATTTAATGTATCTTAGGATGAATTGTTCATGAAAGTTGTTGATCTGCAAAATTCGCATCAGCCGTGCTGTGGGCGAATTCACTAGGTAGTAAGGTAGTTCAAAATTACATTACTGCTTACAAATTATTATACTTTTGAATTGATTTGTAATATTCTTTTAAATTGAACGGAATTCAATTCTTTTATTGTAATAATATTTTTTCTCATTACAATGGCAGAGAAAAAAGTAGTTTTGCTAAAAAACCGATGTGAGCGAATAGTTTCTAGAATTCGAGTTACGCATGACCTTACATCCAGCATCCATGATGATAGCAAGAAACGGGAGACGTTTCTCGCGCGATGTGAAAAAATAGAGGAATGGTTACTAGATTTTGAAAATGTTCAAAAAGAGATTGAAGAACAGTTACTAGAGTTAGACAGGATGAAAGAAGTCCAGGATTTAGGAGCGATTTCTAATAGAGTAGATGAGTGGTATTTTGAAATAATGCAAACAAAAAATGCTATTATTAAAAATGAAAATTCAATACCTAAAACTACAAGTAATTCGACAGTGCGTGCTCCAATAATAAAGTTGCCTACGTTTGACAGTGACATTAAAAGTTGGTGCGCGTTTCATTCACTATTTAAAAGTCTGATTCACGATAGTACTGCGTATACAAATGTAGAAAAATTCCATTATCTCTTGTCGGTAATTACAGGGCCGGCACTAGGACTTATAAAATCATTGCCTCTTATTGAAGAGAACTATGACATAGCCTGGAACATTCTGGTAAATCAATATCAAAATTCTAGATTGCTTTTTACGCATTATGTTGATGAAATTCTTAATTTCAAATGCTTACAGACCGAGTCAGCGTCAGGTATAGCGCGTATACTTAGTAATTTTCAAGAGAATTACGCCGCTATAAATGCGATGAAAATAGAAAATATCTTTGATAAATTTGTTGGTCATATTATATTACGAGCGATGGATCCGACAACTAAACGTCAATTTGAGTCTAAATTGCCCAGTGAGGAGATTCCAGGGTCGGAATCAATTTTTGCTTTTCTAAGAAATCAATCACGTATGTTAGAAATGTCATCTCCACATATTATAAAAGAGAAAAAAAGTTCATATAAAACGTTGATATCTGCCAATAAGGATAATAATGTGCATTGTCCGTTGTGTCGAGGTTCGCATTTTCTTTATAAATGTGCATCTTTTACATCATTAAGTCCTCATCAAAGGAGGGAAAAAATTAAAAATTTAAACCGTTGTTTCAATTGTTTGAAACAACACCATGTTAAAGATTGTGCGTCAAAATTTACATGCCAGGTGTGCAGTAAAAAACACCATTCCATGCTACACATTGCGGTTGAACCGCCGGGCGATAATGAATTAAATAATGCTAGTACAACCCTGGCGGCAGTGCTACATAATACGCCAGGCATAACAAATAATATTTTATTGGGAACAATTCAGTTAGAAGTTCGTAATAAAAATAATGTATATCTACCTATTCGTGCGGTAGTAGACAGTGGAAGTCAAGTGTCTTTAATTACCGAAAGTTGTGCCAAGCATCTTGGCTTGACAATAAAATCAAATCGAATTCCACTTAACGGTTTAGGTAATTGTAGTGTAAAATCTTGTTATGGTTCAACTAAATGTTTTATTAAACCTAAAAATAAAAATGGGCCTGTATTTCAATGTCAGACTATTGTGATTAAAGAAATCACTTCACATCTTCCGTCATATGATTTACCATCGAGTGTGACGTCACAATTTAATAATTTAAAATTAGCTGACGATTCGTATGACAAGTCCGGCCCAATAGACGTTCTGTTAGGTGCCGACATATATTTGGATATATTTAATAGTGGACATGAAATAATTCGTGGCTTTCCTTGTGCCGTGAACAGCATATTCGGTTACATTATAATGGGAAAAGTGCATAATGCCTCATTTCAAACGCCTTCGTCATTGTTTGTTGGGACAAATTCTTTGAACAATAATCTTAGAAAATTTTGGGAAATTGAAGAAACGCCTTCAATTAATTTGACGACAAATCCGGAAGATGAGTTAGCCGAAACAACTTACGCTTCAAATCATTATCGAGAAAGTGACGGTAGGTATGTAGTACCAATCTTAACAAAATCTGGAAATATGCCAGAACAAAATTCATTAAAACTTGCTGAATCACGATTGAATAAACTAGAAGTTCGGTTTAAGAGGGATCCCATATTAGCAATTAATTACGGAAAATTTATAAAAGAATATGAAAGTTTGGGACATATGAAACGGGTGCCTCGGAACTTAGATGCATTCTATTTACCTCATCATTGTGTTTTGAATCCGGACAGCAAAACAACAAAGTTGCGGGTAGTATTTGATGGGTCGGCAAAAACCCAACCTCAAAATTTATCTCTCAATGACCTCTTATTGAACGGTCCAAAATTACAAACTGAAATTCCACGTATGATTTTAAATTTTCGTTTTCATAAATATGTTTTTACAGCTGATATTTGTAAGATGTATAGACAAATATTGATTATTCCATCTCAGCGTAAATTTCAAAATATTTTGTGGAGAGAGTCTCAGAATGAACCGGTTATTAATTTCGAATTGCAAACTATAACGTATGGGCTGTCTAGCTCACCATTCTTGGCAATACGCACCCTTCGTCAACTAGCACAAGATGAAGGATCGAAATATCCTGACGCCGCCAAGGCTCTATGCGATGATTTTTATGTAGATGATTTGGTAACAGGGACAGAAACGATTAGCTCGGCACTCAAACTCAAACAAGATATCATTGCATTGTTAAATCTTGGGAAACTAGAACTTAGTAAATGGCAATCTAACACACTCTCACTTTTGGATCAGGGTTCACAAGAGCACCAGCAAGATGGTCATTCTTTCGATAACGCTGAAACTGATCAAACTGTGAAAATATTGGGCATTCAGTGGAGTCCGATAACTGATAATTTTACTTACAAAGTCAATACACCTCGAAACGAGATATGCACAAAAAGAACTATTATGTCAAAATTGGCAAGGTTATTCGATCCGCTTGGGTTCATAACGCCAGTGACATTTTTCGCAAAATGTCTATTGCAGGAATTATGGAAGTTGAGGGTTGATTGGGACGATCGTGAAGTTCCACCACATATTCGCAATACGTGGAGTAAATTTGTAACTCAGCTTTCATTACTTCGAACATTAAATATCCCTAGATATTATAACACGGAGGGCAAAAGTCGTTTGGTCCTCGTAGGATTCTGTGACGCATCACAGTTAGGTTATGCTGCAGTGGTGTATTTATTAGAGCGTAATAACAATACCACTCACATTTTAATGGGGAAATCGAAGGTCGCTCCTTTGAAAACCTTGTCCATTCCACGATTAGAATTGTGCGGGGCCGTGCTGCTCACAAAACTTGTAAAGTATATTAAGTCATCTGTAAAATTTGCTGAACAAATAGAAAACGTTTTTCTATTTACAGATTCGACTATCGTACTAGCTTGGCTAAAAACGCCGCCATATTTGTTGAAAACATTTGTCGCTAATCGGGTTGTCCAAATACTGGAAAATACACCAAATGCGATTTGGAAACATGTTGCCTCAGAGGAAAATTGCGCCGATTCTGCTTCAAGGGGTCTTTTCCCAGCAGACATTATTTCACATCCATTGTGGTTTACGGGACCGCAGTGGCTTCGTCAACCAATTGCACACTGGCCGTGTTCAGCTGTGTCCAATCAATCTCTCGAAGAAGTACCAGAAATCAAAACTGGCAACCTAAAAACGTTTGTATCATCTCAAATTGTACCTAATTCGATTATTAGTAAATATTCTTCTTTTAATAAATTGCAACGCGTTGTCGCGTGGATAATGCGTTTCGCTAATAATTGTCGGAAACTTCCTGGTACGGGTAATCCAAATTCGAATAATCTTAGCTCCCGCGAATTAAATGACTCGCTTTTGAAAATCGTACGTATTGAACAGGAAACATATTTTTCTGCCGATATACGTAACATGCGAAATAACGTTCCATGTTCAACGCAAATTCTAAACTTGAAACCGTTTCTTGATAGCCACGGAATTATCAGGGTGGGCGGTCGTCTGAAGTACTCAGATCTGTCATACGAAAACAAATTTCCAATCTTATTACCAAAAATCTGTCATTTATCTTATTTAATTATAGATTATTATCATAACCTATATTTTCATGTTGGTCCGCGAAGCCTTCAATTCACTATTCAGCGCAAATTTTGGATAGTGGCTGCACGAAATAAAATACGATCCCAGCTTGCAAAATGCATTGTCTGCCATAAGATGAAATCTTCAGCGTTACCACCTCCATTAATGGCTGATTTACCACCCTCGCGAGTGCAACAAAGCCGTGTCTTTTCTCGAGTCGGTATTGATTTCGGAGGTCCTTACACTTTGAAAGATCATAAACGGAGGGGAGCCAAAACATCAAAGGGTTATTTATGTTTATTTGTGTGTATGGCAACAAAGGCAGTCCATTTGGAAACCGTATCTGAATTAACTTCCGAAGCATTTATTGCAGCCCTTAGCCGGTTTACGGATCGTCGTGGTTTGTGCGCTGAAATTATAAGTGACAATGGGACGAATTTCGTCGGTACAAATCGGTACCTACTTGGCATAAATAAATTCTTAGCATCACAGCGTGATGTTATATCTAATCACCTAACTCAAAGTGGCATTATTTGGTCGTTTAATCCTCCAGCTAGCCCTCATTTCGGAGGCCTATTTGAAGCAGGGATAAAATCTGTAAAATACCATTTGAAGCGGGTAATGGGTGAGACCGTTCTAACTTATGAAGAATTTGCGACAGTTCTCACCAGAATCGAGGCCATCCTCAACTCCCGCCCTTTGTGTTCAATGAGCTCAGACCCTGAGGATTTCAATGGACTCACCCCGGGCCACTTTTTAATCGGTGGATTCCTACTGGGGTTGCCTGAATATGACTTCCTTGACACAACGTCTAATCGATTAAGTAGGTGGCAACATCTTCAAAAGATGTCGCAACATTTCTGGAAACGTTGGCATCTAGAATACTTAAACACGCTGCAACAAAGATCAAAATGGTGCAAAATAAATCCAAACATTAAGTTAGGTCAATTAGTGTTAATAAAGGATGATCGTCTTCCACCCATGAAATGGATGTTAGGACGAATTACTGAAGTTCATCCCGGTAAGGATGAGATAGTTAGGGTAGCTACTGTTAAGACTCAAACTGGTTCTTTGGTTCGACCAGTGATAAAACTTTGTCCGCTACCAGTAGAATAGAATTAGTATTAGTAGTTCTTGAGGTGTATATCCAAAAGGGAAATACCTATTTAATTTAATTTCATTCTTTTTTGTTTTGCTTTGTGACCATTGGGGTCTATACCTTTTACTGTTATTATTTATTTCTTTTATATTTTTGAATGCCTATACTCGAATTCTCGTTATTATCGTACTCGTCTCCTATACCCTAGGAGTCTTTAAAATTTGTCATTCTTTTCAAATTATTATTTTTTTTGTTTGTGCAGGAACCGTACTCCGAAACAGTCATTATTATTATTATTTTTTTTTTTTTGTTAAGTTTTTCACCAGCAGTACAGATACAACTTGCATGAACAATTTATCTTGATATATATTTTTTTATTGTTGTGCCCTCCATGAGGATTCTTTGTTATTTTAATAATTGTTAATTCGGTCAAATTAGGTGGGCGGAAATGTTGGTGCCTTGCATTCTTCCTAAGTACCTTTCCCAAAAATAAGTCTACCCACAAAATCCTGTTGTTTCCCTACCTTTATTGTCGACCGAATGCAATAAAATTGTCACCCAAATTGCCAGTTCAAATTAGCACTTCGTCCTGTCAGCATCTCATGTTGAATACGGAGCTAAATTTCGACCGTGTCGGAAAGTCTTGTGGAAGCAATTCTATCGTGTGCTAGTGAGCTCGTTATAAGTGTGAACCAGCGGAATAATTGAAAGCGAAGGAAGAAAAGCGGTAAGTCGACAATTCCTGTCTTATCCACTTCCTTCCGCTTTGCGGGACCTATTTCTGTCCCCAACAGTGCCTACACATACATTTTTTAATATTTTTTATTGGTAGGTAGAATGATATTATGTATATTCAAACATTACATGATCATAACATTGCTGAAACATGTCGGTTGTTCATAAACAATAAAAGTTGTTCAAACTTAGGCCACTTTGAGACGACATATTTATATGATTCTTTTACCCCGCCCATTTTCACCACATAACGGGATTGACAGACTCAGCTATAAAAGCGCCAGCGTTATTTGGCTTGGCCTATTTCAGCACATCGCTCGCCGTACACTCCCATTGGGAATGTACGGCGAGCGGTGTGCCGAAACACGCCAAGCCAAATAACTGAGTCACAAGTAACAAATCATTTTACATAGGTACCATAAAAATTGAAATTGGATGTAGGTAAACAGAATAGTATATATAAGTCGTCTTAAAGTGGCGTAACCACAGTGTGAAAATGGTCTTGTAAGCCGAAACAGCTGTCACATTAAAAACAACTAAAATAATTGATGAACTCAATAATAATTTTATTAAATTGGATTTACGTAAAATTTTGAGGTCTTTCAATTTAATACAAAAACAATTAATTAAACTAAAAGGGTTTTTTTTAATTAATTAAAATAAACTTTTAATTAATTAATTTAATTTATATAACTTTTTATAAAGATAACATAAATTGTACAATTGTAAATATTTAATTAATTAACTCCAGGGAGGTAAACATTAATGTATTTTTTATATGTTCTGCGTCTTTTTTCTAAATATATAAACCAAATCTAAAATAAATACGAGATTGTTTCTACTTCATCATGACTTCCAGAAACTGTGTTGTGGGAGAGGGTTATGGGAGGAAGGGGGTTGGGGAAGCATTAGCCGAGACAACCACGTGGCCACCTGGCCACCTGGCCACGTGATTGCTTGAAAAGCAATGCTCTGAATAAAACATCCGATAGTTTATCGAAGGAAAGATGCTGCCTGCAACATGCTGACAGCAAACACATTGAACTCTTAGCTTTCAGTTAGGTAGTTTTTGGAGCAGCTTTCTACTGATTTTTTTTATTGAGTAGATTTTCAAAAGATATTTTATTTTATTTTGGTGGGTTTATTGATACATTATAAGTTCGTAGTTATTTTGGTTTGCTACGAATTTAAACTTCTCACTTCATTCACAAATTAACACTTTCACATACAGAACTTTTCACAGTCAGTTCAACTAATTAACTTAATTCGCCATGCACGACCATGTAACGAAGGAAAATAAGACAAATTATTATAAATATCAGAATTATACTAATATAAAGGTGAATTGGTCATTAGAATAGAAATTATGAACAAAAACCAATCACAAACCAAAACTGACATTTTTTGCCAGGAAAATCACGCATGAGCCACTGATGTCCTGTATACCAGTATGCCAGTTCTTTCGCAGCAAAGAACAACTTTATTAGTAATCAAAATACAAAATTTTCAGTCTTTTTTCAATGTGTAACTGAAACACCTTTTAATGGTTGGGAAGTTTTTCTTATAAGTAAGGCTGTTAGAATATAAGAATATAATATAAAAAATAAGATGAAATATGCAGGCAGTCAACATAATATTTCGAAAACCTACTGAATACTGACTACGAAGGATTATTTAATACGAAATTAATGTTTTTTTCCGCAAGTCTACTTTGAAAGGGCTCTAATTGCAAAACAGCATGTTTTGAGATACTAAACGTTCAACTTTCCTAGTACTTCTCCACGCAAATTTTAAATTTGTCATTGTGACAACTTTATTAAAATGCAATGTAATTTTCTTCAGAGTGACGTTGCACGCAACATAAACTAGCTTGTCCAATATAAACTAACGGTGATTAGAACCATATCATAGTTAGAATAATTATCTAGTTTCCGATCTTATATAATATACTAAATTATTCATAAATATGTTTTAAAAGGCGTGACAACGGCGGCAAATAATAATAATAATAAAACACTAAAAAGAGGACTCAATAAATTATCAAAATGCCTGCTTTATATAGAAATCAAAAGCCTAGATGAAATTCAATTTAACCAATAGGAAATGTGGAAAGTCCGACGGCGCTAAGCCTTTTTACAAATTTAATAAATTAGACTTTTAAAAATTAAAAGACATTAAATTGCATTAAGTCAGAATTTCGACCAAGATATGCACCATTCAAATAATTTTCCTAAATAATCAGGACGTATCAAATTTCCAATGTTCATGATTTTGAAATTTTATAAAAAATCAATCTTCTTAAATATGTAAGTATTGATCGAGCGCTCCAATAAATAAGACCTTCATCATTGCAGAAGTAACATTGACCACTTATCATAAAGGTAGTAGGATAAATTAAAATTGTCAGGTTATTCGCAGATCGAGAAGAAACTTCCATAATTAAAAAAATTCTGCCAAAGTCCAAAATTCGATATAAATTTATCTTTTAATAACTCAGGTATGGGGCGTACGTCATTCCTATGTCTACCTACGTTAAATTATCGTGAAAACAAGCTTATGTGTCAAAGCGGTTAAACATCCATAGATGCTCACAGACGAGTTCCAACTGTCTGAATTTGGAACAGTTTTCCAACTGTGTGAATTTGGAACCGTTTTCCAACTGTGTGAAATTGGAACAGTTTTCCAACTGTCTAAATATGGACCAGTTTTCCAACCGTCTCCGCAATTAAAGTATCTCGTCTACAGGCATCCTTAGTGTCCCAAATCGTGTGAGACAGACAAAAATACAACTTAATAACATTTATAAAATAGACGCAGAAATAACGCCACAAAATATTCGGACCATTTTGTCAATTTATTCGCATTCCAACTTCCTTCAAACTTTACCCACGGCAATCATCTCTGCTGGAAAATAAAAATGAACAATCGTGACATCTCTCTCATGCACGCTGTTGTTGACATGATTGATGCAACTGTATTATACAAAGAGCCAGTCGGAGGAACAGGGATGGCTGTATAAATACCAGTGCATCCCCCAGACGGTAGGTACGTTTACGGTGATAAATTGTCACAATTTTCAAGTCACATTCGTTTAATTTAATGTTTTGGTAATTTTATTTCGAAAGACCGACATTTTCTGGGGAAGAATAAGTGAACGCGAGAAGAAATAAAATAAAAACAATGAATTTTCGATTTTTTGACGAAATTTTTTCGGCTTCGATGCAAAAAAAAAAGACTTTTTTTTTTGTTTATTGAAAGTAACATTTTTTTTAATGGGTAAGACGATTTTCATAGATGGTATGAATGATAATAATTTTCGACTGTTAAAAGACCAATTAATAGAAATTAATATAATTCTCGATTTTATCTTGTTTATTTGGATCGGTACGTTTTGTAAATTCTCTGAAACTATTAATATCTTTATAACCATTTATATATCTTTTATTAAGCAAGTAGATACGTACACAGACAGATATATACAAATTCTTATTTTGTATAAATCACCTCACTAACACGGATAGAAAATTAACTAAGATCTTTTTCTAGGAGGAAAATCTCAATATAGTAAGTAGTCAATTTGGTTGACGGGTATGGGTACCGCCGCCCCGGGAACCATTTATTGGATAACCAACACCTCTGCCAAAGGTCACCCCAAGTGGTTCGCTACGTTTGGTGACTTGGCAGGGGTGCCCGGATTCAAGGGGTGAGGTTTGTCTGGTCTTAGCGGTGGATGCGTCTGCCCACGAGTTGCGTGGCAGTCCAGATCGGGAGAGACTGGTTGAGGGAGACCTTTTGATCTCTCCAGCCGGACCCTCTCAACCCATCGCCATGAACCGCAAGGATGGCTTCGCCCGTCCATCACTCCTGGACATATTTATCCCCAGATTTCTACCCCTCAAACCTTTTTCCTTCCCAGGACTTCCTCTCCTTCCTTTCCCATAAAAAACCCTCCACACAGCAACTTCAAAGTTGACATTGGCCCAGGGGGAATTTTCTCCTCAGGGCATCCTGTGTGGAACAAACGTAAAAAAAAAATGATGACAGTGTTGTAAGAAAATAGTTTGATGTTATTCATTATTATTGTAATGTTTATATGTATATATTGGGATAATAACTTGCCAGGGATAAGAAATGTATTCACCGACAATAACCGACACACCGAAACACATTACATGAGCATCTGTTCATCTACATTTTATTTAATATCCAACGATAACAAAAAATTATTCGCGTAAATGTCTCATGGGTTATAACATGGATTTGAACTTTGTCAATTCCTCCCGCGATAAAGTTAACCCGTAATTTCCAAACGTTGCGTGATATCGCTTTACGGCGAACATTTGTCTCCATAATGTGTCCTATATTACCATCTTACGCAACTAAAAGTTAGAAGAAAAACTAAAAAGATTTCAACTTTTTGCCCGCCGAATAAAAAATGCCTAATTTTGATATCTTCGTCGTACGAATCCAAGCAAATAAAAGGTATTTTATGTGTGAAATACCTATTCGGCCACTTAACAAAGATAAAGTCTTATCATTCTCGGTTCCGAATGGCGGTTCTTCGGTGTAATGCTGAGGTGCAATAAAATGATCGAAAAATAATGCGAGGTTGGTGTAGTATATCGATGAATATTGGGTACTGAAAAAGATGAAAAAATAGGCGTTTAGATTGTTTGAGTGTGTAGAGCAGATGGACGAAGAAAAAAATTGGCAAAAAAGTATATGGAAGTGGTGGAAGAAGCAGTCGAGGGCGCGCCCCTGATGACACAATCAAGTGAATCAGATATTTGAGGAAGTTTCAAAATATCACCAGTCCAAATCATAGAAGAGTGTTTTATTCTTATTTTATAATATAGGTAGGCACAACAGACAAAGGATTGACGAAACAACAAATAATAAAACACATATAATAACAATAACAATTATAGTACACAACAAAAATCAAGAATTAAATAATGAGTTATGTTAAACATTTATGTACAACAACAAAAACAAGAAGCAATAAAGTCTGGGTCAAAGTTGAAGGCCTTCGTGGTCGAGGGGTGAGGCTCTCGAATATCATAAGTTCACGGGTTCAAATTACTGCGTACGCAAATAAATTTTAGTTGATACATTTGTTATTTTATAATTAATTAATTTAAAATTAATATATAGTATATTTGCGGCACGTTGGTGTAAGATCATCATTCAAAATTAAAACGTTGCTTGAAATGGCTTTAGGCGTGTTTGGTGACCAAATCTGAATAGTCAGGTATTTTTTTTCCACTTGCCCATATCCTTCCCCTCTCCATTAAATTCAGCCTCACAACATACCCCATTCAGGGTTTCCATAGTCTCACTGGCTCCAGACAGGAGCAGTGGAGAAAAGCATAGAAAGTTATGTATGAATAATTATTTATCTAACTTTAACTCCTTCTAATTTGGGTCGAACCACAGTGCCTTTCTTGACAATATCAAGGAGGATACTGTGTTGACGATTTTTACTTATGTCAACAGAATTACACTTAATCGAAAACACGCGAACACCTCAATACAGGTTCTCCTAGTGAGGTGTTTACTAAACACTTCTAACCTTTTTACATACAGTTATTTTTTTATATATTACTGCAACTTATTATCTACATTTGTAAAGTACTGTAATCATCTGTAAAATGTATGTTCGAGAGAGAAATAAAAAAAATTATATATATGTGAATGGCGTTTTATTATCTCTGCATAACCTGCAGCGATGTGTCTGGGGTAGTTAGGTAAGTAAGTATTTCGGACAAGACATTCTAATTATCCAGTTGCGGCTCGAGCACTTCTATGATGGTGGTGACCGACATTTTTTACATGTGCCTACTACATACTGTATTGTAATCTCACTACCCGGAGAATATAATATAAAATTTCTCAAACAAAAAAATTCATAGTCAAATCATGCTAATCAGATGTCTTAACACAAAATAAATTAAAATGTCTATAGATATATAATTTATAATACAGCATAATAAAAAAAAGGTTTTATTCGCTAGATGATAATCGAAGTTAATTTGAAAGCGAGCAAATCCCGCCCGAAAATATGCAACTTTTGTTACATGGGGATTCATCGGATTGTCCCCACGGTATTCGAAATTCACATACTAGTGCGCATGCGCGGGTCTCGGATTCCGTACGATCGCGAACAAAACGCAAGGAATAAACTAAAATGCTTAAGGGGACAATACGGATTGTCCCCCAAGTGCGCAGTAGGTTCTGCACACTGAGAAATGCACTTTTATGGATCGTGCGTTGATCGGCTATCCGCTGGTCAGCGTGAGTAGTCGCCGGTTCGCTTTAATTTGTTGTATTTTATTTCTGCAAAATGTTAATTGCTATTATGTTTAAAGATTTCATTAATTTCAGTGAAGACTGTTATTTCTTTTAGTAGGTTTCGAGTACAACTGGTGGAGGCTATCCCCACTGTCCCCCTGTGAAGAACCGCCCCTGTAATTATCACATAAACATACCAAACTGCATGCCTGGGCATCGTGTGTTACGCCCCTACGGGTAAGGAAAATGTAGAATGGGAAATATCACACGAGATTGCCGATAAAAGAAACATTGCATTTGTGAGAAAGATTTGAAGAAAAAAAAAGTAAATAAACTTTTTATTCTCAATCTTTGTACAAGCGTTTTAATACGACGAGAAATGGCGTTCTCGGCATTATTTTTGTCTAGGTTTTTACAGCATTTTTTCGGTTCCACAATTTGTGGCACGATACAATGCACGTTACACATAAATGTTGGATTAGGTTAGGGAGACGGAACTTCGGATAGGATAAAAGGTTATTTGTAAACACTACACATTCATGCATTTCCCTGTGTAAAAACGTGTATTCCTGGGTATATTGGTTTTACCTATTCAGTTAATTTGCATAATATCATCCATCCCGCTAGCTTAACGAATAATTCATGCTTTATAATTTTTTGTTTAAGTTTGGGACAGGTTATTTACTTAATTATTTACGCCCTTGGGGTTTTTACATAATACAAGCAGTGTTAATTACATTCGTGTATTAAAGAAGTATATTTCGCAAATATAAAAAAAAAAAAAAAAAAAAAAACAGGAACGTAACGAATCAACGCACTACACCAAATTTAACAAAATGAGAAAATATGCATAGGTACCTATAGTTAGGCACTACTAGGCAATGCAAAATATTGTGATTTTGGTTTGAAAATTAGATCGCTTATGCCTCGTTAGTAATTAGTAGTAATTCGAGTGGCGAATAACTCGCTACTTTACTCACCAAAAAGTTTTCGTATTACTGTCAAGTAGAGTTCATTAGTAAGCGGCGCGTCGCAAGATGACGAGATGCAACGCAATCTAGTAAATGCGCTAATTAAGCTGATTGTAATGCTTATTTTAGAAGAGGTGAAAGAATAAATTAGTGAGATAAAAATAAAAATAAAATTATAGGCATGAAAATAGATTAATCGCCGCAAAAATAAAGAATTTTAGAGTAGCATTTTTGCTCCAACGGGATGACACATCGCGCGTGTCTGCGTCTACGAATGAACTGTGTATGTCAGTGCGCAGGGACGTGTGGAGGGGGACTCTACTCGCCGAAAAAATAGAACCAAATTGATTCAATCTACTAAAGAGCTGACTCGCCTACTCTACTAAAATTGTGGTGTTCGAAGACGTGTAGTTACTAATATACTCGCTACTCGACTAAACTACTCTCCCAGTGCGAAACGACTCTTTAGAAATATTTTTGCTTTAATGAAATATTACAAATATAGATGCTTTAATTAAATACTACAAGTAGAATTCATATTTGCCTTTGAAATTGTAGAGAATTTTTTTGATTAGTGTTTTTACAAGTCCAGAAAAAATAAAATTTCAGGCCTATAAAAACGGCTTTAAAGTTCAAAATCTCTTACGTACGAACCACTTTTCGGTTATAATTTTATTGTATAATGTAGAAAATTAAATTCTTTAGAAAATGGTCGTAAAGCAGTTTATTATTTGTGCCTGAGTTTCGCAAAATAAATTAAAATAGGCTTTTTGGTGATGTTAATCATGAATAAATCAAACCAGGCGACTGGTGTTAAACGGGAATTTAAACCTTATCGCTATCTATATAAGGAGTGTTATTGTTAGCGGCCTGAACCCGAAATTTATATGACGTCATGCATCACCTTGATAGCCAAAATCAAAAATGGAATATATTGCTATTGCGCTACCCCTGCTTACATTGTGAAATAAACTATTATTTTTTTATTATTAAAATTGGATCTCGGCGCTCCGCTAACGAGGCAACTGAAACCAAACTAAAACCGGCTGGTTTTTATGTCTTGATTGGTCAAAAAGCTTGTTTAACTATATACGAAGAACAATCAGCTGACATGTTACGCAACTGGCATGTCGAGTCGCGAGTCACTGCTTGCGTTGCGTTGCCAGATGCCAGCTGATTGTTCTTCGTATATGATTAAACAAGCTTGTTGACCAATCAAGACATAGAAACCCGCCGCTATTAGTTTGGTTTCAGTTGCCTCGTCAGCGGAGCGCCTAATAATCACAAGGAATTTATGATCGACCGTTTTTCAATTCCCGCCATTTAAAACAACAGTTTTTATAGTGGCGATTAATTGCATAGTGCGCATGTCTATGAAATTTAAAAAAATTAACGTAGGTACATTATCTGTTGGGTGTTGTGAAAATGATCAAATTATAAAAATACTCTTTTAGAATCCGTTCAAGCAATAAAGTAGGTAAATATAAATGTTCTCCTTGTATATCGTGCACATAAAAATAAAATGATATACATACACAGAGTTATTTGTCTATTTAATAAAAATAAAGTAGGTACCTACCTACCAATAATATATTTTATCAAACAATTAACTTTATTCTAAATTTGAAATGTGTAATATTTTTTTGATTCTGCAGAAACAAAATGTATCAATTCACCGATTTTTCAAGGGTAACCATCTAGTAGGTATTAGCGCCTCCGCCCACTCAGGCAACTGAAAACTCTCAACTGCCAACTGTCTTTGTATGACAATGTGATGGCCCGCACACTACACAATCACACAAAACCCCGTTGTCAATGGTAATGCAAGCGGTGACTTGCGACCATCTTGCGACTGTCACGGCTTATTACCCTGGGCGGCCGTTGCTAGGTTGCGAGCTGTCAGCTGATTGTTCTTCATCTATGGTTAAACAAGCTTTTTGACCAATCAAGACAGAGAAAACAGCCGGTTTTAGTTGGTTTTCAGTTGCCTCAGTGGGCGGAGCGCCTTATTGTGTGTTTGTGTAGGTAGGTACCTACCAAGATAACCATTGGAAAAAACAATGCCAAAGGCAATAATATTCAAGTCACGCCTGAAATCAGGGAGCAAAATAAAACGCGATTATTGTCTCCATCGTCAGATCTGCCGCTTAACTGCTCCCGGATTTCCCGTATTTCCCATATTCCCTTATTTCCCGAATCCCGGATTGTTGGCATGGCGCCCGCTCCCGCCCCGCCCACTCCGAGAAATGGGAAACGCCGGCGATTTCAGATCGCTGGGGATTAGAAAAAGAATGAATGCACCTTTGTTCAATTGTTCTAGACTTCTGAAAACGTGAGAATTTAGAATACGTTTCTATATTCTAGGTGTGAAAAATGGATACATTATTAACGAAAGAAAGTCAATTATACAACGAAAAGATTATCATACTTTGGAAAAAAAATTATGAAATCTTGGATAAAACGAAAAAAAAAAAGTTTTTATTTTGTATATGGAAATTTATTAAAGGCATTGAAATAAAATATCTTTTTTTTAAATCTATTTATTATCAGTTAAATAAGTGAATTTTCTAGTTTATAAACAAAAAGCACCTAAGCAATATTAAAAAAAAAAATTGTTTCTTTATATATATATATTTTTTTTTTTATTGACAAATTTTTTTGATACGTAAATAATAACGTAAATGAAAAGAGTAACAAAAAAATCCCACAAAGGCGAAGCCTGTGCGTGGGCATTATAATATGTGGGTATAAAAACAGGAGTGGTTAAAATAAAAAGATTAAAAATTAAAAATATAGTACATATTGATTTTGCAGGAATTTCTGTGAAAATTTTTATTAAAATTTAAAAAATATTTTTGTATTCCCTCCCCTCTAGCCTTTTTTCCTGCCGCTGAACTCCATAAAATTCACCGATTTTTCAAACAACTCATGCGTGACGTATTTCAATTTTTTATGCAAATTTCATATCGCCAGAGCTCACCAATACATATATAAAAAAACTTTCGATGGCATGTTCAAAACAATTCAAAAAATTAATCGCAATCGGATGAATTCTTTAGGAAATAATTTCAAAACACCAGAGCTCACTATCTTATAACTATCGCAGGCATACCTATCAAATTTCCAAAGGTAAAGGATGAACGGTATGGCAGCGCATCAAATACGAATAAACAAACATTAATTTTTATATGTAAGATTGGTATGTGACCGAAAATATAATCCATTTATATTAATTATCAGGTATTAGAGCAAATATTCTGCTTTTTTTAGGCACGGCAATCACAAAAATAAAATTTAATTCAAACGGACTCCATAATTTTTAAAACGGCTCGTCGAATCCAATATGTTTCGAAATAGACCATTTGAAATCAGAACAATCCCCGCTGGTTATGGCGGGAACCGTTTCGGCGGGAAATATGAAAATATCTAAAACAAACAACCGCCAAAATGGCGATATTCCGCACTCCGATGATAATATTATAATATTGATGATGTGTCGATAGTAATGCCTGCCGTGTGCGGCGGACGTTTCAAAACTCGTATTGTACGGATGGGAATATGTATTTAACAAACTGATTTCACCATTGTTTGAAGCAATAATGTACTCTCGGGCTTTTTGAACCTCTATTACATACATTACATTTTCTATCCAGCCCATTAGCGCGTAGGAAAAAAGAGTCGTAGGTACAAATTAAAAAAATTATCACCAATAATATTCATTGATATCTCCGAGCTGTTAGGTTAATTAGTTGGATACACTTATTATGCAATCGTAGGACGAATTTTGTTTCTTATTTGTAGTTAAATACTGGTATTTTTTTAATATTTAAGACTCTGGAGCAAGAGTCCCAAATGCTCTGTGCCCAAACCTTCTGGGAGCCAGTGATACAAAGGCATCCTTGATTGAGATATGGTGTACGCCTGCAAGTAGTGGGGAGGAGAAGGTGATGGCCAAGAGGAATCTGGGAAAGCACGTTTAGAATTGGCCACCAAAGACGGTTAAAGGTCTCTGCCCTCTACACCGTTCCATACCATGACCGTAACCGTAGCGGCGCATGCAAAAAAATATTATTTGTATCGATCAGTATGAAACGCTGTCCACTAGCCCATCCCGTCACCGACCAACACCCTCGCATACCATGACCGGACTGACGGCGAATTCTCGGTGTCAATATTTTGCAGGTGCTGGTCCGCTTTATGCATGGCACGCGACGGTGTTAGAACGGGGATCATACGCGTATGATCCCCGTTCTAATAGTGATATTATTCTTTTAGTGATAATATTTTCTATATTTCTTAATAGTTCATTATATTGGAATGACGTCATACGAAAGAACGTATAAATTTTTTTTTCATCATCAACTAGTTGCTTAAATAACGTCCAGTATTCTCCCTCGATATTTCTTTTTTTAGAACCGTACGCCTATTGAACGGGGATGGTACGGACACTAACCCCGGTGTATACGGGTGTCATACGGTCACTAAACCCGTTACATACTGGTATCATACGGTGTTAGCACGTTCTACTGGGCCATAGTAGGGCGTAGCGTGTTTATTTCGTGGCTGATACGTTCATAGTACGGTCATGGTATGGAACGGTGTAGTGGGCAGAAGCCTTAAAGAGATTTAAAGTACGTTTCGATTCTCAATGGTGGTCTTTCACCAGGGTTGAAGTACTGCAAGTATCTACTACTTCGGAACTCGCCGTAAGCATATCGACTATTTAAATTATAAAAAAATTCAAATTAATCAATGAAATTAACTTGCGCACGCTGGGATTTGAACCAACAACCTCCGGATTTGTAGCCGAGAGAATCGTAACCATACAACCACGGAGGACGTCGATAAAGCCTAAAAGGAAACCTAGAAATCCTGAGATAGAATTTTTTTTATATTAGCTTTACACAGGACAACCTAAGGAAAAAAAATCCCTCAGGGCCTAGGTAATTTGAGAATGCTGTGTGGAAGGTAAAGGAAGGATAGGAAAATTTCATGATTAAGATATATGTACGTACATAGACTATATTTTATACTTTTCTATAAATCCAGATGACCCGAAACAAGTTTCTATTTTTAAATGTAAGAATGTTAGTTGTAAGTTATAATTCTCTAACTTTAAGCCACAGATGTAAATATACTCGTATATGGCATTAAGGTAGTTATAAGTCTCAGTAGCAAGGTACTAGCTATTCTGCCGTGGTAAGTGTTAGCTCTAAGACACTATTATTAACATCAACTCTGCCATAGGTCGCCCCAAGTGGTTACGCTACGTTTGGCGAATTACAGGGGAAGCCAAATTCAAGGGGTGAGATTTGTCCGGGTCTTGACGGCAGATGCGTCTGCCCAACAACTGCATCTGTACTTAAGCCGGATCGAGACTGGTTGAGTGATGCATTTTGACCTCTCCAGAGGGACTCTCTCGACTCATCATGTTGCACTGCAGCGGGATACACCGGCCTCTAGAACCCTACCCATCTCTCATATCCTTTTCCTTTAGTTAATTTCCTTTAAAAAACCCTCCACACACCATCCCCTAGGGCGACTTAGGCCCCGATGGAAATTATTTTCCTCAGAGCTTACTTTTGTGGAAAATACTGTAAAAAAATAATGTTATCAGGTGAAGTACCTACGGAGACATGTGACATTGACTCACCTCCGTCCCTTGGACCTTCAGCTTCATGTGGTCCTCCCTCGTGGTCTTGCCGTCCTTCCTTTTCTTCCAGCAGTACCCATCCCGCCTGTAGCGGACCTTCTTCCTGCTGTACAGCAGCATGGACCCACTCTTCGGTCTGAAACAAACAAAACTCACCATTAGAAACAAGCATTAAGTAAGTCTCGTCAAAAAGACATCCAATCTCGACAAGTTGACAATAAATTATAGCGAATGGACAACTCAGAATTATGCAATTTTACACCTTCTTTGAAAAATCATTAAACGTGAAAAAAAAAAAGAGTTTAAATAGCTTACGTTAGTTTAGCATATGCGCTATTTTCATAACTTTTAATAATTTCAAAGGGGTGTTCAAATGCCATTAATGTGAAACCTAAATTATTATATTCCAACCGATATAAAATGTTCATATTTTTTACAGATAATTCCAAAAGATGAAAATAATATTTTTTTCCAAACAATATATTTCGTAAGCAATAATTATTAACATGAAACACTCATCCGCATAGGACTCAAACCCGTGTTCTTTTGATTTCCGGTCAAATGCTCTACCACTGAGCTGCGTAGGCTTATCTCTTACCCGCCAAATAATTCAATATATACTAGTGTTTCATTCAACAATTACTGCTTATTACATTTTATATTTTACGGGAGATTTTTTCAATGTCGATGAATGTTTCACGTTAATAATTATTGCTTATAATAATTGTTACCCTTTGTGCTACGCATAAAAATCTTGTCTTAAACATTAGTTTATCCATTAAATTTCTTTAATTAATATATTTCGGCTGTGCATGCGTAACATTTTTAACACTTTTTTAACTCCACACATTTTTAACCTTAGGCCCATGAGGAAAATAATTTCTCACGTGACCTATGTCTTACTTGGGGATGCAGTGTAAAGGGTCTTTTTAAGAAAATAAAGGAGAGTTCTGGGAAGGTATGAGAGGTGGGTAGGAATCTGGGGCAGTGTGTTCAGGAGCGACGGACGTATGAATTCGTTTCTCCCACTGCGGTGCAAGGTCGAGAGCTTCCTGCTGGAGAGATGATAAGGACACATAATTCTTATTTTCACTAAATACCTACAATAAATTTATGTCACTTTTCTTTCTTTCCGTTAGTGGTGAAATGGAGAGCATATTTGGATCCCAAGCAGTTGATATGGGTTCGATTTTCGATAAAAAAAAAAAAACACTTTTATTTTTTAAAATGTTTTTTTTTACATTATCTCCACACAGGAAGCCTTGAGGAAAACAATTTACCTCAGGGCCTTTGTCATCTTTGAAGATGCTGTGTATAGGGTTTTTTGAGGAGAGGAAGGAGTGAACACGGGTCTTTAAAAGACCCATTTTGTGGAAAGGAGGAAACACAGAGGCCGGCAAATCATTCCACAGCCGAGCTGTTGAACTCAAGAACGTCGTAGAAGCGACCCGTTCTCATGTGACAAATGTCAACCGTGTACATATGTTGGGCACGCGTTTTGGCGTGTTTCCCGACAATGCACCGGTGCCGAGGGAATCAATGACGCTAGTTCCTCGAAGCACTTTCCATTGAAATACCGGTAGAACAAGGATAGCATTCCTACCTGACGCCTGTGCTCTAAAGATTGCATTCCATTTATTAGGACCGGGGAATCTAACAGACGGATAGCCTAATGAAAAATTAAAATTCTCAATTTTTTTCTGTTATATTTTTGTAAAGCCTTTACACGACTAGCTCCAATTTCTGATTATTTTAAAACAAGGATTGTATGATTGTATTAATTGTACAAAAATCATCGATGACATACAAATGATTTGTCATCGATGACAACATAATAATAGTAATGAAATCGTTTATTCATCAATAGATTTTTGTTTTTTTTTATTAAACATTGGTTCTATTGACGAAAAGGTCACTGCTCAGCTGCAATTCAGGATTTCTCCTGGAATGCAGCTGGTTTTCAGCAGTTTCTCCTTGATTGTGATTTGAAAAAAACAATAATGACACGGAACAAATTTTTTACTCATATTAATGGTAGATTACAAGATCATTACTTTTGCAAATTAATGTTTATAATTGGTTTCTGCTAATATTTTGCTGAAAAAAAAACATTGTAACATAAAAATTGCAACGATAAAAACAGATTTTAATTAATTTTCCATAACAAAAGCCCACCGTCAACGACTTTCATTCCATCTTAAAAGGCCCAGTCAGCGTCCACTGTCCAACCCTTAATCAAACAAACAACAGAAAGAACTCGCTCGTAAAATGTTTACACTGTTCCGGCTACCTACTGAGCCTACCCTTACGTAGTAAATAACAAAAAACGGAGATAAATTAATTAAATTCGGACACAATAAAAGTTTTATTTTCTTTTTGCAAACGTCCCATAAACCTCGCTGGTCACTAAAGGGATTAGCACTAATGATTAATACCAACAACAAATAATTTCAATGAAGGTTTAAAAACCGCTTACAAGCCTTATTAGCAATATAAAAAAATTTAATTAAACAAATAACTTTGTTTCAACCACTATTATATAATCACAATTACCTACATGTTTCGAAACCGAAGGAACGTTTCGAATTTCGTCAGGGTAGTAATGACATTAAATAACAAAAGAAACAAACAAGTATAGACTAAAAAGAACAGACTAAAACGAACTAAAAGTCATTACTACCCTGACGAAGAAACCATTGGTTTCAAAACATGTAGGTACTGTGATTATATAATAGTGTTTGATATAAAGCTATTTGTTTAATTTAATTCAAAATGAAGCCACAAAGTGATTTTGTGAAGTTTGAAGAAATAAAAAAAAAAAAAAAAATGACGGACAGCGGTAGGACTTTGTGGCAAGTGCGAAAATAGGTTATTAGGTACTATTAATTTTCCATGTGAATACTGCACAAGAGTTCCAACTGCTCCCTACCGTCTGGTTCCAGTGAGACTATGGCATGCCTAATAATTGGAGTATCGCTGCTTTTAATGAGTCTTTTTTTTTAACTGTTGAATTCCATTGTATTAGAAATGAATGAAATTAAACATTTTTTTTTCACTTTGTTTCACTTGTTTATTTACACCAGGACCGGTTTCGTCCTACTACGGACATTTTAGACCAGTCTGAAAATATCCGTAGTAGGAAGAAACCGGTCCTGGTGTGCTAGCACGGTCGCTCGATATGAAGTTATCGACCGATTGTTGGTAACTTCTCATCGTTCCCTAGGACAACTGCAGATCTCAAACGTACAAACGACAGTTGATATCGAATATATTAAGGACACTTAGTCATTGTGAACTGTCACCTATTCGTTTGCGATCTGCAGTTGTCGTAGGGAACGATGAGAAGTTACCGATAGTTATCCTATCGATCGTTATAGAGCAAGCGTGCTAGGGCCTCTGGTGTGAATAAACAAGTGGAACAAAGTGAAAAAAATGTTTAATTTCATATCTAATTGGAGTATGTTTGTTAGACTGAAGGTAGAGGGAAGCGGTGAAAGATGGTAAAGAGGATGGTGGAGAAGCACCTGGCTATCCATGGCCCGTTACTGGACGATCTGAAGATGTGGTCACCAAACACGGCTAATCCTATGTCAAGCAATGTTTCAATTCGGAGTCTTTCACCAGGGCGATACTGTGAAACAAGCAAGCTAGCTATATATATGTGCCGCAAGCAAGCTATATATTATATTTTTTTAAATAATTAATTGTAAATCAAGACAAATTAATCAAGTAAAATTTAATTACGCAAGCCGGGATTGAATCCGCGAGCTCCGGATTCGTGGTCAAGATCCTTACCTTTTTTTTTAAATTTTGTACTTTTTACGGATAATTAAATCGTTTGTCATACAAAAATGGTTTTTTATCAATTATGTAAAATCTAAAATATCTTTACTAGTCAGGCTGTTAGTAGATAAAATAACAACTAAAAATTGATTTAAAGAATGTAAGTAGGTACTTGCTACTTACTTACAGATCTGGAAAAATTAAGATTCAAAAAGAGCTAATAGAGTGCGTGCCTGATATTATCTAAACACAATTAAAGTTATACAACTATGAAAAAACGTTGGCTTAAGATGAAGCTATACGTCAAATTACTATTTAGATTTATCTTTACTACGGATCGGTTTAAATTATGAATATGACAAAATATGCTAAGGATACATTGAAGCTTTTCCTACCTTCTCTATTTATTTATTGGAATTTAAAAAAATATATTAATTACGTTACAAAAAATATAAGCGTAAAGTACTAAATAATTTTTTATATTAATAATAGGAAATATGAAGTTACATAAGAAAAAAACTTTTTTTAAATACCCTTTATGGCTAAGATTACTTAATAAAAAAAACCTAAAATTATAATATAATAATTAATGAACACAGTATTAACGAAACCCAATCGAAAATCTGAAAGTAGAAAAATCAGAAAAAGATCAATAGAAGAGCTGTGGCCCGGAAAGCCGAAGGTTCGGGGTTCGAGTCCCAGATGTGACCGTATCTTTTTCTGATTTCAGATTTTCGATTGAGTTTCTCTAATATCGCCTTCATTAATAAAAAATATATTTTTTCGTTTATCCAAAATTAGCAAGTTTAAACGTCAGATAAATTTTTCCCCACCTCGGAAAAATCTCAATAAATAAATGAAGCTTAAAAAATAAGACAAGTCTATTTTTACACATTTTCTGGTTTTCTTTGTATCACTTTAAAAGTTGTTTATTTTTTCAGAATCGTGATTCCCCGGGGAGCGTAAGCAACTCTGCTTTCACGCTGTCATCTTTTTGCATCAATTCCCATACAGGGTAAGCACTAGCATATTCAAAAAGACTGAATAGAGGTGTGAAGGTTGTATGGCCTCTGAATGATATGACCAAAAGGTGAAAATATGGTTTTAGTCAGATTAGGAAAATTTGGGAAAGATTTTCTTTGGTAAATAATAATTCGTAATAACAATATTTTTATAGAAAGAAAAGGTTACGAAAAAAATACATTTTTTTACAATTTCGCCATTAATATACAGGATGTCCGGAATAGAAGAGTATGTATGAAAAGATGTATGAATGTGATTGAGGCAAGGAGTTTATGCCAAAACTGAGTTGTTTGGCGTTCCGTCCTCTCTGCCTACCCCTGATAACCCACCCCGGAAACGGCGTGATGGATAGTTAGTTGGTTATGTGTCCGGGGGTAAAGTGCATTAACTTCGGGAGGTGATTCTGTATGATAGTGTAAGTAAAAAAGATGAATAACTTTTTTCGAAATTCCAACTTTTAGGGGCACTTTTTTGGTAAAAAGATAAAATTAGTAAGACGTGTGCGGTTCGCACTATTAGGTATTTTCCGCTGTTACGATACGCGCCAATCAAAACCAACGTCGCCACAACGGGCCGGCTGACTCATAACAAATTTATTTGGTAAGTTTTTTACCTTACACTAAGGATGTTATAGGTACGTCTTTTTGTATGGGAAACAAAAGTTGAAATTTCGAAAAGAGTTTTTTTTTTTTTTTTTTTTTTTTTTTTTTATTTGTGATAATATATTACAAAATTATACATAATATTTATAATACATTATTCCCATTGAGTTTAATAAAACTCATTTCGGGAAGGACAACATTATACAATTATGAAAATAATTTTTACAAAAGAACACGAATTTAAAGGGCATTTAAAGGAAAATACACAGATGTTAAAACAGACTAGGCACACTTGATACAGTTAGTTGAATATTTCATAAATACATTTAGAAAGATATACAACAGTTAAATAAAAATCGTTAAATATGTCACTGGTTAATAAAGCTGCTAAAGATATATAAGCATTACAAATAAAAATTGCTAAATAAGTCACTGGTTAATAAAGCTGCTAAAGATAAACAAGCGTTACAAATAAGGATTGCTCAATATGTCACGGGTTAATAAAGCTGTTGAGAAAATATACTTTTAGATTTTTTGCCAATGTTTTTTTGTTTGATACGGGAAGTTTTAGGTTATTAGGTAATGCGTTATATTGCGTATGTGCGACGTATTGTAAGGAATTAATTCCAAATTTAGTCGTGTGAGTAGATGACGATAAGTGTATTTGATTTTGAGATCGTGTTTTGTGCTGGTGTATATCAGAATTAAATGTTGGTTTAGTGTTGGTGTGTGAGGAGTGTTGGATTATTTGTAAAATGGCAGTTGCGATGCTATATTTTGGCAGAATCGTAAAGGGTAGTATTTGTGTCAGTGAATATATATCTTTGACATGTATATCCCGTGGTAGATGATATATATTCCTTATGGCTCTATTTTGGATGACTTGTATTTCAGAAATTTGTTTCTTTGTAATGATACCCCAGATACTAACCAGTTGATAATCTTTTTTACTCCAACATGTAGAATCACCACCCGAAGTTAATGCACTTTACCCCCGGACCCCCTGTATATTTTTTAATTTGTATATAATTTTATAGTTTGAAAACCAGCTTATGTTATTTAAAATCATACAGTCCTTCAGGGCAGATAATATTAAGTAAAACTTGTGTGTAATGGTGGATAGCGACCATGTAAGAAGATGTTGATATTATTTCACTGTGTCTTTATTATGTAGACTTATAGATAATATTGTGTGTGTATTAATTATGTATCACGATGGGGTGTGGATTGTGCCTGGCCAGCGGCGGGCGAAGACTTGGTGATAATATTGTGGTCTCACTGGCGGTGAAGATCACGGATCTTTCAAGTCCTCCTGTGAGATGCTCGACATCGTGGTTGGTGAAGATAATGTCGAAAATTTCTCCAGGCCGATGCTCGACACCGTGGTGATGGAGATAAATGGTGATGAAGTGATATCGTAGTAATATGGACGCCATACGGGCGGAGGCTGAACGATGCTCTATGCCGGAGACGCGAGTGGATCTCTAACGGTGGATGCGAAGATCCGGCGACGCAAGTATCGCAAGTCGCGGTGAGAGAGTTCTAGACCAAACTGAGTAACTAAACTGAACTAACTAGGACGCGATGTTTTTAGAATCCGCGGGTACACCGATGTGCTTTCGTCGCGAGCCTAGAAACTTCCAGGTTTTATCCTAGAAATCTCGAAGGTTCTAGGTTGCTCTGCGAATGCCTCGTATTATTACGGTAATGCATCGCTACAAAATTATATCGATTTCAGACGAAAAAGATATATAGAAATTCACATGAGTTGTTTAGAAAACAGACAAAGGTATTAAATCACCAGCTTGGGTCGTTGATTCGAAAAGATAAAAAGATATCATCAACAGGTGGAACGGGCTGACATCTTAAATGGGTAATAGAAACAAAAAACTAAACGTCAGGATGTTTAATAAAAATAATGTCCTTAAAAAAAATTCTTGAGAGATATATAAAATATAGTTTTAATTGAAAATAAAGACATATTTCTTCTTAGTGGAGACTTCGTAATCAACAACCTCTAACATATACATTTACATATATTATATAATAATAGCCCCGTAAAACAACATTAACATTTCCCCGCCGCAGCAGAACGAAACGAAGGTATCCATTACGAAACGCCCACCCACCCCGCCCGCCCCGCCCGCCCCGCCCCGCTAATAAAAACACCCCAAATGTTGTAAAATAATTAAAAGCAACAGAACCAACACTTTACCCCGCCCGGCGCACAGTGGTAAGTTTGCTGGATTAATTAAGAAAAATATATGGTATTCCAAAATATAGATAAATTTAAAGCACTTAAAATAAATTAAATTTCCAAAAATATTATGAATAGATTCAAGAGGATTTGTTTAAAAGATAAATGTTTTAATTAAATTAAACAAATAACTTTGTATCAACCACTATTATATAATCACAATTACTTACATGTTTCGAAACTGATGGTTTCTTCGTCAGGGTAGTAATGACATTAAATAACAAAAGAAACAAACAAGTATAGACTAAAAAGAACAGACTAAAAAGAAGTATGGACAAAAATATTATAGAGAGAGGTGATTAATTAATTAAAAAATATAGTAAAAAAAATTGCTTTTTTTTTTTTTTTTATTTATTTAACATTCTTTTTTTTACATATTTGAACATTAAGTCCCGTTAAACTGATTTATATCAGTTTGTCAACGGGTTCTTTTACAAATAATTTTTAGAGAATTTATAAAATATACATTATATATACATACATTCACATATTTTTACATATATAAAATAAAGAGCAGAGGAAAAACGAAAGAAAGAAGAAGAAAAAAGATTATAAAAATGGAAAAAAACATTAAAAACGATAATTAGAAATACGGACGTTAGTACAAAAAAATTCTTTCACATAACCATTTTTTTAGCATACATTTTCTTCTGAAAGTCAATTCACAGTTTTTTATTGAATTTGGTAACATGTTGTAAATTATTGGTACGAGGTATTCTAGAGTTCTTTGACCGTATTTATTTAGGTATCTGGGAATAACAAGTCCATTGTTTGCAGTTAGTCTTGTATTATGAACATGAACCACTATTTTATTATACTCAGATTGAGATGTATGCTGATTCGCAATTTTGAACCACAATATAGCACGAACAGATAATAAATTCACAGAGTTATATAGTAATGATTTTGATACATCATGTCTTTGTTCGTATTCAGCTTTGTTTAATAATAATTTTACTAAGGAATATTGTAAATTTTGCACTGAAAGAAGATTTGTTTTTGTTGAATGTCCCCATGTAGTTATTCCATATCTTATTAGGGATTCTGCCAATGATAGATATATTATTCTAAGGGTATTCAGTGGAATAAAAAACTTCAGTCTATAAAGTTTGCTCACTATAGCTCTAAGCCTTGTGCAAACTTTTTGTATATGTAAATCCCATTTAAAATTACAATCTATTGTTAAGCCTAGATATACATATTTTGAAACAAGTTCAATACTTTTACAAGAGCATGGTTGTATTACAGAATTATGGATGCAATCAAAATCATGAGAAACAATTTTAGGAGTTATGGTGATATTGGCATGAGGAGATCTTATGTGCATAAGCTTCGTTTTTTTAGCATTGATTATTAATCCTACATCATGTGACCACTTTTGAAGAGTGACAAAGTCAATTTGCAGTAAAATACTCGCCATTAATAAATCCTCGTGTGAAATAACTAAGGCAGTGTCGTCAGCATAAACATAATGTTTTACATGAGAGAAAATCAATTTCATTGCAGTAACATATATAATATACAAGGTAGGGCCTAGTATGGACCCTTGTGGTACGCCGGCGAAAACTTTCTTTTTTTTGCTCTAATGATCTAAAATTTTTACACAAATCTTTCTATTTTCAAAGTAATTAACAAATAATTTATGTAAGTTTCCTGTAATTCCAATTGCTTCAAGAGTTTCCAGTAATTTACTATGATCAATAGTATCAAACGCCTTTGAATTATCAATAAATAATACGAGTACATGTTTTCTTTTATTAAGATCATTATTAATTATGTTTGAAAAATCTTGAAGTAGTATATCTGTGCTCTTTTTTTTCTGGAAACCATATTGATGGGTATCAATAATAGAAAATTTTTCAAGGTACTTTATTAATTTTATAGATATGTATTTTTCTAGGATCTTTTCAATTGCAGGTAAAATACTGATCGGTCTATAGTTTTCAATTTCACTGTGTTTACCACCTTTGTAGATAGGTCGGATGATGCTACATTTGAGGTCCTCTGGTATAATTGCCTCCGTTAAAATCATATTAATTAATTGAGTTAAAATAGGTCCTAAGATATCAAAATGTTTTTTAATATCAGACATTCTAATTTTATCTATCCCCGGCGACTGGCTATTTTTTAAACTTCTAACTACTTTTTCGATATCACAGAGTTTTGCTTGTGTTAAGAGCATGCTGTGTGGAAGTCTATGTGTTTGAATATTAAAAGCTTTTTTATCACATCTATGTAATAATTGCCTAACATTATCAGAAAAGAAATTAGCAAAATTGTTAGATGTTTGTTCAGTGGTTTGTTCTTTTAAGAAATATTGTGATATTACTTCATCGCAGTTACTTTTACTCTTTCTTCCTAACAATCTGTTTATTTCATCCCACGTTTTCTTTGAGTCTGCAAAATAATTTTTAAATTTTGAGTTGAAAAATTTTAATTTGTAAACACTGATTAATTTTGTAACTTTGTTTCGGGTGCATTTATACTCTCTTTCATAAAATTTATTTGTAGGATTACTTTTCCATCTTTTGTAAAGTGTATCTTTTAATTTGATTTTTGATAATAAATCATCATTTATCCATTCGTTTATGGCATTAGGTCTAATTTGGGGTTTAAAAGACTTTACTACAATACTCTTTTCATAGATTTCATTAAATTTAGTTTTAATTTTATTGTACAGAGCAACGCAATTCAGTTCTTTCAAAAGGATATTCCAATTATATTTTTTTATTTCTTTATCAATACTTTTTTGAGACAGAGTGGTAGTTTTTTCATTTTGTACAATATTTTTGACATGGTAATATACATTTAATCCCGTTATAAAATGATCAGCAATTGTCGAATCAATTACACATGCGGACAAGTTATATTTATTAGATCTAACATATATGTGGTCAATACAAGATTTAGTTATTTGACCAGAAACTATTGCTTCCCTTGTCGTATCATTTATACATTTTATAAGGTAATTACTAGTTAGAATATTTTCATAAGTCATTATATTTGTATCACTTTGATTTAATAAGTTCAGATTAATGTCTCCAAAAAATATTACATTTTCATTAGAGTTTATATAATTACTAAAAAAACAAGAAATTTCATTTAAGAATCCCCCTTTATTGAGGTTAGGTGGTCTATAAATTGCTAAAATATAAAAATTGCATTTATTTGGTAACGTCAATATTCCAATCACATTTTCAAAATGAATGGTTTCAATTTTTTCTTGTTTAAAATATAAATGTTCCTTTATATAAAGCAAAATACCACCTCCTTGTTTATTGCTTCTGCAATAGTAATGCGAATTATAACCTGGAATATCATACAATTTAATAAGTTCCTCATGAATTGCAGTTTCACAAAGCATAATTACATCTATATGTTTTAAACAGTTTTTTAAATAAGCATGGAGAATATCCCAATACTTGTTTAGTGATCTGATATTTATTTCGACACAGATTAGGTTAGTATTGCAATTTTTTATAATTTGTGCTTGGATCCAACTTTCTAAATTACTTCCGCGGGTAAATTCTACCTCATTATCATTGTCAATATAGTTGAAAGCCATATTAAGTATAATAAAATATCTCACTCATAACAATCAGTATAAAAGAAAGAAGTCGAAATATAGCATTTATTAATAGATAACCTAGTTGCAAGTCATTGGACATAATAGTGTATGTAGAATTAACTTAAAATCAAATATAAAAATTATTTTAGAATATGAAAAAATTACATTATATAAATTATCAAACATAATCAAGATGTTTAAACAAAAAAAAAAACTATTTTAAATACAAGTATTAATAAGAAAATAAATGACGAAAATAAAATAAAATAAGAGATGGCTATTTAAAAAAAATATTTGGTTATTAATAATATTTAATTTACTATTAACACTTTTTCTAATTTCTAAAATTTCTAAGTTTGCTAATTGTAACTCTGTTGTGTTTTTTTAAAAAAAGACACAGTTTTGTGTTTCTTTATGTATTTCAAATCATTTTTTAAATGTTAATTATACTATAGCAACACCTAAGTACATATATTTTCCGGCTGTAAATATACTTACTATTGTGTTGTGTTGATTCATTAGCTCGAATAAACTTATGTTATAAAACAAAGTTTTTATTTAAAAAATACATATTTTTGTATTAAATGTACCAAAATAATGAATAGGTATGTTATGAGATTGTCAGAAGAAATGCAAAGTTTGTTAGAAAATCGTTGAATTTTAATGCTCATAGCCGTATTTATAGTTAAAATTTCTTTGAAAGTAGGAAAGTTGTCTAATGTGCAATTAGGATAAACCATTTCGTATTCACAACTCTGCTGAGAGTAAATTCAAATAATCCAGCTTTTGTTCCACTGTGCGGTGCGGGTCGGATTTTTCATCAAGCTCGTGGCGGGCTCCCAATCGCCCCTACTAATATACATTTATCCCAAGTCCGAGAGAATTACTAAACAGAGTGGTCATTTTTCAACAAAGAAAAAAAATATTAATACGTTTTCATTATCACAGAAAGAAATCGCCAATTATTTTCCACTTAGTATCAGCGCCCTTGAGGTGATTTCTCATTAAAACGGCGCTCTTCAAATTATCCAATTATTATTATTATTACTATTAGTAAATTAAAAATAAAATAATTTATAGATGCTCTCAAAAAAACATTTATGTAAATTTACTACACTATTACTATTTAAATAAAATCAAGACATTTTTTGCATTCTTAAACGGGATATTACAAGAATAGACTGACAATTTGCTTTTAACCAGCGATTCCTAAGCCTATTTCGAGAAAAAGGGTAAAACATCGGTGCAATTTGTCTACCAATACGGGAAACAAACGGGTACAAGTTATAACATTTTCATTTATTTAATAATAATGGTTCTTAAACTAGTTTCGTGTGGAATTTTAAACGGATTAATTTGATAGGTGATAGCTAATACTTTAAAATATTTCTAGCAGTCAAAAAAATATATTGAGTAAGCCACATTGATCGTACTTTTGTCTGACCCTATTTAGTCCTGCTAGGACTTGACCACTCTGCATTTCGTCCGTCTGCAAATTTATTGTGTGTTCCGTATCCGGTCAATCTTGTCAAGAAGGAAACCGTGTTTGATAGTGCATTTTTATTACACCAGGGGTGCTAGCATGGTCCATCGATATAACCCTATATCTATACTACATTGACAAAATCCGTCATCTTTGGTCACTTATCAATATGTGCTAGCACAGTCACCTATTGATAAGACATAATCCAACCGACGATTGACAAAAGCTCGCCAAATCGTATGCGATCTTGGCTGTGACCCTAGCATGGTCCATCGATAAAACCCAAGTATAGATATGAAATTCATTAAATTCGTTGTCTATGGTCAGTTAGCAATAATTGCGAGCACAGTGAAAAGATTATTCCGTTAGTCGGTAGATAAAGGTCACTGATTTTAGCGCGGCTTCCGTAGTGTCAGATAAGATATCAATATGTAGTTTTATTTAAATAATGTCGTTCGTTATGCAAGTTAACTGACTTATTAATTAATGGAGGTTAACCTAAAAACCTCCTAGTATTTAAAGAAATCGTATATGCGACCCATAAACTTACATGCATTCATTTAAGACGAGATCAATTTATTCATTTTAGCTTCGAGATACGAACTTTGGTAAAATATGTCTTTGGATCGTATCAACTATTTAACTCCCGGAGATCGCAAAAAGTAAATGCGAAGCGCCGATGTATATTAAAGTTAGTATTTCAATTCGAAATTGTCAATTTATTAGTATTTTTTAATTTTTAAATATCTCATTTGAAATTTAGTAACGTAAATCCATCAAAAAGGTGCCAGTGTTGCCATCTTATACCGACTTAGTATTTTTTCCTTCCGATATCGGTTTCTTTAGCAACGGTGAAAGCGTGCTAGGACATTCGATATAAACCGTCGGAACGTTATAATACAACGGAAGATGTAAATCACGGGTGTAAATGTTCGAAGGATGATATTTCAAAGCTCTAACTGTATATGGGGCTAAATATTACTTCGTAAAAATATAATGAACTATTTATTAGCGAGATCACCCAAAAAAGTTGATTATTTATATTGTTAACATTACTCAAAGCAGCATCCAAAAAAGGAGTGCATTTTTCTTCGCCCATTTTGTTTCAAAATCCCGCGCTTTGTCGAGTCTGTAGAAATGACGCGTTGGCTCATTGTAAGTGGAGTGGTTCTAAAAGTTTATTTTAATGTTTTTGAAATGTGGATTTGTGTTTTTATACCTGAATTGAAAGTTTGCTCTTCTATTTTTACATTTAGTTTTGTATGCATGTGTCAGATCCTGCTACTCAAATTGCTGGAGAAAAATTAAATGAAAATCGAGTTCTTGTCAATTACACTGGATAAATTTTTAAGGACTCAGTGGTGCCGTATGAAAATCTATGCTTGACGAGAGCATTATAGAGTTCAAAGGATGTCTTAAGTTTAAGGAGTATATTCCATCCAAACGCCAACGATTTGGAATAAAAATATTTGTTTTGTGCAACGTGCAGACGGTTATATTTTAGATGTAATTATTTATTGTGGTAAAGTGATGGATGTTACTGACGAACAATGTCTTGGGGTTTCCGGAGCTGTTGTCACCACTCTATTAAAAGACTATGTAGGTAAAGGCCACAAATTGTATGTAGATAATTGGTACACTAATAAAATATAATTTAAATTTCTGCATGACTACCAAACCTACGTATGTGGAACAGTTCGAAAAAACCGTAAAAACATATCAAAATTCAATAAATCGAAGAAGGGGTAAATTGCCCCACATTATTCTGGTTCACTGATAGTATTAAAATGGCACGACAAAGGATAAATGCGTATTTTAACAACGCTTCACGATGATACAGTTTCTCCAACAGGGAAAATAAATTTTAGAAGAGGAGAAATAATTTCAAATCCAAATTGTATCGAAGATTATAACAAGAATATGGGCTTAAGAGATAAATCGGATATAACTAGTGTAAATGCCCTACGAAAATCAATTAAGTGGTACAAAAAAGTTTTCTTTCATCCTACATATTAATATTTACCGAATTCATACATAATGCCCAAAACCGTTAGTTCAAAAGATATTAGTTTTCCTGATTATCAATTAAGTATATGTTATAAGACAATTATTAGAAAAATATCATATTTCGTCGCACCCTGAAGTTGGTCCACGTGCGTCACAAGATGTTCCATTACGGTTATCTGCCAAAATGCTGGCTAAACATATGCCGTGACCTATACCCGCAACGGATAAAAAACAAAAAGCTGTAATGTTTGCTCAAACAAAAAACAAGAAAAATGATAAAATATATTTGTGGTGAAAATAACCTGCCGTTACGTATTTGTCCATCTCAACGAAATTCCATGAGAAAAAAGAATAATAATTTCAAATCTTTTGTAAATAAAAAAAAAACTCCAATAAATGTGAAAACAGTTGGAGAATCGTTCGTTGCCTATTGCCCGTTCGTGCTAGCCGATTGTCAGAAATGAAATAATAATGTTGTTTATTATGCTCACTTCAAATATTCTGTGTTTGTTATGTATCTAAATCGATCTTTAAAATATATCAAAACGGAAATTTGATGATTTTCATTTTGTTGTTAATGTATAGTAACCGCTAAGGTTTGAATAAAATAATTTGACATTTGACACAATATGTTTGACGTTTTATGTACATAGACAACATAGAAAATCTTTCCAGTGTTGCTAGCGTGTTTTACCAAACCTTTATCTACCCAATGTCAGTCGGTATAATATTATCGGTAGTTGCCTCTGTCTATTCGATATTGTAAAGTTATCGATTTCATTGTGCTAGCACTCCAGAGCGCATGAGCGTTGCGACTGTCGCGAACTGTCAAGTCGAAGTAATCAACAATAAAGAACCACAAATGATTAACAATATTACAAAAAATGTTGATTTAATATTATATTATACGATAGTTATCCAAGAAAACGTGGAGGGGGGGGGGGGAATTGTTAAAATATTCACATAATAAACCATCTACAATTTGATTAGGCGAAAGCGGGACAACCCGTATAACACGAGCACTCGCGTCGAACCAGTTTCCCACAGTCACTTCAGAGAGAGCGCGGAACAAACCCCGCCAACAAACGCCCGCTATAAATCCCTTTCAGGGGGATTATTCTAACAAGTACCCGGCGCCGTAATGCCTGTTTATTCCGGGGACAGGTGGAAAAAAAATAAACAAAAACAAACAAAAGAGAGGCGGGAAAAAATAAACAAAAGAGAACCGCAAAAAATCCGCGCGAAGGCAGCCAATAAAAGTCGAGTTCCGTCGCGCCTTGTGTTCCATTTTCAAACGAGGATCTAGTTGAATCTGCACATTTTATTACGCGGGCCTTTGTTTTTCGCTTGGATTTGGAACAGGACGAAAGGCGGTAAATAATTATATTTTTTAAAGTTTACTCTGTCGGATTAATTGATGTATAACATTAATACCCGGCGATACGACATTGCACAACACCCATATTAATTGCATTACATTGTAAAGGCATAGCGTTTCGTTAGTTTGTTCGTTGTTCTGGTACCTGTATTAATTCTGTAAAAAATCTCTCACTTTTCCTGGGTAGGTATCGTGTGATCTTTGTGAAATTAGTATCTAGTAATCCTTGTTGGTTTAGCTCTACGTCCGTTTTCCGCATTGTCTTTGTTCCTTTTACTCATAAAGTACCTATCTAAAAGTCCTAGCTGTATCAGCAAATAGTACGATTTTTTTTCTTGTGAAACCGATATTGTCATCAGTGGTCCCCTCGGCACCAGTGCATAGTCGGAAAACACGCCAAACGCGCGCTTAACATATATACACGGTTGACATTTGTCACATGAGAACGGGTCGTTTCTACGTTCAACAGCTCGGCTGTGGAACGATTTGCCGGCCTCTGTGTTTCCTTTCTCCTACACTCCTAAAACATGTTCACTCCTTTCTCTTCTCAAAAAGACCTTCCACACAGCATCTTAGATGACATAGGCATGGAGTAAAAGTTTAAAAAAAAGTGGCAGGTACAATAATTATAATATTAAAATCATGTTTTCACCACTCTCAAGTCCTGAATAGTTCTAATTAGTGAAACCAACAAAAACTTGCAGTCGATATTAAAATTATATTCTCTGTGTTATGACTGTGTAACTCCGGTTCACTCTTGAACTTTGGCTTTGAATTAAGTGTCATTTAAAAAAAATTAAGTGTTTTTGTTTGGAGAAATCGGAAATATAATAATATCATATTTTTAACAGAAAAATAAATAAAAATAAATATTGGTAAATCCCATGCACTTTTTTATGCTCCGAAAGTGAGGACTTCTGCCTATCAGAACGCGCCAATAAACAGAGCGACTCAACTTTCTGCATTGACCATCGACATTTTCAATGTCACTTACAGACAGTTCAGCAACTATCTTTTAGCAAATGTCACTAAGTAGTAAAACTGCCCTTGTGTACTTTGTAATTTATAATCTTCTCCATGATATATTGGTGTATAACTGTTTTATAGAGAACATGAAAAAATAAATAAATAAATAAAATTATTTTAATTGGCATATTCAAAATTGGAACTGATTTGTCGAGAATTCTGAGTACCTATTCGTGATTTTTCAAGGATCTGAAATTCTTCTTAAGTCGGTTGCTTTTTGCTGAGGATCGTGACCCTGCTCCAATTTACAAGGTGGATAGATTTCCTTCACTCCTCGCGGTTCTGCGCTGCGTGAAGAGCTGCGGACGCCAGTGGTACTTGATTACTTCTTCGCATTGGTGACCTTCCTATGCATCTTCTGCCTTCCAATTTGCCAGTGACTTTGAGTTTCTCCATGTTGTCATCAATTTGGCAAATAACATATACAAAATATCTTAAAACTCGTTGTAGGCAGATAGTTGTAAGTCTATTGTGGATCATTGTAGCTCTTCCAGAATTGTCTGTCAATGGAATCCTGAGAATTTTTCTCCAGCACCGCATCACGAGGGCGGTAATTCACTTTCTGATTTTCTTTCGCTGGCTGTAAGTATCCATGTTTCCACACCGTACAGAAATATGAACTGAATTCAAAATAAGATCTGATTTGTCGAGAATTCTAAGCACCTATCCGTGATTTCACAAGGTCTGCACTAGTATACAGGGTGTTAAGCATCGTACTTGAGTTACTTTAACCAGTGATTCCTGACATTATTTTAAGTAAAAAATGTAAATAAAATTTTTGTCTCCGGTGACATTTTTTTTTTCTACAAAAACATAAATATCTGTAGGTATTGGGAAGTTAGGGGCGGGGTGAGGGGTTTGTTGGTTACTTGGCTTACAGACCATTGACGACATGTGGAAGAATTTTTTTTTCTTTGATTTTGAAGAAATAGTTTTTGAAAAAAAAAAAAATCTCATCAAAAAAGTCACCGGAGACCAAAATTTAATTAACATTTTTTACTCCAAATAATATCAGGAATCACTGGTTAAAGTAACTCAAGAACGATGCTTAACACCCTGTATAAGAAAATAGGAAACAACTGTCTAAGAACTTAAAATCAATACGAACCTTGACAAAACCAACGTCATTTGTAACAAAGACCTGCATGTAACACCTTAGGAAAACATTCGTAGAAAGTCTAAAGGTAGATTCAGACTGGACGACGTACGTACGCATCGCTACGCCAAACAATGCTTAGCAACCCATACATTTTCTATGAAAATGGCCACAGACATCGCACGTCGCGATGCGTGTGGCCAATGTGATTCTAAAACATACATTTTCATAGAAAATATACGGTTGCTAAGTAACCCAGATATTGTTAGGCGTAGCGATGCATAGGTACGTCGACCCAGTCTGAATCTAACATAAAGCTTTAATATATATTTATTTACACTTGTAATAAATTGTTTGAAATTTAAAACTAGCAAAAGATAACCAGACAAACAAAATAGGACGAAGAAGATTGTTGAGATTGAATTATTAAAAGCTAAAACATAAATCCCTCCAGCACATGCAATTATTGAGTGCGTTCTACCAGTGGGGAGTAGAAGCCTTTGTAGCGCAAACACGGACTACCACCAAGAACTTATTAAGATTCTGGTATTCAACCATTGATGTACAATACTCAATGTAGTCAACATAAATAGTCAGAAAAAGTACCTTCCTGTGAGATAGAAAGACTAGTGAGTGAACTGCAAGCAAGACAAAGGAATCCGACCTAACATTTTTAAAGAACCCGGCATGATTGTTAACAAAACAAAACAGACAAGGTTAATTTTTTTCATTGGCAGCTAGACTTTTTTTAAATCTCTTTTCAAATAAATAGTAAAGAAATTCAATCTAAATTTTTATAATATCTTTCATTACTGTTTTTTATGAAGAAAAAAATGTTAAAACCTCCCAAGTCGGCATTTTTAAAAGCTTTTCACTCCTCATTTCTAACTTTCCACAACTCTAAATTCTTAAAACAAGTGTTAGGCGTAAAACGAAGGTGCTAAAAATTGATGGTTGTGTAAACTAGTCAAATGAAAAATCCCCGTACTTAGGGCTTAGTACTTACGTGTTTACTGAGCAGGGAAATGGGAATTAACGGAGCATAAATTGCGGTAGTTAAAAATGCGAAAGTTTTTTAAAAACTGTTTGCCAAATTTTGAAGCGTTAGTTACTGCTACTGGCACGCTTTAAATGCGTTTTGTTTGGGGATTTATTTGATGGCCGAAGCCGTTGAAAAATAAAACTAGATGAGTCCCTCCCCAGCAATTTACGATTTTAACGCATTGTGACACAAAATGCTGAAATCACATTTTTTACTTTAGCTTGTTTTCTAGTTAATTTAAAAAATAAGTAAACACTTACGATAATACAAATTAATGATCCGCTGAGAAAGAAAATGAATCTTTATTCAGTAGGAAAATGTAAAACATGCAAATAAATTGAAATTATACAGCAAAACAAAAACAAAAACAAAATGTAAAAGTTACCCCTTTGGAACTCCGCGCATTTTTGGTATTATTTGGGCGAGGAAAGTAGCGCACACTTGTTTTTTTTTTATGAATAATTTTACAAGAATAAAAAAAAAGTTAGTCAATCAATCGAGTCAAAAATATACTTAGCAATAAAGGGGTATTTAAAAAAAATTGTTTCTTATATAGTTTCATATTTATCTAATGAAAAAACAAACTATTTAGTACTTTGCGCTAACATTTTTTGTAACGTAACTAATAATTTTATTTTAAATAAATTAAATTAAAAAGCTACGAAAAGTTTCAATGTATCTATAACATATTTTTTCATATTCATAATGTAAACCGATTCGTAGTAAAGATAAATCTAAATAGTGATTTGGCTAATAGTTTCATCACAATGAGTCAAAGGGCCCACCATCCGCGCCCCAATAAATTGCTACTGTGGGTATAATGTAGATATTATTATTCAAAATGCTATTTTGTACACTTTTAGAACCGCAAAGACCTGCACGGATAATGGTTTCTATGATAACGGCAAGCGTGTAGGGAAACAGCTATTCAATTATTCCATAATATATTCGTTTGTTCCACGGACAAGATTGATCGCCGCACTAGTCACAATCGCTCGCATTGGCCGATGGCATTTCCTGGCAACGGCGTTTGATTCTTGTTCGACGCTCAGTTGAATGAATAATGGAAAGGACTGGATCTACATTGGATATTAAAATCGGGTAATATATTTTATGTTTCCAGTAAAAAAAAGTGCAGTTCTAAAAATCGACAAACGTGATGGAAGGACTCAATTTGGAATTGACAAAAATTTTGTATGACTTCACAGGGAACTCGATTTGATTATCGATTATTATTAGCCAAATGGATTATTTACTGTAGATGCTACCCAGCATTAATCGCATCGATACAGTATTTACTCTTCAATTACCAGTGTCACCTGTAGGTGACAGAAGTTTAATTTTTTTTCTATCACATCGAAATTTTATTTTTAAATAATACAACTACTATAGCAAAGGCAAGTAGTAACTATATTCGTTATTTTTTTTGGAAATGAAACGCAGTGTCTCTTCAGAGTCTTAACTGCACATTGCTCAGTGTCACCTGTAGGTGACACACCCATAAAAAAGTGAGGTTAGTTTATTTATTTATTATATATTTTTTTGTCTTAACAACATATATATAAGCCTTCTTATTTAAAGAGAAAAGATAAATCTTTATTAACTTTGACATGGGAATTGAAGAGTTTTAAAAATAACTACACATAGTAACAAACTATAGTAACAGTCAAAACAAAACTACAAATAATATGTAATATGTAAAAAAAAAAATGTTAACATTACAAAAAAGACGCACAACGTCGGATCTGTTGTTTCTATATAACCTGCTAAATAATAAAATAGATAGTCCTGAATTCCATCATTATTTTAAATGTTCCAATGAGGTGTATGTACCAGGCACACTTTCCTTTTTCATATCGAAAAGCCCACAACACTAAAGCAGCAAATAACTCACAAACCGCGCAATCAAAACTAATACCCACTATGAAAAATTAATAAACTTAGACATTTTATATGATTCCTTGCTAACGTATAAAACTAAATTATTATATTTCTTGGAGTGATATAAATTATTTTTAAATTACTTACATTTAACTTATCATCATTATTTATCAGTCAATTTACAATTCAATTAGTGAGCGTATAATTCCTGACTTTAAAATATTTTCTTGTCTCCACCCACATTCTTCTTTTTATTGTTATATCCACTTATTAATTAAATTTTAAACCCCTTTCAAACCTCAGGCGAAATTACCTAAGATGGCATACATTAATCATTAATAATAATAATAATAAGCCATTAGCGCGGTGTATATTGGTATTGTCGTATGAACTGAAAACATGTTTTAAATCAGTGAAAATAATCATGATTGTAAATAATTTATTACACATCGTAGTTACAACGCTTAGGAAAAAAATCATATATATTATTGCATACTTAAATTATATCTAATATTGTAAATTTTAATGTACTATGTATTATAAGCTCACACTTCTAAACCCGTAACCTAAAATAACTTCATATTTTTATGCTGTAAAATTTTTATAATTCTTACATCATGTTATCACGTACCTGGTTTATACTTTTCAATACAGAGTTTTGGTTTCAGATAAAAATAATATATTTTTTTGTTTTTTATGGTTTTCAGTTTTTTGTTATGTAATTATGTACATTTATTAAGGACTAATAATATGAACTAAAACCTGTCAATTTGTCTGTCCTAGAACGGGAAACTTTCCTAGTTGGACAGGCAAAGCTTTCTTATATGTAAAATGTACTTTTTTTGTATCCTTCTATAATAAATAAATAAATAAATAAATAATTACGTGAGCAAAAAATAGGGGGGGGTCCAGTAAAATCTCACCAAATCTTATTATACCGAGAGGGGGGGGGGAGGGGTCAATAAATATCTTACGTTAAAGTAAAAAAGCATAATATATATTATTATAGCGATAATAAATAAATAAAATAATTGTTTCACTTCTTTTGAAGTGTCCCATTTTGCCCGCTGAAAAAATAGCTATTATGAAAAATATTTATTTCGAGAGTAAGAAAAAAATCTTTCGTGAGGGGTGGGGGAGGAGGGGGGTACCACTAAATCTCACTTAATCTCACCAAGGGGGGTCTACATTTTTTTTAAACTGCTCACGTAATTAATGTATGTCCCCTAATGACATTCTGGGGACATACGTAATAGGTACTATAACTACGTAATTTAATTTAACATAACTTATAACTTGTTTCATAATGTACTGTAAACATAACCTGTACACTGTACTGTTTACATGTTTACGTGTTTACCTGTACTGTTTACCTAACTTATAAAAAATAAATAGTTTATGAAAAGTTTTAACGGGAATAATTTACACTTTTTATGAAAAATAACATTTATCAAACTAGTAGAAAGCTGCTGAAGACCTTCTCATAGGAGTAATTAAGTCATTTTATGTTTATAATTAACGTGCATAAAACACATTCTACTATAAATTAGACTAATAAAACTTTCCACAAACCTTGAAAAGTTGTGTAAACGTGGGTTCTCCTCTGCTTTTTCACAGTTTTTTTTTTAATAATATGCATTTTTAATTGGTTGAATTAACTCACGGTTGCATGTTCTTAGAAAACCTCGTGAATTTACAATTAATTTTGAAAACGAATAAACGAATTGTAGGGATGTTTTACTAATTTACGTAACAACATTGTTGTGGCATTAAGATGACCATTTTCATTCCTGCTAAAAACGGCAACATCTTCAATCATTCCTTTCAACTTCTACTGAAGCAACATTTTACCACACAAACCCAAAAAATACGCCGTTAAATGCATAGCTTTATATCTTCCCGCTGATCTACGAAGTAAAGTTTTCGCTCTCACAGGGGGGGCAGAGACAAGTCGGGCAAACTTTTCTTCCGATCTCACCACTTATCTGTTTAATGCCTTCTTCAACGTTCCCGGCAAGGCTTACAGCCGAATGATTCTGACATCTCTTGGACAACTTGGTGCCCTGGTATTCGGGAAAATCTATCTGTCTTTCTTCTAGCTCTTAAGCTCGGCGCGACGTTTAAATACGGCTTTCATTCTGAGAAATGGTCGTCCTTGATCTTGTTTAGGGATATAAGGAAGAGTAAGCAGAAAATTACACTTTCTTCTCTGTTTCAATACCTACCTCGATAACTTGTAACGCACAAAATCACAGACAAAATAATCAGAGAGTTTATGGTTGTGTTATTGATCTGAAACTTTACAACTTTTGAGTAAAACTTTAATAAACGGAAAAAAATACAGACTAGGCGTGTGTTTTTCAAGCAAACACTAATGTGGCCAACAGACCTAGCTATAAAAGCTCAAGCGTTATTTGGCTTGGCGTACTTCAGCATATCGCTCGTCATAAATTCGCATTGGGAATGTACGGCAACCCATATGCCGAAATACGCCAAACCAAATAACGCTTGAGCTTTTATAGCTAGGTCTGTTGGACCCATAAATTTGAAAAAAAAAACTCAAGTGCCTGCATCTAATTTTAGAGAGAGCATGTTTGAAAGAATGCGTATATCGATAGTGATTGAAACTGGCTTGAAATAATTTGAAACACCCGCCAAATAACTACGGCCGGCGCAGTCCTGAGGCAAGGCTTTGAACTCTCATTCCGAAGGTCGCGGGTTCGAACCCGGCGTGCGCAAATAAATTTGATTTGATTAATTTGTGTTATTTCACAATTAATTAAATATAATATATACTTATTGTTTGCGGCACGTTCCAGAGTGGAAGATACTCTCAGTATCGCCCTGGTCTAAGACCAGCATTCATAATTGAAACGTTGCTTGAAATGGCTTTAGCCGTGTTTAGTGACTAGATCTGAATAGCCAGGTACATTCCCACCTTCCTCTACCCCATCTTCTTCCCCGCTTACCTTCAGCCTCACAACATACCCCAATTAGAGCAATCTTGCTGTTGAACAGAATTAATTCGGATATCGACATATTTAGCGTTAGTGAAGCGGCCTTTGAAAGGCAAGCTTTATTAATATTTTAATAGTTAGTATCCTTACCACATACGAATTGTAATACTTTGTAATAAAAATGTATTTTAAAAACGACTTAAAATATAAATTTTGTAATGCTTTTAAAATAATAAAATGAATTGAATTGAATTGGGGATGTCATAGTCTCACTGGTTCCAGACGGGAGCAGTTGGGACTCTTGTGAGGTGTTCACAATAAAAAAAATTATAAAAGGAGTACAGTGCACCACTACGCAAGCAATAATCTCTTTAAAATGATTCTACCCCATTGTTATTCATATTATTCTGCACTACCACAGATTTCACACAGAAATACTACCATATGAACTCATAACAGAATGAAAATTATTCTGTTATGAACTCTATGGTAGTACTTCTAAGTAGGTAACGTACCTACGTTACCTAACTTCATAAATCTTTGTCAGCCGGGAGCTTATATACACCATCATAAAAAGTATAACGAATATTCATAGCACAATCTGTTTACTCCCATCTACTGCGCTAAACATTATCATATTAGTAAGCATAATTTTGCAAGATATTCTAAAAGCGGAACAAAGTATAAGAACATCAGCAACAAAATCTCAGGTAGACTTTAAAGACGCTGCCTGGAGCCAGAGGTATTCTGTAAATCCCCGGGGATATAAGGCCGGGTAGTGACTTTGATAGATGGGACCTCTTACCTGCAAAACGCTAAATATGTACCTCGTTCTGAAAAAGGACCGTTCAGGAATTGTCGGCGGATTCGGATTAGAGTGAGTGATACTAAAAATTTTGAAATACGTTCCAGGGCTTCGGGAAACAACGGAATTTGGATTTTTTGCAGCGCCTTGGGGAGAATGACGTGATTTAGAAAGATCAAATAGTTTAAACATTTACTTAATTAGACCTTAGTAATTGTGTGACTTTAAATTTGGAAATATACAAAAATCTTAAGTTTAAAAGCATCATTATTAGAACGGATATACAAACATATATTTAGACAAAATAGCACTTTTATCAATGCTCGCTGCTCCGTTACCTCTTACACTTTTAAAACTCACGTGCTTGACACCACAGATTATACTTTCTATGGACTAAAAAAAGGAACTTTAGATCAAATATTTTTTGTTATCCCTCTTTAAACAAATAACCTCTCTTCTATCAAGCCTCATCTAAAATTACCTTTGATCCAAATATTATAAGCAATAATTATTAGCCTGAAATACTTATCCATATTGAAAAAAATCTCCCGAGAAAAGATACATGTCGCCGACGGGACTCGAACCCGCACCCCTCTGATTGCCGGTCAGGAGCTCTACCATTAAGCGACGTCGGGTTATCTCCTACCCGCCAAATGATTCAATATATACGAACCTAGTGTTTCATTCAACAATTACCGCTTATTCCATGTTTTCACCTGCAAACAACCAACTTTATGTTTATATGAGAAATACCTTCGATCCATTTAACATCTCGTGTCTTCTATAAAACTAATATGGTTCCACGATAGCTCAAAACCAATTCAACTCAACACCTCTTTGAAAAGTCATTAAAAGCTTAGGTTACATGGACTATTTTGGAAAATAGTTCATAACCTAACCTAACATAACCGATTTAACCAATTTTTCAATATATTTTTTTTATTAGTTTTAATGACTTTTCATACGAGGTGTTGAATTGAAGTCTTTCTGAGTTATTCGGTCATCACTCACATAGATAGTCCTCTGTAGGAAGTAACGGTACATAACGAAAATAGCAGATGAAAAAAGTATTGAACTCATTTCAAAGAAAAACTTTTCGTTTGCATCGAAAATTGCTTTTGTTTAAAAGTGTGCATGAAATGGCAAAACATGAAAATAAAAGCTCGTTAAATTGTGAAATATAAAACAAATGTTTACCTTCACATTCCACATTGCTACGAAGTGCGACTCGTTGAAATTCTTCACATATTTTCAATTTAAAATGGTTTCGGAATTCTTTACGTCACGTGAAAGGTCAAATAACACGGAAAAGGGTAGAATTAACAGGGAAAAGGATTCTAGGCTTACAAGGGGAAATTAAATTGATTACCAATTACGATAAGGAAAATTTATTATGCGTTTAAATGATACCTTCAGGAAATGAAAAGGAAACCGATATTGATAATTGATGTTAATTGTTTTGGCGTTTATAAATGATTGTGGCATTGTTGGCTTTGTTCCTTATTAGACAATAATTAATACCGAAGAAAAAATTTACAAAACAAAATAACTTAAGTAAGGTTATGCACAACAATCGAAGTCAAGGAATGGACTTTTGTAATACTAATAACAGAAAATAGGAAAAAATCTGAATATATATATACAAATGATGTCGCCAAAATAATCGAGTCATTTGGTCTCTTGTCTCACTGCTACGCTGACGATCAGCAAGTTTATTTTTACTGCACTCCAAACGAAATCAACAGTCTCAAAATCCGTGTAGCTGAATGCCTAGAAGCAATAACTCGTTGGATGTCTTCAAACAAGCTGAAACTGAACCCATCTAAGACCGAGTTTCTCTGGGCGGCCACAAACAAACGGCAACATTTGGTAGACGATTCACCTGTTTCCATTTCTGGCAGCAATATTATTCCAAAGAGAACAGTTAAACTTCTTGGCGTTAATCTAGACTCGGACTTTTCGCTTAAAAGTCAAATAAATAGGACTGTAAGCACCGGATTTTTTCACCTAAGACAACTTAAATCAGTTCGAAGAAACCTTCCTACAGAGGCAACAAAATTACTCATCAACTCATACGTAGTCTCACGTCTCGATTACTGTAACGGTATTTATGCTAGCCTTCCGAAATGTCAAATCGACAAACTTCAATCCGTGTTTAATGCAGCGGCACGGCTCATAACCGGGGTCTCTAAATATTCGCACATTTCAGAACACCTTCGCAACCTTCACTGGCTTAAGTGCCCTGAAAGAATCCAGTACAAACTGTGCTGGATGGTGTTTAAATCCATCAATGAAATGGCCCCACATTACATCTCTGAACTATGCGTCCCGGAAAACATTGGTCCAAGGCAGTCAACCCTTAGATCAGCAACATCATCAGCTCTAGGTAGACTGATAGAACCTAAACGAAAGCCAAATACTAAGTTTGGAGATCGTGCATTCGAAGTATCTGGGCCTAAGGCTTGGAACAAACTCCCTCCGGAACTAAGGTGCATAACAAGCCCAACAGAATTTAGGTCAAAACTAAAAACCTACTTATTTAGGCTCTCATACCCTTAAATTTAATAAATCTATTTGTATTGTGTATTGCCTACAATTTATCTTAATCTATTTTCTTATTAGATTAACATCATTCGAAGCCTTCACAGCAATCCGTCGCTTAACGAGAGACTGAGACTTCATTTAAGAAAATAAATAAAATTCATGTACTACTCTGTACCGCCCATTAATTAATTTTGCTTTTCCCAAACACGTTCATTAAATAACATTAGTGTTAAAAATATACCAGGATCAAATAATTACTTTTCCAACAACATGTGTTCGCTATTATGTCCTCTGCGCGCAAACTGTATATAAATAAACATCTTTTAACTTTAATCTCAAGTGACCTACCAGGTAAGTATGGTCCTGTACATTTTCATTGAAAAAATATATATATAATAATAATCAATAAATTTAAAAAAAAAAAAAAAAAAAAATACATGTACATTTACATTTTTGGGCAGCACCGCGCTGGTTGTTCAGATAGTTTTGTATCGCTGATCAAAGAACCGGTGGATTTGCATCCATTGTTTTAGCCATAGGTTTTTTATATTTTCTAGTGTGTAGTTAGAAGTAAGATTGTAGAAATTATTGAAATTTGTACAGCGCCCTTGAGGTGATTTTTCACAAAAACGGCGCTATACAAGTCATCCAATTATTATTATTATTATTATATTTTAGAGATTGAAGCATTTGATTTCAGGTTCTAGTAGAATGGAATCGTTGCAACTGTGAGTTGATATTAAGTATTAAAAGCATCATTTATATCATATTAAAATACTTCATGTTTCGCGTACACATGAAGAACAATGAAAACTAACATTTTAATACAAAAAAACAATGAGCAAGACGCGTTTCTCGAAAGGTCAGGAGTCGTTTGAAACATCAATTAGAAGAATTGCTAAAACCCGTGTAATTGACGAGATGCAAATGATTCTTTGGAATCACTTAAAATATCTCAATTTGCCAGGCGGGTATGGGAATCATTTATTGGATAACTAACACCTCTGAAAATTAACCCAAGTGATTCGCTATGTTTGGTGACTTAGCAGAGGTGCCGGGGTTTATATAAGTTTTGTCCGGGTCTTAGCGGCGAATGCGTTCGATTGCCTAATATGCCGGATTGGGAGAGACTGGGTGAGGGAGATATTTTCATTTCTACAGCGGGACCCTCAGATTCCTACTCATCCCTTATACCCTTTTTCCTTTCCAGAACTGCCTCTGCTTTAAAACCTCATAACCTCACAAGAGCCAAAACTGCTCCCGACTGTCTAAAGCAGTGGTTCCCAAACTCTTTTGGCCCATGGACCACTTTTCATAGTCAAAATTGGTGTTTCTGGGAGGGGAAGGTCAGAATTTCAGGTTATGAAATCCTATATTTTACTTAGGACGTAAAAGTCGCAAATAATTGACCGGTCAGTGGTTGAGTGGGCATAGCGTTTGGGTTCCACCCAGGCGTTCCGTGTTCGATTCCTCGGCTGGCTAAGTCCTCCATCACAACACAAGCAACATCTTCCGCTTAGTGTGGTGGCAGTAGGATATTTTCAAATGTTGTTGGGTTATTCGTAACCCGGGAATGTTTGTCTTTCTTTATAAAAAAATAAAAAATTGTGCATCGATATTTATAATGGTATAGCTAAGAAATAATTTTTGTTCTTTACTATCGAAACGAGATAAATTTTCGTGGACCCCCACATACAACTTGTGGACCCCCATTTTGTTATCATGCCAACGTAGACCCCATCGAGACCCCTGGGGGTCCACTTGGACTGCTTTGGGAATCACTGGTCTAAAGCTTGTAGGACAACGGAATCCCTAAAAGGCGTATGTTATGCGGTTCAAGGAAGTGGGGAAACGAAAAAGACGAAGAAGAGTACAGTTGGTAAGCACCTGACTATTCAGATTTGTTCACCAAACACGGATAAAATCATATACAGCAACGCTTCGATTTCAAATAGTGCTATTTCTTTTATTAGCACATTTCATTATAATTCAAAATCTCAGTACTATTTCGTTATCACTGAAATTTTAAAACACTAAAGCAGAAAGCACTAGACAAGTTGATGTTAAAACACACTTAACCCATTTATACTAATATTAACGTGGTTCATATTTTCCCCCGTAAAAACACGCGATAAATTAAGCTCCATTTGCAATCAGCGTGCACGTAAAATGCAAAGCATAAAAATAACAATGGTAATACAGAAGTATCATTCCACCACCATAATAACAGTATTAGCATCGCAGTATGCTAAATAACCGGCCGTCTGTGCAAATTGTAATTATTTTATTTCCACGGATCACGAGCCGACAGATTTCCATTTGACGCAGCCATTAAAATAGGCAAAAAAACTTTTAAAATGTGGACAAATTGAGTTTAAATACTTACGGTTCAATATGCAATTTCTGAGACGGGAATGGATGCCGCCGACCCGGGAATCGTTTATTGGATAACCCACACGGTTGCCATAGGTCGCCCCAAGTGGTTTGCTACGTTTAATGACTTAGCAGGGGTGCCCGGGTTCTTGAGGTAAGGTTTTGTCTAGGTCTTGGCGGCTGATGCGTTTGCCCACCAGCTGCGTGACAGGCCGGATCGTGAGAGCCTGGCTGAGAGAGACCTTTTGAACTCTCCAGCAGGACACTCTCGGTACATCGCATTGTACCGCAGAGGAAAAGATGGATTCATACCTCCGTCACTCCAGGACACATTGATTCCAGATTCCTACCCACCCCTCTCCCTTTTCCTTCCCAGAACTTTTTCGCCTTCCTTTTAATAAAAATACCTTTTTTGGAAAACGCGACGTTTTTATGAAAAAGCACATTTAATTTAACAAAAAGCTGTACAATTAATTGTGAGTTGTTAGGCTCTAATTGTATTATTTGTAAACATTTAAATAAAACACAAAGGTGACTTCTGATAAACACACCTATATTGGAAAGTTTATGCTTGGAGAAAAGACGACTTTGCATACAGATGACACTATATTCAAAACACTGCAAAATAATATATTCAAAAATGCTAATGTCCTGTTTAAATATAACAATGCCAGGACTAACGGGCAGTTGTTTCGGAAAATTACACGTATGACTTTCCTTCAAACCGTCATTCACCGAAAAATTGGGTTGTTTCAACCTCCGTCAGCAGAAATTTCAAAAAAAATATATCATAGGACCAGTTGTTTCGGAAAATTTCATGAGTGAATTGCCTTCAAATCGTCATTCACCGAAATATTGGGTTGTTTCAACTTCCGTCGGAAGAAATTTGAACGAAAATACCATAGAAATGTGATGTTAAATTTTAATGTGATCAGCCAAATTCGAACGTTTAGCGTTCAATGGGAGGCGCAGATGTCAAAATTGTGATTCGGCGGGGAACACTAAGTGAAATTTTCAAATTTGTCCAAGGTTATTTTGGAGTTGAAATAATCATTTCGTATTTGAAATGAAGGAAGACGTGTTTGCTTGTCAGATTTTGAAACATTTAGATGAAATTTTCATTGAAATTTCCTCTGACGGAGTTTGAAACAACCCAATTTTTCGGTGAATGACGATTTGAAGAAAATTAAAACGTGAAATTTTCCGAAAAACCTGGTTCTAAGCATTTCAAACACTCGCTTGTTCCTAATGAAGTTAGTAATAGATACCTACGCAGATGTGGCGATTCTATTTAACTGCACGGAAGGAAGGTACAAGAACGCTACAACTGTCATAACTTTTCAATAAATATTAACTTAACCTAAGTCTGCTTATACTCATATATTATATTTTGTATGTACATACTCTTATATCTTTCAAGACCTTGTATTCAATTCCAATTGTATGCTTTCTGATATCGTTTTACGATAAAATGCCACAATTAATTATTAATTTTAAAAAATTATTTTATGAAATTGTTTATGCTTGTAGTTTTTAAGTGAATACCGTATAAGAGTCAATTGCTCTCAACCGCCTGAAGCCAGTGAGAACATGGCATCCCTGATTTGGGTATGATGTGAGGCTGAAGGTAGTGGGAAGGGAAAGGAGACGGAGAAGACGAAGGAGGGGAAGTATCTAACTATTTAGAACGAAACCGGTCCTGTTGTAAATAAACAAGTGGAACAAAGTGAAAAAAATTGTTTAATTTCACAAGAAAAATAGTTAGTTGAGGTCAAAGTGGGATGCTCAGATTATCCCGATGCCATCGAATTAGCCATTCGACGACATCGGGAGTTACTTCGTTTATTACAGATATTCCATGGGAAATTAATAAGGGAGACTTTCTTCTACATTGTGTTATTTTGTTAGAATATCTCCACACTCACACACAATACAGAATTTAGGCTAAATTTAATGGTAGACTACCACCATGTTAAAATAAAAGTTCGCGACCGACGTAACGCGTGCTTTCCGTGTTAAAATAATATCGGTAGAAAATTAACATACAACGAGGCTTTTAAAATACTTATTGTGAACTGTTTAAATATGGATTACGTCCAAATGCATTTTCACAGTAGATCTGGATGCTAACAGGGTATTTACGATCGCTTTCGTTAACTGAGCGCTCGATAAGTTATGATGAAAGCCTACGTGCGCGTGATCTCGGTGTAACCAATGCTACTGAGAGTATTTATTTGTTCCGTGATACACTTAAAAACTGTTACGAAAAACTTTTTGGAAACTTTTGATACTATTGGTATGCAAAATAAATTCTTAAAAAACGATTTGCCTCTACCTAAATATTATTTTACCCCTTGTTCTTTCTTGAATCTCTGATTTCCTTCCAAAAACTTAAATCCATTCCTTTTATTCATCCTGATGATCAATTGTTTGCCTTATTTGAGTGCTGATAATCTCCATTCAAAGCTCAGGAAAAACTGTAACACTGATTTGGAATCCTGGACTAACGATATTGCAGATTCCTTGGCAAAATAAGGAGCATCAACCCTCGTAAACTACATTCCCCTATCTGATATTTTTTCCATCATCAAAGATAAATTCAGCAATGTTTGGACAGAGTATTGGCAAATTGCTAGTCAATCCTAGGGAGCCTGCTATGCCTTAAATCAAAGGACTACCCCATCAAAACCGTGGTTTCAACGATTCCCCCACTTCTCCAAAAAAAAATCCTCACTTATTCGAATGAGAATTCGACATTTTTCCGTTCCTTCTCACCTTTTTAAAATTCACGACATGGACTCCCCAGATGGTGCATTATGTGGTCAAGAAAGTGGGAACTTTAGATCAAATATTTGTTTCTTATCCTTCTAATTCTAAACAATCTAAATTGTCTCCCCTCCATTCGACCCTCATCTCTTCGAAGTCTGAACTGACTGCAATCTTCCATATACCTTTGCAATTTGCCAATTTAAATAAAATGTCCATTAAAATGTCAATTAAAACATTCGATGTCCATTCTGTCCCCTCTTACTCTTCATTAATTCCTAGCCACGCCCCCACCCCTACCACAACACCTACTGATAAATTGTACCCACCCACTATTTTGTAATTGTCATCATTATATGTTTGCCCTGAGGAAGGAACGGTTGTTCCGAAACCGGTCGGCGTTTAACTAAATAAATCAGTGGTTGTAACTAAGTTATATTGTTTCATTAATTTATAAATAAAATGTACTTATAAATTCACCTTTCCTTTCTCCATGACTTGAAATGATGGCCTATAATACCCTTGAATGATGAAAGCTAGAGACATTGAAAAAAAAGCGCGCATAAATGTTAACATAACTTTTTTTTTTGAAACTGAGTAGGACTATTTATTCAAAATAAATTTGAAGGACTTGGTTTCAATTCTGAATGGCGTACTGTTCATATGGTATCGTTTCCAATATCATCATTTCAAGTAATAATTAAGGATTTGTCTAGCTGTACTAAAAAGGGTATTTATGATAGCTCCGGTAGAAAACGACGAAATTCTCAAACATTTCTAGTTTTGAACGTAAATGATTGGTGTGGATTAAGTCATAAAATAAAGGCATTTTTTAATGTACAAACAGGCCACGTTTCCGTGTCCGTAACTGAGGAATAATTTCCTCACACGATTTTGCGTGTGGAACGCTTCTGCTGAATTAATACGGGGGAAAACGGGTTCGATAATTTCGAATGAACAATGTTTTAATATCAATCGTTAACGTAGTTTCTATTTCTTTGATATTGCATATTTATTTTTTACAACTTTTGACAGCTGTTTGGCCTTTAAATGTAAGTATACTAAATGTATATATACTAACACCTTAATCAGAAATAATACCACCATTCATAACCAAAACGGTGCTACGAGCGTTTACTGACGAGGTTCGAATAGCCAGGCACTTCCCAACCATCCTCTACCACATCTTCTTTATATCCTCCTTACTCTCTAACTCTCCAACGACATATCTTAATCAGGATTGCCATTATCCTACAGGCCCCGGACGGTTAGGAGCAGTTGGAGTCCCAATTGGAGATGCTATTTAAAAATATATTACATAGTCCAGCTGGCTACGATTCTGTTCGGTATTAACATAATTTTTTTTTTTATCGGAAAATTGGCTATTTCTAATTTTTATTTGTCTACTATATTTTTTTATAAACCTTTCCCTCCTACTTGAAAATATATCGTGTGTTATGGGACGTGTGGAATAAAACTTACCTCCCCATATTCCGGAGGAAAGAAAAAATTAAAATAAATACTATTATAAAGTAGCGCACACCCGTGAATCATCAGTTTCGATTGTGAAAATTTTAATTAAAAATTTTACTATTAAAAATAATATAATACACATAGGAAGGTAGGTACAATATCGCTTGTTTGAATTCTTCAAAAACACATCCAATTTTGAAAATGATACTTAAATTCAAAGCAACTCAGAGTTCTAGAGTTTATTGAACCAAAGTTACGGACAGACATACAATCGAAATTATTACGTTTGATGATGATAAAATCATATTACACAAGAACGTAGAGCAGTGAAGTATTACAAATAATTATGAATTACCTTAGTAAAGCCTACCTTTATGTGCCCTTGAATAGAAAATCAAAGGTTTTACCTAGAATTACCGATATAGGGGAAAACTCAAACGCCACAGATCAACAAAGGTGAGGGAAAATCTACCCTTACTTAGGCGAAATCTTCCCAAGTCATCAGTACCACAATGCCTAAGTTATTCATAAAGGAGGCTGCTTTAGAGACTGCCTGAGATTCATGGGATGTGGGCAATTAGTGTCTCCATAAGATGATGTTTAAATCGAACCAGACAATTACACGGGAGACGAGGAAGGTAAATTGGCTGTAAACAATGGGATTATAATATATTTATAGCTACGTAGTAATAAACGCCCGGGTTGCCGGCCTTGAAACGTATTCTTCTTCTTCTTCTTCCTTGCACTGTCCCAACTTATTGCCTAGGTAGGCTGTTCGGGTCGGCTCTCCTCGTTCTCAGGTTGTAGCTTCTTCGGTTCTGGGTATCGCTCTCTTCCAGGCCGTTTCTACTTAGAATTTTAGAGCATTGAGTCATCCAGGAGTTCTTTGGTCTTCCTCTGGATGACTGTCGATGAAGCTCCATAGACATTGCCTGCTTGACTGTGTGGTCTGGTGGTCTCCGTTTTATGTGACCATACCATCTCAACTGTCGTTCCTCTAGCTTATTGTTTATGTCTGTGACACCCAGGCTACCACGAATGCGTGAACTTTTAATTTTATCTTTTAGTGACACTCCTGCCGACCATCTAAGCATTCGCATTTATAGGCCTTGAAACGTATTAATAGATAGGAAAGGCAAGCATAGATTTATGCACATTTTTAAGGTAATTATTATACTCGACCTTCGTAAGAAATAAAAAAAAATTACAAAAAATAGTACTTTGGCCAAAAGGTATAGTAAAACGTAGCGGGAAAAGTTAAAGCTCATTTTAAAATGTATTCGGAAAGCTATATCCATCTAGTAGCGATTTCGCGTTTTTAATTGTGGATTTACTTAAATTTCTTCTTTCCCCTCTTACCTATGACTTTTACAAAACATTTTTCGTCTTACTAATACAATTTTTCTAACACCGGTTCAATTTTGGCTTAAGCCTAGTTTAAGACAGTTTTAACCGTTTAAATCGCCGTTGTAATATGTAATTCGAATTTTTCACTGTTTTGAAGGATGGATGTTATTGTCTTTCCAGCCAAAAAATGTATTTATTTCAGAATGATAAGTAGACTAATCCTTTTGAAATGGGCGACTCCCCAATTTTCACAAATGAACTACAATCTTTATAGGGTCAGTCCTTGTTCTATCAATATCTCAATGGAAGATGCACTGAGGAACTAGCATCATTGAGCTCCTCTGCACTGGTACATAGTGCAACATTTGTACACTGTTAACAATTGTTACACGTGAAAGAGTCGTTTCTACGACTCGTTCTTGAGATCAACAGCTCGGCTATGAAACGATTGCCGCCTTCTGTGTTTCTTCCCACCTACAACATGGGTCTACGCAAAACCCTTCATAGACTTTACGCACCGCGTTTATATTCAGCGTTATAAATAGTTGTTATGTTTGGTTTATTCACATTCAAACACAGTTTTTTCATAAAGTAGACATACTATGTCTCGACGCCATCTAGTGAGAGAGTTAGCACTTACATGCCTTTCTCATATAAAATAAAGTTGGTTGTTTGCAGGTAAAAAAATGCAATAAGCGATAATTGTTGAATGAAACACTAGTATATAATTGAATAATTTGGCGGGTAACAGATGAGGCGCCGTAGCTTAATGGTAGAGCTCTCGACCGGCAATCGAAGGGGTGCGGGTTCGAGTCCCGTCGGCGACATGTATCTTTTCTCGGGAGGTTTTTTCAATATGGATGAGTGTTTCAGGCTAATAATTATTGCTTACAATAATTGTTACCCTTTGTGTTATGCATAAAAAATCTTGTCTTAAACATTAGTTTATCAATTAAAAATAATAAAGATTTATATGTTATTATGTATTATTTATTAAATTTAATCGAATTAATTACCTTGAATGAGACATCATTTGTCAGGAAATATCAACTTTTAAATTTAGATGAAGTAGGTACCTCACGCAGTGTAAACAAAGATATGTTTACTCTTAAAATTACTCAAGCAATATTTTATTGTTGTACAACTGCGAGTATGTATTTATTACGCAATACTTTGTATTTCTCTCAGCGAAATTGTTTTCTCGTGATGATCTTTGCAAGAAGCTGTTTTTATTAAAAACAACCCTTTGTGTAAATGGAATCCATTACTGAATAAACGTGTTAGCATCTCGGAGCGTAACAAGGACTCGACACAACACAGACATTATTTATATTAAAGTTTCCTGTGTTTCTGTCGCCTTGCTCATGATCATTTAGTTTTTATATCAAATTTTACTTTTAGTAAATTGCAAAAGGCAAGTTAATACACATTTTCGCCAAAAAATTTACATTGGATTTTTATTTTGTCCCACGATTTTGATTGATTTTATTTCACAGTTAAGCATTATAGTATATTGAAAAGTAATTTAGATAGAATAGGCACATTTATCAGTTTACTTTATCTATCCAGTTAAAATACAACTGTCGAACCTGTATATATTTTTAGGTGTCTAGACAAATCAACATTTTATTTTTATTTTTTTATTTACATTTGATACATTTAAAGCCAAAATAACAGAAATAATATTACATAATAAGAGAATATATTTAAAATGAATACAAGTGTTATTACGTTGTTTTAGGTCGATATTAGTTCCTAGCTAGGCAGATTGCCTGTTCTAAGGAACCAAAGTGTGTAAAGTGCCAGATGCAATTTAAATTATTATTTTTTTTTTAAATTAATACCTATATAGGTAATAAGTTTTTACTAAATGTGGCTCATCATCACTCCTTTGAAAAGCCATTAAGAGTATTGAAAAAAAAGGTAAAATAGGTTACATTAGGATGGGTTATATGCTATTTTTTTCATTATTCTCAAGGATAACCATATTTTTAAATTACTAGAAAATAAAGTAATAATAAAGACATTCCAATGTACTGAACAAATTAGAAACTCTGGTGAGAGAACAACATTCAAAAGATAAATTAATAAAGATAAATTTTCTAGATGTAGCCTTCAAAGGTGACCTATTAGGTTATAAGTACTAACCTTTTTTATCATTGAATTTAATAAAAAAATATCCCGGTAAATCGCTAGATTGGGACGCCATAGACGTTATCCATTTAATAAACTTTATTTTTGTTTATGAAAATGCTGATCAAAATTGCAGTGAACCACGCACCGTAGTGCATATATTCCGTTAGGCCACAAAATCTAGAGTGAAAATTTAGGTAGACGCACAATATAAGATAAATGTTCCAGTAGAACGCATGACCTACAATCTAGAGTTCTAGCGAACGCGTACTGTTAGACCGCATGACATCGGTTAAATGTACCGATAAACCGGACCCCATTAAAGAAATACAAAAATGTGTTATCTAAATAAAGTAAACGCCTGTTATATTTTTACCATTAACCATTTATTGGATAACCAACACTTCTGCCATGGGTCACCCCAAGTGGTTCGCTATGTTCGGTGACTTAGCAGGGGTGCACGGGTTGATGAGGTGAGGTTTGTCTAGGTCTTCGCGGTGGATGTGACTTTCCACGTACTGCGTGGTTGGCCGGGGAGAGAGACTGGTTGAGGGAGGCCTTTTGACTACTCCACCCAGACTCTCTCGACCAATCTCCTTGCACCGCAGTTGAAAGGATGGATTTATACGTCACTCCTAATCACACTGATCCGCAGATTCCTACCAACCTCTCATATTTTACCGATTTGACAGATTCCTACCAACCTCTCATACTTCACCTTATTTCCTTCCCAGAAATTCCTCTCCTTCATTTACTTAAAAAGACTCTTTATAGAGCATCCCCTAAGATGACACAGGCCCTGAGGAAAACCTGTATAGAGCTAATGCTAAAAAAATCTAACCTATTTAGGTACACCCAACACAACGTTAAAGGAGCCTAATAAATAAATACACATAAAATGTACGCACTTATTATGATGATGACAAAAAGGTTAACAAATATATTATCTCAACGTGATAAACTCTTATCCGTCTAAATTAGAATGACCCAACACGTGTGACACAGAGTACAGTACTGTACGGGGTATAGGGAACAGGTAACAGAGTGTAGAGTGGGTACACACGGGGTGTGAGGTGCACAGTGGACAGTTCCGTTACAGAGCGGTGTACTTAGCCGGGTACGTTACACCTCCCCGCCGGGACCTGAAAGTCGTTTACGGTTTTCACGAGTCCGCGTTAGACCATTTGGGGGCACAGGGGACGCCCTAACAATGTCGCGCTGGAGCAATATACAGGACGAGCAAAATTATGCAGTGGAGCCTGCGGAGCCCAAATAAATCAGGAAAATAGTTTTAATTGCTGACCACGTTTGGAGTGTCGCCACACTGTACGTACGCGCGCAACGCCTGACGTACAACTATAAATGGCAATTTTCTTTGGACTGATACGTATTCCGACTTCAACACTAACGAATGGTAAGCAGATGCCCAGTCATTTCACAAGAATTAAATAATGTATATTCATTTGTTCATATGAAGCAGTTATTTTGTGATGTGACATTATAATTTAAAATAAAACAATCCCGCCGGTGCAGGACGTAATTGGAGTAAGGGGGTTGGAAAGTGAATGTTCTTTGTCAATGGGGAACGACCTAAGTATCGGACTTTTATTTAAATGTATTTGATTGTTAATTAATTTTCTATTAGTGTTTATGGCTTTCCTTAGCTCTAGGGCATGGGTGGCCAACCTTTTCAGCAGCCGGGCCAGATTTTAGAAATGAGATTGCCTACCGGGCCGTACAACAAAATTTATTTTGTTATTCAAAACAAACAAGAAATATATTGTTTTTTTAAAGATACTTACACAAATGAGAATCAAACATATTTATTAGAATTGAGTTAGGTAATACAAAAACGAATAACAAAATAATAAATAAAATATAATACATTTTAGTGAGTCGTCTGATTTTGTTTGTCAGAACTAAGTGCATCAATGTTGATAACGATTAATGTTGTTGCTACACACAGTTTTCCAAATGCTCATCAATGATTTTTGTTCTTATTTGAGATTTAATATGCTTCATTCGACCAAAAAGCTGTTCACACGTGTACGAGTGAAAGTGTTTCTCAATGTGTATTTAAAAATCACTTTAAAGTTGTGATTGTATGTTTAACACGAATATACCACAGAATAAATTGTCACGATAGTTGTGAATCAATGTACTGAGACACTTCCATATATGAGATATGATACAAACTACGCACGTTGGAATGTTATTTTGTTGGTTTTATGTACACTAAAAGAAAAATATGTGTGCATATGCTCCGCGGGCCACAAGTACACACCCAGCGGGCCGCATGCGGCCCGCGGGCCGCGGTTTGGCCACCCTTGCTCTAGGGCTTCTAAATTATCTAATCTGATACCTATTTCGTTTTTGTGCAATAACGTTATGCCTGTATTTTTATTAAATTTATGGTCTGTTTCTATAAGATGGTTAACCATCATAAAGTATAAATAAACAAAAATAAAAATGGTACATACAAATTTATTGTTTTGTTTTATATTAAAGTATATGCATGTTATTCCCACCTTCTAATCATAAAACTCCCACAGAAAAGTAATTTGTCTGATTGATAAAATGTGATTGATAAAGTTGTCAATATTTGTGAAACAATTTACTTAAAGTAGTCCAAACATATCGACCCTTTGGAATAACAAGGTTCCATCTGTTGCGGAAATGTCACGCGGTTATGAGATCTATGGTAAGCTCCCTTAGAGTTCATTATCACATTACGTTAAAGCAACAGATGGAACCTTGTTATTCCAAAGGTCGATATGTTAAAATTAAATGTACACTGTTCTATGTGCAGTTGATATGACAGTTGATCTTCGACAGTTGGCTCCCCCGAACTAATATTTATTATAAAATTTTTTTTTTTTGTATTATTTGCCAATTTCAAACATAAAATCAATTTAAAAATTCCTTTAATAATGGGATGGTAAACAAACGAATTTATTGGTAAGTAGACAAGTAGTTTTTTTCCTTGATGCGTTTGAATGATTTTTTTTTTATAATTTTGTCATTTGGCGGTATATCCTCTCTGCACACACCTTCACTTAAGTTGTGTAAGTTAATTTACCTTATTGGCCCTAAGCCGACTGCTTATTAAATAAAGGTTCAATTTGGGAGGCGGGTATGGGTACCGCCGTCTTAGGAACCATTTATTAGATAACCAACACCTCTGCCATAGGTCACCTCAAGTGGTTCGCTACGTTTAATGATTTAGCAGGAGTGCACGGGTTCATGGGGTGAGGTTTTGTCTGGGTCTTGGCGACAGATAATACTCTCCCAAAAATACCCTCCACACAGCATCCCCAAAGATGACATAGGCCCTGAGGGAAATTATTTTCCTCAGGGCCTCCTGTGGGGGGCTTATGTAAAAAAGGTATATATTTTTTTAACCATTACTGTTCATATAAAATCTGGCGTGGTTTATATAGAAAAAGTAGGTTAGCATCATAATTTGATGCTGGAAATAGGAAAATGGAAACCGGAAAAAGCAACTACGAGCCCGTTTTAAGAGAGAAAAAATTTGCAAGATATATAAGTAATTGACGAGGGGTTTGCGTATTTCCTAACTATTACGCGGTCTAATCTGAACTACATTATGTATTATATGTTAGTTTCAAAATACTAGTTATATATGTAAAAGTGTTTAAAATCACAAATCTCGTTTAGGGAGAGGCGCACAAATCTTCCAAACATATATACTTTAATAAAAAACACAATTAATAAACACCCACCCTGTAAGGGCGGAGTAACACAAAGTCAGCCGACACTACACACTGGTATGGAGTTATATTAGTGTAGGTGGGATCAGTGGCGTGCATTGCATTTTGACCAAAGGCAGGCTGAGTGTAGTTTATAAAGTTCGGTTATGAATTATTGTGCACTAGCTGATTCCCGGCATGCGTTAAAATCCAGTTAATTAAAAAAAAATCTCCTTGCGTATCCTTTCCCATTTGACCTGATCCTCCCCCCCCCCCCCCCGCGCCTCTTTCCCCTCACGCATTCCCCTTCCACCTTCTCCGCCTTCCCCTTCCCCTTCATTTGTTTTCATTTTATTAACGTTTTTAACAATTCTTAAGATATCTTTTCTCTTTGTTGTTTGTTGCGTATCTTAGAGTAGGCACAGCTTTTCGCCCTTATGCACGTCACTGGGTGGGGTGTGTGGGCTGGTGACGGTGTCGGTGCGATGCGACGAAACAAAAGGCCTTTCGGGGGCGGTGGCACTAATTACGGCCAGTGAAAGGCCCGAGAATTCGCCGGCACAGCACAACAAGGGAGCGAAGGAGGAGGGCGTCGTAAACAAACTGTGTACCTTCCTGAAATCCTGAAAGGCGTAAGGGGCAAAGTCCGGTTTTGAACGGACGAGGTCAAAAAATAAGCTAAGTAGGTACTGTTTTCGTTATCTTTTAGAAGGAGGTAGCGCAACACGGAATAATGCCCCAAAAATATCACGATAATAGCTAGAGGTTTGCTCTTCTTGTGAGGTTGATCTAATTTACTGAAGTATACCTACTATTATATTTTCAATTTGGGAGGATATGGGTACCGCCGCCCCGGGAACCATTTATTGGATAAACAACATCCCTGCACGGAGAAAAATGTTATTCTAAAATACGATCATTTTATTCGAGAATAATTTGTCATAGAATAATTATTCTTACATGTTCTCGCTAATAAACATTGAAACCCTGTTAATTTGTTCGTAAGAACTTCAATCCCGTTTTTACGAATAAAATGATCGAATTTTAGAATAACATTTATCTTCGTGTGCCATGTCTTCCCAAGTGGTTTTCTACGTTTGATGACATAGCAGGGATGTCCAGATTCATGGGAGGAGGTTTGTCTTGGTCTTGGCAGTAGATACATTTGCTTACCTACTACGTGGCAGGCTGGATCGAAAGAGACTGGTTGAGAATGACCTTGTGACGTTTTCAGCCGGACTTTCTCGACCCATTGCCTTGCATCGCAGTAGGGGTGTGGATTCATACGTCCGTCACTCCTGGACACAGATTCCTACCCACCTTCATACATTTTTTCTTCCCAGAACTTGCTCTCCTTCCTTTCCCTAAAAAAACCCTCCACATAGCATACCCAAAGATGAGATATGCCCTGAGGGATTTTTTTCCTCGAGGTCTCCTGTGTGAAGCTAATGTAAAAAAAAACATAGGAATTTGAGAGCCAAAACCTTTTAGCTGCAAAACAAAGTATTTTTTTACAAGAGCTTGTTTACAATTTTAAAAAAATGTAATCGTTAAAAAGGGGGAAAAGGATAACTACCTGGGTCCTGACATTAAAAAAATAATGTCCGGGAGTGTTGGAAATATTTTTACTAAAGATACTAAGACTTTAATGTCCAGTCATTACATCGTGAGGTTGGGTAAGACCCTTACCGTAAGGGAGGTTATCTTGTATTCCGTAACATAAAATAAACAAACATTATATTATATTGTTAAGTGTTCACACAACCCGGAAGCATTTGAGTAATATTCCTGAGGGATCCACATTATACTGCACAGTGTACACAATAATATTATGTGGGTTAGTCATGCAGAAGATTTCAGCACACAACATCAACAATTCATTGAAGTGATTCCACTTTATTGCGGTCACTAAACAAAACCCCATAACCCTATCCTTACGCCTTTGCATGGATATTTGATAACATTATGTGAGTCAGAAGTCAGGAGCCTCGTACATGATAAAAAAATACGAGTGTGCTTTAGACCACACGACTGAAGTAAATACTTTTATTTTTTTTATTGAAAGAATAATTGAATACATAGTATCAACAAAAGTCCTGCTAAACCAATTCAATTGGCTTGTCAACAGGTTCTTATATTTACATTCATATACATTAAAAAAAATTACGTCTTATATCTACAGATTCAACATTTTTTCATTCATTTTTTCATACATTTTTTCATACATTTTTTCAAACATTTTTTCGTAGATTTTTTCATACATTTTTTCATACATATATTTTTTTCCGATAGCCAATTTTTCACAGTAATTTCACGATAATCAATTTCTCATTTAGTAATCTAATATAATTTTCTTTCTGGCATCGAATAAAACCATTCCAATCATTGGTGTATAAGAATTTATATTGAAGATTCGTTTGGATTGTTACCAATCATCGTGACAAATCAGTCGTTTCAATGCACTGAGTTCGCACACTTTAACCGAAAATTTGATTAATTTTATTATGTGAATTACGATTGGGACTGTTGATTTAATTCGTACAAAGTTTAAAATAAATGACAGCACCCATTCCAAACGTCATTACTATGGATTTTATCACTGTTGTTACGATTAGATTGTAAGAAATGAACCTCTTGTAACGCTGTAATTTCCGTAACGCATTCGCCAGTTTGCCCTCAAGTCAAGTGTTTGTCAAGTATTTTCTTTGAAAAGAGTATTTGACGTTTACATCAAGACACAGAAAACTGATCAAACAGCATACATATACAGGTACTTTGGTAGTATGGCAAATATCATTCGGAGCTAGCATATTCACTAAACCAACAAGACCAAAAAAAAATAAACTGGTAATTAAACCCATGTGAGGTTATGGCAATTAATAATTTAAACAAATAAATAAATATGACGCCATACTTAAAACACGACTGATTACCATTATAGTATCATTTCTCTAATATTTCACAAAATTTCATCCGGAAGGTTAAATTTTACCTTATAAACCCCCAAAAAATAAGGCGTATTTTGTGAGAAGGTAAAATATTTCTACTTTGCAATGAAATCCAAATAAATAGAATATTTTTGAACATATCCGAGAACTAAAAACTGTTTTTAAAATATGTTTACGAATGTTATTATTAAAAATATAATTTTTAAAATATTAAAAATTTTAATTTAAAATACAAAGATAAAAATGTTTAAAAAATTGCTCACCTTACGTTTTTTCTATCTAAAATTGCTGATAACGAAAAAAAAGAACGACACACACATATTTTATTAGACAATTTTTTTATAAACGTTATTATCACCTTACTTTTTGTCGTCTCAAAAAAAAGTCGAAATTTTATACATTTTTCTCAATTTGCTATTCGAAATTTTGGTTTCATAAAGGTGAACATAAGTATTTTTCTTTGGTTAAATTCTAGATTTGCTATTCGAAATTTTGGTTTCATAAAGGTGAACATAAGTATTTTTCTTTGGTTAAATTCTAGATTTGCTATTCGAAATTTTGGTTTCTTAAAGGTGAACATAGGTATTTTTCTTCGGTTAAATTCTAGATTTGCTATTCGAAATTTTGGTTTCATAAAGGTGAACATAAGTATTTTTCTTTGGTTAAATTATAGATTTGCTATTCGAAATTTTGGTTTCATAAAGGTGAACATAAGTATTTTTCTTTGGTTAAATTCTAGATTTGCTATTCGAAATTTTGGTTTCATAAAGGTGAACATAAGTATTTTTCTTTGGTTAAATTCTAGATTTGCTATTCGAAATTTTGGTTTCATAAAGGTGAACATTAGTATTTTTCTTTGGTTAAATTCTTGATTTGAATATAAAGCGTGAAGATTTCTCTTTCTAACACCGTTGAGATCATTATTCTCTTTATTTCTCACCATGACAGTAAGGGAGATACGATTTGTATGAGACCTATGTGATCTACTATCTGCTGATCTGCTAGGGACAAATATTGTCTCCTGGATTCAACTAATGGAAAGCATCTATTTCAGTGATTTCTAATAATATGGGGTTAATTTCTATAAAGCCATTTTATCTAAAGTTCTAAAGGATCACTTCAAAGATATTTTAGAAAATAAAATACGTCAAATATGTTTGTAGTTAATTAGTTGAATTAATTGAATTATAAATATCAAATCAAAATCAAATTTTGTATAATATATAAATAATGCCAACTTTTAAAATTATTATGTAGCGTGACATTTGTTCCACCCGCAGAAAAGTAAAACGGCTGTCACGTGAAACTTGATTAATTAATGATTATTCGGAAAAGAAAAACATTATTTTTTCAGTCTTTCGTCATTATCTTTTACGTTTGGAATTAGCATTTCCCGAATATTTCAATTACCTCCGTTAACGGTTCCGTTACTGAGTGGTTGCATTCGTTAATTGTGCAATAACGAAGAACAAATAGCTAGAAATGCCATTTTACCCCGCCACTGCCAATAGAAATTCCAATAGGACGACAGTTCGTTAATTCTCGGATCTTTAAACAATTTAATTTCTTTTTTTGCACACTCAATTCTCGCGGGATTTAAAAGTGTAGGATTTTTTTGGTTAAGGAATTAATATTAGGTACCCACATCATAAATGCAAAACTCGTTTATTAACCGAATTAGGCTAAACTAAAACAATCGGAAAATAATTTATTAATTATCATTTCTTTATTTTTTCGAAGCTCACAATTTACGCTTTTTTTTTTAAAAGAGAAAAAAGGTTTTAACTTTTGGGGTGTATTAATGTTAAATTGTTTATTTTTTCTGGTATTCCAAATTGAGGGCTCAAACAATCTTTTCCTGGAAAATAAAAATAATCGTTGTCAGGAAAAAACGTCCTCCTAATTATTCTCATACAGCCTTACTAAAAAAAAAACACTCGGCGGCCGTTAAACGGTGTTTTTGTGAATCTTTAGATTTGACAACGCCGTATTTTCTTGTTCAAATTGGAGTTTTCATAATAATCCGCGAGGTGGTGTGATTGATGCGCCTGCGCATTGCTTTCCCGCTGAACACAAAAAAGCCGCGGAAATGCAGAAAAAAGTCGGTCGCCAGTGTGTGTGTGATAAGGATGATATTTTCGTTAATGATTTCAATCCTTGACTAATTCGCACTTATATTCATTTACGCAATATATTTACTATTAATTTGTGTTGTTTTTCGTTAGTTTAAGTCAAATTGTGACACTAAAATCGTGTGTTCTAAATTGATCTGTCAGAAAATGGTTCTGTAGGTTATATTCAGAAATAATTTGCATTTTAAGATCTTTATTTTATTATAAATTCTTGAAAGTGATGTGTTTTCAAATAAATTAATGTCTTAAGATGTGCAAGCAATGTATTCAAATGTGAGTTTTTTTATTGTAAATTTTTGGGAATGAAAAGCTAATTTCAAGATTTTTTTATATTTTTTTATTGTGTGAAGGAGTAAATAGTGAGGTGACAGTTTTATTTCAAAATCATTAAATAAAAGGACTGTGTTTTTTGAATTTTGAATTTTTCCAAATATTTCAATGTTTTAATAGAAAGTGTTTGGGGTAAGTGAGTTTTTTTTTCAACTTGATGTTTGAAGCTTAAAATACTACAGTTTTTAAACATTTAAGTATATTTTAGATATGAAAATCTTAAAGGTAATTACATTTTGGTTCTAAAATGGTATTTTTTTACGACATCTCAAAAAATAATTAATATATAGGACATTAAAAAAAGAAATTCGAAATTCGTTGAAAATTACAAATGGAACAAATATATACAACAGATAAACTACCCTCCTTGGCCGTGTAAGCAATGTACATATCTTTCCATGAACAATTTTTTTGTCAATTCTTAATTAGTAAGGATTCTTCATACATGGTTGTTTGACCACTGTACAAATTTTTCAGAAAGTTTATTAGTAAGGCTGTTATTAGTAATTAGTAATTAAAGGCTGGTAAAATGGCGACGTTGTCAGATCAAAACCATATATTTTATTTAGTAAGAATTTGAAAAACGAAATGTACAGACTTTACACAACGTGCTACAGAAACACCGTTTAACGGCCGCGGAGTGTTTTTTTTTAGTAAGGCTGAAAGCGAATAAGTGCATTAAAACAACGCTATAGACAATTCATACAACTTCAATGTTTTATATATACATTTAAATAATCAATAATAATAAATCCCTTAAATTTATATATTTAGTTATTTACAACGTGGTGGACAGTGCAAAGTTTCAGGATTTTTGTACGAGTACATATAGCAATAGAGTAGACGCATGTGCGCACTAGTGCATGAAATAATATGTTGTGTAAATGACTAGGCAAACTAACTAACCAGTTGTGGTAAGCTCGTATGATTTTAATATACATTTTGTATTAACATATACCGCTGTATGCATACGGTAAGTTTAGCACCATATTTGTAAACGTAACGGAATTTCCTACTTGGATAAATCCATTCGTATCTTCTTCCTTACTAAACTTAATACTTCTTCATAGGTACCTACCCAAAGGAACTACGTCTACTACTTCCACTTCCTATATTCAAAGGACGCGAGTACCATAACCTCATTTCCTTTCCGGAAATGGCATGAAACACTTTTCAGGAAATGCAATCACTACAAACTTGTGAATAATATTGTTGGCTGGGGAAGGCTGAGTTGGATGTAGGCAGAAGACCTACTCAGGAAACATGGAGCCATCTGTCTTGGTCACATCAACGCTTATCACATGTTTGAATCAACAAACAAATTAGGGCGTGAGGAGATACAAAAAACATAAATATTCCATTTGAGGGAAGATAACGCAAGCTAATGTAGGTATTTACAGCAATCTGCAGCAATGCATGTTTGAAAAAGGCTTGCTAATTATGCATAATAATTAGTAATTTAAATAATTCGCCGACCCGACACAAGCAAAATTTTCCGTTTTCTATGATAGCGTAAGAGATTTCCAAATATTGTCACGTTATTCATAACCCGGGAACGTTTGTCTTTTTTTTTATAAGAAATTATTACCAACAAGCTTCTGCCCGCGACTTCGTCTGCGTAGGATTAGTACTTCGAGTAATCTATTTTCTTTTCCCAGGTCCCATCTACGTTTATACCAAAATTCTTAACCTATTTATTTAAAATATGTATAATTCTTGATATGATTCAAAGTATTAGGCGAGTACTTCAAATAAATTCACTAATTTAAATATTTTCCAAATTAGAATTTTGATTTAACAATCATTGTTTTCCAAAATGTCATTCTCAAATTTTGACGTTCTCTATTAAACAATAATTATTATTTTCAATATATTTAAAATAAATAGCTAGCTTTATAAATTATAGCCTATATGTTATTCTGACGTATGAGCTATATCATTGTAAAGTTTCATTAAAATTCATTAATTAAATTTCGATTTAAAGAGTAACAAACATACATACATCCATACAAACTTTCGCGTTTATAATATTAGTAAGATGTTCCTTACAGCAGTTTGTTACTGTTGTTTGCAACAAAATTGTTAGCTCAAAAGCGTTAAATAAATTTTATTTAATTCTGAGAGTGGTAATCGTATTCGTAACCTAAACCAGAATATTTTTTAACATTTTTTTTAATATTCCAGTTACGGATTTCATTGAAACCGACATTTAGTATTGTTTCATTAAAACAAAAATTATTTTCTTATTATCAATTACATCATGATTTTATTGTATTATTTCTTTATGCAGACATACTCATATGTCTAATATTGGTCGATAAGATTTTTATTAAGTTTTAATGATATAAGTAAATTACTAAATTAGATGTCTTATTTTTGTGAATAATAATATCTTTACAACTGGGAGCTGAAAGTCCATATCCACGTAGCATTTCACTTCTACTTTCTTCCTCGGGCCCTGGTTCCATCTTGATGGAAACACTTTAAGACTGGTCAGTATTCTAAATAATACATTCTCTGTCAACTAAATGAAGGTCGCCTATGTACCATCCATAGTGGCTAGTTAGTTATTTAGTAGATTTCTGCAACACAACAGAATTTTAAGTGCATTAATTGGCTATGGTGATCCGGTAAAAATAGCTTTACAATAAATAATTGGCGATGAAATAATAAATATTTAATCCATAAAACATACCGGCAAAATCGTAAAGAGAAGAACAAATCAATTTATATGTTAAACAGAAGCGACGCAGAAAAGGTCCTCACAAACGCAAAAAAATACGGTTTGGTTTCAGTAAACCGAATTAATATGATCGTTCAATTTATACAGTTTTTTCATGAAATATTTATTAGCATAAAATAAACATTACAAAAACAATTCATGAAATAATATACTCCCAATGAACTGGAATAAACTAGTTCTGAGAAGGACAATATAAAGAAAACTAAATATTATATAACTATGCATTGCCTGGTAAATCAATACAATAAAAATGAGAATTCCTAAGTGGTTATTCAGAATCGAAACGTTGCTTGAAATAATGGTAAAAGTCGTGTTTAGTCACCAGAATAGCCTGGTAAATACTTTCCAAATTTCCTCTTTCCCATCTCCTTCCCCTTTTACATCAGCTTCACAAATACCCCAATTAGAGATGCCGTAGTCCCACTGTGCAGTATTTAGAAAAAAAGAAGCGACATAATAAAAAAGTTAACATTTGTTTGGTATCAATGAAAGCGGTTTGGTTTTTATATTTTAGATATATACAGGGTGGTAAGGGACGTATTTGACTTACTTTGACCAGGGATTCCTGACATTATTTGTAGTAAGAAATGTAATAAAATTTTGGTCTACGGTGGCTTTTTAGATGTCTTTTTTTTTTAAAAAACCAAACAAAAAAGAATTCTTATCATGTCACCACTGGTAGTTACTCAGTTGACTAACCAACCAACCCATCACCACGTCTTTAACTGTCCAAAACCTAATATTTTTTTTAATGTTTTCAATACACCTGCTCTGATGATGGACATTGTAAAGTTGTCCGAAACATTGGCTATAAAAGGAGGTAACGTAACACGGCATAACATCCCAAAAGTAAACAACAAAAAGAAAAAAAAATAAACATCAAAAATGTCTACGGAAACTAAAATTTTATTTTCATTTTTTACTTATAAGAATGTTAGGAATCACTAGGTACGTCAAGTACATCCCTTACCAAAATTTAATTTACTCCAAATAATAACAGAAAGTCCGGAATCACTGGTTAAAGTACGTCAAGTACATCCCTTACCAAAATTTAATTTACTCCAAATAATAACAGAAAGTCCGGAATTACTGGTTAAAGTACGTTTAGTACATCCTTTACAAAAAAATCATTTACTCCAAATAATATCAAGAAGCCAGGAACCACTGGTTAAAGTACGTCAAGTACATCAATTGCCAAAATTATATTCACTCCAAATAATATCAGGAAGTCAGGAACCACTGGATAAAGTACGTCAAGTACATCTCTTAACACCCTGTAAATATATAAGATTGAACTCAATAAGTAGCGTCTCGTAAAACGGGCTCCAGCGGTCTTGCTCCATGTTCCATGCAAATTCGGCTTTTTCCTTCGTAACACAATTAAGAGTGAAGATTGGTTAAGCTGGGAAGAAAGGAAGAAAGGGAGATGTACAAAGTTAGCATTGAACGTGCTTACGTGAAATAAGCGGCAGTCCCTGAAATAAATATAACCCCGGACCGCCCCACGCGGCACTTCCAATTCATATCTAATTAAACTTAGGCAACTGTTAGCTTATCTAAGAACAAAGTTTGTAATCTCGAACGAGGCTGAACAAAAAAAACACACGTTTGAAGTTACTTTTGTGTCCAAAGTTATCCCGTCTTATAGGACCTGTTCCGGAGACGCGTTGAAATTTTAACGAACCTTTTAAATATGCAGTTATATCTGGTGATCATTTTTAACGAGCCCCGTATAGTTCAAATTGACTGAAGAATGTTGAATTAGAGGGGCGACTTCTTGAATACATTTTAACGCAAATTAATTTAATTGTATAACATTACGTTTTAGTTTGTCTAAATGTATAAATTAATACATTAACATTAGTTTTTATTGGTCAAACACGTAATTTAATTTTTTTTATAATACAGGGAGTTCAGGGGCAAGGCTTTGGTCTCCCATTCCGAAGGTCGCGGGTTCGAACCCGGCGTGCGCAAATAAAATTTATTTGATTAATTTGTGTTATTTGACAATTAAGTAATTAAAAATAATATATACTATATTTTGCGGCACGTTCCAGAGTGGAAGATACTCTCACTATCGCCCTGATGTAAGACCACTATTCAGAATTGAAACGTTGCTTGAAATGGTTTTAGCCGTGTTTAGTGACTAGATCTGAATAGCCAGATACTTCCCCACCTTCCTCTTCCCCATCTCCTTCTCTTTCCCACTTACCTTCAGCCTCAAAACATATCCCAATCGGGGATGCCATAGTCTCTCTGGCTCCAGACGGGATCAGTTGGGACTCTTGTAACAATCAATTGAGAAACCGCCAACCCCGGATTTTAAACCTAACTGTCCAATAGCTACTGTTTTTCTATGTTTTTAGTTTTTAAAAAATCAAAAAGTTACCGTAAATCAAAATTTTACTTACATATTTTACTCCAAATAATGTCAGGAATTACTACTGTAAGTAAAGGTTAAAAATTACTATAGGTTAAAGTAAGTCAAGAATGTCCTTTATCACTCTGTATACACAAAGGTAGATATTCTTAAATGTAACAATGAAGGTTTATAATAAATCAGATAACTTGGGAAAACTGAAGATAATTTATATTACAGCAAAACCCTTAGAAATTTTTAAATAAAAAGTCCCATGTCTCGGTTAATGCTATCAGTAAATGACCCTTTTCTCCGAAAACCCCCTTATTAATGAATTTTCCTTAGGCTATCTCTCAGTCCAACTCTTAACTATAAAATATCCGTTTTATCTATTTTCTGATGAAGGAAGGCCGTCGATATTTTTTTTTGCGGTTAAGTCATTTAATTTTTATATAACTTATTCTATAAATCTATTTATACCTTTTTCAATTACAAATCTTTGATATTTAGAACGAAAAGTTTTTTTAACCACAGCTAACGTTGAGTTCAATTGGAAAAGTATTTTATTATTTATTATTACTTATGTCATACTTCCGATGCTAAATACATTTGTTGTTCGATAACTAATACATAAAATATTTAAAAAAAAACACTATCGTATATGAATAGAGGTTAAAAAAATAATACTAAATCATATAATTAAAGGCAGGAAAAGTTAACACGGGTATCCACATAAGAACCTCAAGCATAAGTACTTTAAAATTCTTCATACTATCTTTGTTAAATATTGAATCTGCTCTTCGTATAGTTGACATTCTGGATTGTTTTAGGAGTGTTGTTTAAATTCATAATAATTGGACAGAGACTGAGACACGAGTTGGGAACATTTTAAAATTAAATCTCTGGTTTATATGGCAGCCACGTAGCCATTTTAAATTACGGGGGTGTGAAGAGTGTTTCCCCCCGGGACGGCCGGGGAGTGATGTGGAAAATATGGATACTGTAGCGGTTTACCCGGGTGAAGCCGGAGATCAAAAAACTTTGGGGCAATAAACAATTAATATAACCTACATGGTATGAAACACTTAAGTTGTCATAATTAAGAGTGAAATGAAGAAGGGGACAGGACGGTTATATATATATAATACAATTAGCTTGATAATTACACAATAAAATTAATAACTTATAGCTTTTAAATAAGAGGTCCCAATGGCTGAGTTGATTAAGGCGTTTTTCCCGGTAAGAAAAGAGGTCCTAGGTTCGAGTTCAAGTTGCGACCGTCACCTTTTTTTATTTTTCTGTGCATTGTTTTTTTATATTTTCGTGTAGATGTTTTATTAGTATTATATAAATGGTAAAATATGTTTCACTTGAAAGAAGTAATGGTTCCACCTATTGAGTGTTTTAGATATTGTAATAAAATGCCATTTAATATAGGTACTAGATACCTTAAAAGCAGCAAAGAACAAAAAAAGACATAACATGAAGAGCACTAGGAGAAAAAAAAAACAGGTCATATTATAAATAGTAACGAAATGGTAAACAGCTTAGAGTACTTATTCAGATATTCCATACCCATGAACAATATTAGCAGAGAATTAAAAAAATAATAACAACACCCCATTGGTCACCATGAAACAGACAGCCGTCTAATTTGGCGATTCAATGTATCTACTCTACCTAAATTTCTTAATTAAATATCATGTACTAGTATTTAATAAATTATAAAAAATAAATATAAAGTCTGATCAATTTGGCTGTTAGAAGAAACATATTATATCTACCAACAAATTATGCACACGTGGTAACTTGCACAACCGAAAACATTGATTTAGCAAGAACGCCTTCCTGAATGCATTTATCTCTTGTTTATATTTCTCGCAGCGTCAGGACCTGCCAGAAGATATAAGGAAAATAAAAGAAATTCCCTGGCAAGCGGCCGGGCCAAGACTACTCGATAAGTCAAAACAAAAAGTACAAATTAAATACAAGTCGGGTCGGGCCGGGTCGGACTTCCCGCGGGCAATTGGAGATGTATAGGTCAAACTCAGATTAAATTGGATAAATGAATTGAAATGCCAAATTTTCTAAAATACTGACCTCTATCATATAATATTTCGGTTAAAAATTATACATTTTAAAAGCACGACAAAATATTTTAGAGTTTCACCTAATTCAGTCGATGGAATTGAGAAAGTGTCTTCCGTGTGTCATTGTGTTCAAATGAATGATTTCTTTTCTTTGAAAAAAAAAATTGATTTACTCTTATTGTATTACGTAAAATTGATATAAATGTGTTGTAGTGTGTGTCTGAATTAGAACATATTAAAAATAATCAAACGTAAAATATAAAATTTCGATCTTGAACAGAAAATCAGTTTTGTTGGACGATCTAGGACCAAGGTCTTTTGTTGGATTGCCTAGGACCAAGGTCGAAAAGTCTCTGTAAACTTACGACATCAGTTTTCTTTCAAACCGTAGACCTGGTGCTGAGCACAGATAAGCATCCAGTATGGCTCATATTACCAAATACAGTTTTATAAAAAAAAATGCTGGTAATGTTTCAATAAAAAAATCACTCTTTTTCACAATTATGATTTTCTGTCCGGTGAATAAAAATATAAAATATAAATGTATATTTTACGTTGTCGATAGGAACATCAAAAAGCAATGTAGTGAATGTCGAAACATCAGATCCAAGCCTTAAAAATATTACAAAGCTAAATAAGGATACCTAAAAAAAATTCCACGACGATGGGACACTATAACTCTGTCCGAACTCTGACGCTGTGACGCCATCGTTTTCTACGGAAGGAGAAACCGCAAAAAGGCATGATAACTCAAAATCATGACAATACTGTGGAATGAATTATTTGCTTAAATTAAACGAAAACAAATCAGATTCGTTTTTAGTTTTTCTCGGCCAAAAGCATTTTCGTTGTTTATTTTTGGGGTGTTATGCCGTGTTGCGCTACCTCCTTCTTTAGCCGATGTTTCGGACAGCGTTGCAGTGTCTATCATCAAGGCAGATACACCCCAAAAACAAACAACGAAAAAAGAAAACAAATCGTTTCGTATAGGTACACCGCTTATATAATCACAATTATCTAAGTGTTGTATACGAAGTGATTTGTTTTCATATAAATAAAAATGATGCCACAAAGTGAATTTGCGAAGATTGAAAAAGAACATGTTTGTTGTTTGAGTGAGTATTCTTAAATTCAAAAACAAAACTTAAATTTAATTTGAATACCAAAAACATTTGAGCACCCCTAAATCATCACCATCCCTTATTGGGCTTACTAGGCCACGTGAAATTGAATTTCCATCGCCGGGTGATATGCAGAATATATTTCCAATAATAAATTGATTGACACGTGGTAATTTCAGGCCACGTAGGTACATACCACCTTGCGATACGCTATTCGGGCGTACACGTGTATCGCTTAACGGGAACTAATTGTATTCAGACCTACACATGCAAAGCTCCTCCCAACCCTTGTTAATTAGATATAACTACAAAGGTAGACCCCAACTTCCAGATAGTTTAATTAGAAGTTAGACAAGATAAGTTCGTAAGATAAGATAATCGTACGTACTCGTACTTAAAACCGCTACTCTATCACTAACCATTTACATAAATATATTTCTACAAAGCAGACATTTGTGTTGTGAAGCAGGAAAAAATCGTGTACGATGAACTCTTGCATCTTGTAATTTGAACGATATTTTAGGGATTTAACGAATCTGACGGACAATGGAATCACAAATTTGTTTAGGTTATTTTATTATATTTAAATTGCAAAAATAAAACAAAAATGTAAACATTAAAAGTGAGATTAAAAATTGCATAATTATATAAAGTTATCATGGATAACGTAGGACACAAAGAAGTTTATAGTTACATAATTAAAAGTTAAAGGATATTTCGTGCTTAAAGTTTTTGTTGGATTTTTATTTATAACAAACCTTTTTTCCAGTTTCAAACAATTTAAAACAGTAAATATCTATGAATATAAATATAAATTTAAGTAATGTAATTTTTTCATATTCTAAAATAATTTTTATATTTAATTTTAAATAATTGTTTTTAAGATATTTTTTAATTAATTAATCACCTCTCTCTATAATATTTTTGCCCATAGTTATTTTTAGTCTGTTCTTTTTAGTCTATACTTGTTTGTCATTACTACCCTGACAAAGAAACCATCGTTTTGTGATTGTGATTATGTAATAGTGGTTGATACAAAGTTATTTGTTTAATTTAATAAATATCCACTTTAAGTACGTCAAATCTCGGCTTAGGGAATTATCGGAAATAATTTTAGACCCGACTAGTATTTTTAAAACATCGTCATAGAAGTAACCGAAAAAACCCTACCCAAACACGAGGTTCTTAGAAAATATATACTTAGCAAGGTTCGCTCATCGAGAGGTTACATAAAGTGATGGATGGGCTCATAAAAAACGAATTAAATTCAATACTAGCAATACAACTTTGATTCTACATTCATGTTGAATACCCCTTTAAAATAAAATAAACAAAAATATTCCCAATCAAAAGGCAACAGTTTGATTTTATTAACATCACCGAAATGTTATAAAAATTACTGTGCAGCCGCCGCGGTTTGATTCTGCAAAATCACTTTAAATTCTGTGGTGGACGTTGATTGGAATCAGAAATCGCTGCTCGCCGCTTGCCGGGCAACCTTTAGTTGCTTTAATAAACTTTTTTCAAATATTATAATGATTATTCCGTTTCCAATTTTACTGGATAAATATTTTCTCAAGGGTTTTGAAGAACCCTTCCGGGCTCTGGTTTTAAATACAATTTCATAAGGGGATCAAGGGCAAAGACTTTCTTAACTATCAATGCAACAATAAGACACAAGATAATGAACAAACAATTAACTTAAGATGATAGACTTCGCTTTTCGGCCCATACAAAAAGGACGCCCGGGAAAAAACACTTTTCTACATCGAAAAATGCACAAAATGAATATATTTTTTTATACTGCCTTCTAGAGGGTGAAAACTATGTCGGTATGTTTTCGAATTTTCGATGCGTTTCGTATTAACGTAAACATTCACTGTCAAACATGTACGATTTATCAAAACATATTATTTAAGAAAAAAGTGCTGCTAACTCAACTCTCATAAAGAATTATAAAAATATAAAAAGCTACCGACGTAGCTTCTTCTTTCTAAAATATATATATTTTTTTAAATTTCAATTTCGTGAAAGTTTCGGTGTAGAAAAGTGTATTCTCCATAAACCCCTTTTCGAGCGATTTCTGTAGGTAAATTTGAGCGTTGTCTCATTCGCACATTTCGCATTCGCATGTATTGTAAGTGTGCGTGAGCTTATTGGGAGCGGGACAGAATGACAGACGCGGGTGTTCCGCGTGTGGTTCAAAGTCTAGCCTCTTAAGTATCACAGTAATTTCTCATTAATTTGCGATTTTACATTCACCAAGTGTGTCAGATATTTTATGAAACGATTAGTAAATATTTTTTATTGATTTAAAAGTTGGTCCATATTTCGTCCAGAAAAATAAAACTCAATAATATGAAGATGAAATTAATAATAAATTTGTATTTCAAACTTCTGGAGCGTTCGAAAAAATCACTTTGGGAGCTGAAAGTAGTCGCATCAACCTATAAATTTTATACTTCATTAACATGCCAAATTCATTGTTAATTAAAATTGTGATTTTCATAAAGATACAGTTTTGATACTTATTGAGATTTATAAAGGTTTTTTTTTTCATAAGTGTACTTATCCTTGGTCTCACTGCTGTGACGTTATTTTAACTTTAAACAATGGTTTTAAAATTGTCATAATGGCTTTTAACGCCATGGTGTTATTATAAACGGGGTCGCCTGGATCAATATAAATCTTCTTCGTGAAAAGGGACACAGAGAATTTAAGCATACCCTACTGTCAATTTTACTGAGATATAACTAATAAAACAACCGACGCACAGTTAAGTATACATTAAAGAACTTGCTTTAAACACCATTAGTGCATCGGTTTATTTGAATACACTGAAAAACCATAAAAAAAGTTTATCATAATCTTTGATTTTTAAATTTTATAAGGAAGACAAACATATCGGGTTACGAATAACTAGTATATGTATAAGTACTTGAATTTTGTCTACTCCCATCACAACAAGCGAAAAATATTGGTCGCGCAATGATATAGTACTTATCTACCACATAAATAAACCCTCGATGCCTTTCTACATCGGTATTTTAGACGCCGTATTTGTGCAGAAGCGACATACGTCTCTTATGGATCTTAAAAACAGGCGAAACCAGGTTGGCGCCGCGGCGTCGAAAACTTGGTCTGTTTCTCACAACAAGAGTTGATGAACGTCATTTGGTTATGTTGAAAATCACAACAAATAAAGTGTTGAGAACGGGTCGTTTCTACGACTCGTTCACTTCTAAAACATGACCACTTCACAGCATCCCCAGAAATGACATAGGGTCTATGGAAAAAATATTTTCCTCAGGGCCTTCCGTGTGGAGTTAATTTATTAAAAAAACGAAGTTTTTTATGTTAATACCGTACAAGAGTCCCGATAGCTCCCAACCGTCTGGAGCCAGAACCGTTGTGAGACTGAATGTAGTGGGGAGGGGAAGGAGATGGGGCTGGAACCTGGCTATTCAGAACTGATCACCTAACACGGCTAACGTCATTTCATATAACGTTTCAATTCTGAATGGTGGTATTAGTTACACCGGGGCAATACTGAGAGTATCTTCCACTATGGAACGTGCCGCAAATACACTACATATTATTTTTAATGTTTAAATTAATTTGTGAAAAAAACACAAATAAAATTTACTTTTGCACGCTATAATATGAACCCGCGACCACCGTATTGCTAGCCAAGATGACGGAAGTGTATTTATTTTAAAGTTGGTTAAAAGTTGAAAGTTGGTCATAAGACCAAGTTTTGAAAGGATTGAAAATACGCTGAAGAGTATGGAAATAATTTCAGAATTCATTATTGACGAGCTTACTTCTTAATACTTAACGGTAGTTTCCGCGGTTACTCTAAGTTAACTGGTTAGTAGTTAGTTTTCTTGCACTTCTTTGGCAAACTTTTTAACCTCTTTGCAAAATTAGCCCTGGATTTTTTTCCAAGTAGCAAACACTTTTCGTCATTATAATTTTTTTTCATAATTTTTGCTTTGCATTTTAGACGAAATAAAAGATTTTGCTTTCGCCAAAACTCCATCAAGGTTATATTAATTGAGTCGCCTAAAGCTCTAAAGCTCTTCGTAAAGCCAACTTTCAACCCCATTGTGCCTTTCAAGATACCGTAACGATATTCATCCGAAAGCTTTACACACGAAACTCAAAACTTAATTTGAATGACAACCTGCGTTGTACGATGTACATTCCATATGAGTAAGGGGTACAGCGGAAATCTAGTCCGCGTCAAAATATTGACAAAGAAAGGAGTCAAAACCGAAATCTATTATTTTATAGTACCTGTCTACTAATTAAAGAATCATACAGAATTAAAAAAAAACATAACAATGTTTATATTTTAATTAATGAAGACAATATGATCGAAAATCTGAGACAGAAAAAGATAATACTTTTGAAACTAGCTATCACTTTGTGGTTATCCATTTTATAATTAAATGAAACAATGTTATTTTACTACAATCACTGATTTATTTAGTTACACGCCGACCGGTTTCGGAACAACCGTTCCTTCCTCAGGCTTTTTTACCTAGTTAGCACGTTAAAAACATCAGTTTCCTGCTTTTTATGTTATTAAATGCTTTTATACATTGTATATACGTTTCTAAATTTTCCGTTTTCGGCTTTACATTTATTTGACACCAGACAAAAAAACAGGTGCGTTGCTAAGTAAATGTATAACTTGGGTTTATTTTTTCTTTTGAAATGGGGTTTCAACCTCAACTCCTTCCGCTTATAATATAACCCTTTTCCTCGAGAATAGAAAGCAAAGAAAGGCCACCAGTCCACACCCTTACCTTTAGGTTTTCTAAAGTTAAGGGATCAAATATTTAACATTCCTGTTTATAGGGTAGGGCCCTAGTGCCCTTAAAATACGACGAGGGGCAGCTTACCCTTTTAACCTAAAAACTACAGAAGGCTAAAGTGAGAGTTTAATAGAATCACCTCTCCTCTCCCATCTTTTCAACTACATTCCTGCTGAGTTAAAAACTGTTTTCCGGGATATTCTTTGGGTTGAACCCTAATGGAATTCTATTAATTTTGAAAAGAATTTCTTTGTTTCTCGTTTTCTTCAATATAATTTCTTTATTTTATGTTTCTTTATTCTTTGAAAAGTAAATATAGCATTTGTGGATTTTATGGCTACCATACTAGGCACATGCCCGTGTTATGGTGGCCGATATTAATATTTTTCTAAAGTTTATAATAGTGATTTTTTTCAAAAATGTTTCTATGTTGCATCTTTAGTATCATAATCATTATGCGAGTGCTTTTGGGATAAAGTTATTGGTACAAGTAACCATTCATTGGATTACCAACACCTCTGCCATAGGTCACCCCAAGTGGTTCGCTACGTTTGATGACTCAGCAGGGGTGCCCGGGTTAATGGAGTGAGGTTTGTCCAGATCTTGGCGGAGAATGCGTCTGCCTACCAACTGCGTGGCAGCCGGATCAAAAGAGACTGGTTGAGGTAGAACTTTTGACCTCTCCAGCAGAAACTCTCGTAACATCGTCTTGCACCGCAGTTGGAGGGATAGATTCATATGTCCAACACTCCTGGACACACTGACCCTAAATTCTGACCCACCCATCACATCATTTTACTCATTAGAACTTCCTTTCCTAAAAAAAAACCTCCACACGGCATCCCCAAAGATGACATAGGCCCCAAGGGGAATTATTTTCCCCTAGCTAATGTAAAAAAAACTCGCATTACACGCAGTTGCATCAATCATATCAACAACATGAAGCATGATAGAGATGTCATCGTTGTTCTATATGTTCTTTTTGAATAAAGAATAACTTGACCAAACGGTCTGAATGGCGACTTCTCAATTTATATTTCGATCGGTACCATATATTTTTCTTTTATCGATATTTACCCACAAAATTTTCACCCTGTTACGCAACTGAAAAATGAATTAAGAAAGTATGTCTACCTCAAATATTAATGTAAATGTTTATATGTTTAAAAAACTATTAGCACACACGAAGATATGAGCTAACTTAAGATTAATAAATAAATAAATAAACAAACTATTTTCTGTTGATAATATTGATTACAGTAAGATAGTTAAATTAATGTTAGTATTCGAATATATCCGTGACAAAAGGGAATAAAAGAAACAAGTCGCCCAAATTACCTCTCATACAACAATCATCAACAATAAATCAATGCTGGGGACACATTCCGTCTCCTTCATTACTAAAATCCCAAGGTTCTGTTTTTTTACAAATTGAGGTATGAACGCCATTATTCTACTATTTTTATATATTAATACGGAAACCCCATAATTATAAGTTAAAATAATCAAGTATCAGACATTGCAAGAAATAAAAATCACAATAAAATTAATAAACATGAAAAAAAATATATTATTAGGCAGAACTGAATTTTCTTGCGAACTAAAATTTATTTGCGTTTCGTTACTGTGATCTTCGAATAAATTAGTAATCATTTAAACAAAAGCAGTTAAAAATTGACTTACAACATAATTTTATTTTATAACCAGTCGAACGCTTTTTGCCACATTATGGCAGAATTCCAAAGCCTCGGATTGCTTTGCTGCCGCAGTGAGGCAAAAATTCTCTAGATTTTTTTAAATGTTATAAAGTTAACAAATTTTTTTTATAAATCCTACGAATATGTGATAATAGGCAAAATATATGTGAATTCATTGGCTATATAAAACTATAATCGATTTGTATGTCTCAATATTCAAATTCGAAGGTATAATTTTTTTCAATATGGGCGGAAATATTTCCTTTAGCAATCCCAGAGTGAATTGCTGTCGCAAAATTCTGTCGCTCCAGTGGATAAGCATTTTTAATACATTTTTTTATATAGGTACATAAAGTTGATCTTTTTATTTAGGAGAAAACACAGTTACATTTTAGTTTTTTGTGTATCCTGTAAAATGTCCATAATATACTGTTAATTAACTAAGGTGGCGATTTGCAGCCTATCCCGCCTGCAAACAATATCAATGATGCCACTTTATCAGAGCACCTGCTGTTAGAAATAATACCAAGATTTGGAGAGAGGGATGGCTCAAGGGGGGAATGTGGACCAGCCGAGTTTTTTTTAATGCGTTTTTTTTTCAAGGGTAAAATTAAAAAGTTTGTTACATGTAAAGGTACATTTGCACAAGTAAAACACTATTGAAAGTTCATTTAAATATCTATATATAGATATTGGCACTAATCTTCTTATCAATGTAATATGAACAGCGGTAGGGGGAGCAAATGTAAAATCACGCAATGTCCAATGTTTTAAATGTAGTGTCCTCCACGTGCAAAGTCGTCTCCTCCAAGCATAAACTTTCTAGCTAAAGTGAGTTAATCGGAAATGACTTGCCAGGTAAGTATGTTTTCTTTATCTATTTGTAAATACTAAATCTAATTTATTTATTTATTATTAATTTTCAACGCCCTGATGGGCTTTTACACAATAAGTATATAATACAGTGATATATATATATGTAATACAATGTTTAAATAAGAAATATAAACTTATAGCAATTAACATTATAAAAATGGTAGGTATAAAAGTTAGTAAAAAATATTATATTATAATAAAAGAGAAAAAATAAATATAAATTAAACTGAAACCAGTTTTTAAATTGCAGATGGCATAAAAATAATAATATATAGTGTAAGTTAATATTAGAAATTTACAGATAAGTAAAATTAATTATTTTTAATTCATTATAAATTGTACAGCGCCCTTGAGGTGATTTCTCGCAAAAACGGCGCTCTACAAGTTGTCCAATTATTATTATTATTATAAAGTGGCCGCAAACGATTGAAATCTTGGAGCCCTTGGAAATTATCTGACATGAAATTTTAAAAAAAAATGATTATATTACGAACGCAGAATGCGCATTAACCACGATTTGCAAAAAAAGTTGCAAAAATGGCCGACATAAAATGAAAATTGACGAAAAAATCGCCATTAATTTTGCAATAACTTAATCCTATAATAATATTTTTTTCATTAGTTGTTCAACGCGTAAAGAAATAATTTTCTTTAATTTAAGCTTTGAATAACGTGAATCAGATGAAAATTCGATGAGCTACGATTCCAACCAACTTGAAAAATGTGGTTTTGAAAAAAAAACGTGTAAATATTTCGCTTGAAATCGGGCCGCTCCGTTCTCCATTCTGCCTGCTTGGCGTGCACCGCTCTTAACTACATTTCAAGATGGAATTTTACGCAATAACTTTGGGAATGTTTTTTCAATGCATAGGATGATTTTTAGGCAAAAAAGTCGAATTTATGAATCGGCTGGACCAGACTCCCCCCTTTGGAGGGTCAAGTTTAAAAAAAAAAAAATCAAACGTCACTTCAGAATTTTTTTGTGTCGCATTTTATAAGTTTACAGTAACAATTCTTTCAGATTTTGGTAGTTAAATACAACTGTTGTTACTAATAATATTGTTTTGTAATAGAAACTCGTAAACAAATAAAGCTTTTTTTTTAATAATTTTCATCGGTGGCCCACCGGAGGGCAAACGGCCAATTAAAGGATGGCAATGTTGTTATTCACTTTCAGCTTTGATCTAACTTCAAATTAAACATGATACATCACAACACATTTTATACTTTTATAAGACAAGCGTGGCTCCACTGAACTGAAGTTTTATCGTAGGTACACTATTGAATTTTTTAAGAAGAACGACATAACCGGCGATGTCAAGCATTTGAACGATATTAATAATTTTTTTGTAACACCTTTCGTTGCTAGGTAAGTATTGGTATTATTGTCTGTTCCCTCTTATTCTGTCTGTGGAGCATAAACCCTTCCTGTCATTACTTGTACCCTGATCGTCCGCTCGGCTGATTTAATAAATAACATACCAAATAGAATCGTGTTATCATATCCACCACAATACAACATGTTGGCAGGTGTGTCTTCTTAAATATATTGTGAGTGAAGTCAAGTCAACAGTCAATAATTTGTTGTGCGAAGAAAATTATGGCAAAAACAAAGAATAAAATGTCGATATTATGCCGTGTTACGCTAACTCCTTCTTTAGCCGACGTTTCGGACAACATGACAGTGTCCATCAACAGGGCAGATGTGTTGTCATCAGGACCGTGAAAAAAAAATATTAAATCATATATTTAATAAAATGTCGATTCATATCGTGCAAATGGCGATTGTTCCAAATATGGCCGATGAGTGGAAGAGATTTAAGGTAGATTCAGACTGGACAACGTACGTACGCATCGCTACGCCAAACAATGCTTAGTAACCCATACATTTTCTATGAAAATGGCCACAGACATCGCACGTCGCGATGCGTGTGGCCAATGTGATTCTAAAACATAAATTTTCATTGAAAATCTATGGTTGCTAAGTAGCCCAGATATTGTTAGGCGTAGCGATGCACACGTACGTCGACCCAGTCTGAATCTACCATTAAGCAATCATTCCTAATTTATATGAAAGCTAAAAATTTAAAACATAGAAAAGGAAACGCAAAAAGTGGCAAGGCTTCTACACACGATCGGACCGAAATGGGAAGAAATGAGCATAGACAATAATACCAACAGTATGTCTTTTGCCGATGTTTAGGGTAGGTACAGGGAGGGAGGAACTATCACAAACTTTCACTGAATTACCGCAAGAAAACCATTTGTGAGTGTTTGAACGTTTATAAAAGACTGCTTAGGAATCTATCAAAAAGGTTGTTGTTAGAATTACTGAAAAAACTATCGCTGATGGTAATAAGGCACCTAATAAGAAAGTATAAAAGAAAAGCATTTATTTGTAAGTTTAGGGTCCAGCCGGGAAACATCTGACTAAGATCACGTGCGAGTGGGTGGTTTATGATGATTACAGTCGAGAGAAAACTCATTTAATACGGATCCAAGAAACAAATATATCAACAGGCCTCGGAGGGATGGTGCCGTAGAAAGGGGTTTCTAAGAATAAGTATAATAAAGGAAAATATTAACGCAATGCTGTGAAAACGTTTAGCAATGAATTTGAGTACGAAAAAACAATCCAATACAATCTACCAAGAAACATGTTACAGAAAACCGCAATACAAATGCAAATCATTATTATAATATTCTCGTGTTCCATCATACTACAGACAATTGATGCAATTAAGTAATGATAATCGCGATACCAAAACAATAAAAAAAAGGTTTTTCGTATAAAATAATTAAATATATAAATATAAAACATACTGAAAGATTATAATTCAGAATCCATTCATGCATTGAAATTGATTTAACTATGTTTAGGGATCAGTTCACTTCACAAAATATAGGTAATTATATACAGTATTAACTATTATACTATTAAATAAATGTAGGTAATATACTCAACAGAATGTAGTATTGTAAAGCATGTTATGTCAATGCTGTGTGTGTCTTTAATAAGGGATAGTATCAACCATTCTTATTGTAATTGTATTTGTGAAATCTTTGATGTGAATCACTGTTGACAAACTCATAAATCAAAAAAAAAAAAATGATTCAGTTTCATAAAAAAAAACAGCATTATTAATTAGTAGGTACTATAATTAATTTACTATATAATTTAATTTTATGCTTTAAATTACTTCTCACTAAGTGTAAATATTGTTCTGAGAGTAGTGATAGTGGTTGGGCATTTACACATCTACACTTGCATACATACATCTATACAAAACTATACACATACATGAACTGCTGTACTTGTAGCTAGTATTGTCACATTTCCTTCCTACCCTTCCCTATAAACCTGTCACTTTCCTGTTACCCACATCAGTCCATAATCGACCATCAACCTGTGAACATCAACATTATTTATCGCATCCGCATTTTTTCGCTATTGACCGCCGCAGAGAAGAAAGTACAAGTCCCGCAGTGAGTAATTCTCTCCTTTTCCTTGTGTGCTTACCTTCAACTTGTGCAGTGGTTCAAACACATAACATACACATTTCAAGATCCTTCTTTTAAAAAACTACACAAAACACGCATCATTCATGGTCCAAAACGAGCCGGATATATATAACTCTTATTTCAATATCTCTTATAAACTTTCAGAGTGTATTACGCTCACCCGCAATTTAAATTTTTTCTACCCGCATTGTATATTGTTCATAGACCTCGTGTCTTTACTAATAATTTGTTATTTTGTTTACTCTACTCCCAGTACTGGATAGATCAATTGAAATAATAAATTTGTTATTCCGCAAACATTAATTTTAAATTTAATTCAAGTGTTGTTAACCCCTCACGGTTGTCGGGGTCAAAGATAACCCCACTGAGTACTGCGCGCAAATTGAATATTAATTAAATTATTTATTATAAATATTATAAGCATATTCTTGGTCTGTATTCTTGTTACATTTAATAAATAATCGGAACAAGAAAATGGCTACCGCACCGTCTGGTTCATCGTCACGGGATGACAGGCGTCTCAAACGTTTAAATGCGAAGTTAGCTTCCAGTTTTGCGACATTACAGTCAGTCTTTGACAAAATTAAGAAATCTTCCGATAACGCTACAAATCGTCTAGCATTTTTATGGGGCGCTGGCACCGTAGAGAGAATCCGTTCGGAGTTTATTACTATTCTAGACGAGAAAGTCGACTGCGAACTGGAAATCAATCCTCAAGCGGTCGCCGAGTACGCTCAACTGAACGCATTTGAGGAAATGTACGGTGTCATTAAATTTACCGAGTCAAGCATGCTGTCAAATTCAGTAGAGAAACCGCACCGTCAAATCAAATTACCGCCTTTAGAAATTGCATGTTTTGACGGAAATTTGGAAAATTGGCCTCTGTTTTATGAAACCTATGTCTCCGTTATTCATTTAAATAGTTCATTAGACAACACTGAAAAGATGCAATATCTCATGTCCAAGTTAACGGGAAAGGCATTGACTATTTGTAAGACGATCACACCCACTGGCACAAATTACCAGGTGATCTGGAACGCTTTATGTAATAAATATAACGATCATCGCGTACTCGCAGAATCATACTTTGACCGGTTATTGAAAATGCCTGTGGTTAACTCGGTCACTCCCGCTTCCTTAGAAAATTTTGCAGATACGTATGCGACAAACATTGCCGCGCTGAAACAGTTGCAAATCAAGGATCTCGCAGAATTTATGTTGCTACATCTGGGTCTTAAACGCCTTGATATAGAGACCGTAAAAGCTTTCGAATCTTCTATTCGAGACAATGAAAGCTTTCCGTCAAGCTCAGAATTAATAGAATTCGTAAGAGGACAGCAAAGGATACTTACTCGTGCGCAAGTTACGCCAGCAACATCCAGCCGCCTCGGTTCAAATATTAATATTTCTGCTAAACTGCAAAGGACAAATTCCACAAAGACATTTATGAATGTCGAGAAAAGTGACAATCACTCCATTGACATTTGTTTTTGTTGTCAAAAGGGATCGCACCTTTTATATCAATGTTCTAAATTTATTAGTCTAGAACCACGCAATCGATTTAATTTCATTAAGTCATCCAATACGCAAGTTTGTGTAAATTGCCTCAGTACTAGGCACAACACGAAATCATGCAAATCAAAGAGTACGTGTAAATCATGCGCTCTTAATCACCATACCTTATTGCATTTCAAGCAAACTGATACGCGAAAACCACAGTCAGACCCAATACCGTCTTCCGCGTCACAAGCAGGTACCGATAATAATAATTCAAATTCTCCGAATCCAGTATCGCTGTGTGTGACAAACACAAACTCTTGTGCTAATTCTACGGTACTTCTGGGAACCGCCATTTGTTTAACTCGAGATCTTAAGGGACAGGTTCAATCTATCCGTGCGCTAATCGATAGCGGCTCCCAAAGGGACATTATTACGCGTAAATGCTGTTCACGTTTGAATCTTACGGTACAATCATCTCCCAGCACTTACGTCACGGGAATAGGTGACGTAAGAAATCTAACAAAGGGAATGACTTGTCTCAAACTGTTCTCCCATTATAACGATGCTCACTCGTATACTATTCAACCGTATGTGGTAGAAAATATCACTAATGAACTGCCTACCGTTAACATAAACCGCGCCTCATTATCATATCTCGACAATTTACCCTTAGCAGACAAAACTTTCTGTACGCCTGGTGAGATTGATATTATTTTGGGATGTGACATGTTTGCTCGCATTTTAAATACCAACAAAATATCAGGTTCCCCTGGTCAGCCATTCGCTATTGAAACTACTTTAGGGTATTTAATATTAGGTACTGCTCCGACGATGATTGAAACCCCAAGTAACTACGTCACGCAATCATTTTGTACGTTCGCTGAAAATGAGGATTTTCGTCTTTCACGCTTCTTTGAATTGGAAGATATTCCAGATGAGAAGTTTTTAACGCCTGATGAACAAGAATGTGAGGACCAATTCAAGCTCACCACTTCTCGTGACACGACAGGTCGTTATATCGTCGCGTTGCCGTTTCGAAAAAGTCCATCTGTCCTTGGCGCGTCGTTGCCGACAGCCGAGCAGAGGTACCGATCTCTCGAACGCCGCTTAAAATCCCAACCCTCCATAAAAGTAGAATATGACAAAATATTGCGCGAATACCTTCAGAAAGGGTACATTTCCCCGGTCGACAATTCTGATTTACCGCATTACGTAATCCCGCATCATATCGTAGTTCGCGAGGATAAACTGACTACTATAATTCGCATGGTGCTGGACGCGAGTATGAAATCCGATTCTGGTTACTCGCTTAATGATATTCTACACACCGGTAAGAATTTACAAGGTGTCTTGTTTCGCATTATCCTCAATTTCCGATTATTCCCCATAGCTATAACCGCTGACATAAAACAAATGTATCTACAAATTGTAGTGCAAGAAGAATGCCGTCGTTTTCAGCGCATGCTGTACAGATTTAACGATAGTGACCCTTTGCAATTGTTTGAATTTAATCGCGTCACTTTCGGCATGTCTTGTAGTCCATTCTTGGCAATGTGTACATTGCGCCAACTTGCGTCGCATGAACAACCTCGTTTCCCACTTGCTGCAAACCTGGTAGAAAAAGGCTCATTCTACATGGACGATTTTGTCACCAGTTGCTCGTCGGTCGAGGAAGCTACCGAGTTGTCTACAGAATTGATACAACTATTTGCCGCGGGAGGATTTGATCTTGTAAAATTCTCTAGTAATACTCCAAACTTTTTGTCCACAATTCCTTCAGATCGTCGTGTCAAGGAACATGTGGAATTTAATCCCGATGAAAACCTAAAAATACTGGGGCTTCATTGGATACCCGCTTCTGATAATTTTATATTTGTTGTAAACGCTAACGAAAGAACTTGCACCAAACGAAACATCCTATCGACGATTGCTCGTCTTTGGGATTTGATGGGTTTCGTCGCACCGGTTGTTTTATTAGCTAAGCTTATAATTAAATCTCTATGGGAGTACAACCTGGATTGGGACGATACTCCTCCTGACACCGTGGTCACGCTTTGGCGCCAGTTTGAAAAGGAATTGCCATTATTGCAATCTATTAGAATTCCTCGCTTTTTAGGTGTTGAATACCAATGTGTATTAACACTCATCGGATTTTCTGACGCAAGCGAACGCGCATTTGGAGGTGTTGTATACTTACACGTTTACTGTCCGAATACTAATAAAATCACAACTAGCTTATTATGCGCCAAATCCAAGGTCGCTCCTGCGAAGACGATTTCACTTGCGCGTCTAGAATTATGTGGAGCGCTGGTACTTGCGCGATTAATGCGTACGGTCAGTAACACCTACGCATCAAATTCGATAGTTCATACGACTTTAGCCTTTTGTGACAGCACGGTTGCGCTAGCATGGATAAATTCACCACCTGCTAGATGGCAGACATTCGTTGCCAACCGCGTATCACAAATACAAGATCATCTGCAGGCTGAATGCTTCCATCATATAAAAGGTAAAGACAATCCCGCTGACTGCCTGTCGCGCGGTCTAACCCCCGCTCAGCTAATAGACCATCCATTATGGTTTAACGGCCCCGCATTTGCTCAGTTACCTAAAAGTGATTGGCCTCTACAACGTTTTGATTCAAAATCTGTATCTGAACCACCCGAACTGAAAACAAAAATTTTGATGGCAGTTCAAAACAATAACCGCCTCAAAACGATTGCACCACCGTTATTATGCGCACTAGCTTCTCGTGTCAATTCTTGGCCGAAATTAATTCGAATTGTAATTTTTATTTTTCGTTTCATTAAGAAACTACCGCGAACATTCGAATTAAGTCATACTGCCGTTGCAGAACTCGCTGTTATAAAATCGGTACAGCAAGAACATTTTTCCGAAGATATGAAGGCAATGACTGACGGGAAGAAACTTCGGCGCGCTATTGCAAAATTGAATCCGTTTCTTCATGAAGGTATTCTAAGGGTAGGAGGCAGGTTGAAAAACGCTGAATTAGAATTTGACAGTCGGCATCCTATTCTTTTACCCCCACGTGCTCATGTAGTCAATTTAATAATAGATTACTATCATATCAAGAACTTACATACAGGTCCTACCTTACTCATGTCTTTGCTAAGACAAAGGTTCTGGATTCTTTTCTCGCGTAATCTGGTTAGGAAGCGCGTGCATCAGTGCAATACGTGCTTCAAGATTAATCCCAAACCGCAATTCCCAATAATGGGAGATTTACCCTCATGCCGCGTCCGCGAAGCCAAAGCTTTTCTACACACAGGTGTTGACTACGCGGGCCCGCTTCAAATAATCCCTTATAGACGTCGGGGTGTTCGAAGTCAAAAGGCGTACATTTGCCTTTTTATTTGCTTGGTGACCCGTGCTGTTCATATCGAACTCGCTTCAGATCTTTCCACTGAAGTCTTCCTTAATGCTTTCAAATGCTTTTTATCACGTCGTGGTCCTGTGAGCGTTATGTACTCTGATAACGGAACGAACTTTGTGGGCGCTAAGTCCCAGTTAAGATCTCTATTCGAACTTATAGAGTCATCAAATTTTAAGAATGAACTCTCAGATAATCTACGGGAAAACCGCATCGAATGGAAAATGAATCCTCCTCAATCTCCACACTTTGGTGGAATCTGGGAAAGTAATATAAAGTGTGTGAAGAGTTACTTGAATAAAATAGTGGGTACATGTCTACTCACGTATGAAGAGATGCAAACGGTGCTTTCTCAAATAGAAGCACTTCTAAACTCACGTCCGCTGTCCGTACTGAGTGTTACTGATGTCTCAGCTCCGTTGCCTCTTACTCCTGCACATTTTTTAACTCTTACTCCGTTAAAATCTCTACCCGCTGCTGACTTAACCAACGAGTCAGTAAACTTGTTGCAACGGAAGCATATCGTGGATCATCTCGTCCAGACTTTCTGGAATCGTTGGCGCATGGAGTACCTAAATACTTTACAATCTCGTCAAAAATGGAACACGAGCGCCAATCCGGTAACTACAGGCACTGTCGTAATCATCAAGTGTGACAACATCGCGCCTCTTCAATGGCCCATCGGCATAATAGTCAATGTTTATCCCGGTGTAGACGGAGTGATTCGCGTTGCCGACGTTAAAACAAACACCGGTACATACCGCAGGGCAGTGGTTAAACTTTGCCCTTTACCTTCGCAATAACATAGTCCGTTGACTTGGCCATCAGATATTGCATCTATGGCCCTTCTCTTAGCTTTAACTTTCACCAATTTTTAAATTTTGTTTATAAAGTGATTAGTACTACACTCTTAAGATTTATGGAAGTGGATTCGTTCATCCCCTTCCAGGCGGGGGGCATGGTTGGGCATTTACACAGCTACACTTACATACATACATCTATACAAAACTATACACATACATGAACTGCTGTACTTGTAGCTAGTATTGTCACATTTCCTTCCTACCCTTCCCTATAAACCTGTCACTTTCCTGTTACCCACATCAGTCCATAATCGACCATCAACCTGTGAACATCAACATTATTTATCGCATCCGCATTTTTTCGCTATTGACCGCCGCAGAGAAGAAAGTACAAGTCCCGCAATGAGTAATTCTCTCCTTTTCCTTGTGTGCTTACCTTCTACTTGTGCAGTGGTTCAAACACATAACATACACATTTCAAGGTCCTTCTTTTAAAAAACTACACAAAACACGCATCAGACAGGAATGTAGGTACAATAAAAATGTTTTTAAATCAGATAAGTGAAGGAGAAGAAATAATAAATAATGTAATAATAATAATATATCCCTCAAATTTTTCATTTTCTAATAATTCTCTAACTTCTTCATTTTCTTCTTGTAACCCAATCTAACTATACATAATTTTTTTTATTATAGAAGAATTGGATGCACAGTATTAAAAGCAGGCAAAAAATAATGTATATTTATCCTTTATCGTTATTTCCTATCTTGATTACTGTGACTATACTAATAATTGCTTAAATTTCTCTTTTTCAATAATTCTTTAACTTCTTCATCATATTCTTGTAATTCAATCTTATTCTTGTAATTCAATCTAACTACATATAAGTTTTTTATTGTAGAATAATTGTGTGAATAGTATTAATTAATGAAAATTATTAACCAATACTAATGAATATATATCCTCAAACTGTAAAATTCACCCGCTATAACACAGGGTCATCCCTAGCATTGAGGGTGAAATATCACAACAAACTATATGCACTTTCGATTAATGATATATTAAATAAATAAATAAATGTAGTGTGTAAAAGGACATAAAAAGCGTACTAAGATTAAAAAAATAATTTAAATTTCGTTGTCATTTTTTCTCATTGTCCGTTTAGTGTTTTTTTTTAACTGATTTTTTAGTGATTTTTTTGAAGGAGTTTTTGTTGAAGGAATACATATTATTAGTAATTGATACGGTCTGTACTGGCAGATCAGTTCTGAATAGACAGGCATTAACCAACCTTCCTCTGCTACTTTGGTCACACAAATTCCGTAAGTTGGAGTCTCCTCATTTACAAAATAGAATAAACTACCTGCAAAAAAATAGTATTTCGAGACTTGTTCAACGTCTAAGTTGGATATTCTCGTTGGTTTTCTTTTCTTCGGCTAATCAGATAATCTGAGCTTTCTGGCAGAAACTCCGCCACGTGGTCTCAACTCCATACTTAGTTCATCCCGCGAGTTCAATTCTCTTCTTATCCTTATCTCAAATGAATACAATTTGCTCCTCCTAACTTTTAAGACGTTTCCATTATTTCCTTTTTTTAATTTAATCTTGTAATCCTATTCACAAAGGGCCAAACACAAAACCACGAAAAATCTTTAACTCTTAGCTTTTACGATTTCTTTGTATACGTAGCACCTAAAAAAATACTCATTAATACAATGTTGTTTACACCTATATCTCGCTACAAGTTTTTTTGGAACCGAAATGATAAAATCGATCGCTAAGGTAATTTATTAAAAAACCACTTATTTACGAAAAAAGTATACTTGAAAATTTGCACTATAAATGGTTTACACCTGCCTTTTTTGATATATAGAATTTGTTTATAAAACATATACATTTATTAATTTTCTACAAATATTTATTTAAATTTATTATCATTCGCCTCGCCCGATCAAGCCGTGCGTATCGACGTCCGCTCCCCCCTCCCCGCGTTTGGTGCGGCACTGGCATAATACAATATACAATACTGACTGAAATAATTCATGCACTGGCTATGAGAGGAAGAGAGAAAGAAAATGTGCGCGCGCACTGCTCTCTCTTGCTTCTACAATGCGATTACAGTTCGCCTCGCAACGCATTACACTTTTCGTTACATATTCGCCAGTTTACCTCTAAAGTCATGCGTGAGTAAAGAAATATTTACTTTTAAAAAAAAATTATCTCCAAAAGGTTTTTTTTTCAGCTTTCCTCTTTTATTTCTATGTCTTAAACGATATAAAAAGGCAGAATTGCAACCATTATGAATATTTTGTATGCTAGCCTTTAAAATGTTTACTGCAAAAGCTTTCAACCTTTATCTACTAAAGCAGTAGGGCATTGGTTGCATAAAAGGTCTATGATTTTTATTTTTGTTTCACTCATTCAAGTCTATTTTGAATACAGCCTACAATAAGTTTTAATATCTAGTTAACAGCTTAAATCAAATCTACACAAACAGTAAAAAAAGAACTGAATTTTAATCAATCAACATTTTTTTTAAATTTGAACTTTTTCTCTTCTCACTGAATCAATGATTACATCTGAAGAAATAGCTACTTAATAATTTCAGAAAATTTTAAACGCAATTTATTTTGCTTTATTTGTCCAAATAGCATGAAGAATCTTTCTGAATTGGTATAATCGAGAAATTCATATCCAAGTCTAGTCAAATTTATTCGAATTTGGGTTTAAAAGATACGATTCGACCGAAATGCTAAGTTAGGAGATTGCTTTCAGATTATAAAACTGATTAGTTCGGAAACAAAGGACGAAAATATCGACTTTCAGCAGTAATATTGTTGTCGTTGTCGGTAAACGGGACGATTAATTTAGCACACATAAGTTGGCGGTCGCGTAAACACGAACTAACACTATATCCTTATATTTGTATCTGGCCACCACATCTTCTATCGAAATGTCATAGACAACAGCGCCCTGTTTTTTTGCCAACTTATATGTGTAGCACTGTAAAACGGAGATTTTAATTAAAATCATCATTAAAAAGGACTAAACTAAATTAAAGTCAAAGCTTTTAAGCCGATGTAAATTATAACGCATACACATTATGGAATAATTATCCCTAATGATCATACTATTTTCAAATAAACATATTAAAAGTTCTGTTTTTGTTTTCGTGAATGCAAATCTTGGAAATGGAAATTAACCTACGTTCTGACATCCGATCGCGCTGAAACTCGACAGATAGACTTATTATTGATGACAAAGCATTCTACGAACTACTTGTGACACTCACATTCAGAGTACACATGCGCCCACACATACATTTTTCTGAAATTGTATTACATTTTACTTCAAAATTCACAGCAGTTAATATACGAAATCAAAGTCGGTACCATCCAATTAGGATTTGGCTTAGGCGTTAGCGGTGCTCACATTCAGTCCTGGGGAGGAAGGTTCAATTCTCATTCAAAACAAAAAAAAAAAACTTTGAAATTGGCTACAAGTTGGCCTACGGGTTAGCGCGACCAGGGGTGCTAGCATGGTCCATCGATATAACCCTATATCTATACTACATTGACAAAATCCGTCATCTTTGGTCACTTATCAATATGTGCTAGCACAGTCACCTATTGATAAGACATAATCCAACCGACGATTGACAAAAGCTCGCCAAATCGTATGCGATCTTGGCTGTGACCCTAGCATGGTCCATCGATAAAACCCAAGTATAGATATGAAATTCATTAAATTCGTTGTCTATGGTCAGTTAGCAATAATTGCGAGCACAGTGAAAAGATTATTCCGTTAGTCGGTAGATAAAGGTCACTGATTTTAGCGCGGCTTCCGTAGTGTCAGATAAGATATCAATATGCAGTTTTATTTAAATAATGTCGTTCGTTATGCAAGTTAACTGACTTATTAAAATGGAGGTTAACCTAAAAACCTCCTAGTATTTAAAGAAATCGTAAATGCGATCCATAAACTCATTTAAGACGAGATCAATTTATTCATTTTGCTTCGAGATACGAACTTTGATAAAATATGTCTTTGGATCGTATCAACTATTTAACTCCCGTCTAATCGCAAAAAGTAAATGCGAAGCGCCGATGTATATTAAAGTTAGTATTTCAATTCGAAATTGTCAATTTATTAGTATTTTTTAATTTTTAAATACCTCATTTGAAATTTAGTAACGTATATTCATCAAAAAGGTGCCAGTGTTGCCATCTTATACCGACTTAGTATTTTTTTCCTTCCGATATCGGTTTCTTTAGCAACGGTGAAAGCGTGCTAGGACATTCGATATAAACGTCGGAACGGTATAATACAACGGAAGATGCAAATCACGGGTGTAAATGTTCGAAGGATGATATTTCAAAGATCTAACTGTATATGGGGCTAAATATTACTTCGTAAAATATAATGAACTATTTATTAGCGAGATCACCCAAAAAAGTTGATTATTTATATTGTTAACACTACTCAAAGCAGCATCCAAAAAAGGAATGCATTTTTCTTCGCCCATTTTGTTTCAAAATCCCGCGCTTTTATTGTCGAGTCCACTTTGGTCGAGTCTGTAGAAATGACGCGTTAGCTCATTGTAAGTGGAGTGGTTCTAAAAGTTTATTTTAATGTTTTTGAAATGTGGATTTGTGTTTTTATACCTGAATTGAAAGTTTGCTCTTCTATTTTTACATTTAGTTTTGTACGCATGTGTCAGATCCTGCTACTCAAATTGCTGGAGAAAAATTAAATGAAATTCGTGTTCTTGTCAATTACACTGGATAAATTTTTAAGGACTCAGTGGTGCCGTATGAAAATCTATGCTTGACGAGAGCATTATAGAGTTCAAAGGATGTCTTAAGGTTAAGGAGTATATTCCATCCAAACGCCAACTATTTGGAATAAAAATATTTGTTTTGTGCAACGTGCAGACGGATATATTTTAGATGTAATTATTTATTGTGGTGAAGTGACGGATGTTACTGACGAACAATGTCTTGGGGCTTCCGGAGCTATTGTCACCACTCTGTTAAAAGACTACGTAGGTAAAGGCCACAAATTGTATGTAGATAATTGGTACACTAATACAATATCATTTACATTTCTTCATGACCACCAAACCTACGTATGTGGAACAGTTCGAAACAACCGCTAACACATATCAAAATTCAATAAATCGAAGAAGGGGTAAATTGCCTCACATTATTTTGGTTAACTGATAGTATTAAAATGGCACGACAAAGGATAAATGCGTATTTTAACAACGCTTAACAAAAGTAAATTTTAGAAGAGGAGAAATTATTTCAAATCCAAATTGTATCGAAGATTATAACAAAAATATGGGCTTAAGAGATGAAGCGGATATAACTAGTGTAAATGCCCTACGAAAATCAATTAAGTGTTACAAAAAAGTTTTCTTTCATCCTACATATTAATATTTACCGAATTCATACATAATGCCCAAAACCGTTAGTTCAAAAGAAATTAGTTTTCCTGATTATCAATTAAGTATATGTTATAAGACAATTATTAGAAAAATATCATATTACGTCGCACCCTGAAGTTGGTCCACGTGCGTCACAAGATGTTCCATTACGGTTATCTGCCAAAATGCTGGCTAAACATATGCCGTGACCTATACCCGCAACGGATAAAAAACAAAAAGCTCTAATGTTTGCTCAAACAAAAAACAAGAAAAATGATATAATATATTTGTGGTGAATATTACCTGCCGTTGCGTATTTGTCCATCTCAACGAAATTCCATGAGAAAAAAAATAATAATTTCAAATCTTTTGTAAATAAAAAAAACTCCAATAAATGTGAAAACAGTTGGAGAATCGTTCGTTGCCTATTGCCCGTTCGTGCTAGCCGATTGTCAGACATGTAATAAAATAAAATTATTCACGCAAAACACTTCAATTATCTCAACCAAACGTATGTTGACAAACTTTCGTCAAACAAATGGTTGAGTATTGGAGAGTTGAGCGCAGAAATAGAAGGTTTTATGCTTGCTATTCAAGATAGAGTAATTAATACCAAAAATTATAGGAAGCATATAATCAAAGATCCAAATCAAATTGATGATTTATGTAGAAAATGTATGGCTTTTCCGGAAACTATAGAACACATTATATCAGGATGTTCTATATTAGCGCCGTCTGAGTATACATTTAGGCACAATCAGGTTTTAAAAATAATTCACCAAAGTTTGGTAATTAAACATAACTTGATTGACTGTCATAATATAGTACCATATTATGAATACGAACCAAATTCATTTTTAGAAAATAATTTCTTTAAAATTTACTATGATAAAACTATACTAACAGACAGACCAATTGGTCATAATAGACCTGATATAGTTTTACATGACAAAATTAAAAAAATAACTTATATTATTGATGTAGCTATTCCAAATTCCTGTAATATTCAAAAATCTGTTTCTGAAAAAATAAGAAAGTATACAGATTTAGGAAATGAAATTAAAAGAATTTGGCATTCTCAGACTATAAAAATATTACCTTTTGTTATTTCGGCTACTGGCATTATACCTAGCTCTCTTATTAAAAATTTAGGCATATTAGATTTGTCAAAGAATTTGTATATAAAAATGCAAAAATCAGTCATTTTAAATACATGTAGAATTACGAAAGATTTTTTAAATATTTATATTGAGGGATCAGTAGGATTTATCGGTCAAATTAGGAATTCCACAGAGCCGAACCCTCTGATATGAAAATATCTGGAGACGGTGAATTATATTCCCATTTAATAGTTTGGTAGATTTACGTGTTGTTCTTGTACTGTTTTGTATTAATTATACTTATATAATACACTTGCATAACGTGGATTTACTAGATGATCATTTATATGGAAAAGTGTATGAAAGGGTTTAGTTTTTCCTAAAAAAAACTAAAGGGAAAAACTAAACCCGTTCCTGTAAATCTGGTGAAAAATTAAAATAAATGCTCACTTCAAATATTCTGTGTTTCATGCACCTAAATCGATCTTTAAAATATATCAAAACGGAAATTTGATGATTTTCATTTTGTTGTTAAGATGATCCACTAGTCCTTGACTCATTCGGAATTGGGCGGAGCGAACGATTTTTGGGAGTTTACCAATAAAAACCCTAATCTCTAGCAAACAACAGTGTTTTGTTATTCCGCAGGTATATTTTTAAAGATCGAAGCGCCGCGTAGACTAAGGCAAGTCCGTTTGCCCCGGGCCCTGGGCGTAGAATGAGCGACGGGCTAAAATCCTTCCGTACATGGCATAAGGATGAAATTCGCACTTACAAATTCGTTGGGTACCGCCTATTTTTATTCACTGAAAAGAAACGTCGCCAAAATGCACGTTTTATTTTATTTTGTGAACTTCAGATACAAATATTAAAATGTTTTCCGATCACTCTATAAGAAACTTAATTAGCTACATTATTCAATAAAACAACACCAGAAAAAGGATTTGTAATAGGAGATTTTTCACTTTTAACCATTTTTTATAGGTCAGACGCATAATTTGTTTCTAAGCGTATTAAAAAGCTTATCAAAAAAATACTCGATCACGTCAAAGGCCAAGATGTGTTCCACTCACAGTATTTAATTGAAGCATCTATATTATTTCTAAGCGATCAAATTTTCAAAACTAATACACAAGATTTTATACGATTTTGCGTTTTTCCGCATGTCTTCACCTTAATGTATACTGATGTATACTAACCGCTAAGGTTTGAATAAAATAATTTGACATTTGACACAATATGTTTGACGTTTTATGTACATAGACAACATAGAAAATCTTTCCAGTGTTGCCAGCGTGTTTTACCAAACCTTTGTCTACCCAATGTCAGTCGTTATAATATTATCGGTAGTTGCCTCTGTCTATTCGATATTGTAAAGTTATCGATTTCATTGTGCTAGCACTCCAGGGGTGCTAGCATTATCGATCGATATGAAATTATCGACCTATTTTCGGTAACTTCTCATCGTTTCCTAGGACAACTGCAGATCCTTAACGTACAAACAACAGTTGATATCGAATATATATAGGACAATGAGTCATTGTGAACTGTCATCTATTCGTTTGCGATCTTCAGTTGTCCTAGGAAACGATGAGAAGTCACCGACAATCGGTCGGTAACTTCATATCGATCGACCATGCTAGCACCCCAGGTCGAAAATTGAAAATATTTGTATTATACATTAAATCGACCCGTACTTGTTTGTTTTACTTTTAAAGTGAATGCGTCCTGTCAACTCTTTTTCGGTTTTATTTGTGATTAAGACAGCACACGTGTAGGTAATTCAAGAGTAAGGATTAAGTTGAGTGCTAAGTTGGTTCTGTTGTAACGGCACATAAGAAATACGTAGAGCCGAATGGCGTATGTTATGGGACTGCTAAATGACTTCAAAACAAAGGCATTTCATCACGAAAACTTCTTCCGAAACTTGAAATGGCCCATTAGGACCATCCCCTCTTCCGAGAGGCCCAGAAAACTACTCCAGCGGTTTCTCAGAGAATTCATAATTAAAATATTGTGGCGGAGGTCGCGCTTTTTGGTAGTAAGCCGTTACAATTACCCCCCAAGTTAAGGGATGAAGAAAATGAAATGAATAATTTATTTTTGGGAAGCTAATAAAAATCATAAACCGTAGGTCAGTAGATGAAACTGAGGGAATCTTGGATAACCCGACGTTCGAAACAAGATTTTTTATCTTAAACTTTTTGCTGGTGAGACAACTTAGTGTGGTCTATATAAAAAACGTTTGAAAAGTATATGTTTCGAATTCTCTATGGGGCACCCGTTCATATGTTTCCAAATGTCTAAAAAATTACACTTTTTTATCAGATTTAAAAAAATATAAAATGGGGATTTAGGAATTGCTACCATTTGTGAAAATGTAGGGGTTAGACCAAAAAGTATAATAAGTTGGAATTTAAACTGAGTATTTATTTTAAGCAAATTTTAAGTAAATATAGTTTAACACAATATTAAAAATCAATGAAATTATTATATATAACACATTCGCTTGTAGGCGCCATTTTATTTTAGTCACGACTGAAAATTCAGTCGAAGAACAAAAAGTACGTTATTACTCAAAGACCCTAATTGCAATACTAATACGTTTAAATACGCTTTCTATTGTTTACAATAATGTAGGGTTCGAGAGAAGAATGTGTTTAACTTATCTGTGGCTTATTTAATTCTGCATGCACTGACATGTTTAGTCTGAAGCATTGCAATCTTAGGAACGTCAAGTGTTTTCTAAACGTTGGTCAATATTTATACCTCTATAATTTATTCAAATGAAAAAAAAAATGTGTTTATTTTTCTGGCTCTTGAAAGCAATTACAAGGGTGCTCAGATAAAAAAGCGAACTTTTACTTTTCGTAGCAGCCTAGTCCATATAGTACCTAAAAGATATCCCCAGGTAGTATAGAAAAGTGGTCACGGTTTAGTAAACGTACCCACATAAAAAAAGACAAATGCAAACACTAGATGATTGTTTGTTGATGGAAATTAAGGAATGTTTTCGAATGGAGTAACAGCTATCTTCTAAATCATCATAATCACAAAAAGTATGATCTATATTGATTTGAAAGAAAACTGATTTGCCAATTTACATAAAACGCCTAGGCCCCAGACAGACAAAAAAAAATGACTAACTAGAAATAAATTAGAAATTTGATCTATTTCAACAAAGATAAATTATTATTAAGTGTTCTTTGGATACACGAAAACACCCATGCCACAATTTTATCGGTTTATTTCGTCAGTGGTCATAATGCAATTATAACTCAGGTACGGGCCATACGTCATTCCTATGTCTACCTACGTTAAATTATCGTGAAAACAAGCTTATGTGTCCAAGCGGTTAACTGCGCAACATTTATTTTTAAAGCGATAACAAAGCTATATAATCTTTAAAACAAATAATATAATCCCACTGCTTATAATAATAGTATAATTGCCATACGAAATAATTCCGTAACACAATAGTTTAGTTTATACGTTGGGTAACTCCGAGTCAGGCTGTATTACAATAACAAACAATAAGAATAAGTTAGGGGATGAAATCACACGGAGGCTGTGTGTAAGTACTGTGCGCTAGGGCTGTAGGGTGTAGGCTGCAGAGTGAAGCTGTATCTGTTAGGGGTGCTTTCAGATCTCTGGTGATTGATGGCTCTGGAAAGGGAGGGTGCTAAATATATTATAAACAACAGGGAGGTTGTAAGGTTTATATCACGTCTTGATCATTTGTAACACAGGGGAAATATTGTGTACGAGCGCTCTAGCGCAGATCCGTGAAAAATCACGGAACTTAGTGTTAGTAAATTTAGTCAGTTAGTAACTAACGCTTTCTCCAAAAGGCAAATAGGGCAGACCCATGATAAATCACGAATTCCTAAATAGTCAAGATTAACCCAAAAAAATTCAATAAAAGAAAATTATATTATTATACTACTTATAGTGCATACTTTGAGCAGCCATTTACAAAAGACATTATTCGATTTTCGCTTTATATAACTTATAATTAGTTCAAATTCTGAAAATGACACTTAAAGTCAAAGCAAATACGAGTTCTAGAGTTCAATGAACCAGAGACATAGATAGATAAACACCCAACTGAAATAGGTATTTGAAAAGTTTTCTTGAGTAGACCAGATTTTCCCGAAAGTTGTTAAAAAATCCGATCTGATTTTTTGAAGAAAAACTTCCACGACAATCCACGCGGTACACTTGTGGATATATGAATATATATGTTACATCTATTTTCTATCTCTATAAGGAAGAATCTCTCAAAATATAAGTTTAGCGTCTTCAAATGCCCAACGACCATTAGAGATTAGCCAGGACAGTGTTATTTAAAAGCAAACTGAATTTATTTTAGGTATTTTTTAAAAATTCTAAGTTATTTGATATTATAAAATACGTCAAACTGCTATGTTTCCTAGATAAAAATACACTCTTCCATTACAAAACACGTGTTAATTTGAATGAAGAAAGTAAAATTGACATTTTGAAAGGAAACAAAGCACACAACATCGATACTGTTTACTGCCTACACTCATACAGTTTTAGCCCTGACGATACGTAAACATGTCAATCAACAATCACGCCATGCATTACCTGTATATCACAAGCGACTATTTACAATTTACCCTGATCGATTGACCAAACAATACTCTTATTATGTTTTAAAATTCGTCTAGAGTAATATTTAAAAAACCTTGATATTGTTATGAATATGAGACAATATTATGGATTACTTATGTAATAACGTAAGTTCGTACGAAATTTAATTGTTTTTTTTTTTATTTTTATTATTATTATCAAGTTTAGTTTGTGGATTTTCTTCCATTTTATTTTAAAGTTTTTCTTTTATATAATCAATAATATTATAATTCAATTTGCAAAAAAACGTTTATTTATAAATAAATTCAGCTGTGTAATTATTATAACGCTTTACAGCTGTTTCTGAAACTATACATTATTACTATATTACTATTCATCCTAGACTTCCAGAAAAAGTCAATAGATGTCGCATATTAATAAAAAGTGATAAAATTTATCCTGACACTACCTAGAGGGCATTTAGTTCGAGTTGAATCTTGCAATCATACATAAAGATAGCAGCCAATAAAAGTATACGTTAATAAAATGAAAATAATGTTGGTGGTTCTCAGTCGAAGTATGATACAGTTAAAAATGACCGAATCGGATAAGGATACGTTGGCGCAGTGGATAGCACGTTGGCCCGGATTGCCAGAGGTCCTGGGTTCGAGTCCCAGATGTATCCGTATCTTTTTCTGACTTTTCTGTTTCGGATTTTCGGTTAACTTTCGCTAATATTGTGTTCATTAATTAAAATATACAGAAATAATTAATAGAAATATTTCAACAAGTAACACTGTACACAGAAATAATATAAATACATCGTATGTAAGTAGCCTCAACACAATTTGATGATTCCTTCGAAGGCGAAACAGCTGTTTTGCGTAACAATAATAACACAGCAGAACTTGTTTAAAAATAAGATATTTAATAATCTGAATAATAATATTGTTGAATAATTTTATAAAAGAAAAACGCTACGAGCATTATGCATGCTGTTGTAATCAACTTTAACATCTGTCACGCGTAGCAAGAATTACACAGCCAAACTTGTCCAAAAAAGGCTATTTTATAAACTGAATAATAAAAATTATTGAATATGTACATAAAAGAAAAACATTATGCAAGCTGTTGTGGGCAACTTTACGCCCATCGTTCACGTAGCTACTTACAAGCGACGCTACCGCTACCTGTCATACTATTTTGCTAGTGCAGCGCCTAGCGGCGTTTTCAAACACTAATAATAGTATGGAAAATATAGTCGAGCGGCGATAGCGTCGCTTGAACGTAGCTCCTTGGAAGAACGGCGTTAAAGTTTAAACACGAAACAAAATAAAAATAAAGTAAAAAAGTTGAATGTCAAAAGAATAAAGTGGTTTTACGATTTTGTTAAAAAATTGACAATGAATATCGTGAAATTTTTATAGCTGAGTAATTTTTTTATTTATTAACTAACTTTCATTAATTAACAATTTTTCCAGTAAACATTTGAAGGTACGTTTAGTTTTGATTAATTAGTTTGCCTAAAAAACATACATTAAACATAAAATGAGCAACAATTAATGTGGGAGAAAGCATTTTGCAATAGGCCTGTCTTTATTCTTCAAAATCGTCTACAGCCTTAAAGCCTTAGCAGCCTTGGATGATGTATTATGTACCTATTCCAGAATTAGTATGTACTGAACCAATTTCCAGACAGCAGTGGTATACCAAGAACCGTCGGTTAGGGCCATTTTTGGCCTGGAATCCCTTTCCTAAACCCCATTGTCTGTAAACGGAATAACGGAATAATGCGAAAAACACATGAACAGGATTGTCTTTGGGAACGATTTGGTATTAATTTTGAAACAGAACCGACAACAAACATTATCCAATTCATTTAAAATATAATTCGTATTTTTTTTTTTTTTTATCACTGTTTTCATACAAAGTGTAGTTTTGGATTTGAGGCCAAAATACTTAACCAAACTCAAAAATTATTTTTGTAATAAAAAGGTATGTTATATATTGTATCTATCTCGGACAGGAGATACTTTTTTTTCTTTAAATTATAAAATACTAGCTGACCCGTCCACGCGTTGCTTCGGCTAACAAAACACAACGCTATCTACTGGATGGTTATACCTAACCTAGATAACCAAGTGTTGTGTCAATAAATGAACTCACACCGCCATCTGTCCATCCATAGAAGCTTTTGTAACTTACAAATAATTTCAAATAATTGTCCCAAAACCTTTTAAGTTGGCCCAAATTACACACAAAAAGCCAAGTTTTATCAAAATCGGTTAAGTGATTTCGGAGTTTACCTTGGACGAACATTGTGACGCGAGATTTTTATATATAAGGATAAAGATAGGCTATTAAAGATTTTAATATTTTATGATTGTAATAACTATCGGTAACTTCTCATCGTTCCCCAGTATGACTGCAGATCTCAAACGAATAAGTGACAGTTCACAATGACTAAGTGTCCTTAATAAATTCGACATCAACTGTTGTCTGTACGTTAGCGATCTGCAGTTGTCCTAGGGAACGATTAGAAGTTACCGACAATTATCCTATCGATCGAGTGTGCTAACATTTAAACATGATTTTGGAACGAGTTGCTCTCGTAGATATATGAAAATCAATGATGTCGAGTAAATTCGGGCTGTCCAAACTAACATTTACAATTTTGAACTTAAATATTAGTCGGATATCATAGTTATATCTGAAAGTTTTATAATAAACCCCTCCAGCGTTGCCAGCATGCATCGATATCTTATTTATTCCCTGTCTACATCGGTTCGGCTGTCAACAGGGAAAACGTTCTCGGGACATCAATTCAAAATTGTCATCTTAACGATAGGATATTGTAAAGTTATCGATTTCACTGTGCTAGAGCCCCAGGTGAATGGAATAATTGAAAAACTCGAAAAAGGTAAATAAGCTTCCGAAAATGTCTGAAATATTAAATGTGAGCTTTGTTTTCGACCCCTATCTGTACAATAATAAAAGCTTGTCCGTAAAATAGCCGATGATGATGTTCGTGCGAAAAGAGGCAGCCAGACACGGATTGTTTATTGATTTACAGATACTATGGCTAAATCAGGTCAGAGTTTACTTTAGATCCCGCGTATAATATACAGCCAGCCGGCAAGTCTGTTACTATTTAAGCCAGTGGCGTCCGTAAATTGTCAAAACTACTGTATTCAAAAAAGCATAAAAATGTTTCAAGTCCACAAACCCGGATCACTTGTTAAAATTAAATGTTGCATCATCATCTGTTGATACGATGTTTAATAATAAAAAGCAATACACTCGAAATTAAATATCGCTAAACTGAAATATACAAATGTAAAGCTATTACCACTAAATCGATAGTTAATGAATACTAATGATAACGCTTACACTTTTTACAAAAAGGTTTACGATGATTTATCTACAGTCATCTTTCACAACATTAAAACCACACTTTTTGTTTACATTGGCTCCACACAGGAGGCCCTGAGAAAAAAATTTCCGTCAGGGCCTATGTCATATTAAAAGATGGTGTGTGGAGGGTTTTTTAAGGGAAAAGAAAGAAAAGTCCTGAATAGGAAAAAGGTTTAAGGGGTGGGTAAGAATCTGGGGATCAATATGTCCAGGAGTAATGGACATGTGAATACATCCCTCTCACTGATGTGCAAGGTGATGGGTCGAGACAACCAGTCTCTCCCGATCTGGCCTGCCACGCAGTTGGTGCGCAGACGAATCCGCCGCCAAGTGCCGGACAAACCTAACCCCAGGAACCCGGGCATCCCTGCTAAGTCACAAAACGCAGCGAACCTCTTGGGGTGACCTGTGGCAGAGGTGTTAAGTCAAAACTAAATACTAACAGCCTTACTAAAAAAAACACTTCAAACACCTATACAAGTTCAGATTCGGTTTGGTAAAAATAAAAAAAACACCTTTAACTGTGCTCCAAAAGAGCCAGAAACGTTGTATTATGATATTTCGGAAATATTACTTTTTAATTGATGGTTTCCTCGTGAATTTAAAATGAATTCTACGAAAATGATCAGAATTTCAGCAAATCGTTACTTTGGATACTTATCAATGTAAGGTGAAGGAACCCGAGGAATCGCAGTGCTTACATAATATTTAAAGCGCACTTCATTTTGTCAAGAAAATCACATACACACGCCTCCTAGGCCTGAAAGGCCCAGCGGGGGAGGGGGTGGAGGGAGGAGATATAAATTCCTTATAGCATTATGTCATCTTTGAGGACGCTGTGAAAAAATTACACGTTAAGGGCACAGGACTCGGAAAATTATACATCTCAATTTTTTCTTAGAGCCCCAACCTCGGAGAAAGCCCGGGCAAGGTGCCGAAGTGATGATACATATTGAGAACACAGAATTTGGATTAAATTCTTTTACATTTTTATATGAGCGGAAAATGTTGCTTGTGCAAAGATGGAGGACTTAGCTCATATTGAAATGAACTCGCGACGCCTGAGTTGGAATCCGATCCGATCTGGTTAAGCTGAAATATTTAAAAGGTTTCCGTTACTAAAACATTTCCATGTAAGAAAATACTAAAGGATTTCCGTCTAAATATTGATCGGATCCTGGATTCCTAAAAAATAAAAATCGAAAGCATTTATTGGTTTGCCCTCCGACTTAGCAAAAATTTCATCTGCTGCAGTTTTTCGGTATCCTTGTAATAATTTATATGTCACATCCCTCAACCAAACCTTATAGGCACCTCCATTTTCTATAATACCCAATATTGATGCGTTACAAAATGTGCAATGCATATAGCAAAACGCGTGACACAGTCAATGTCCGCAGTGAACATGCCAGCACTAGACAATTCCAATAAATGGCTAACACTCGATGCTTTGATATTGCTTGAACACGATATACATACATTACCAATATTGTTACGTTAATTATTATGTTGAATGATTAACGATAAACTCGGTACGAAGTTTAGTTTCTTACTGTCTTAATGCATAGGTTGTCTGTCCCGAGCAAATAAAATGAAGGTCGGAGAAGCGTCTTGCCCTCATGCTGCCTACATCAACTATGGTTTCACCTTAGCCACTATATATCGAACATGTGGATTTTGAATATGCATTAGTTCCTTGTGGCAAAAGATGTATTAACAAGAGATTGTGCAGATCAGATGAGCTGCCCTCCTTTTTCAATTTTAGATACGAATTAGATTTCCTGGTTGCCAAGTTAATGCCCTAAACAACAATTATAGTAACCACTATCCCTTGCCAACTCGACGGTTATTTCAAAATGCATGAACAACACTCGCGCTCGTATTCCCTCTTTACATTTCATCAATACTTAGTATGGGCCGCACGCCACTGGGCTCACTATAGGTTCTATACACTGCTACATTGTGCGCTGCCTAGAAGCTTTTGAATTCATTAACTAAAAGCCTCTCCGGTTATAATAATAACACTACCAATTTGCGAACTTTTGCGAGATTGATCGCGTTATTCTCACTGAGTTCTGAATTCTATTACCCACACTTTGGCCGGAAAGGAAAATAAAACATGAAAAAGTTTACAGAAAATTTTGTATCTAATATTTACGTATTTTTTTTTATTATTTAATCATAATTTAGTTTTAAAACCCAGGCGAAATTACCTATTGACATTTTACAGATTTACGTAATAAGTACAAAACCATGTAATTTATTTAAAATACCTTAGAATTTATATTTAATGTTCTGTGTAAATCTTATAAACAAATACATAAAAAAATAATGTAAAACATGGGTTACATTTTTTTTAAATATATATTTTACAAAATATCATATTCAAGGTCATGATTGGTCATGTAAAACCATATCAGAAAAGAGGAGCTCTTGTGTCTGATAAGGTCTTACTAACTAAAATATTTCAAATTTCTTTTACACAATTATTTTTTTTACATTATTGAAAAATCATAAATACTAGTGATCAACAATTTATCATCGTGCGTTTTGAGCATTTTTATTGCTTACTTGAAAGTAGGTATATATTAAAGCAAGTTTTGAATTAAATAAATAGATATTAAATTTTCAATTTAAAAAAATAGATACGGGGAATAATCGATCTTTCTCAATGGAACCTCCCTCTACAATTGCAAGCATTTTTAAACTTTTATTCTCAGCCGCTGATCAATCGCTCTTAAGTTACATATTATAATATATTTTTTACAAAATATTTATTTGTTAATGTAAGTTTATTTTGAAAAATGGTTTAATTTTTTTTTATTGGTTTTGATTGGTTGAAAATACAGCGCAATTCTGAAGGAAGGTAATTGCAGTTTTTTATGGCTTGGTAAATATAATGGTTTTGCATTTTATGTGGTTTTAAAATTAGGTGTAATAAATTGATTTCCATTTCCCATTAGTAATAAAATTCTTGATATTCTTTATTATTTTTTTCTTTACACATTTTGATAATAGAGGCTTGCTTAAATATGTCATCGACATTTAGTAATGGAAATAATTTAAAAAGTGATTATGTTGAGACGGTAGATTTTTTTTAAGTATTTCTTTTTTATTGTTCTTTGTGTCAGGTAATGGTCGGTAATTGAAGTTTTTATAATTTCCGAGTTCATATAATTTATATCTTTGATATTTGAGAAAATATGGTCAATACATGATGGACGTGGACTTTTGACTTTTCTAGTGTAAGACTTAATACACGGTACATGATTCAATTCCGCCATCATGTTCAGCTAGTTATATTATTTAAGTTTATGTCATCTAAAACTATTGTATGGGCGTTTCTAAAGTTTAATAAGGTACAAATAGACTAGTCTAAATTCATCTAAAACACTAGCAGAACTTAATAAAAAATATTATTAAATTATTTTTTTTTTTTTTTTAATTAAATGGAGTTCTACGAATTGAACACAAAAATAATAAATAAAAAATAAATAAAAAAAAACAGATAGTGGATGGATGTGTTCTGTTTGCATGTTTTCTGGAAAACATTTCGACGAGCTGAAAGTAAACTAATATTAAGATGAATATTTTCCCTAATATGTAAGCTATATGTTTTTACTTTCATCTACATATATGGATAATTATAACTAATATTTTATACTTAATATAACATCTTATGAATCTCGACTACCATAATACGGGCATTTGCCTAGCTTGGTAGTCAAAAAGTTATGTAAAATAAACCTGTAACAAAGAAAATGAATATAGAAAATTAAAAAAAAAAAAAAAAAACATGTGACCATATTTTGGCACGAGGAAAGTTCGAGAATGCTTTGAATTAACTATGACATCAGTTATACACTGGCCACTAAAGAGCGCTCATTGAAATAACCAGACCCTGCGCAGAAAAGTATAGTTCGCTAAATTAAGGTAAATGTTTGCAGCGCAGTCCATTGTTCTACTTTTCTGCACTGGACCTGTTCATTTTTAAACAAATTAACTTTCGTGTCGACGCTGAAATTGTGTGAGAAGGGTAAATTGTAAAATGTGTTATTATTTACTAAATTGTGTAACAATTTACAAAATTTCGAAAACAAGCCCGAAGTTTTGTTTACCCGATTTGGGATGTGTAGTTTCGTTTTTACGCTGCACAGCAATTTGCGCACTATTGTAAAAAGAATTAGTAATTCGTTAGCAGATTTTATTTTCGAGGACCGAGTGGTGATATTACAAGGCGAATTGCTTGTGTACTGTCATATTAAATTATTGATAAATCATATAAAATGGGACGGTCACGCCGGCTCCCGCGTACCGTGATTTGTTCCCCTTTCCCTGATTGGCTCGTCTATTCATTTGAAAGGCTACGTGTCTATGGTAATACCTAACCAATTAAAACTCTTTACTACGGAGGTAAATATTTTCATTTTGTATAAAATTTAGTATCTACCAATTTGGGTACCACCCTCGACCACCTTTTTGTCAATCAACCAGTCCTTCTTGTTCCTGCCCACCAAGCGGTAGGGGGGAGATGCAACCGCCGCCAAGACCAGGACAAACCTCACCCCATGAACTCTTCACAGCGGTACCCATTCCCGCCTCCCAAATTGAATATTTCGAAGATGACAGTTTGTCGTTTCGGTAACACTGAATCAACAATTATCAATTATTTTTTTTTGTTCCGTGCTTTTGTTTGCAGCGGTTCAAATCGTAAATACATATTATTTAATAAATATCGCAGTTTTAAAAGTATATGAATCCGGTAATGAAAAGGGTACAACAGCGATATTTGAAACAAGAAAAGATAATAAATGGTTCTTATCAATAAATTACAAACAAATATATAGCATACATCCCTTCTGATTTGAATTAAATTAACAGCTATTGTTCAACTAACGAGCGCAAAAACTTTACTATGAAATCACGTTGAACCGTGTTTTTATTTGTGACAGGAAAAAGAATCGCGTGCTCCAGCAAAAAAGAAATACTCGCATTGGCAAGCAGGTCAAGAGGTGTATACATTTAGTTTTAAACGCTTCAACTTGGATCGGCGTTAATACCTTCAGACCAACAGCGAACCCGGCATCGCTTATGAATAAAGAAATCAGTAAAGAATAATTTATCACGTAAACTGTAACTGAAATACAAAATTTGAATCTTACTTTGAGGGGGTATAACCAGACAATACCGGAAATTTGTCCCTTTTAAATCATAATCTAGACGTATCGACTCTTTTTTACAAAAAAACCATAAAACGCCAGAGTTGTTTTTATTTATTTTATGAATGATTTTATAACAATGGAAAAAAGTTAATTAATGGAAAATGTCAAAAATAATCTTAGCGTTAAAACGTAATTTTTTTTAAAGTTGTTTCTCACATTAATTATTTCATAGTTATCGATGTAATAAAAAATACAATTATATACATATGTAGTGTTTACGCTTATGTTTTTTATGACGTAATTAACAATTTTATTTTAATTCCAATTTATGGAAAAGGTAGGAAAATGATACGTTTTTAGATTTTTATGGCCAAAAGCATTTTCGTTGTTTGTTTTTGAGGTGTTATGCCGTCTGGCGCTACCTCCTTCTTTAGCCGACGTTTCGGACAGCGTTGCGTTGGATCTGCCCTGATGATGGACACTTCAACGCTGTCCGAAACGTCGTCTAAAGAAGGAGGTAGCGCAACACGGCATAACACCCAAAAAACAAGCAACGAAAAAAGGTAGAAAAATCTTCAATACATTCATATCATTTTTTTTAATATTGATAATGTAAAGTTCGTATTAAAAAATAATCTTAATAATGATTTCAATTATAACTTTATCCTAAATACATATCTCAAAGAAACATGTAGTAAAGGGGAGGATAGTTTTACAAGTTGGTCATTCTATGTATAGTCGAATTGTTGAGAACAAGAACGGGTTAAAAATGACGTAGGGTACCGAAGAAAGCCCAGCGTGTCTCTCAAATGTGGGTAAGATAATTAAATTAAATATTGGTAAAATGACCAGAATTTGTACATACCCGTCTGTGGTTATTTTCTAATTAATTTCAAGGGACCCAATGTTAGGATTGACTGCGAAACTCGACAGCACGGAGAAAAGCCATTTGTAAAAACAATCTTGTTAAGAGGAATATTAACCTCTTATTCTTACCTCTTAGCACTCAGCGTGTTTTTGGTATTATTCGCACGAGGAAAGTAGCGCCATGGTGGTTTTTATTTTTTTTTATGAATAATTTTACAAGAATGTAAAAAAGTTAGTCAACGGAAGTACTCAAGAATATTCTTAGCCATAAAGGGGTATTTTTTAAAAATTGTTTCTTATAATAACTACATATTTGGGTAATGAAAAAAACTATTTATTTAGAAATATAATGAGTTGCAATTTGCGTATCAACCAGGCAAGTCGGTCGACGCGGCACTGCACAGGTTGGTGTACAAACTGGAGCAGGCGCAGGCGACTGGAGAACTGGAGGTAGGACTCTTCCTAAATATAGAGGGAGCATTTAATTGCACCACTGTTAAATCCATCGATGAAGCGGCAGAAAGACATGGACTCAACAAAACCACCAGAAGGTGGTTGAAGAACATGCTCTCAGGCCGGATACTTACGGTGACAAGGGGTGAGGTGAACATCAGAGTACTGGTGACACGAGGGTGTCCACAGGGAGGGGTCTTGTCACCCTTGCTGTGGAGCCTAGTAGTGGACAACCTCATCCGGAAACTCAACAACAGGGGCCTCTATACACAAGGGTATGCGGATGACATCGCAACCATAATAAGGTGTTGGGATGCATACACAACCAGAGGCCTCATACAATCAACACTGGCAACAGTGGAAGAATGGTGTGAAGAAACAGGGCTGTCGGTTAATCCAGACAAGACAGAACTAGTAATCTTCATACGCAAAAGGAAACTAGAGGGATGGAATAATCCAACCTTCTATGGAAAGGAGTTAGAACCCTAAGACACGGTTAAGTACCTCGGAGTCATCATAGATGCCAATTTGAGCTGGAAAAATCAGGTGGAAACTGTGGGCAGAAAGGTATGCATACTAATGTGGGCAACTAGGCGGATCTGCGGCAGAACGTGGGGACTCAACCCTAAAATGATGCAATGGCTGTACACAGCCGTTATAAAACCAAGGATCATGCATGCAGCCCTGGTCTGGTGGAGGAGAACAACACTGAAAACAGTGACGGTCACACTCAACCACATACAGGGACTCGCATGCAGAGGACTCATGGGAGCTATGCGAACCACTCCAATACTAGCCATGGGAGTGCTGCTAAACTTACCCCCACTAAACATAGAAATAGAGGGGGCGGCGATGGCGGCAGCCTACAGTTTACAATGTAAAGGTCAATGGAGAGGTGAGCTGCCCAAAAACAGTCATACGGAGATTGGAACAAGACTGAGGGCAATTAGCCCGACAGCTGGAATGAAGCAAGATGGCGAACAAGCCGACTACTTCTTCAGACAGCAGTACGGGGTGATCTATCCCACAAGGGAGGAATGGGACACGGTTCCAGGACCAACCTTCAAACAGGAACTAATCTGGTTCACAGATGGGTCCAAGATGGAGAAAGGAACAGGGGCAGGGGTCTGTCTGCAGGGATCCAAGAGGGGACTCAGTATACCTCTAGGAACACACTGTACTGTGTTTCAAGCTGAGATGAAAGCCATCTTGGCCTGCGCACAGGAGAATATACGCATCGGGTACAGGAATAAGAACATAAGCATATGTTCTGATAGCCAGTCTGCCTTAATGGCACTGGGAAGTAACCGATGCGACTCTAGACTGGTGATGGAATGCAGGACTATTCTCACAGAACTCGCTAACAACAATAAAATAACCCTGATTTGGGTACCAGAACATAAAGGTATTGACGGCAACGAGCGGGCTGACGAACTAGCAAGGAAATGAAAATAGTATACAACCTTGGTGAACTTTATTAAAGGGACTGGGTTGTTATTAAAGGATTGAGGTAAAATGGGAGATAGCACAATGGGCCTATGGCCGTGCTCACGGGAACTGCTTGTAAACCGTCTCCACCTTAAAAAAAAATAGTAATTTACGCTTATATTTACGTAATATTTACGTATATTTACGTAAATAGAGAAGGTAGGGAAAACTTCAATGTATCCATAGCATATGTTTTCATCTTCATGATATAAACCGATTCGTAGTAAAGATAAATCTAAATAGTAATTTGGCGTACATCTTCATCTTAAGATAATTCGGTACAATTACACACTTTCAATTCATTGATGAATATTCATAATGTACCCTATAAAACCGCCGGCTTCCTTCCATGAATCGCGTATTCTGTGTATACCATTTTAAAGAATGTGCGATTGTTATTGGTTTTGTAAGTACATACTTTATATTTAAGATGTATCAAAGATACTAATACAAAATAATTAAAATCACCATATTCGAACAAAATTGCCACGAAAGCAAGAGGCTTGCAATCTGAAAGCCTCTGAAAAGCTTCAAACAAAACCATTAAATAAACATGTGTTTACTAGCAAATGATGAGAGCATAATGATTCAAATCATGGAAACACTATTTAACAACTTCATAAAGCCCATCTTGTTACAAAACGATGAATAAATTAGTAAACAGTTTAAACTGGATCCTTCTATTATCAAAAATTGCAAAAGTATGAAGCCGATTTCCACTCTTTAAGTTTCGTTACTCCGCGGTCTAAAGCGAGCGTGAAATTTTCATAGATCCGTTAGAGGTGATAACGGCCATCCAACGGCTGGAAGTAACGGAATTACACCTGGCCGTTACTCTAATGAACGGCGGATTGCAAATTCTGAACTGTCCGAATGTATAGTAAGGGTTCGAGCTTTTATTCCAACAGTACACATCTTCACACCGTTGTTTTAAAGATAAAGCTTTTAATATGATTATACAGATATCTATTTCATAACAAACATTACATGAAAAAAAACATTTTATCTTGGTAACTCTATACATTAAAAATAATTTCACTGAGATTTTCATGACACAAACAGTGAAGGATATTTATAAATATATATTTTTTTAATTAATGGTGGAAATTGGTGACATTCCAAGTGCCGATCCTCAGCTTTGATGCTTTAGGTTTGTTCATGGTGCCTTTCTAGATGCAAAAAAGCTTGTGGCAAGCAAACTGTTTTCGCTCTAACTGTTCGCTGTCACTTATTTTGACGGTTCATTGCCGGCGGGAGTCACGCTCTAGAGTCCAAGCTGCTGAAATGGGGTACTTGAGAGGAGTGGCAGGGGTTACTAAAGGGGATCATATAAGAAACTCGACGATCCGAGATGATCCAAGCATCGAACCACTGCTACTCTTCATAGAAAAGTCGCAACTGAAGTGGCTTGGGCATGTACTAAGAATGTCTGATGACCGAATTCCGAGGAAGATACTGAGTGCGATTCCAGAGGGTAGACGTCCAGTGGGCCGCCCCAGACACAGTTGGGCGAGGCAACTCCAGAAACTGTGTGAGGAGAGGACGGGTCTGCTATGGTCGGAGGCCGAACAATCAGCTCAAGACAGGGACGTATGAAGGAGCCTTGTCGATGCAGTGGATCACCGATCCGAACAGGACAAGGATAAGAAGATAATGATGATAAATTCATGGTGGAATGCCATGTTTTTTTTTTATAGAGAAACCTCACAAGAGTCCCAACTGCTCCCTTCTGGAGCCAGTGAGACTATGGCATCCCCAATTGTGGAGTATGTTGTGAGGCTGAAGGTAAGTGGGGAAGGGAAGGAGATGGAGAAGAGGAAGGTGCGAAAGTACCTGGCTATTCAGATCTAGTCACTAAACACGGCTAAAGCCATTATTAAGCAACGTTTCAATTCTGAATGGTGGTCTTACACCAGGGCGATACTGAGAGTATCTTCCACTCTGGAACGTGCCGCAAATATAACATATATTATTTTTATTAATTAATTGTGAAATAACACAAATTAATCAAATAAAATTTATTTGCGCACGCTGGGTTCGAACCCGCGACCTTCCGAATGGAAGTCAAGTGTCTTACCACTCGACCATGGACGGTCGTCAAAAATGTAAAAGAGAAGTCAAAATTTTTGAGGTTAAATACCAGATTTAGATATAACAGATTGTTTCACTTCATTATTATGTAATGCGACCATCGAATGCTTATTTTTAAAACTAACTGTGATATATAATACGATGTATCACATAAAAAAACATTTTGAGACTTTTTAAATAACTAATCAATATAAAATAAAGAAGGTGTGTTTCAAGCTACACGGAAATAGTAGAAGAAGGATAATGAGAATGGGGGAAAAGAGGAAGATTAGTAAGTTAGTGGCTACTTAATGGCAAATCGGGATAAAATAGTAACCATTGTACCTACATTCAGCCATTTCAAACAACGGTTTTATTCTAGATTTCTACTCGTAGACGACGGTTTCCACCAGAGAGATGATCGTCCATATAACCATCTCTTAGCTCTCTTAGAATCTCTCACTACCAAACTACGGTAGTTCGAGCCACGCAGCATAGATGAATCCAGTACTAGTATCCCACAGAGTTTATAGTGTTGTCTAAGAGATGTCCCTAGTGTATAGGTTCACCCCTCCAGTTCAGTTAGTACCGAAAACTACCACTAGGGTCGCCACCATGACTTGCTCTGTACTCCACATGGCAGAACGACGTTGTGGCCCAGCATAGTATGACAAGGGGTATGGTGCTGCTAAATGATATCTCCAGGTCTCTTGACATCTTCAACATTAGCCTTGAAAGTTTCAAGGGTAATCGTAGACAAGAACTGTAAAATATATATTATTGTAAAAATTTCAATCTATTTATGTAAAGTTATGTTTTTGTCATGTGTATTGTAATGGGATTTTCAATCTGTAATACACATAAAAAAAGCCAAGGTGAGTTAGCAGTTAGGTTTCTACCAACAAAGAGATATAGATAGCTAGGAGAACGGATATGGTCTACTGACTGTCCCACAACTCCTTTCCGATAATAAGAGTTTATAATCTAAATAAAAACAATGTGTTTTGTTATGAAGAATGCGTTAATTATGTCAAGAACAAATTGAAATAACTACCTACCATGGAGGATTGAAGCTAGGTACTACATATAAGTACAACCCATTCATAAAAAAGATACCCATTAGTAAAATTATTTTCATGTTAAAAAAATGTAATTTCGGGCAACTCTTCAATCTGAATAGTTTATGAAGATTATCCGATCTGCTTATCTATTAATTATAATTAAAAATAATAAAAACCATTAATCTAACATTTAATTATTTAGAAAAAACAACGTCCTAAAGTCATACGAAAACACAGTTCAAAAGTCTTGAGTCACGGATTATTCTGCTAAGCGCGGCGTGTATTTTTTACGCCTATAACTTTTTTGTTTAGATCCAACAATGGCCTTCCAACCATTAATCTTATTAAAACTGTCAAACTTAATAAAAACAAAGTTGCGCTATTATACGTACACAATACTACAGACATCTATTTAGAATTCCCACCACTCAAATTAGATCAGATTGCTAATATTCAAATTGTTTGGACTGTTATGACTAAGATAAAATAGGTATATGTCAACGATTGACTTTCCATGTTTATTCAGGGAGTTGTGTAAAAATAGAGGGACAATTTATTTAAAATGTTATACATATCCAGGTGTGGAGAACCTAGGGCACGCGTGCCCGAGGTGGCACGTTTGATAATTTGGATGGCACTCGAATGATTTTAAAGTTCAAAAATATTTTATGATTTAAAAACATATCTAAATTTATTTTATATCCTGACACAGGTGACCTCAATTTGGAGATTTTCGAGTGGCTATATCTAGAAGACATTGAAATGCAATTTATCGAATTCCAATCGAGTTCGATATGGAAACAAAAATTTGTTGATTTTTGAAATGAATATTAAATAATTGAAAGCAATCGATTAATGAACTTAAATAATAAAAATGCAGAAGAAGAAATAGTGGAACGCTTTCCAGAAATCTTTAGCGATTTACAAAAAACTAGCGAGAGTAATATTATCAATTTTCTCTTATATGCTTGCGAGTCATTATATTCAGAAATGAATTTCATAAAATGTAATTGAAGAAGGAGAATGACTGATGAATCCAGTTTATCGTTTGTATTACTAAAAGTGACGGAATATGAACCAGATATAAGAATTTGTCATCGAATATACAACAGCAAAAATCTCATTGATAAATAACTAATGTGTAGATATATTTATTGATTACGACTTTATTTTTATGAAACTCTGTAATTTTTAAGCTTGTAAATAAAATTCAGAAAAAAACCTTTTTTTAAATTATCTATTTTGTTATTTTTTTTACTTCTTGGGTACGCAACACAATCGAGAAATAATATTTGAAGATTTTTGGCACGCGGACCCAAAAAGGTTCGCCACCCCTGTTATATACTATCCTCTGAAATGAGTGGAGGTACACGATATACCCGTACTCGTTTGTTTGCAAAGTGTTTTCTTGCAAAAAAGTTAGCAGAATATTCAACGCTTACAATATGAATGATAGATTCAGTATCGCTCTGTTGAAAGATGACCGTTCAGAATGAATGTTTTGTCTGAAATAGCTTTTTCCATGCTTAGTGTCTAACCCCTCAAGATAATTTATTCGCTTCTGGGAACAACTAACATAGGTCCCATAAAAATCGTTGTGTTTACCTTACTATCATCATTATCATCACATTTGGCTCTACAACCCCCGGTGGGTCTTGGCCTCCTCAAGAGCTTTCCTCCACTCATATCTCCTTTGTACCAACTCTCTCCAGTTTCGGAGCTCCAAGATAGATAGGTCTTTGAGGACGTTGTCGCTCTTAATCTTGACCTTCCAAGGCTCCTTTCCCTATAAGTCTAGAGTTTAGCAGGTACTTTGGTGCTTGATGTTGCTACCTTACTATCATTGTGGGAAATATGATCTAAACAGTGTTAGAAAGATAAAATACCACGCTTTATGTTGAAATCTAAAAGTTGACCACAAAATAACTCAATTATACACCTTTATGAAACCAAAGCTTCCGACCGCAATTATTGGTAGCAACATTAATTTAAAAAAAAATTGTAAAACAGAATATTTTTTTAATAACGCGGGTACAGAAAAACAGAAAAATTGTGTCTAATAATCTCATTGAAGAATCAAATCGTTTAAATAATTAGAAATAAGAGTAATTTGACCTTCCAAGATAAATAAGATTTCTTACGCAAGGACCTACTTATTCATTTAATAAACAAGAATTGCGAATATTTGGGTAAACGTTTCAAATTCAATTGAATTTTTCAACATCGTCGATATTACAGCTCCAAGATATAAAACAAAATTGGCTTTTCTCGGGCGGTTTTCCCCACCCTCGTTACAAAAAGTGGGTCGAATATAAAATTACCGGCTGCCGTTCTGGAAATAACCGGTAGATGGCGTTTGGTGATCAGAAAAAGGTTTGAGTCTCGGGTGCCTACGATCCGATATGTGCAAGACCAGAAAAACATAGCACTGGTGTTAGCTAGCTAGATTTACAGACCTACACGGTAAAATATTTCCGAATTCACATAAAATAACGATAAGTGTCATATTGGTGTGACGGTAGGTGGAAACGTCATGGAGGCTTGGCCTATTTCATAATTTGTTTACCTTAAATATGCATTATTTATGGTAAATAAGGGGTTACTTTTTTATCAAAGATCTATTTCTATTTATGAATGCTTTATTTTCAGTGTTTCAGTATTTATTTATTTATTTATTTATTTATTTCCACATATATGGCACAACATGTGCCATTAACATAATTGACATAACATATAAATAGTACAACATCATGAAGAATAACAGTATAAATGTAAGTTAAATATAAAGAAAAAAATGGTAAAAAGTAAGTAGTAGTGTAAAAAGTAGTAGGTAAAATTAAAATATAAGTATAAAGAGAAAAATATGGTATTAAGTATAAGTATAAAGTATAAAGTACAAACTATAAAGTATTAAGTAAAAATATAAAGTTAAAAGTGAGAATGAAATAAAGAAAAAATAAAAAAAAATTTGATGTAGAAATATAAGATATCATTAAAGGTACAGAGATTTAAGTAAATTACAAAAGGTAAGAAATCCTCATAGGAGCAAAGGGAAAAAAATTTATATATAAACAAAATAATAATTAATAGGTAGGTATTATGGATTGTAAATATCAACCGAAACAATAAATTTTATAAGTACGTATGATTTCTAATGAATTGATAATTTTAGAGTGCAAGTACTAGTAGGTTTATATGAAGTACATGATTATTATGTTTACATGGTACTTAGAAGACAAATTTTGTTTGATGCGTCTTTTGTATGAGGCCAGATTACTGGCGTGATTACTGGCGTATTGTCAAGATGTTGATACATTATTAGTATTTTTAAATCAAAAGGTTTTTTTTACATTAGCTCCACAAAGGAGGCCGTGTGAAAAACAATTTCCCTTGGGGCCTATGTCATTTTTGAGGATGCTGTGTGGAGGATTTTTTAGGGAATGGAAGAAGAGGAATTTCTGGAAAGAGAAAAAGGGTATCTGGGGGTCAGTGTGTCCAGGATTCATCCATTCGTCCCACTGAGAGATTCCGGCTGGAAAGGTCAAAAGATCTCCCTTAACCAGTTTCTCCCAATCCGGCCCGACACACAGTAGGTGAGCAGACACATTCACCACCAAGACCTAGACAAACCTCACCCCTGACGGGACACGGGCACTCATGTTAAGTCACCCAGGGAACCTGGGAATTTGTCCAATAAATGGTTTTCGGGGCAGCGGTACCCATACCCGCCTTCCAAATTATTAGGTAGTCGAGAATGAGTTATCAGGTTAGATTTTTAAAATTCTTAAAAGTTGTATTATCTACAAAATAATAATAATGTTTTTTGAAACAAGAAAATAGTTATAAACGTTGAAATAATATTTTCGTTGTTTTTTTTTGGGGTGTTATGCCGTGTTGCGCTACCTCCTTCTTTAGCCGAAGTTTCGTCGGATCTGCCAGATCTGCCCTGATGATGGACACTGCAACTCTGTCCGAAACATCGGCTAAAGAAGGAGGTAGCGCAACACGGCATAACACCCCAAAAACAAACAACGAAAATGCTTTTGGCCGTGAAAATCTAAAAACCGTTGAAATAATAGTTGAAAATCGTGTCAATATAGGAACTATTTATATCAACCTTAAGTAGGTACATTCCCGTTTAATCACAGGAGACCATATTTGTCCCAGCTCACATAGGTCTCACAGAAATCGTTGTTAATCCCTTACTATCATAGTCAGAAATGTGATCTAAACGGTATTGGAAAGAGAATACAACAAACTATATATTCAAATCTAAAAGAAAACCACAAAAAAAATAAAATTTACCCCTTTCTGAAACCAAAGTTTCCGATAGCAATTTGAAAAAAAATTATCGAACTTTGTGAATTTTTTAAGAATTTTTTTTACATGAAATGAAAAAAAGTGAGGTGACACTAAGGTTTATAATTCATTTATCTAATGAAATAAGTATGTGTTTTATTTTTTATTCATTATCAGTAATTTTAGTTAGAAAAATAAGTAAAGTGAGCCATTTTGAACACTTTTTGAAGTTTTCGCAAAAAACAAATTTATTTTAAAAAAAACATAGTAATTTTTAATACAGAAATTTGAAAGCCTATTTCATCACCTTTCGAAAACAGTTTTTAGTTTTCGAATACGTTAACAAATGTTCCATTTGTTTAGATTTTATTGCAAAGCGGGAATATTTTTAGCCTCTGACAAAATACGCCAACTTTTTTAAGGGTTAAGCATCCGGAAAGTTACGTGGTAACTTCCTAATCGCTCATGCTTCACCTTAATAATATATTCCCTTCGTGTATTTTGATAAAATATAATATTCAAAAAGCCAATTCAACACATTTTACACATTCGCCATATTATTGCCCCTAAAAAGACGCTCGTAAAAAACCCAACGAACACATGAGGCCGGTTTCACGTTTGACCATAATTTTCATATAAAAACTCTCTCTTTAAGTAGATGTGAAAAAATTTCACATTTTTACACAAAGTATGAAAAAAGAGTAAAAAAACGTTGAATTGAACTTTGTAAGGATATTAAATAATTTATTTATGTACATACATGTTTGCATATTACATAGTTTAAAAGTTTTATGAAAACTAGTGCCAAAAAAAATATTTTTTATTGCTTTAGATCCTTAGTATTTGATTTGAAGAAATACATATACGTTATTTTTTAATGTGAACATCGCACAGGCGCTCCAAGTGATCCCATCTTTCCGGAGCTAGTGGGACTGTGGCATTACCAAAAAGGGTATGTTGTGAGGCTGACGGGAGTGGAAGGGTAAGCAGGTGGGGAGGAGGTAAGGACTGTAGTACCTGGCTATTCAGATCTGTTCACCAAGCATTATATTCATGTCCAACGCTTCAAATCTGGACGGTGTGGTGGTTGGTTTTTTTATTTATTTATTACTAGATGAACAGGCCACGAATTGCTGTGGCTAACGAAACACAACGCTATTGCGTGGAATAGAATGACGTTAAATCGAAACACAACGCCATTACCTAGGTAACCAATAAATGCACATTAATTCACACCTCCATCTGTCAGAAACTTTTGGAACTTGCAAATAATTTCAAAGCATTGTCCCATAACAAACACTTAATTCGCAATAATAAATTTGAGGTCAATAATCGAGATAAAACCGTATTTCCTTTTAAGTTGGACCAAATTACACACAGTATGTAAGCCAAATTTCATTAAAATCGGTTAAGTAGTTTCGGAGTTTATCTTGGACAAACATCGTGAGGCGAGATTTTTATATAAATAAAGACTATAAATTTTGAAAGTGGCTTATCATAATATTATGTAACATTCCATGAATGTCAAGTATAGGAGGATAATATTTAACTTACTAACGAAAAAAAAACTTCCGCGTGACATATTCTCCTTACACTAACTTCTTCGTTCATTCGCTCTACATGCCTAACCTAAAAGCATATCTCTCTTTATTAATCAAAAATTACACTGATACCAGCCTTGTATTCTTTTTAATAAAAGTACCTAATATTTTACGATCCGCCAAACCAGGCATCTATGACTTGTAAAATGTTACACACATTATTCATGTTATTTTCATTGCTTATCCACTGGAGCGACAGAGCAATTAAAATATTTTTTCTCGGATTGCTAAAGGAAATTTTTCCGTCCACATTAAAAAAATCGTATATCCGAATTTGAATATGGAGACATACAAACTGATTATAGTTCTATGTAGCCATTGAATTGCCCTATCTTTTGTCCATTATAACATATTTTTAGGATTTATAAAAAATATATAATTAAACCTTTAACCTTAAAAAATTTTAAAGAATCTAGAGTATTTTTATTTTGTTATATTTTGAATGTACAATAAATTATATAGTCGTTTCAATAATTTTTTATTTTTTTTAATTTGCCACATTTTGGCAACAAAGCAATTCGAGGTTGTGGAAATAGTGACATAATGTGGCAAAAAGCGCTCGAGTGGATAAAGAATTACATTATGAACGTTATCGTATTATAATGGTATAAACTTTCATATTGAAAAATACCATGAAATTAGGCCTAAACGAGATACCCATGTTCGTAAATAGAAACGAAAAATATTTAATACGAAAAGGTATCGAAAAAGTATGAACATGGCATTTATTATAAGGTTTCCAAAATGAAAATGATTCGTTCGTTTCCCCAGTAAAGCAGGACGAAGGAATCGACACTCGATATTGATCCGATTTAATGTCTGCCAGCTTTTGAATACCAAAATGAAATCGGCAATATTAGCAAAGGTTTTATAATGTTCAGCCGATGATATACATATAATGGATTGGCTATTGGGGAAAATTTCGAGACACCAAATATTTTAATATCATTTAGAACAAACAAGAGTAGGGGATATTATTGTTTGCCCATAAACCGGAAATTTTGGATATCAGATCCGGTACGCTTATGGTTGTTTTTACGGTATTTTTTTTTATCTTTCGTAGCGTATGTTGTTTTTTGATTGGAAGACTTTTTGGTTGGTATATTTATGCACGATATCTATATTTTTTTATTACACCATAAAAAAAATCCTCCAAGTAAAGTTTCAATAGAAAATCCATTTGTAATTATGCTAGATGTCATAAAAATTATAGTTTAGGAACTCTGTCAATAAATAATATCCAAGTTTAAGTACAAGATTTTTTCGGTTTTTACTTTTCGTTTTAAAAAAAATTAGCATATGATCCAAGTACTGCACTTATTTTGTAGTTATGAAAGGAAATATTTTATACATTGCACTGGAGGCTCAGAGGAAAATTATTTCCATTAGTATGTACACCATGTTTCGCAATGCTGTTTGGAGAGTCT